>JBBGZY010000041.1:0-600000 GCA_037952925.1 Lithobates clamitans
TTGACTGTGTACTAGGAGGCTAACTCTGTGCTAATAGGAGGTGTGAACATAGTGGCAGGCATATCCCACCATCGATATCCCAGACATGATACAGCATACTTAGTCATGTGAGTCTCTTGCAAGCATAAGATGGCTGGTACTTTTTAATAATTGAGGCCACCTTTATGCGTTTAAGTGGGTCCCTAAGGCCCCTGACATTCCATGAAACTTTCAGGACCTCCGCCATGGTAGTGAGTCAACATATGAGAAAGTTATAGAATTACGTGGAAGACAGGACTGGAAGACATATGCAGTTGAGAGCCACAAGACATTGCTCCATTGGGTTGCAGCGTGCCTAGCATCTATCTACTCCACTCATGAGCAGTAGGGTTGCAGTGCCAAGGCACAACGGCACCAAAGTCAATGACTAACTTTTAGCCATAGAAAACAGTTAAACAGGACCAACTGCCCAGAGGGATACACAACACATCTTCAGGTAACTGAAAAGGCATGATAGTCTCCTTAAGCAGAACTGTGAGGCATGCCAATAGGGACGTATTGATTTGTCAGTGCAAAAACTTGCGAGAGCACTTCCCTTAAAAGCTTGAAAGGTAACTGGTACCAGCATCTTTAAAACAGTCAGCGGATAGCAGTAGTAACTTAGAAACATGTTGAGTAACTAACTTGCTTCAAGGGTAGCAACCAAGAGACAGCAGACAGGTCAATATCCCATACGACCGATCAGGATTCAGCTGAGCCCGAGGGTCGGTTCCACAGGGGACGGCTCATGGACATCCAACCAAGAGGACGCCTCCATGGCCCTCTCAAAGAGATGTGATTGCCCAAGTGCTGTGAGCATAAGTCTGGTGAGGTAAAGCATAGCATATGTAAGTTGCAGCTGTTGAAGCCTGTTCTTGACCTCAAAGAAGGTAGACCGTTGTCACTGCACTTCAGCCGAAAAGTCGAGGTAAAAGGAGATTTTTGCAATTATTTTTCGCCAAACAGAAGCAGTTTGAGCAGGGAGAAAGGGCTGGCAAACTTCTTGCATATCTGGCTCGCAGTGAAGATAAACCCCCGGTAGTGATCACGCTTCTGAACTCAGATGGACAAAAAAACTCAGACCCCCCTAGTGTTTCATCTAAGTTCAGGGAATTTTTCAAAGACTTATACACATCCACAGTCCAAGAGGGAACTGATGGTATGGATTCTTTTTTAGACGAGGTCACATTCCCTCAACTTACGGATGAGCAAATCTGCCTACCTGAAGCCCCTCTTACCAGAGAGGAAATAGATGTCGCAATAACGAGCTTTGCCAAATCCAAATCCCCTGGTTCGGATGGCTTACCAATAGAGTTTTACTCTCGATTTTATCCCAAATTACTGGCCCTTTACAATGACATGTTCAAATCATTCACTCTGCCACCCTCCATGAGAGAAGCCACAATAGTTCTCATATCTAAACGGGGCAAAGACCCGGGTTACCCAGAGTCTTATCGCCCTATTTCATTATTACAGGTTGATATCAAAATCCTAGCCAAGCCACTCGCTATCCGTTTTTGAATCAAGTAATACTTACCCTTATACATGCTGACCAGGCGGGTTTCATGCCTGGGCGCAACAATTCATTCAACCTCCGGAAATTATTTATTAATTTGCAAGCTATACATGAAAATAGCGTCACACGAGTAGTAGTGACCCTTGATACGGCCAAAGCGTTTGATTCGGTGGAGTGGAGATATCTTTTGGGCTGCCTTGAAAGATATGGCATTGGTCCAAACTTTATTAAATGGGTTCAATTATTACATCAAAACCCTACAGCCAAAGTGGTGGTGAATGGATGGCTGTCTCAGAAGTTTGACCTCCATAGGGGCACGAGGCAAGGCTGTCCGCTATCCCCATTACTCTTCGCTTTGGTTGCGGAACCACTAGCTATTTCTATCCGGGCAAACCCTGAGATCATAGGATTTAAAGTCGGACCCCTCACTGAAAAAATCAGCATGTATGCTGACGATACACTACTATATCTAGCTGCCCCAGGTCTTTCACTCCACCATGCCCTTCAAACAATTGAATGATTCGGGAAATTCTCTGGCCTCAAGATAAACTGGGGAAATCCCAAGTCTTACCAATTGAAACCTTTCCTCTCACGGAGTTCCAAACCAATTTGCCACTACAGAGAGTAGACACGATCAAATACCTAGGAATATCTACTTCCAGAAATCCATCAGATTACATATCACTTAACATTAAACCACTTTTCTCCCTTATCAAAACCAAAATTCAAATGTGGACCCGACTACCCCTAGGGGTATGGGTCGCATTAACCTTATTAAGATGGTACTACTCCCCAAATTTATTATATATCCTCTGGCACACCCCGACCTATATACCTCTAAAACACTTCAAATCACTCGAGGAACTTCTTAAACCCTTTGTCTGGGGGGGAAACCGACATAAATTATCATGGCAGGCTCTCAAAAATCCGACGGACATGGGAGGTACAGCACTTCCAGACCTCAACCATTACTACATTGCGTCCCAATTGTCCCAACTTTTTCATATAGACAAGGTTGACAGCAAAAGATTTCGACTACTATTATGCCCACAGTGGGCACAACGAACCACAGATCCAATATACGCTATCACCATGGACACAAAGACCCTGAGGGAAGTGGAGACAGGAAATCCTTGTTATATCATTATAGAGCTTCAACAAATCAAAATCCAGAGCTTTGGATCGAACACGGCATATTCTATCTGCACCACATATGGTCAATTGGGGCTCTCAAGGACTTCAACACCGTTAAAGAAGAATTCACTTTACACAACCATATGTTATTCAGATTTCTTCAATTGAGACACGCAACACAGGCACAGTTTTCCCAATCTCCACCACAATCAACACTTAATCCTATAATAGCAATCATAAAAGACACAGACCCAAAGAAATTAATTTCATGTTTCTATAACATGCTTAACACACCGGTATCCACCAAAATAGCATACAGCAAACATGATAAAACATAATAACAATAAAACATTGCAGAATAGAATACAGTAAAAAAGAACAGAACAATAGAGAGAGAATAGCGAGAGAGAGAACAATAAAACAACTATTTTTTTAAATTTTATATATATATATATATATATATATATATATATATTTTTTTTTTACACTTTTTTTTTGTAACTAACTTTTTATAACTGTAACCGGTTCCAGGTTCGGGTCTCTCAAAATGCGATGGCAAATTGGGAGACCCTGTGAAAGTGTGCCTAGTTTGTGCAATGCTGTACACTACGCTAATACTCAACTAGTGCATGGTAGCGTTCAAAACATTCACCAATGCAAAGACCAGGATTATCAGGACAGGAGGGACAATAATAGCGGGTGTCACACCTATATCCGCGCTTGCTGCAGACACAACATCTTTTTTGGGGGGTTCGCTGGGTAGGGGTACTCGGGAGGACGTAAAGAAAATGCCTCTCATGCAGCCGACTGCATTTGGTTGGGGATGTGAATGGGGGAATTACGGGCGCTGCAGAAGTGGTGGTTCCCAATTAGGATTGGCGAATGCAGCAGGAAGGGCATTATAGGCACGACGAGCCTGTTTGTCTTCTTGGTGGCAGCGGGACACTACTTGTGCTTGCCACCTCACCAGCTTGAACTGCACTTATGGGACTTGCCACGTCACCAAGTGTTACTGCAGTGCTGGTTTGACTATGACCGGGGTGTACTAGGCCGCTGGTGCTTGCCGGTTCACCAAAACGCTACAAAAAAACTGTTAGCGATCGCAGGGATCAGGCTCTGACTCAGTTATGCGTTTAGTGTTTTGTAAGTGTCAGTGATCGATCGATACTGCACTTGGGTGGGCTGGGCCGGGCGGAGGGGCAAAACGCAGGTGCTAGTGGGTATCTGGGCTGATCCGTGCGTGGGTGTTAGCGCTACTGGCACTAACCTGACACTGCCTGGGGCTAGTGCTTGCCAGTTCACCAAAACGCTACCAAAAAAACTGTTAGCGATCGCAGGGATCAGGCCTGACTCTGCGAACGCTGCAGTTATGCGTTTAGTGTTTTGTAAGTGTCAGTGATCGATCGATCGATACTGCACTTGGGTGGGCTGGGCCGGGCGGAGGGGCAAAACGCAGGTGCTAGCAGGTATCTGGGCTGATTCCGCTAACACTGCGTTTTTGGGAACCCTAAACTGCTGGGGACGCTAGTATAGATCTGATCAGATCAGATATTGATCCGATCAGATACTATACCACTAAGGGAGGTGTACGGTGCATGCGTGGGTGTTAGCGGTACTGGCGCTAACCTGACGCTGCCTGGAGCTGGTGCTTGCCAGTTCACCAAAACGCTACCAAAAAAACTTGGCGATCGCAGGGATCAGGCCTGACTCTGCGAACGCTGCAGTTATGCGTTTAGTGTTTTGCAAGTGACAGTGATCGATCGATACTGCGCTTGGGTGGACTGGGCTGGGCTGGGCCGGGCAGAGGGGCAAAACGCAGGTGCTAGCAGGTATCTGGGCTGATCCCGCTAACACTGCATTTTTGGGAACCCTAAACTGCTGGGGACGCTAGTATAGATCTGATCGGATCAGATATTGATCCGTTCAGATACTATACCACTAAGGGAGGCGTATGCTGCGTGCGTGGGTGTTAGCGGTACTGGCGCTAACCTGACGCTGCCTGGGGCGACGCATATCACCGCCGGGCGATCAGGGGGCTAAACTTTTATTCGGTAATAAACGGTGGGTGCCCTGACACTATAAAAAATAAACGAACTAACCAGCGTTACCCGTAACAGTAAAACGGTGATCAGTGGTGAAAGGGTTAACTAGGGGGCAAAAAAAAAAACCTTTATTAGGTAGTATATGGTGGTCCCTGACGCTATAAAACGCTGACGTTGAACCTAAATATTTACCTCCCTAACTAGCGTCACCAGGGACACTAATACAGCAATCAGAAAAATGATCGCTTAGTGACACTGGCGACAGGGGGTGGTCAAGAGGTCAAAACTTTATTAGGGGGGGTTAGTGGGGGTACCCTAGACCTAAAGGGGGCTAACACTAACTGCCCTAACACACAAACTGACACCATGCAGTAATCAGAAAAAAAAAACTGCTTGGTGTCAGTGTGACAGGGGGGATCGGGGGTGTTTTGTGTGCCTGGCATGTTCTACTGTCTGTGTGTGTTTTCACTCACATTACAGTCTTCTCTCTTCGGTGCCGGAACGGAAACTGCCGAGCGGAGGAGAGATTACATAATTTCCTTTGCTGCTGTTTACCATACAGCAGCATAGGAATGATTTCATTGGCCGGCGGCGATCGGGCACCGGGGGGGTCCGGTCGGACCCCCCACCAGCGGGAGGCAGATCACGTACGGGTACGTGATTCTGCCTGCCCGTGCCATTCTGCCGACGTATATCATCGTGAGGCGGTCGGCAAGTGGTTAACAAAGCCCATTGATGGATAAAGGTCTTCAAGACACCTACTGGTAATTGCAGGAAAATATTCAGGTTGCTGGTAAATCAAACAAAATTTATATATGTATGTAAGGGTTAGGATATTAAGAAGATGGATGAAAAATTAAGGAAAATATGAAAATTGCAGATTTTAAGAGATAGAGTGAGTATTAAGGTATGGCCTAGAAAGGTGAAGTAATTAGGATCAGAAAATAGATTATCCAATTAAATTAAGTGGATAATATTGGGGACTCAGTCTCTTCAGGTTTATATGAAACAACCAACAGGTCAAGCCTTCAGATTTTTTACCTCTCTTTTCTCTAAATAAAAAGCCAATATGTTGCTAGGTAATAGATAGATAGGCTAGGAGTTAAGATAAGAGAATCAGAGTAGCGCAGTGTGTGGTAAGACTTACCAGTCACTGACACTGCAAAAGACGAGTTTCCACCCTCCGGCTCTGGCAGCTGACACTGTCAGATAAGCCGGCTTTAAGCTGTCCCCCATCGTGCTGGCGTGTGACGTCACCAGCACGATGCGGACGTGGAGGGGCCAGTGCGCATGTGCAGGGAGTCAGGAGTCCATTCTAACTACAGATCCCAGGGTGCAATGCGGTCGCAACGGGGCGGCCGACATGCGCACTGGGGCTGCATGAGATACCACACAGTCCGCCGTGGAACCCGGGCTACAGGAGATGGTAATGGGACGCTGGAGGCGTAACCCATTCGTATCCCGATCTCCCTGGTAGCGCGGCACGAATAGGGCACATAAATGGAATGTGCCCCGGGCGTCCGTGTGATTGCGATGGACCTAGTCAGAATCAATGACGGGGAGGAGCTGAGAGCTAAAGGACCACTTACAAACCAATCCCAACAGTATACCAAAGGGATAAAGCGCTTAATAAAGAATAAAATACAGACAATTTCACAAAATGACAAAAAATTTTAAATTAAAATAAAAAATTTTTTTTAGATAATAAAAATGGTGAAAGAAGGGGAGGGGAACAAAGGGAAGGAGGGCTTCTGGAACAAAGGGGAGGGGAAGGAAATGAAAGAAAAATATTATGCAGGATTCATAGAAAAGGCCTATAACTCAGGCTCTCATTAAAACCCGGAAAGGTGGTTGCTCTAAGGTCGTATATCCAGCGGTATTCAAGCTGGAGCAGCGTTCGGTCCACGCTGCCCCCTCTTTCGTCCAACGGGATATGCTCCAAAGCCAGAAATTTGATGGTGTAAGGGTTGAAGTCATGATACGTACCAACATGTCTACCTATAGCGGTGTTCATTTTCTTTTTAAAGATAGGTTTTATGTGGTCCCTTATACATTTAAAAAATTGTCGCTTTGTTTTGCCGACATAGAAACCACCACAGACACACTGAGCTAGATAGATGACACCAGGAGTTTGACAGGTAACTTTAAATTTGACATGTTGGTACGTATCATGACTTCAACCCTTACACCATCAAATTTCTGGCTTTGGAGCATATCCCGTTGGACGAAAGAGGGGGCAGCGTGGACCGAACGCTGCTCCAGCTTGAATCCCGCTGGATATACGACCTTAGAGCAACCACCTTTCCGGGTTTTAATGAGAGCCTGTTCTATGAATCCTGCATAATATTTTTCTTTCATTTCCTTCCCCTCCCTTTTGTTCCAGAAGCCCTCCTCCCCTTTGTTCCCCTCCCCTTCTTTCACCATTTTTATTATCTCCTTCCATTGCTATTTGCTATTTTTCAATTTCGAGCTCTATTGTTTATTTCCTCTTTCATATTTACTGATATGCTCTGATTTATATAATTATTATCTCTTTATAATGTTTCAAAAAAAAAAATTTATTGGGCATGTAATTAATTTAACAATTTTTGTAATTTTGTGAAATTGTCTGTATTTTATTCTTTATTAACCTCTTTGTCCCTTTGGTATACTGTTGGGATTGGTTTGTAAGTGGTCCTTTACCACTCCCATCGTTTGCCCCTCTGTCTCATTCCCATCCCGTTTAGCTCTCAGCTCCTCCCCTTCATTGATTCTGACTAGGTCCATCGCAATCACACGGACGCCTGGGGCACATTCCATTTATGTGCCCTATTCGCGCCGCGCTACCAGGGAGACCGGGATACGAATGGGTTACACCTCCAGCGTCCCATTACCATCTTCTGCAGCCCAGGTTCCACGGCGGACTGTGTGGTATCTCATGCAGCCCCAGTGCGCATGTCGGCCGCCCCGTTGCGACCGCAATGCACCCTGGGATCTGTAGTTAGAGTGGACTCCCGACTCCCTGCACATGCGCACTGGCGCCTCCATGTCCGCATTGTGCTGGTGACGTCACACGCCAGCACAATGGGGGACAGCTTAAAGCCAGCTTATCTGACATTGTCAGCTGCCAGAGCCGGAGGGTGGAACTCGTCTTTTGCAGTGTCAGTGACTGGTAAGTCTTACCACACACTGCGCTACTCTGATTCTCTTATCTTAACTCCTAGCCTATCTATTACCTAGCAACATATCAGCTTTTTATTTGGAGAAAAAAGAGGTAAAAAATCTGAAGGCTTGACCTGTTGGTTGTTTCATATGAACCTGACGAGACTGAGTCCCCAATATTATCCACTTAATTTAATTGTATAATCTATTTTCTGATCCTAATTACTTCACCTTTCTAGGCCATACCTTAATACTCACTCTATCTCTTAAAATCTGCAATTTTCATATTTTCCTTAATTTTTCATCCATCTTCTCAATATCCTAACCCTTACATACATATATAAATTTTGTTTGATTTACCAGCAACCTGAATATTTTCCTGCAATTACCACCAGTAGGTGTCTTGAAGACCTTTTATCCATCAATAGGCTTTGTTAAATAGCTCAAAGTAAGTATTTAATAATCCTTTTAGGGGCTAGTGTTTGCTCCTTGCTTGTTTCAATATTTAACACAAAGCCAGGTACATTTACCTTATATAACTTTGCAATGTTTTACATATATGTATATTTTGCCCTATTCACAGTTTTACCTTCCTGTCCCCTGTGATTGCACCATATGGCCAAGTCAGATTTCCAGTGTTAGTGGATGGTTGTGCAGGGACTGACCGAGGCTGGGGTTACACAGGGGTAAGCACTTTTTCTGTGCTATGTTAAAGTGGACACTGCGCTGGTTGTTGGCTCAACATTTTTGTCTTTTTCATTATTTAATATTTTCATGATTTGTGATGTTTGTTGTTTATATCTCTGTTCTCTATTTTTAGAACTATAAGAGTGTTGGATGATATTACTTCTTGGCTTGCATATCCCTTGAAAAAGCGACACAGCGAAACATGTCGGGCTAGTATGCATGCAACCATATCATCTCTCAAAACAAAATACACTCGTGTCCTGTCTGACCACTGTAACTGTATAAAAACTGTAATATTTGTGAATTTATGTACTATCTACATGTTTTTTAACTTTGAATGTTAAATTAAAAATTCGCTTTTTTAGAAAAATCTTTTTTGTTTATTATCCCTGCACTGTTAAAATCCCTTTCCTCCCCCTCGTTTGCTCGTTATTCTAATTTGGTGATGTAAAATTAGAAAAATATATATTAAAAAATATTTTTCAGAAATAAAAAAGTGATCATTGGCATGTGCGTATGTATTCACCCCCTTTGTTGTGAAGCCCATAAAAAGCTCTGGTGCAACCAATTACCTTCAGAAGTCACATAATTAGTGAAATGATGTCTACCTGTGTGCAATCTAAGTGTCGCATGATCTGTCATTACATATGCACACCTTTTTGAAAGGCCCCAGAGGCTGCAACACCTAAGCAAGAGACACCACTAACCAAACACTGCCATGAAGACCATGGAACCCTCCAAACAAGTAAGGGACAATGTTGTTAAGAAGTCAGGGTTAAGTTATTAAAAAAATATATATATCCAAATCTTTGATCTCTAGGAGCATCATCAAATCTATCATAACTAAATGGAAAGAACATGGCACAACAGCAAACCTGCCAAGAGATGGCTGCACACCAAAACTTATGGACTGGGCAAGGAGGGCATTAATCAGAGTGGCAGCACAGAGACCTAAGGTAACCCTGGAGGAGCTGCAGAGTTCCACAACAGAGAATGGACTATCTGTACATAGAACGACAATAAGCTGTACGCTCCATAGAGTTGGGCTTAATGGCAGAATGGCCAGAAGAAAGCCATTACTTTCAGCAAAAACCAAAATTGTATGTTTTGAGTTTGCGAAAAGCCATGTGGGAGACTCCCAAAATGTATGACGGAAGGTGCTCTGGTCTGATTAGACTAAAATTGAACTTTTTGGCCATCAAAGAAAATGCTATATCTGGTGCAAACCCAACACATCACCCAAACAACACCATCCCCACAGTGAAACGTGGTGGCAGCATCATGCTGTGGGAATGTTTTTCAGCAGTCGGGACTGGGAAAATGGTCAGGGTTGAGGGAAAGATGGATGGTGCTAAATACAGGGATATTCTTGAGCAAAACCTGTACCACTCTGTGTGTGATTTGAGGCTAGGACGGAGGTTCACCTTCCAGCAGTACAATGACCCCAAACAGACTGCTAAAGCAACACTTGAGTGGTTTAAGGGGAAACATGTAAATGTGTTGGAATGGCCTAGTCAAAGCCCAGACCTCAATCCAATAAAAAAATCTGTGGACAGACTTAGATTGCTGTTCACAAGCGCAAACCATCCAACTTGAAGGAGCTAGAGCAGTTTTACAAGGAAGAATGGGCATAAATCCCAGTGGTAAGATGTGACAAGCTCATAGAGACTTATCCAAAGCGACTTGAAGCAAGCTGCAAAAAGTGGCTCTACCCACTTCAGCCCCGGAAGGATTTACCCCCTTCCTGACCAGAGCACTTTTTACAATTCGGCACTGCGTCACTTTAACTGCTAATTGCGCGGTCATGCAATTCTGTACCCAAACGAAATTTGCGTCCTTTTCTTCCCACAAATAGAGCTTTCTTTTGATGGTATTTGATCACCTCTGCCGTTTTTGTTTTTTGCGCTATAAACTGAAAAAGACCGAAAATTTTGAAAAAAAATGATATTTTCTACTTTTTGTTATAAAAAAATCCAATAAACTCAATTTTAGTCATACATTTAGGCCAAAATGTATTCGGCCACATATCTTTGGTAAAAAAAATGTCAATAAGCGTATATTTATTGGTTTGCGCAAAAGTTATAGCGTCTACAAACTAGGGTACATTTTCTGGAATTTGCACAGCTTTTAGTTTATGACTACCTATGTCATTTCTTGAGGTGCTCAAATGGCAGGGCAGTACAAAACGCCCCCAAATGACCCCATTTTGGAAAGTAGACACCCCAAGGAAATTGCTGAGAGGCATGTTGAGCCCATTGATTATTTATTTTTTTTGTCCCAAGTGATTGAATAATGACAAAAAAAAAAAAAATTTACAAAAAGTTGTCACTAAATGATATATTGCTCACACAGGCCATGGGCATATGTGGAATTGCACCCCAAAATACATTCAGCTGCTTCTCCTGAGTATGGAGATACCACATGTGTGGGACTTTTTGGCCCATGGGCATATGTGGAATTGCACCCCAAAATACAGTCAGCTGCTTCTCCTGAGTACGGGGATACCACATGTGTGGGACTTTTTGGGAGCCTAGCCGCGTACGGGGCCCCAAAAACCAAGCACCGCCTTCAGGATTTCTAAGGGCATAAATTTTTGATTTCACTCCTCACTACCTATCACAGTTTTGAAGGCCATAAAATGCCAAGATGGCACAAAACCCCCCCCCAAATGACCCCATTTTGGAAAGTAGACACCCCAAGCTATTTGCTGAGAGGCATGGTGAGTATTTTGCAGCTCTCATTTGTTTTTGAAAATGAAGAAAGACCAGAAAAAATTTTTTTTTCTTTTTTCAATTTTCAAAACTTTGTGACAAAAAGTGAGGTCTGCAAAATACTCACTATACCTCTCAGCAAATAGCTTGGGGTGTATACTTTCCAAAATGGGGTCATTTGGGGGGGTTTGTGCCACCTGGGCATTCCATGCCATCCCCGTACTCAGGAGAAGCAACAGAATTTATTTTGGGGTGTAATTTCACATATCCCCATGGCATGTTTGAGCAATATATCATTTAGTGACAACTTTGTGCAAAAAAAAAAAAAAAAATTTGTCTCTTTCCCGCAACTTGTGTCACAATATAAAATATTCCATGGACTCGACATGCCTCTCAGCAAATAGCTTGGGGTGTCTACTTTCCAAAATGGGGTCATTTGGGGGGGGGTTTTGAACTGTCTTGGCATTTTATGCAAAACATTTAGAAGCTTATGTCACACATCACCCACTCTTCTAACCACTTGAAGACAAAGCCCTTTCTGCCACTTTTTGATTACATGAAAAAATTTTTTTTTTTTGCAAGCAAATTACTTTGAACCCCCAAACATTATATATTTTTTTTAAAGCAAATGCCCTACAGATTAAAGTGGTGGGTGTTTCATTTTTTTTTTTCACACAGTATTTGCGCAGCGATTTTTCAAACGCATTTTTTGTGGAAAAAACACACTTTTTTAAATTTTAATGCACTTAAACACACTATATTGCCCAAATGTTTGATGAAATAAAAAAGATGATCTTAGACCGAGAAATGGATACCAAACATGACATGCTTTAAAATTGCGCACAAACGTGCAGTGGCAACAAATTTAATACATTTTTAAAAGCCTTTACAGGTTACCACTTTAGATTTACAGAGGAGGTCTACTGCTAAAATTACTGCCCTTGATCTAACCTTCCTGGTGATACTTCACATGCATGGTGCAATTGCTGTTTACATTTGACGCCAGACCGACGCTTGCGTTCGCCTTAGTGCGAGAGCAGGGGGGACAGGGGTGCTTTTTTTTTTTTTTTTCTTTATTATTTTTTTGCTCTTTTTTATCTTATTTTTAAACTGTTCCTTTCATTTTTTTTTTTTTTAAATCATTTTTATTGTTATCTCAGGGAATGTAAATATCCCCCATGATCGCAATAGGTAGTGACAGGTACTCTTTTTTGAAAAAATTGGGGTCTATTAGACCCTAGATCTCTCCTCTGCCCTCAAAGCATCTGACCACACCAAGATCAGTGTGATAAAATGCTTCCCCAATTTCCCAATGGCGCTGTTTACATCCGGCGAAATCTAAGTCATAAAATGCTCATAGCTTCCGGTTTCTTGGGCCATAGAGATGTTTGGAGCCACTCTGGTCTCTGATCAGCTCTATGGTCAGCTGGCTGAATCTTAGTTTGTGACACTTCTAACTGTCACAAACTGACACCATGCAGTAATCAGGAAAAAAAAAAATAACCTGCTTGGTGTCCGTGTGACAGGGAGGGGGGAGGGGTGATTGGCGGACCATCGGGGGTGTAATGTATGCCTCGCATGTTCTACTGTGTGTGTTTTACACTTACTCAGATGCCTTCTCTCCTCGGCGCCGGAACGGAAACTGCCGAGCCGAGGAGAGATGATATCACATCCTCTGCCTCTGTGTACTATAAATAGGCAGGGGATGTTTCTCATTGGCTGGGAGCGATCGCGATGGGGGGGCCACAATCAGATGGCCTCCCCCTCATCTCTGATCGCTCCCAGACAAATGCCGACCGCCGCTGGCACCGGGGGGGGGTCCGATCGGACCCCCTCCCCGCGGGAAGGCAATCGCGTATGGGTACGTGATTTTGCCTGCCCGTGCCATTCTGCTCACGTATATAGGCGTGAGGCGTGAGGCAAGTGGCTACAAAGTATTGACTTTAGGGGGGTGAATAGGTATGAACATTGACTTTTTGTGTTATTTTGTCCTATCTGTTGTTTGCTTCACAATAAAAAAAAAGAAAACATCTTTAAAGTTGTGGGCATGTTCTGTAACTTAAATGATGCAAATCCTCAAACAATCCATGTTAATTCCAGGTTGTGAGGCAACAAAACATGAAAAATGCCAAGGGGGTGAATACTTTTGCAAGGCACTGTACATTCAATCCAATGCATAAAATCATTCATCATCATACAAAAATTATTTGGCTCTATGAAAACAATTGAAGTTCAAATGCTGTTAAAAGTGCAAAAGAAAAAATGGTGTGCTGACACAGTTAACAAAAAGTGCTTAGTGCAAGAAAATATCATTCATTAGTAAAGCGCATGCATGAAAAATTCATATGTGTTCAAAATATTTGCAGTCAAGGATCATGTATGGTACGGATGTCAGGGGGTGAGGAGATTTTGGAATAAGATATTTGAGATCTATCAGAAAGTGTCAGGAGTGGAAAAGAATCCAACGGACGGACTTGCCCACACACGACCGGACTTTGCGGCGGGCTAAGTCCGCACGTTTTTTCGACGGACTGTCACCGGAGTTACGGCGGACTTTCAGAATGAACGAACTTGCCCACACACGGACAAGTCCGTTCATTTTGAACGTGACTCAGGTGCGACGGGACTAGAAAAGGATGTCAATCTTGCCGCTTTTATCGGCGAGATTGACACCTTGCGAGCCCCGTCGCGGGGCATGCCAGGCTCTTAGGTCTGGTATGGATTATAAAGGGGAACCCCCCTACGCCGAAAAAACGGCGTGGGGTCCCCCCTAGAATCCATACCAGACCCCGATCCGAGCACGCAGCCTGGCCGGTCAGGAAAGGGGGTGGGGACGAGCGAGCGCCCCCCCTCCTGAACCGTACCAGGCCGCATGCCCTCAACATGGGGGATGGGTGCTCTGGGGGAGGGGATAAGAGGACCCCAGATCCCGGCCCCCCACCCTATGTGAATGAGTATGGGGTACATGGTACCCCTACCTATTCACCTAGGGAAAAAGTGTAAATAATAAAACACTACACAGGTTTTTAAAATATTTTATTAAACAGCTCCGGGGGGGTCTTCCTCCATCTTCTGGGGTCTTCCGGCTTCGGGGGTCCCTCCGGTTCATCTTCTCCCGGCGTCCGGTTGGTTCTTCTCCGCTCTCTTTTCCCGGTGTTCCAGTCCTTCGGCCGGCTCCTCCGCTGTCTTCAGGTAGCTCTCTTGCCAGCAGAGGTCCGGACTTCTGGGTTTCTTGTCTTCTCTTCTCTTCTCTTCTCCAGATGTTGACACAACGCTCTCTCCGGCTGGACTGTTCTCTGAGGGCTGCGTTGTGACTTATATAGGCGGAGACCCCGCCCCCTTATGATGTCACAGTCCCTGGGCATGCTGGGACTGTGACATTTTAGGGGGCGTGGTCAACATCACCCACAGGGACTGTGAAATCATAAGGGGGCGGGGTCTCCGCCTATATAAGTCACAACGCAGCCCTCAGAGAACAGTCCAGCCAGAGAGCGTCGTGTCAACATCTGGAGAAGAGAAGAGAAGACAAGAAGCCCAGAAGTCCGGACCTCTGCTGGCAAGAGAGCTACCTGAAGACAGCGGAGGAGCCGGCCGAAGGACTGGAACACCGGGAGAAGAGAGCGGAGAAGAACCAACCGGATGCCGGGAGAAGATGAACCGGAAGAAGACCCCCGAAGACGGAGGAAGACACCCCCCCCGGAGCTGTTTAATAAAATATTTTAAAAACCTGTGTAGTGTTTTATTATTTACACTTTTTCCCTAGGTGAATGGGTAGGGGTACCATGTACCCCATACTCATTCACATAGGGTGGGGGGCCGGGATCTGGGGGCCCTCTTATTATAGGGGGCTCCCGGATTCCGATAAGCCCCCTGCCCGCAGACCCCGACAACCAACGGCCAGGGTTGTCGGGAAGAGACCCTTGTCCTCATCAACATGGGGACAAGGTGCTTTGGGGTGGGGGGGCCCGCAGGGCGCCCCCCTCCCCCAGAGCACCCACCCCCCCATGTTGAGGGCATGCGGCCTGGTACGGTTCAGGAGGGGGGGCGCTCGCTCTTCCCCACCCCCTTTCCTGACCGGCCAGGCTGCGTGCTCGGATCGGGGTCTGGTATGGATTTTAGGGGGGACCCCACGCCGTTTTTTCGGCGTAGGGGGGTTCCCTTTATAATACATACCAGACCTAAGGGCCTGGTATGCCCCGTGCTCGCCACAATAGGAAAATTTGTTTTTCCTATTGCAGCAAGCGTGAGATGCAATACCCTGCCCTCGCGTCTTATCTGGTCCGTTGGACCAGCATACACACGAGCGGGCTTTCCGTCGGACCAGCACACAGACGAGCGGACTGTCCGCCAGAAACTGAGTCCGACGGAAAGATTTAAAACTTGTTTCAAATCTAGGTCCGGCGGACTTTTTCCCAAAAAAAAAAAAAAAAGTCCGCTGGCGCCTACACACGGGCGGATTGTCCGGCACACTCTGGTCAGCCGGACCAAGTTTGCCGGAAAGTCCGACCGTGTGTACGCGGCATAAGATTTTTTATTGTTGTCCATATGAAGATATTAACCACTTGCCCCCCACCATATAGCAAAATGACGGCTGCAAAGTGGTTTCAATACCCCGACTGGGCGTCATATGACGTCCTCAGGATATTGAGCCATTGCGCGCCCCCGGGGGCGCGCATCACGGCGAACGTTGCGGGGTGTCAGTCTGACACCCCGCAACACCGATCTAGGTAAAGAGTCTCTGACGGAGACTCTTTACCACGTGATCAGCCGTGTCCAATCACGGCTGATCACAATGTAAATAGATCGGCTTTTCCTCACTCGCGTCTGACAGATGCGAGTAGAGGAGAACCGATTGGCTGCTCTCCTGACGGGGGGTCTGTGCTGATTGTTTATCAGCACAGCCCCCCCTTGGATCCCACCCAGGACCACCAGGGAAGCTGCCCAGGACCACCAGGATGGCCATCCACACTGGACCACCAGGTATGCCCCCTAGACCTCCAGGGAAATATTAATCTGTGCCCAGGCAGCTGCCAATTAGTGCCCACTCACAATGCCTGCCAGTGCCACCAGGGATGCCTATCAGTACCCAGCAGTGCTGCCTATCAGTGCCACCCATAAGAACCCATCTTTGCAGCCTTTCAGTGCCCATCAGTGTCGCTTATCAGTGCCACCCTTGAGTGCCCATCAGTGCCACCTATCAATGCCCATCAGTGTCACCTCATTGGTGCTGCCTTATCAGTGCTCATCATTGAAAGAGAAAACTTACTTATTTACAAAAAATTTTAACTGAAACAAAAGCAAAACTTTTATTTTTTTCTAAATTTTCAGTCTTTTTTTATTTGTTTAGCAAAAAATAAAAACCGCAGAGGTGATCAAATACCACCAAAAGAAAGCTCTATTTGTGGGAACAATATGATAAAAATTTAGTTTGGGTACAATGTTGTATGACTGCACAATTGTCATTCCAACTGCGACAGCGCTGAAAGCTGAAAATTGGTCTGGGCAGGAAGGTGTATAAGTGCCCTGTATTGAAGTGGTTAATGTATATACTTTTGAATGTGTTATGATGCATAATTGTTGATTTTTGTGTTTTTTTTGTTGTTTTTTCCTAAAAATAATAATAAAAAGAAAATTGATGACAAAATATTTGCAGTCCATTTTGCAATCTGGGGAAAAATCCAAGATTATTATCACTTTCATGAGATTATAACTTCCTGAGATTGTAAAATGGACAAATATTTTGAACACATGAATTTTTGATGCATGCACTTTACTAATGAATAGTATTTTCTTGCACTGAGCACTTTTTGTTCACTGTGTCAGCACACCATTTCTTCTTTTGCACTTTTTTCAAACAGCATTTGCACTTTAATTGTTTTCATAGAAACAAATAATTTTTGTATGATAAACTGTGTCATTGCATAAACTAATTAGTCTATCATTTTACACGATTGTTGGATTGAATGCATTTCACAGGTTACAGTAAGGGATTAGGTTAATAGCAGTGGGTTCACTATCACCAGATTGTGGGATTATAGATTTGCGCTGCTCGCTTCTTTTTTCTTGATAATTAACTGGTGATTATAGGCATGCACAGGGGGTGTGCCAGGTGTGCCTGGCACACCCTAATCACCCCAAGTGCATTAGCATTATGGCTCTGTGTGCAGGCAGGGAGATGGGACATATCTCCCTCTGACCAGTTCTGCCATTCATGAAGTGCTAAAATACTTCTCTTTCACTGTACATATATATATATTACACACACACGCATGTGTGTTTGATCTTTGCGGTGCGCACCCTAATGCAATAGGCTACACACACCTATGCTGGTGATTCACCGGTACAATCTTATTTAATCCCTCAATCTTCCATTAATATCTTTGGCACTAGTTTTTCCTTGTTTGTCCAAGTGTCCATTTTTAATAAGTGAAGAAAGGTGAATTGTCAGAAAAATCTAAGCCAAAGTGGCTGAAGTAGAAAAAAACAAAAAAAAGCTCTCATTGAAATATTTTTAGTTCAGCTTTTTTGGCCTATATTTTACCATTTCCCTAAAAAAAATGTACCTCCGTTCACTGAATAGTACATTAAGACGAATCTGATCTTTTATAAAAACATTAAAATATTTGAATAAAATCAATACATGACACTGGATTACATCTTAGTTGTTTTTTTATTAGGGTGAACATTTAACAAAACATAAAAAAGAACATTTATGATATGAAAAAGAACATTCTCAAAAACAATAGAAATGATACAATAATAAAAAAAATGCAGTAATATGCAATACTATGTGAAACAGTGATGAAGTGCACTAATCCAAGAAGCTAAGCAGTAAAAATAGACAAATATGCATGAATGCCTATAAATAATCAAAATAACAAAAAAATACAATTATATGCGAAACCGTGATAAAAGTGCTTGAATCAAAAGCAGTTATTCATCTGATTTTACATAAAAAACAATAAAATAAGTCCCAAATTATAAAGTGCATGTGCATCAAAAAGTGATGAGATGTGAAGATCATGTGCTCAAAAAACAGTTCTTGAAAGTTGTGAACACAATTGTTCCCAGCTTCCAGGCATCCACCAGTAGTGTGCCCTAGCAGCTCACCTTAAACAAAGACCACAACAGGTCTAGTGGCGCTTTGGTATACAAATCCTTAATGGCAGTTTACATTCCACTCTACTCTCCTCCCCTGTATCGAAATCCACAGCTGGTCTGACAAGGCTTTAATATATGGATCCTTTATGGAAAATAACATTCCACTCCACTCTCCTCTCCTCTCCTAAAAGTACCACTAGACCTGTTGTGGTCTTTGTTTAAGGTGAGTTGCTAGCATATAAACAAGGCCAAATAAAACATTCCAAATTGTGCTCCACCAATGGGATATTAGAGTTAGTCACTCCTTGATTTCTACCTCTCTGAACTCCATATCAGATCTCATGGATACAACTCACCTCCCTGCACACCACGAACGGTCGTCCGAAAATCTGATCGTGTGTTCGAGGCTTTACTCCTGTCATTTTACTCCAACCTTTCAATTCCTTTTTTTCGAAATGTCCCCATTTCAGCAAAATTTGTCCTTTTCAAATATGATTTTTTTAGTTCTTTTAATATCAAACCAAAGACATTGGTGATCACTAGAACCCAAATTCTCTCCCACCTCAGCATTAGACAGTCGATCCCCATTTGTCAGTACTAGGTCTAAAATATGGTCACCTTGGGTTGGGCTTTTTACCAACTGTTTTAGAGAAACCCCATTCAGTGCTTTCATTAGAGCCCTGCTCCTGCTTTTAATAGCCGTTTAACCACTTCAATACTGGGCACTTATAAATCTTCCTGCCCAGACCAATTTTCAGCTTTCAGTGCTGTCGCACTTTGAAAGACAATTGCGCAGTCATGCTGCACTGTACCCAAACTAAATTTTTATCATTTTGTTCCCAAAAATAGAGATTTCTTTTGGTGGTATTTGATCACCTCTGGGATTTTTTTTTTCTGCTAAACAAATTTAAAAAAGACCGAAAATTTTGAAAAAAAAAATTTTTTGTTTGTTACAAAACTTTGTAAATAAGTTTTCTCCTTCACTGATGGGGCGGCACTGATGGGCATTAACAGATGGCACTGATGGGTACACATAGGTGGCACTGATGGGCACTGAAAGGCGGCACTGAAAGGCAGCACAGATGGGCACTGATAGGTGGCACTGTACACTAATGGATGGTACTGATGGGCATCACTGGCGGGCATTATTGCTTGGCACTGATTGACATCCATTGTGGGCACTGATTAGCATACCTGGTGGTGACTAGTGGTGGGCATCCCTGGTGGTCCAGTGTGGGCATCCTCGGGGGGCTGCGCTGATAATCGGCACAGACCCCCCTGTCAGAGGAGCAGCCGATCGACACTCCTCTACTCGCGTCTGACAGACACAAGTGAGGAAAAGCCAATCAACGGCTCTTCCAGTTTACATCGTGATCAGCCATGATTGGACACAGCTGATCACGTGGTAAAGAGTCTCTGTCAGAGACTCTTTACCTAGATCGGAGTTGTGGTGTGTCAGACTGACACACCGCAACAACGATTGCAGCGATGCGCACCTCTGGGGGCGCACAGCAGCTTGTTATCCTAAAGACGTCCGGTCAGGATAATACAACCACTTTGCCGCCGTCATTTTGCTATATGGAGGGCGGCAAGTGGTTAAGAATTCCACTTAATGTAAAATCACCCAGAATCAAAACCTCTCCCTTCATTGCTATAAGTTATCTCGTCAATCAACAAGTTATCATAATCTTGAGGGTCTGTATACTACACCAAATCTAAGGGAAGATCCGTCTCTGGTTGGAAGGCAGCACCCAGAGAGTTTCGAGTATTTAATTTGTTTTTTGAATGAATGTTAGCGTTATGCTATTTTTGATATATATATATATATATAGCAACTCCACCTCCCCTCTTCCCTACTCTGTCATTTCTGTATAGTGTGTACCCTGGTATATTTTTTTCCCAGTCATTTGAATCCTTGAACTATGTATCTTTAATTTCAACAAGGTCCAAGTTGTCCCTAGATATAAGAGCTGTCAGCTCACAAAGCTTGGTGCCTAAACTACTAGCATTAGTGCACATGACATGACAAACGCTGCTATCTGCTGCATTATTTTTACCACCAGAAACTTCAACTGAAGTGACCACCCTATCAGCCTAGTCATTAGCAATACAAACCCTCAAATTTGTTTCAACATGCTGACGACAGAAGTGCTCCTCATAAACTACATTTCTGCACCCATTTCTCAGTTTAAATGCATGTACAAAAAATTCCTAAATTTAATACTAAGAAGCTCAGTGTCCTTGTGTGAGGGATGCAAACCATGCCCCGTACACACGATTGGACATTGATCGGACATTCTGACAACAAAATCCATGGATTTTTTCCGACGGATGTTGGCTCAAACTTGTCTTGCATACACACGGTCACACAAATCTTGTCGGAAATTCCGAACGTCAAGAACGCGGTGACGTACAACAGTTACGACGAGCCGAGAAAAATTAAGTTCAATAGCCAGTGCAGCTCTTTTGCTTGATTCTGAGCATGCGTGGCACTTTGTGTACACAATTCCGACGCACAATTGGAATTTAGGCAAACGGATTTTGTTGTCGGAAAATTTGAGAACTAGATCTCAAATGTGCGACAGAAATTCCGATGGAAACTGTCCGATGGAGCCTACACATGGTCAGAATTTCCGACAACAAGCTCCGATCGCACATTTTACGTTGGAAAGTCCAACCGTGGTTATGTGGCATAACTCAAATTCTGAAAATCCTTCTGTACAGAACGCACATCATTCTGCGACAAATCATTTGTGCCAAGGTGCACCCCAACATCAAAATTGCACTCTTCACTAGCTTTTTTGACCATTTTTAAAATGTGCTTTTCATCTCTCCCAACAGTAGCACCAGGCAAACCCCTAACTTCCTTTGAAACTTCGTCATGATTTCCTAAAGAAACACCTCTTACAACTGAATCACCAACAAGAATGAACCATGGAAAAAGAAATCCCCCTATATTTGGGACTTTAACAGGCCACCACCTCTTAAGATAAAAAAATAACAATTTTTATTGATGTATTTAAAAAAAGGAAGACTTAACAGCATCTATAACATACAAGATAAAAAATCATTCCACAGTAGATGCACAAATAAAACAACAAATAATATATATATAGGATGACAAAAAATAGATGTACTCTCACAAGGGTAATGTACCCCAATACCCGACGCGTTTCTGGTATTCTGATACCTTCATCAGGGAGTTTGAGAGTTGTGGATATTTTGTGCATATATGAAATCAAAAAGAATGACTCTGTGTTCAAAAAGCACCCATAGCCCCTAGGGTTAAATACCGTGTTTCTGTAAGTGCCAGACCAGGGCTATATAAGACTAGTACGTATAATAGTGTTGACGGTATCAGAAGGTATAATGGGTGAGCCAACTAGGGAAGAAGCGTTCAAACGAACCACTTGCGTGCCGGCAATATGCCGGAAGGATCAATGTCCAAGGGCAATCCCATAATGGTGGGCTCCTAGTTGAGACCCTTCAGGTGTGTGGGTCCAGTGGGGGATGTCGTCCCCTGTCAGTGCTAGCTGATACCACCAAAAGAAAGCTCTATTTGTGGGAAAAAAAGACATCAATTTTGTTTGGGAGCCACGTTGCACGACTGCGCAATTTGTCAGTTAAAGCAACGCAGTGCCGAATCGCAAAAAGTGCTCTGGTCTTTGGCCAGCAAAATGGTCCGGGGCTTACCCCTTGCCGACCGGGCCATAGCCGAAAGACAGCTACAACGCGGTCAGCTTATTCTGGGTGGGCGTCCATGGACGTCCTCCCAGAATCCCGCTCTCGCGCGCACCCGAGAACATCCGTGGGCGCCGGGTCCGGAGGACCCGGCACATCACGGATCATGGTAAACGGCCGCTGATCGCGGCCGTCTACCATGTGATCGCTCCGTCAAATGACGGAGCGATCACATGTAAACAAACCGGCGTCATGTCATAACTCTGGACCCGGCGGTCACGGATGTTCTCGGGTGCGCGCCCCAGTGGGGGCACGCGAGAGCAGGATTCTGGGAGGACGTCCATGGATGCCCACCCAAAATAAGCTGATCGCGCTGTAGCCGTCTTTCGGCTATGGCCCGGTCGGCAAGAACTCAACACACAGCCATTAATGTCTAAGCTGGCAACAAAAAATTTGAACCAAATAAGTTTATCTTGGTCTCATCAGACTACAGGACATGGTTCCAGTAATCCATGTCCTTAGTCTGCTTGTCTTCAGCAAACTGTTTGCGGGCTTTCTTGTGCATCATCTTCAGAAGATGCTTTTTTCTGGGAAGACAGCCATGCAGATCAATTTGATGCAGTGTGCGACATATGGTCTGAGCACTGACAGGCTGACCCCCCACCCCTTCAACCTCTGCAGCAATGCTGGCAGCACTCATATGTCTATTTCCCAAAGACAACCTCTGGATATGACGCTGAGCACGTGCACTCAACTTCTTTGGTCAACCATGGTGAGGCCTGTTCTAAGTGGAACCGTGCTGCAGGTCAGTTTTAGGGTCTTGGCAATCTTCTTATAGCCTATGCCAGTGATGGCGAACCTTGGCACCCCAGATGTTTTGGAACTAAATTTCCCATGATGCTCAACTACACTGCAGAGTGCATGAGCATCGTGGGAAATGTTGTTCCAAAACATCTGGGGTGCCAAGGTTCGCCATCATTGGCCTAGGCCATTTTTATGTAGTGCAACAATTCTTTTTTTCAGATCCTCAGAGAGTTCTTTGCCATGAGTTGCCATGTTGAACTTCCAGTGACCAGTATGAGAGAGTGAGAGTGATAACACCAAATTTAACACACCTGCTCCCCATTCACACCTGAGACCTTGTAACACTAATGAGTCATATGACACCGGGGAGGGAAAATGGCTAACTGGGCCCAATTTGAACATTTTCACTTGGGTTGTGCTCACTTTTGTTGCCAGCGGTTTAGACATTAATGGCTATGCGTTGAGTTATTTTGAGGGGACAGCAAATGTGCACTGTTATACAAGCTGTACACTCACTACTACATTGTAGCAAAGTGTAATTTCTTCAGTGTTGAATTCTTCACATGAAAAGATAAAATAAAATATTTACAAAAATGTGAGGGGTGTACTCACTTTTGTGAGATACTGTACCATTAAAGTGGTAGTAAACTCAGCTCTACCACTTGTACCTACAGGCAAAGCTATAGTAAGTAGGGATGCACCGATACCACCGTGTACGAGTACGCATACTTTTTCGTAGGTACTCGCCAATACCAATTACTGATACTTATCGCCTAGAAAGAGTAGGTAGGGGCGTGGTGATTGGGAGACATGGGGGCAGAGGTGACAGCTGGTGGAGGGAGGAGTACACAACACAGGGAGGGCACAGTATGGGGGTAATAGTGCACAGTACAGGGGGATAGAAGGACACAGTAAGGAAGTTAGGAGGGCACAGTACAGTCCCTGCATTGTACACAGCCTGAACACAGGCAGAGCTCCTGCTCCCCACACAGAACACACTTGAGCTGAAATCCCATTCCCTTACAGCTACAATGTGCACAGTGCATATCTAGCTACTGGTTGCAGTTCCAACCTATGAAATTCCATGATAGGAACGGCAATTAGTGACAGTAGCTAGCTATATACTGTGCACATGGTAGCTGAAAGGGAATGGGATAGGGAGGAGGAGCTCTTAGTGCTGTGGTCAAGATGGGAGACTGCCGCCAAGCATCCGGGGTGGTGGAGGGCTTGGAAGGGTGAAGCTCCAAAGCTCCCCAGTACCCCCCTAGATCGCGGCATATTCTTACCACTGCTGTGCTGGATGGGTTCAGATCTGTCAGCTGTGTTGAGGCAGGACTGTTGTCAGTACAACAGTGAGCAGCACTCCAGGAGGGAAGCAGGCTCTGGTAGGAAGGAGAACAGGGGGGAGGCGCCTCTAAGTGTAGTAACCATAAACAATTTTATTATCTAATAAAAATACACAGGAGTGTATGAAGAAAAGGCTCATCATAGTAGAACATCTCCAGAGGGAGGTGGTCCAAGTGTATTTCAGTGTGGTAAGATGGAGAAGATCCCGGTCCGGCCACCAGAGAGAAGCTACCCTGCCAGGGACCAGTGTGGAACGCAGGGCTCGGAAGTGACTTCAGCGGGACGTGACCCTGCGACTGCTCCAATCCCCACTGCCGGAATGTAGGAGGAGGTGTTTGGCTCCCAGGCTGACTTCGCTTACAGTATCGGTTTTCGAAAATGCCTAGTATAGGTATTGTGCGACCCTAAAAGTAAGGCTTACTTGTAGGTACTGTGAAAATCTCCTAAACTTGCACAGTTTAGGAGATTTTCAGAGTGCATGCAGCCGGTGACATTACTGGCGCATGCACTCTGAAAGTCCGGCATACAGTCCCGGACCTTCAGAACCCGTGCCGTAAACAGCAGCTCCCGCATGCATGCGCAGGAGTGAAGTCATTGTGCCCCCGGCCACTCATGTAGCCGGAGGACACGAACCCAGAAGAAAGAGTGGGGAAGATGTCAGCCCTTTCAGAGATGACAGGGCTGCGCTGGAGGGCTTCGTTCTAAGGTCAGTTTCTCATAATCTGCTAGTATACGATGCAATACACTAAAATCATTAATATTGCACATAAACACAACAAAATTCCTGTTAAATTAGTACTAAAACCTCGTTCACATGTGGCATACTAAAGTGTACGCCCATGGGGGACCATGTTTACCCTCACAGGGATGCACAAGTGTTCCGTGCAACGGCTGCACAGGCATAGCTGCTGTTCCCAATCGGACATCCGCGTAGGTGTGGGTACATGACTACGAATGCAAACAATGTGAGCTCAGGGACATGCATGGGGACCTACATGGATGTAAAATTGGGAGTAACACACGGAACACCTGTGCATCCCTGTAAAGGTACGTTGCGTATGCCCTGTGTGAACAAGGCCCCTTTCACACAAGCAGACCGATCGGGTCTGCCTGTCCGTTTTTCAGGCAGGCCCAATTGGACCACCCATTGTTTTCTATGAAGAGACTGATGTAAATCGACATGTGTCCGTTTACACCTGCCTGCATCTGATCCAGTCTGCTAAAAACAATCGGATGGGGATTCCATACCCCATCCATCTAGCAGATCAGACCGGATGGCATCCGATGGAAATGGGCAGGCTGTACGATTTCCATCCGACCGTCCGATAGAGAATAGCGAGCTGTGTCTGCTCTGCAGCAGCAGAGTGGACACGGACCTGTCATTCGCCTGCTCAGCGGGGATCAGCAGACAGATCCCCCGCTGAGCCATCGGATCTGCTTTTTCAGAGTCTGCTCCATGTGAAAGGGGTCTTACCAGGAGCGGCCGGTCCATTAGGGGCGATGGGGCGCCGCAATCATACGTTTGTATGAGTTTTTTTTTTCTCAAGTCACATGATTAGAGCCTGAGGCTCTAATTGGCTTGAAAAAAGGTTAGGCTTGGTTGCATAGCATTACACCCCGAACCCACCCACTTCTGAGTTTTAAATGAATATTCGCTATTGTCTTCCGGTTTCTGCTCCTGGCCAGTCGGGATGGATCGGGTTGGCCGGGAAGAGAAGCTCTGGTAACCGTGGAGGGGTGAGTGCGGGCGGACTTGGGGGCCTTACTATGTTTGTGGGGTTTTTTTTCTTTTTACATTTTTTTTTTTTTTTACAGTCATTTAATTTTTTGTTTGGGGGGGGAAGGGAACCTTCATCGTGGAGGGGTAAGGGCAGGCGAACCTGGGGGGTCTTATTATGTTTGACCCCTTTCACACTGGAGGCGTTTTTCAGGCGCTTTAGCACTAAAAATAGCCCTGTAAAGCGTCTGAAAAAAGCCTCATCTGCATTCCCAGTGTGAAAACCCGAGTACTTTCGCACTAGGATGCTGCGCTGGCAGGACGTTAAAAAAGTAATGCAAGCAGCTTCTTTGAGGTGCTTTAGGTGCGGTGTATACACTGAAATCAATGGGAAGCGCCGCCGAAGCGCCTCGGCAGCCGCGCTTTGGGGGCGCTTTTAAACCTTTATTAGGCCACTAGTGGGGGTTAAAAATGCCCCGCTAGTGCCCAAAAAGCAACGCAAAAATGACAGTAAAGCGCTTTACCGCCGACGTCCAGGCGCTGCCAGTGTGAAAGGGTTCTTTTGTGTGTTTTTTTTAATTTTTTATTTTATTTTACTTTTTACAAATTTTTTTACAGTCATTTAATTTTTTCCTTTTTTTTGGGGGGGGGGGGGGTCTTTGGTGAGATATCAGAGATCTAAACAGACCCCCATATCTCTTTTTTTGAGACAGAGAAAGGGACTGAAGATAGTCCCTTTTCTCTGTATCACTTGAATTAATGTGAATCTGTATAGAGATTCCATTCATTCAGAAAATGACAGTCTGATACATTGTAACACTCGCGGTTACAATATATCAGCTGTCAGTGGGCACATAGCATCAATCAGTAATGATCGCTGCATGTGCGGGAGCATAGTAAACACATGTTTACTAAGCCCCCTCAAGCCCCAACTTCACCCCCACCCCTCCCCCCCGCTGCAATCTCCAGCCTGACAGATCATGGAGATCTGTGCAGGGAGAACATGCAGGCAGAGGGAGGGGAAGGAAGGATGCCACTCGGAGCAGCAATGAATCGGGGGGCAGTTGGGAGGGCGATCTAACTGGCGGGGGGGACACATCTGGACCCCCACCAAGCAGCGGAAGAGGAGGGATGCCGGCTAATGATGGTGGATGCGGGGAGCGGGTTTGCAAGTGGGGGTCGGATCGGGTGGAGGGGGGTTATTAGTGCTGGGGGGGAGAAGGGGTTGAAGGGGAGAGGAGTGGTGGGCAGTTTTATATGAAAGGGTGCAGCGGGGGTGGAGATGCAGGGTGGCGTGGGTGGGGGGGTGCGGTCACGTTAGGGCTTAATAACTCTGATCAGCGGGTTGTAATTTGCTGATCAGAGTTAAAGATTTGTTCAGCAGAGTCTGGCAAGCACATAGATGAGGCATTTCTTGTAGTTGGTGACCAGGTTTGCACACATCTCAGGAGGGATTTTTGTCCACTCTTTTTTGTAGATCTTCTCTAAATCCTTAAGGTTTCTTGGCTGCTGCTTGGCAACTCGAAGTTTCAGCTCCCGCCATAAATTTTCTATAAAATTGAGGTCTGGAGACTGAATAGGCCACAACATGACCTTAATGTGCTTCTTCTTGAGCCACTGCTTTGTTGCCTTGGGGGTATGTTTTGGGTCATTGTCATGCTGAAAGACCCATCCATGACCCAGCTTCAGTGTTCTGGCTGAGGGAAGAAGGTTCTCATCTAAGATTTTACAATACATGGCCCCATCCATTGGCCCCTCAATGCGGCAAAGTTGGCCTGTACCTTTAGCAGAGAAACAGCCCCAAAGCATATTTCCACTTTCATGCTTGACTGTAGGGATGGTGTTCTTGGGGTCATAGCCAGCATTTTTCTTCCTCCAAAAAATGTAACAAATTAGTAATTTTTCTTCATAAATTTTAACCAGAATTATACTGCTACATTTCTTGGGTAAAAATAACCCAAATCAGTGTATATTATTTGCTCTTTGTGAAGGTTATAAAGTCTACAAGCTATGGTGCCAATCATTGATAATTGATCACACCTGATGTACTGACGGACGGCCTATATCATTTCTTTAGACACTCAGGCTCGGTTCACACTGGTGTGATGCGGGAAACCCTGCAAATCCAGTACGGGTTCCTGCATTGCACCTGAAGCGCCGGTGGTTCACACTGCCCTCTACCAACCGCTGCGAGTGTCAATACAAAGTTAATGACACCCCCAGATCGGTTCGCAGATGGCAGTGTGAACTGTGAATTTGGACAGGAATTCTGGTGCGGACAAAAAAAATGCACATGCATACTTGCAACTCTACCCCAAAACACATTCTGCTACTCCTCCTGAGTATGGCAATACCACATGTGTGAGACTTTTTCGCAGCCTAGCCACATAGAGAGGCCCAACATGCAGGGAGCACCGTCAGGTGTTCTAGGAGCATAAATTACACATCTAAGTTCTTGTCTACCTATTATGCCCCGTACACACGGTCGGACTTTGTTCGGACATTCCGACAACAAAATCCTAGGATTTTTTCCGTCAGATGTTGGCTCAAACTTGTCTTGCATACACACGGTCACACAAAGTTGTCGGAAAATCCGATCGTTCTAAACGCGGTGACGTAAAACACGTACGTCGGGACTATAAACGGGGCAGTGGCCAATAGCTTTCATCTCTTTATTTATTCTGAGCATGCGTGGCACTTTGTCCGTCGGATTTGTGTACACACGATCGGAATTTCCAACAACGGATTTTGTTGTCGGAAAATTTTATCTCCTGCTGTCCAACTTTGTGTGTCGGAAAATCCGATGGAAAATGTCCGATGGAGCCCACACACGGTCGGAATTTCCGACAACACGCTCCGATCGGACATTTTCCATCGGAAAATCCGACCGTGTGTACGGGGCACTACACTTTTGAAGGCCCTGGAGCACCAGGAGAATGGAAACACCCACAAACTGACCCTATTTCAGAAAGCAAACACTGCAACGTATATTCTATGAGATGTAATGAGTCTTTTGAACATGTCATTTTTTTCCACACGTTTTTGGAAAATGCGGAAAGAAAATGAAAACACTGATTTTCAATTTACCTGCCTTCTTAGAAGAATATATTCTTGTTCAGATAAGCAAAATATGGTATAAAACTGATTATAGCTATTTTTAATACTATGTTATACATTTTCTGCAATGCGTCATCTGCTTTCAACAGTTGCCATTTATGGATATTTAGAGGGCTTTGTAGTTATCTACTTATAATTTGTCCATATTACTCTCTTATTATGAACACTATTACATTTATATGTATAAGGTTCTGCAACATTGACTATGTGCAAAGATTGAAGATGTGAATTAAGTTAACATTCTCGCCAATAACATTGCAAGAGATTCCACAAACATCTGGTATGGCCTGCCTCTTGGACAAGGAAGAAGCTTAACATTTAATTTGATTTGATTACATTTGCAAATTAAACAGCAACATTCTCAAATATTTTTCTAACATTATACAAACTAAAATGGGCTTTACCAGGAGAAATGTAAAATTTTAGGATTTCGAAGTTGGAATACTTTCTCAAAGATTCACTTCTTATATATCCAGTTACATTTCAATTTAACTCAGCTGATCAGAATTTGCCACTGTTTGTGAAGGAATAAAAGGTATGCTCTATAGCAGGTGCAAACACAATACCAAATTTTACATACACTAAAAAATTGAGAATTTATGATCAGCTAAAGGACTGTAACACAGTCAAGCCAGATGGATGTTTTTCTTTTCTTATGTCAGTTTTTACATAACCAGTCAACCACATTTTATGAATGCGAACCTGATTCAATTTCCAGCGAACAATGATATCTGCCAGAATCTGAAGCTTGTACACTATCTCTCGTAACAGTAATTTCCCCTTCCTGGAAGCAGAACTTATTGCCTGCATTGAGGAATACTTCATAAAAACAGCTTATATTTGACAGTTCAAAGTTGACTCACTCCCATACACCTCTTTTCTCCTGTCTTCTTGTTGATTTGAACATCTGCATAATATTTTGGCACAGAGTCAGTGTTGTGGTGTGGTCACTCTGTAGTAAACACCAGACTTCAATCAACCATGCACAGAGCAAAGGCTGCATTCACACAGACGATTGTGCAAAGAGCTGCGAATAGCTGTGGCTGACGGTGACCTGTCATTACACCACACCTAGCTGCTGAGAGCCACAACAGGAACCTCTTATTCCTGTCGCTACTATTCGCACTGCCTCTAATCACCAGTTTGAATACCTACAAGTGCTTCAGAGCTTGACACATTTGTGGCTTATGCCCTGTATACCCCAGATCGGACATTGATCGGACATTCCGACAACAAAATCCATGGATTTTTTCCGACGGATGTTGGCTCAAACTTGTTTTGCATACACACGGTCGCACAAAGTTGTCGGAATTTCTGATTACCAAGAACGCGGTCACGTACACCACGTACGACGAGACTATAAAAGAGCAGTTTAGAACCAAGCGCGGCACCCTTTGGGCTCCTTTTGCTAATCTCGTGTTAGTAAAAGTTTGGTGAGAGACGATTCGCGCTTTTTCAGACCGTTTTCTGCTGTTCAGTTTGTGCTTGTGGGTTTGTATCTGGTCTTCAGTGCGTGCAATGAGTTCGTATTTGACTATTCAGTGCATTCTTGTACGCTCGTGGCTGCTTTTCAGGTCGCTCTTCACAGGCCTTGCTATTCTTCAGTGCGTTCTGTTACTATGTTCTGAGCAGCTGACCGTTTTCTAGCCATGTTGCGTATACGTACTCTTCGTAGAGTTCGTGCTGTGCGGGGGCTTGGTGTTGAGGTCCTTACCTTGACACAAGTCTAGTCCATGAACAGGGTGGGGAGGAGTTCATGGACCAAGAATTGTTCGCTCCAGCGTGACCAGTTCTGTCATATGCCTTTGCTCCGTGAGATCCGTGAGAATAATCCTGATGATTTCAAGAACTTTCCCAGGATGACGGACCCCGTATTTCACCGTTTGTTGGCTTTGCTGACCCCTTATATTAGCAGGCAGGATACCTGCATGAGGCAAGCCATCGCTCCGGAGCAGAGGCTAGTCGCCACCCTGCGGTACTTGGCGACGGGGAGAAGCCTGCAGGACTTGAAGTTCTCGACAGGCATCTCCCCCCAGGCTCTGGGGATCATTGTCCCAGAGACCTGTTCTGCCATCATTCAGGTCCTGCAGAAGGAGTATATTAAGGTAAGATTTTTATCCTTTAATCCCTAATTTTATTGTATTTAATGTTTGTTAATATATAGTATTTCTTTCCTCATTCCCTAATTACCATGATTGTAATATGCTGTGAATGTCCCCTTTGTCTTCATGCGTGCTGGAATTTTAGGTTTTATTTTTTGTCCTTCATACATATTTGCCTTCACTTACCTCCCCAGCATGCTCTCCTGGCCCTATATCCACCTCGTGTAGTCACTTAACAATGTATTTTGTCAGCTCCATATTAGTGCTTTACCCTAAAAACCCCCTAAAATTTTGAAAATTGTGATGTGTGTTTGAAATTCAGGCAGAGTGCCAGAGGCATTTTTTGGTGTCCCAAAATCATTTGGAACCCTCCCTCCCCCCAACTGCTAACTCAGCTGATAACAATCCTCTATCTGCTGACTTTGCCAAACCCGTACACACTATACCCACCTCTTTTGTGGTCAGATTTATGGATGAATTCCCCAAAGCATGTAGTGCAAGGGCCTGCCTGAATGATTTCAAATGGTACTGTTTAAAGTTTTGGTATCCTATTATTATCTTGATAGGTAATAGCAGAATGTAAAAATATGCTAAAATGTGTACAGTGTGTATTTATCTCTTTGTATTATGACACTTCTTACCTGTCCAGTGGGCTGCCAATAGTGTAAAGTAAGAAGGGGCTGGCCAAAGTAATACACATTATTTAGGCATTCATCTCCCAATGAAGTGGAGATGGTTACCTGTCCAAAACATCTCCCCCCCATAAAATTTTACAAATGGCCCATGAGGTGGGGGGGTGAGGAATCTGATAGGTGGACCTTATACCTTTGTCTTTAAATACTCCCTAAAATAAATGTTATACTGATGTTGGCCAAGAATGTTTGTGTCTAATCTGCTTGCAATGTTTCTGTGCAAAATGATAAATTTATTTTTCTTGTTTGACTCCATAGTTTTTTTACATGCCACAGGAATGGCAGACTGTGGCCTCCCACTTTGCCCAGCGGTGGGACTTTCCTAACTGCGGAGGGGCAATTGATGGGAAACACGTCCACATCGTCCCACCACCCAACTCGGGGTCATACTATTACAACTACAAGGGGTTCAATAGTATTGTGATGTTGGCAGTGGTGTGGGCTACTTATGAGTTCCTGTATGTGGACGTGGGGAAGAATGGGCGGATGTCCGATGGTGGAGTCATCACCCAGACGGAGTTCTACAGGCGTCTCCAGAATGGCAGCTTGGACTTGCCACCTCCAGAAGACGATGTGGAAGGACTCCCATTCGTCTTCATTGCGGATGAAGCGTTTGCGCTGGGGGACCATCTTATGCAGCCATTACCAATGAGGACCCTCACTCCGCCTATTTCTTACACCCATACACATGGCGGAGTATAAACTGAATCATATCATCCTGGCGTGCTGTGTTCTCCACAATTTTGTAAGGCGAAATTCTGCCAACTATGCTGCCTCAGTTGGGCCTGAGGCCGGAATTCAAGTAAATGAACCAACCCTGACGGCGCTTGAAGATGGCCGTCCTGGGTTGCCCCCCTGAGTGCCCGCGAGGTCCGTCTTAGACACCTTGATTACTTGATTATAAGGGGGACATCAATATGCCAGACAATGTCTGATACATTTTTCAAATAAACAAAATATTTTAACTACTAAAATCTTTGGTGACATTTACTGCTTGTGTTTCTTTTAGCTGACCCTGACAGAAATGTGGTCCTGAAGTCCTGAAAATGGAGTGATTGTGTAACCTTAAAAAGCACTGTTGCGTGTTATTTACTAAAGGAAAATACACTTTGCTCTACAAGTGCACTTGAGACTGCACTTGTAGTGCAAAGTGGATTTGCCCTTAGGAAATAACCCCCATTGTCACTGAAAACACCAATTTTACCACAACTAAATTTTAGGAGCATTGAAACAATAATCCACACATTCTTGAGTATCAATCTTTTTAATACCAGCACAATCACATGTGCATTTATAAAAGGTTTTTAAAACAAACCAACATGTTTGTTGTATAACAATTTTTGGGTCACATTAATAAAAGTAGAAATGTCCATTTAAGGTAAAACAGGCATGTTTCAAACAAACAAGAAAGACACAAATATGGAACTTACAAAGTTCAACTTTTGTAGAAATTGAAGGCAATATCAGACATGAGTATTTATAAACTGTGTTTGATATTGCGTTCAGATGGGGTGAAGTCACCCCTGGAAAACCCAAATTTTGAAGATGCACACAAATTGCCGAATGTCAACATGTGCTAGCTGCCATCACGGGGGATCAAGAGACGTGTTTTGGAGGTGCAACCCCTTCCTCACAGCTACTTTATTATTGAGGAAGGGGTTGCACCCACAAAACGCATACATTGATCTCCCGTGATGGCAGATAGCACAAGTTGACATACTGTGTGCATCTTCAAAATTTGGCTTTTCTCGAATATGTCCAAAAATCTGAAAAAATTTCTATTCAAAAAACAAAAAAAAGGAAGGGATTTGGAGGTGTTTTAAACTCTCCCTAAAACATCAATGATGTTCTTCATTTTGTTTTTAACATCATTATTGTTTTTCTGGATGTTTTCCAAGTCCCTATTATACCCCATGATCTCCCCGATCAGGATCTGGGCACTCTCACTGGTGAAATGTCCTGCATCCACAACATCACGATCACCTAAAAATATAGAAACAAAAACAAACCATGTATTATAAATATGCCGGCATCCATCTCTTACCTGAGCCTGTGGTCGCAGACACTCACCTGTTGTGGTGACTATTTCCACCACGTCTCCCTAGTCCTCCTGTTGACTTTCCACTTCTTCATGAGGTGGGGGGTCTGTGATCTCCTCGGATGAGGGGTGTCCTCCGAGTCTTTTTTCCCCTATGTAAAAAAAAAATAGGTATACTTAGCACACAGATATTTGATGACAGAAATAGGAACATGAAACATTGCTTGGAAGTGGGGTACAAGTGCCTGTTATGGCAGAGTTCCAAGATGAAGAAATATTTGGGTCACTTTGTAAAGCTTGAATACTTACTTGTTTTGTACAAGCTTCACAGATGGAGACACTCCTATATTATACACTGGAGCACCTGTGTGGAACCCCCTGTTCTTGTGTCTCACACTAGTGCTCCAGTGTCCAGATGTGTAAACAGCTGCTGAGTGTCCTCTCCTTACACAGAATCTAGTTTGCATTTCATTCTAGTTACCAACCCATCCAGACACCAAAATTATTTGACAAGAAGTAGGCTAGCAAAAATGTATTCAAATGCATATGTCCAAAACATGGTGTTTTCTATGCCGAACAAACAATGTTTCATACGAACGAATAATGTGGCCATTTTAAACTGTACAACAGTAAAGAAAAGCACATGGAGCAGCACGAACGTTAGAAATATAAAGAATAGCAACACAGGACAACTACTTACTTTTTTGCAGCACTCTCCGGTTCCTTCTGTACTGCTTTTGCTCCCTTAATTTGAGGTCCGACCACCGCTTCCTGAGTTGATCCTTGGATCGTCGTACCCCGAAATTCTTCTGCAGACTTTTGACCACTTTCGCCATTATCTTGGCCTTTCTGACATTGGGGTTGGGGTAAGGTCCATACTTCCCGTCATAGTCGGCCCTCTTCAGTATGTCGACCATCTCCAACATCTCCCCAAAGGACATATTTGAGGCCTTAAATCGTCTCTTCCGAGATAGGGACGTTTCAGGCTGTTGGTGTAATTATCAGACACCTGCTCTGTCTCAGCCATGTGCTCTTCCCCCACTGCGCTTATCGAGAAGGGGTGGGGAATAGACTAGAAAGAACGTCAGGGGCGGGCGGAGTTTCACGCATGTGCAGTGTATATAAAGCGTAACAGGCGTGTGTAGTACGTACGATCTGTGAGCGGAGGAAGTCGTATCGGAGGCGCCGATCGTGATAACGAAGGTAAGATTTAAATTTGGGCCTATACTGCTTCTAGATTGAAGCCTGTATTTAGACAAGTTTATAAGACTTTAGGCTGACATTAGGGTTTGTCTGGTGTTGTGTCTTGCAGTGAAAATGGATCTAGTCAATGATCAGGACTTTATGCCAATCTTCATTGATATGTTCAGGGAGCTGCCCTATCTGTGGCAGATAAACCACCCCGAATATAAGAACCAAACAAAGAGGAAGGCAGCGCTGGATAATTTGCTGCAATTTGTGAAGCCGGTGATCCCCACGGCAGACATCACCTATTTAAAGATCCTAATTGGTGGCATGAGGAGCACTTATCTAAGGGAGCACAAGAAGGTCCAGGATTCCCAGAGATCAGAAGCTGCAGATGACATTCATGTCCCCAGGCTGTGGTACTATGACAGGCTGCATTTCCTGTCAGGTCAGACTGAACCCAGGCCAGCACTCTCCACTCTTCCTTCCACGCTTCCTTCCCCCTCACCTGAGGCTTCTGATGTCCAACCTGGGCCTTGCAGGCAGCAACATGTGGAGGAGCCCAGCTTGAGCCAGGTATAGCATTCTTCAAAATATTTATGATTGTCCAATCAATGATGTTAAATAGATGTTAGCTTGGAGTACTAATTTCTGATTGTGATTGATGAACCAAAAACTAAAACCATGTCCCTTTTTCATACACAGGGAAGTCTCAGCCAAGAGGTGGCCGGGCCAAGCAGGCTGCCCAATACCCAGGTCCCTACCCTCCGCCTTCAAAGAAAAAGTGGCAGGAAGAGGAGTAACCTGGAGCAGGCAGCAATAGGCCTATTTTGGAAGGCTACTGAGGCCCTCAGAACACCCCACAGCGTGGTAGATGATTTTTCAGAGCTAACTGCCTGCAAAATGATGCACATGGAAGAGGGCCAACGACTCTTATGTGAGTTTTTAATTTTGGAAGCTCTAAATAAGGGGTTGAGGGGCCAACTCACATGTGAAACCCACATTTGTCAGCTCACCCATGGTCCTCCTCCTCCAGGTCCTCCTCCTCCTCCCCCTCCAGGTCTTACTCCTCCTCCTGCCACCCCTCCAACACCAGAGCCACAGCCGGGAAGGAAGCGTGGAAGGAAGACCAGAGAGTGATGGCCCTGGATAAAGTCTGGTCTGACAAAAGATGCAGCCTCTTGTATGACCACAGCCTGGGGACAATACATGTCATCTGCTGCTTTCATGATCTCTTGGACTTCTGGACCAGACTGCACTCCCTTAGATAAGGACTCCTCAGGCCACCAAAATTGCTGTCAAAGAATTGATGTCTGCCCTGGGGGCCAAAGGCTTCGCCAATTTATGATGTTTATCCAGCGTTGCCTCCCTCTTTGTTTGGTTCTGATCCCTTAATAAAGGAATTTTGGTTTCAGTTATACTCCCCTATGTGTGTTTTCCTTCAAAAAGGACAGTTTGTTTGTGAGGAGGCAGGTACATTTCAAAAATACAATGTAAAATTAACAAGAGACACCAACACCAAACAACCTCCCTGAGATTAAATAATACAAGATAATAATGGTGTTGTGGTAACTTGACACACAAAACACACCCAAAAATATTCAGGATGTAAAAAAGAAAAATAAAAACCACGATCAGGCTTGAAAAAATACAAACCCAAAAAAAAACATATATCTTTTTTGACAGATGTGACAAAGCAAAATATATTGATGAAATCATGATAAATAATAAAGAAAGAAGTTTGTGAAAAGTCTGTGTGAATATCAGCAGCAAAACTACTTCATTCTTCTAGCATTATAAAGAAGAACAGAGTGCGCTGCATTAAACAATTTTAAACATTGCAGCCTGACGAAAGTGCTATATCCATTCCGAACGCTAATTTTACCAGACCAAGCCGTTCCGTCTCGGAATTTCTTCTGAGCATGCGTAGCACTTTGTGCGTCGGAATTGTCCACACACGGTCGGAATTGACGCGATCGGATTTTGTTGTCTGCTATAGCCTGCTCTTGAACTTTGTGTGTCGGAAAATCCGATGGAAAATGTCTGATGGAGCCCACACACGGTCGGAATTTCCGACAACACGCTTCGATCGCACATTTTCTGTCGGATAATCCGACCGTGTATACAGGGCATTAGAATAATAAAAGCCACAATCCTATGCAGCAATCCACTGGAGGTGTGGGATACAATAATACAAAGATATATGCCATGCACTGGATTGTGTGCAAAAAGTCCCCAAAAGGGATATCTAATAGCGCCAATAGTTTTAAATCCAAGTATAATGGAGGAAAATAAACAGTTTATTGGTAGTAATAATGGATATAAATGGTCAAAGTTCACCTCCAAGGGATTCAGTAAAGTTGCACTCTGGTGTGATGCAACTTCTGGTGTAACTGGAAGAGCCACATCCCGCAAGTGACATCAGCACTCACCCGGCAGATCAAACAGGAGAGAAGAGGGACCAAAAACAACTCTCTTTCAGCTGTATAAAGTGTTGTCAAATCTTTTATTCAAAATAAAAAATGTATTATTCTAAAAGTCCCATGTTTTACATCCATCGTCATTCAAGTCATTCAACAATGTAGGTTCACGTCAATCACAATGAACGACGACCTGCACAAGAAAAAAGCCAGTCGACACCCAACTGATCCTAACTAATGCCAAATGACATCCCCAATTCTCCCCACTGCTGAAGTACACACAGGGACCAGGTCACCCAGTGGTGTCACTGGCCATATATGGACATGTCAGTATACATTAGTTTTTCTTTGTGCGGGTCAGCGGCCATCATTCACCATGATTGACGTGAACCTACATCACTGGATGATGTGATTGATGATGGATATACATTGGATCACACTTTTTAAGCAGCTGCAGCAACCATTTTTTTTTCTTTTGGAACAAAAATAAAAGCTGCCCATTGTAAGCACCCCGTCAGTGGTAAATGTTTCTTCTCCACCCTTACTGACACTTTTGCTGGGTAGCTCAGTCTGTTAATGGAACTTGAAAATTAACAGACTTACTAGCTGGATCAACAGGTGAAAAAAAAAACACAATGCAGCCACCACATCTAGGAAATAGTAAGCTGAAGAAAAATGAGGGGCTGCCATAGCTGATCCCCTTTTTGAAAACGCTGATTGCCCGCCTGTTAATTGAAACACTGACTTCAGTAGGTTCTGGGTCACTGACCTAAGTCAAGCATGCACATAGAAAAGTCAGAACAGAAGTTCTTATCTTCATACTTGTTGCTGGTCAGTGACTCAAAGAATTGAAGTCAGAGGATCAGCATTACAACTAGCACTTAAATAAGATGGGAATCACTACTGGTCATGGTGTCTGTCTGTATACCGCACGACAGGGGTGTTGCTAGGTGGCAAAAAGACCAGGGGCTTCAGCCTGAAGTCCATAAACTGGGGGGGGGGGGGTTGGCGCGGCTTTGTTTTTGGGCTGGGTGGTGGGGTTGTGTGACTTACCAGTGCCCATCAATGCTGACCAGCAGTAAACACACCTACCTGACACTGACCATTACACCAATCTGCCTGACCTACATACACTGATCTACCTACATACACTGACCTACATAGACTGACCACTGGCCTACATACACTGACCTACATACACTGACTACTGACCTAAATACACTGACCTACATACACTGACCTACATACACTGACCTACATACACTGACCTACATACACTGACCTACATAGACTGACCACTGACCTGCCTGACCTACATACACTGACCACTGACCTACATACACTGACCTACATACACTGACCACTGACCTAAATACACTGACCTACATACACTGACCACTGACCTACATACACTGACCACTGACCTGCCTGACCTACATACACTGACCACTGACCTGCCTGACCTACATCCACTGACCTGCCTGACCTACATCCACTGACCTGCCTGATCTACTTACACTGACCACTGACCTACATACACTGACCGCTGACCTGCCTGACCTACATACACTGACCTACCTGACCTACATACACTGACCTACCTGACCTATATACACTGACCTACATACACTGACCGCTGACCTGCCTGACGTACATACACTGACCACTGACCTACATACACACACTGTGTGTCTGGCCTACCTCAGCTCAGCCATGGTGTGCGGTCACAGCAGGCAGTCAGTCACTTGTCGCCGTCAGAGAGGAGCCGAGGAGGAGAGGAGAGCCGCCCGCCTGAGCGGGGTTGTAGCGTTTCCGCCTTCTGGAGCCTGCAGGCTAATATGGACGTCACGTCACATGTCCCGCTCCAGAAGGCGGGAGCTGCAGCAGTCGGCCACTTTCGGCCGCACTCAGCCGCTATGGCACTCGGGGACTCACTCGGCTACTTTCGGCCGCACTCGGCTGCTATGGCACTCGGGGACTCGGCTACTTTCGGCCGCACTCGGCCACTTTCGGCCGCACCCTCAATCAGATCGGTCCTGGCGCTCAGGGCTAACAATGGAATGCAGCATTCCATAGATTTGGGGCTTTTCGGGGTCACGCTCGGGGCTTCAGCCCCCCCTAGCCACCCCTCCCTACGCCCCTGCCGCACGACCTAAATTATAGTGTCTATCAAGGAAATGATGACTAGAATTAATTTGGCCTTTCCAAATGTCAACAAAAGTAAAGGTGAATTAAACTACAACCTCCCAGGTCATTAAGCATTCATATTTTATTTATTTGTGGACGAAAGTGTCAGAACACAATAGCAGATGAGCATTTATCAACTATAGGCACAGATGACTAGGCCCAAAAGGAAGTGGGTACAGCCACTTACTGTATGTGCATCAATGCACAGAAATGCTGGTACATGACTGTCAATTAAATAACAAACAAGCCCCCCTGAGGATCAATAACACTCACCACATCCCAAATTGTTATTAGAGGACAGCAAAGTAGATAACAGGACTTTTCAGGTGTGACTCCTCAACAAAAAGTACACAAACTTTGCAGTTAAAATTAGTCTCTTTATTCATACATATAGACACACATAGCTGTAGTACAAACTATTTTGTCATTATTAAAAAACAATAAAATATAGCACCAATCAGCAGTAACCATTCCACCCCATAAGAGGCCACACCAAGAGCCAGTTTACAAAAATCATCATAAATATATATGTACAAAGGTCCACAACTTCAAACTTAACAAAATTATGTAACTGTTGATTCGGTGCATTTGGCCTCACTTGACATGTTTCGCATATTGATTCCTCAGAGTAGGGTGATACAGACATACAACATTGCTGTTGTATGTATTGTGAGAGCTTCCCAGATCTATAAGTTGCAAAAGCAAGGGACACACAGAGGGCAAATCAAATAGGTGGAGACACAGTTGCTGTACACATAAACTACCATACATAAGCAAATAATACAAGAACGGAGAGGGGTTTTAGATTGGGACTTTAAATGAAGAAATGGTCTGGTAAGGTCGAGTACCTCCATCCCTGTCACTGTGAATAAAACATGGGGATAAGGAGAGGGGAGGGAAAGGATAAGGAGAGGGGAGGGAAAGGGATTAGATAACATAAAAGGAGGGGACAACTAGGGCTAACTGGGCACCATAATGAAGTGTACATAATATTGTCCAGTGGGATAAAAACTACATCTCAAATCATAAAGGGGCGGACAACCACATGTTTCCATCCCTATACTAAATAATACAAGAACGGAGAGGGGTTTTAGATTGGGACTTTAAATGAGCAAATGGCCTAGTAAGGTCGAGTACCTCTATTAAATACCTTGTACTCAATTTTTTTTTTTTTTTTTTAATTCTTTTTATTGCTTTTTCAAGACAAACAATACAAATACAACTTAACGACTAAAAGAGAAAGAAAAATCTGTGGTGCTTATACAGAATCTCCTACACATCGCAAGACAAGCTATTATAATTTGTGCTATTTATCTTATGATGAGTTAACCTATGGCTCGCTTCTTCTTGTGTTTATTTAGAGGTCACTTAAGACGTCAAGTCCTCTCTCCAATCGTAACCAATAAATTCTCACTGTTCCCCCCCCATCATATTATTTGAAGTCTCAAACAGCTGTTTCCACATCTTCCAACCATGTACGCCAGACTCTATCGTACTTCATCGGGCATCCTCTGTTGAAGTATGTGTCTTTATATAGAGGAAGGTTATTATTGACCAGACTTTTCCATTGTGTCAATGAAGGGGGGGTGGGCTTTTTCCACCGCATGGCAATGTTTTTCCGGGCATAAAATAGCAATAACCCGACCAGTGTACGTTTTGCCACTGTTGGTACAAGTGTTTCAATTAACCCCAATAGACAGATTTCCATGGCACGTGGCAATGTAGTCGATGCGACTCTATTTACCGTGTCAAGTACCTCACTCCAATATCGCTGGATTTTAGGGCAGTGCCAGAAAATATGAGAAAAATCTCCTGGGGAGATTCCACATCTCCAACACTCCGATGGACATGTAGGGTTCATTTGATGGAGTCTATGTGGAGTAAAGTACGCTCTATGCACTATTTTAAATTGGATCAGCCGATCCCGCATAGAAACTAAGGAGCGGAAGGGGAGATCCCAAACATCATCCCAATCATCATTGTCCAGCGAGGGTATATCAAGCTGCCAGCGAGACCAGAGCTTATCTAGAGGTGGGAGAGACACATAGACCAAATGCTCATAAAGCTGTGAGCCTTGTACTCAATTTTACTCTATTTATTTCGTACCCACATGTTTCAATTAAAGTCACGATTTTCCAAATTTTCTAAATCTACTTCTCATGGGATGAAACAATGAATATTTAGGTTAGGGATCCATTAGGCCCTATAATTGGACACTATTGTGTATGTGTATATATGTGATCCATTGGACTATGTATTACTGCCTGTATCAATCTGTTTACTATCTTTGTTGGCGATTAAGAGAGGCCCCGGATTCTATTGGCCAATTGTAATATTTGTGTTCAATTATGGTTATTGTTCAAGTTTGTATCATTACCATGTATGAATCGAAATGGGTCCTGATGCATTATTACCGTAATGTACCCATAAGCAAATAGATGAAAGTCCCCCTTCTATAAGCACAGTTAAATCCTGTCCTACCAGGAGAATTAACAGATTATGGTCCCATGGCATCCACAGAAGGCCAAATACCAATCTTATGGAAACCGCGGCATTCACACCTCTATACCAGTTGGATAGACTGTCTAATAATCTGGAAGGACACAACATGACTGTGGGTGAGGGACTTTCATCCATCTGCTTACGTGGCCGTTTAACAGCAATATACCTTTCTGGCTTCAATACTCTCCGTCTATTTTGACTTCAGCTTGTTCTGAATTCTTGCTCATGTTTCATCTAGTTTTACCTGCAATGCTTGAACAGCTTCTGGTTATCAATTCCAGACTTGAACCTGGACTGTGGTGCTCCTCTTGTTTGGATACTTACATGATTCCAATTAGTAACACTTGTGCTTACACAGCATCTTATCATTAATTGTCTACTATTTACTGATCACCACTCAGCATTGCTCTACAACTTCAAGCCATTACTAGGTTACAGTAATGACAATTGGTTGTCTTTAAAGATGAAATATATTTAAAACAACCCTCACTCCCATCTTGCACTGCATGATACTATGGGAGTGCCCTGCAGTGCATATTACTCTGAGCCTGGGCTGCATGATGACACTGTCCCTGGGATCAGAGAAAGGGAGTTGAATAATGATGACCATTATTCAATCCTGAAGTCTGAGGACATCTGTATGAAGGAAAACTGAACATTTCCTCTCAAATACTAACCGTAATATTCCGTTCCTGATGGACTTCATGGCAGCATACGTTTGGGTAGACTCCACCCTTGTTACTACCACATAAGATCCCACTGCCATAAGTTTTGAGGCCGAGTCTGAGCTTGTGTTCCGTAACTAGCCTACTCATGGCACTATGAGGGTACCCATGCTGCCATGGAGTCCTTCAGGAAAAGGAAAATACTGTAAGTGTTTGATAGAAAATTTTCTGTTTTCCTGACAGACTCCATGATAGCATACGTTCAGAAAATAACTTGCCAGAAAAAAAACAAGTGTGGGATGCAGAAAAAGTAAGGTTTCAATCATAGGTCTAGCCAACAAAAAAACCTTAAAGTATAACTAAAGGCAAAGCTTTTTTTTTGTTTTGTACAGAGTGGAGATGGATTAGAAAGCTTGTCAGGCTTTTATTGCGGTCTGTGTTCCCATTAGGGATATTCACCCTCTCTATTTGTCCTGTTTACCATTATCACTAAAGGTAAAAGAAAATCCCCAAATTTTGGGTTGTCCCCAGAAAGGTAATAGTGGAAAAATCTTCCAATGGGGACACTTGTTCTGCTGAGCTGGTGGTCCCCAAGGAATTCCCTTAATTTGCAGGGATTTCCTCTCACTTCCTGTTTAACAATGGAACAGGCAGTGAAGGGAAATGTCCGCAATGGGACACAGATGGTGAAAAAATAAATTGGACAGGGGTTAAAACCCTCCCTTGCTTTATCCAAAATGAAAAAAAAAATGTGCCTATAGTTCTAATTTAAGGCTAAAAAATTACCAGGATAAGGAAGCCAACTTTCTATCATAATGAGCCAGAACAGTTTTAGTGAAAGACCACATTGTCTCTGTACAAATATTCCTGGCACCCTGTTACAGGGAGCCAACTCCTGGTTGAGTGTTATGTCACTGCATCTGTAGGAACCAAGACTTTAGCCTTATAAGCCAGTTCAACCCATCCAGCTGTGTTTCTGGATATCTCCTTCCCTCTGGTTCTGCCAGAGAGAGTGACGAGGAGAGGACCTAAATCTCTAAACAAAGCTGTAGCTTGTGTGCAAGCTTGAAGTATCCCAATATGCAGGGCATGGAACCAGTCATCCTTAGTTGACCTGCATGAGGGAGAAACAATTCTTTTGTTCTCATAGGATGCTGAAGCTGCCTCGGATTGCATCCTAGTATGAGTATAAACACAACCCAGACTAGGCAAAACGCCAAAAAGAGTGCCTCATAGCCTAGCCTATGACCCTGATGCAGGTAAACTTCCTAGCTGAGGAAAAAGTCCTTAGAAAAGTTGCCTTCATGACTGAGCCTTTACCCAAAACTAGATTGTAAGCGATCCCAGATGGAGCTGCAGGCCACCAATGGGTCCCTCGTAGCCTAAAGCTCTGATCCTGGCAAACTTCCTGGCTAAGAAAAAGCCCTTAGAGAGTCTTTCATAACTGAGCCTTTACTCAAATCTGAACTGAAAGTGATCCCATCTGGAGCTGCAGGCCGCCAAAGGGTCCCTTAAGGCCATGTTCCTGGCAAAATTCCTGGCTGAGAATACAGTCCTCGGAGAGGCTGTCTTCATGACTCAGTCCTCACTCATATATTAGATTGATATTCAGCGCTCAGCTGAAATTATACAATAACCCCAGCAGCTGCAACTGAAGATATCTTAATAGTAAGTGTAGGTCGGGGCAGGGCCTGGACATGGCGGTGTGAGAACGTGTTTTATAGACGCTCCGGGTCTCCCTTGTCTAACCTGACATAAAGCTGACTTCCACCACCTGCTACAACAGCATGGTAACAGCAAAAAGGTACAGGACCAGATCCTCAGCCCGCACAGCCCGATCCCGCAACTCCCAGGGGGATATTCAACAATACTTCCAGCAACCCCACCACGTCTCCCCGGGCACCATAGTGGCGGCCCAGGCCGCAACGCTCAGACCATGCTGGACCCACCTGCCTCCCCTTCCATTTTGGACTCCCTATCAGAGACCCCGGTACTTTTCCATCCGGAACCACCCGAGACGGAAGACTCCTTACCAAGGGAGGACACGAGCCGACTGAACGGCGATATCCAGGCACTCTTACAGGCCCTATCCACGAGGCAGGACATCGAGGCCTTGATCCTCCGAGTGGAAGAGACACACCGCCGGGACATCTAGGAGGTGAGAGCGGACGTTTCCCTGCTTACGGAGAGGGTGGACACGAGTGAGGCGTCTATTTCCTCCCTGGAACACCGTGTAGCGGCCCTTAAGCACTCCCGCATCTCCCAGGCAGACACGGCTGTCGACCCCCAGCTCCACCTGGAGGACCTGGAGGACAGAGGCCACAGGAACAACCTGCGACTGAGGGGCCTGTCAGAAGCAACAGGCATGAAGACCTCCAGGCGACGGTGAGTGCCATTTTTCGGATTGTCCTGAAATCCTCTCAGCTTACGGTGGAGATGGACAGAGTGCATAGGGCCCTGGGCCCCAGATCTAGTGACCCAGAAAGGCCCCGGGATGTCGTCTGCTGCCTTCACCATTACCCACAGAAGGAGCTGATCCTTAGAGAGGCATGAGGAGCTGGTGAAATTGGTGCTCCCATCAAAATCCTCCCACACCTGTCCCGAGCAACACTTCAAAGCAGGGCCCACCTACATCCTGTCCTGGACCTAACTAATAACCGGGGCTGCACGTACAGATGGGGCTACCCACTTGCGGTGACCTTCCGGAGGGCATCTTAATCGTTCACCCTCCGCATCCCGGCTGACCTCCTGGATTTGTTTGCCTTCCTAGAAGTGGAGCCTATCCCAGTCCCAAACTGGCTGCAGATCATCCCACACTCGGGGGGATGTCCGGGCCCTTCGGGTCCACAGAGTCAAACCCAGGCATGCCAACAGAGACCTCGGAGAAGATCACGAGCCTCCTCCGGTGATCAGGCTCGAGAATTATAGATGAGGTTCACCTTACTCCAACCACTGTGAGGAATGTGACCACAGGACTAATGGTGGACATTCGGAGTAGTCCCACACACAGCTGGGGTAACTGTTGTTCTTTGTTGCCTGCACTCTTGGGGCCCCTAACTTTAATGGGGGCTAGATAATTATGTACCCACTTAATGGCTTTGGCGCCTGAACAGTGCTAACAGTGAATACTTTGTGTCTCAATTTTTTACCCAGTAGGGGGGGCACGAATAGGCCCCCCGGGGGGATGGGCTGTATGATGGGCCTCAGTATTATCTGAGAGGCCACCGGGGGAAGGTGTCCCTGCGGCCCAACACAGTTTCCAGCCATTTAGCTCAACATCTGGGGACTGGCGGGCACCCCCCTCCCATGGTGGGGGATATGTACCCTGCCGGTCATGGCACTACCTTCCTTGAGCCTCCCCCCTTCCCCTCTCTTCCCCTTCCCTTCCTTCCTCTTCCTTCCCCATTCTTTCCCCTTCTCTCCCTGCCCTCTCCCTCCCTTTTGCTCCTTTTTTTCCCTCACTCTCTACTAGAGCTGCACGATTAATCGTCAAGAATTGTTATCGCGATCTTGACTAAAGTGTTTCCGGAATCTTTCTATGCAAAGAATTCTCTCTGCTCTTCTGAAGCCACAGCCATCAAAAGAAAGGAAGAGAAAAACCGGGCAGTCTGCCAAGAATCAAAACATTCTTTATCAGTTGAACTTAAGTATAAACATTGTAACAATTTGTCAATGGAATAGACTGTGTGTAAGTGAAAAAAGTTTAACCACTTAAACACTAAACCTTTTTCTGACATTTGTTGGTTTCAAGTTAAAATTGTTTTTTTTTTGCTAAAAAATGACTTTGAACCCCCAAACATTTTATATATATATATATATATATATATATATATATATATATATATATATATATATATATATATATATATATATATATATATATTTTAATAGACACCCTAGAGAATAAAATGGTGGTTGTTGCAATATTTTATGTCACACTGTATTTGCGCAGCGTTCTTTCAAATGCATTTTTTTTTTTAATGACTTTAATGAATTAAAAAAAAGAAAAAAAACTAACCAGTAAAGTTAGCCTAATGCAAAAAAATCCTACGAGTCACAATGAACCTAGTGCTAAAAATAAGCACTACACAGCTGCATGCATGAATCACGCCTTGTACTGCGTGTGAAATATCAAATAAATAAAAATATGATGCGCTAGAGTGTGCTGAACGTGCCCCTATCATGGCACAAAGAGATCCAGTACATATACAACAAAGTGCAAAGGTATCTAACACACTGGGGGTCATTTACTATATTCGCGGCATTTTAGCGCTAATTCGCGACAATTTAGCGCGAATTAGCGCTAATAGCGCTAATTCGCGCTAAAACGGTATTCACTATAGCGCTGGTGAGAAAATTCTCCCAAAATCGAATTTACTATAGCTCCCTGAAACTAAATAGAGCCCAAACCCTTACTCTGCTAAAACCTAGAGAATTGCACATGGAAATAATTTTTAGAGCATGATATAATTGCCTAAATGGTACTGAAATATGCGGTATATTATTTAAAGATTATCTGCTTTTAAACTGTGTGAAAAAGTGATTTCTACACTGAAATATCTTTAAAAGTCTGAAAAGTGAAAAATTCCCCGTTTTGGACAACTAGGTGCCAACACAACTGAGCATGCTCAGACCTGAAAATAACTCTCATTTTAACTCAAGTGTCTTTTTTACCTGGAGGTATAGTAAATACCAAAATGAGAGCTAATTAGAGAGCATTTTTTGGGAGTTAAAATCTGCTCTAATTTAGTCCAAATGAAGTTTCAGTCACTGATTCTAATGGAACAATTTTAACTTTCACAAAAAAACCCTTTTAATGTTGAGATGAAATGTATCTTTCTGTGAAATACATTTTCCTTTGCAACATTGTTGCTTCTACTTAAAATATTTTGATTTTAAGAATGCTACAATGTGGAATGTTTTGATGTTTTGGTAAAATATATTTTTCTCTGTCACTTTCACTTGTTTTTCTTCATCTCACAACCATCTTTACCCCAAACTCACACAGGTGTCTTTACAATCCACAAACAATACCATTGCTGATGAAAATTTAAAATGAATCACAATTTTTTGTGCTTTGTATTATTTGCAAATATTCATAATTTGAGCCCAAAAATGTGATATGTGTACCAACATCAGAAATCAAAATGTAATTCCCAAAAATTTGAGGGTAATATTCTACTCTCACCCACAAAAAAAACACCAAATATCACAGAATAAATCAAGAAGAATAACTCTTGAGTAATGTAATTCCATCACCTGTATGTCCATAGAAATGCAGTATTTATGTGTATTTATGTGTAGTTATGTGTAGTTATGTGTAGGAGGGTCTCACACGTGGCAGCTCTGTGGCTTAGAGGTTAGAACTTCTTCTTAGTATCTCTGAGGGTCTGGGTTCAAATCCCAACCATGTTACTTCATGTAGAGAAGTTGTCTCATTTCCCAGGTCCTATAACTATGTCTAATTGTAGTAGTTATGTGTAGGAGGGTTCCACCACCATTGTAAGTCTTTTCCAGATACACTATATAGCCAAAAGTATTGGGACGCCTGCCTTTACACACACATGAACTTTAATGGCAGCCCAGTCTTAGTCCGTAGGGTTAAAATTTGATTTGGCCCACCCTTTGCAGCTAGAACAGCTTCTGGGAAGGCTGTCCACAAGGTTTAGTCTGCCTATGGGAATGTTTGATCATTCTTCCAGAAGTGCATTTGTGAGGCCAGGCACTGATGTTGGATGAGAAGGCCTGGCTTGCAGTCTCTACTCTAATTCAGCCAAAGGGTGTTCTATCGGGTTGAGGCCAGGACTCTGTGCAGGCCAGTCAAGTTTCTCCACCCAAAACTTGCTCATCCATGTCTTTATGGACCTTGCTTTGTGTACTGGTGTGCAGTCATGTTGGAACAGGAAGGGGCTTTCCCCAAACTGTCCCCACAAAGTTGGGAGCATGAAATTGTCCAAATTGTCTTGGTATGCTGACGCCTTAAGAGTTCCCTTATCTGAAACTAAGAGGCCAAGCCCAACCCCTGAAAAACAACCCCGCACCATAATCCCCCTCCACCAAATCATTTGGACCAGTGCACAAAGCAAGGTCCATAAAGACATGGATGAGTGATTTTGGGGTGGAGGAACTTGACTGGCCTGCACAGAGTCCTGACGTCAACACAACAGAACACCTTGGGGATAAATTAGAGAGGAGACTGTAGGTCAGGCCTTCTTGTCCAACTTCAGTGCCTGACCTCACAAATGCACTTGGAAGAATGGTCAAACATTCCCATAGACACACTCCTAAACCTTGTGGACAAGAAGAGTTGAAGCTGTTATAGCTGCAAAGGGTGGGCCAAATGAGTTTTGAACCCAATACTAATACTGGGATGCCATTACAGTTCATGTGTGTTTAAAGGCAGGCATCCCAATACTTACGCCAATATACTGTATATTGCTTGTGACACTGAGCATGGCTATGGACTTAGGGCTAGTTCACACCACAGAGATGCAGAGAACATGTGTGGGTCTGCCCTGGTGGCTAAGTGGGTAGCAGTTCTGTCTAGTAGCACCTGGGATGTTGGTTCACTTCCACCAACATGCTAATGCTTGTGTTGAAGTTTATATGTTCTCCCTGTGTGGGTTTCTCACCACAATCTAAAGACATGCTGGCATCTTATTTGTCTCCTGTCGAAATAGGTTCTAATGTAAGAAAGTTAATTTTGGACTTTATATTGGAAGCTCATTGCAGCCAGGGACTGATGTTAATGTTTATTAGCACTAATCATGCCCAGGGACTTGGACATTTCAAATTTTAGGGTTTACACTGCACAGGTACATATGCTTAGAAAACTTTTGCTTTGTTTATGTGGATGCAAATGGACTTTGATCTTTGTCCTGTAGTTGGAGATTTGATGCACATAGCCAAGGGCTAACACAGTTGCGAATACTATTATGTGTTCCTGCTCATCAGGTGCAATCACTTTAGACATACATGAAGAGACAGATTGAAAGATACTGGTGGGCGTGTACTTCTATTGGGTGTGTCAGTGTGCTAACAATACAACCTCTCTTATATAAAGGCCTGCAGTAGGGGGGTTCGTTTGGCCTGAGAAGGTCAATTTTTTTGTTGTGATGGAGAAGGAATGATATTGGGAGATTTGATGAAATTCTTGTGCATTTTTTCAATCAAAAGTGGGTTTATGTGGCCATGCTGTCAATGTTGTGTGTGTATTGTTCCTGTCTGATCATGCAAACATCGTTTGGAAGCATCTGCTGACCTACTATTTTTGATCTCGTTTAATTGTGTACACCGAAATGCAGCTTCCAGCAGAACATGGTCACCAATGTATGTATGTGTGGATTGTGGGCTGGTGGTGGGTGTTTTGAATAAGTCTTTTGCAATATTATGTTGGAATGCTTTGTAAGAATGACTGTTAAGTATGTTTCTATAATCTTTCAGATAATAATGTGATGTGTTGCCCGTTATACACTGAAATTAAAGCTGTGTCCACTCTAAGGTTTTGTCTAATTTTAGATTGTAAGCTCCTATGAGCAGGGCCCTTAAAATTCCGTTGCTAAATGTAGTACCATATATCCTGTCCAAATTTTTTTGAAGCTAGTAAATGTAAATTTATTTTTTTTCTGCTGGTAAAATAAAAGTACATTGAGCTCTTGTTGTGGTGTGTGGGGGTTTTTTTTTTTTCCTTCTTTTCTTTCTTTAGTTTTTGTGGGTGGTGGTTTTGGGAAAGTGCAATATCTCTTTTATATTTTATTTCAATATGTATTTGTGCACCAAAAAACTAATCTCTTTGCCCTGGTTCACATGTTACTTTGAAATTGTGCTACTTCACTTGAAGTAGCATGATTTCAAAGTAGCAAGGTCAGCGTGATTTCAGGTGGCTTCATACACAAATGTCTATTGAAGTCGCACCTGAAATCGGCAAAAATAGTGCAGGAACTACTTTAGCAAATTGATGCGGTGCCACAAAAAAAATGTTGCATCAATTGGAACAGTGCCAGTGCCATTAGTCATGCGATTTGATCTCTCAAATCGCATGACCAATCGCTCCAATGTAAACCTAGGCTTCTGCACAACTGCAAGTTATATATAAAGATTCCACCTTTATCATTAACAGCTGTGGAGAATTGCAGGTAATGAATTCAGCTGGTGGATAGGCAGTGTTTGAATGTGTCAGCTCTGGTTCACATTGGTGTGATTTGACATGTCAAATCTGTGGCAATTGCACTGTTCTAATTAGTGCGATTTGTATTGATATTGGTGCAGAAACCTGCAACGATGTCTCTGATGTTGCCCCCACAGTCGGGACTGACATGCAGGAATGAAATTGTGGGAGTTCAGCTGAACGCTTTCCTCCTGCTGTCAGTGTGAACCAGGGCTCAAACTGGGCCTTTTGCCTTTGTAATTCACCTGCTGCTAACCCAGGGACACCATTTCTTAGCAAACTCCCTTAAGTTTACCTTCAAATATATGTAGAAATACAGATTTGCATATCTGAAAATAAAAAAATACTAATCATGGTTGAGATCAAATATTCGCAGCTGCAATCAAAAGCGTGGTTTCACCTTCTGACCTGGAAATTAGTCATTGTATGCACCCGGAAGTTCCTGTGCTGGTCAGGATCTCAATCTAGGTGGACATGGCGAGGTCTCTTTAGCAGAGAGGCGGTGCTGCTCATTGGCCGGGTAAGTGTAGGATCTGTACTTGTACTTAATCAATGTAGGGGTGGATGTCATAGTTAGATTTGGTGTGGGTGGGGTTCATTGATTTGTTTGGCATCACCACACATTTGCTTCCGTCCCATGTGCACACATCACTTCCTGCATTTGTTCTGCTGATGTAAATCAGTAAGGACTATGCAAGTATAAATGAGAGATCCTTTTATTAAAATATATATGACTTGTTTCACAGCTGGGCGAATTTTCCAGCAAATTTGGACCTCTGAGTTGCATGGCAAGTTGTACCCCATGATTCTCAATGACAACCATTCATATCTGTGCTACCAACTTCAAAGTGGTCCCTGTACTACTTTGGTGTGACTTGAGGTATATCGGGTACAATATTACACAGGCATTCCCAGAAGTTGGAGCCAAGTTGCAGTGGCAAAGTGGCAGCAAAATAGTGTGACTTTCAGGTCGCAGCAGTGTGAATGAGATTCAAGGATAACACCTTTGAATTTGGCCCTATTGTCACTTGTGCATCCTGAAAGTGTAGCAAATTCGTCCCTGCACTACCTTGGTTTAACTGATGCAATTTAAGGTCCATACACCACAAGATTACACAGACATTGCTTCAAGTCATGACAAAGCTGTGCAAATGGGGCCTTATTCAAAGGTGTTATCAATTAATCGCATTAGGTTACTTTCACACTTGGGTGACTTTTCATGGAGCTTTGGACCTCAGAGTCACATGAAAAGTTGTCCCCCTTGATTTCCATTAATATTTATTGGAGCTGCACGATTAATCGTCATCGTAATTTTTTTCCCCTTTACGATCTTGAAAAAAGCGTTTCACGATTCTTGCTATTGCAAAGAACTCTCTCTGCTCTTCTGAAGCCACAGCCGAAAAAACAGGAAGTCTGCCAAGAATTAGAACATTCTTTATCAGTGAACTTAACTAGAAACCTTGTAACAATTAAATAGAATTCTGTGTAAGTGAGGAAAGTTTAACCACTTAAACACTAAACATTTTTCTGACATTTGTTGGTTTCAGGTTAAAATCATTTTTTTTTTTGCTAGAAAATTACTTAAAACCCCCCAACATTATATATATATTTTTAGTAGAGACCCTAGAGAATAAAATGGTGGTTGTTACAATATTTTATGTCACACTGTATTTGCGCCTTTCAAATGCAATTTTTTTTGGAAAAAATGACTTTAATGATTTAAAAAAAAAAAAGAAAAGTTAGCCCAATTTCTTGTGGGATAATGTGAAAGATTTTATGTCACGAGAATCGTGATCTTTTTATTCTAAGCAAAAAAATTGTGATTCTCATTTTGGCCAGAACCGTGCAGCTCTAATATCTATGCAACTTCACCCATGTTCACATAGGTCTGAATTGACATGTCAAATTGTAGGCCAAATCGGCGCCTATTGATGGCAATGGAACTGTCCAAATTGGTGCGACGCCACAACAATTCCCAAAAGTAGTTCCTGCACTACTTTGGGCGACTTCAGGGGGCGATTTCTTACCTCCCAACTTTTTGAGATGGGTATAAGGGACACCTATTAGCAAAAGTAGGTAGGCATAGGACACCTTCTTAAAGGAGAACAGTTGGGACCTATGTGATTTCACTAGACATTTGTGCAGGAAAGTGCACTGATGTCTCTGAAATCGCTGACAAAGTCAGGCTGAGTCACACTTGTGCAACTTTGGACATCAGAGTCGTATGACAAGTCATACCCCATGATTTTCAATGTGTACCATTCATATCTGTGCGACTTCAAGTAACACTGACTTCAACGTAGTCCCTGTACTACTTTGGTCTGACTTTGATGCGAGTTGAGGTCCATAGACCTCAAGTTTACACAGGCATTCCCTGGAATTGCGGCAAAATTGCTGATGCAAAATCGTGGGAAAGTTGCGTGTCTTTCCCTGCGACTCCTGCGTCCATAGACCTCAAGATTACACAGGCATTGCTTAAAGTCGCATTAAAATCTCGCAACTTTCAGGTCGCACAAGTGTGAAAGGTGCCTAAGTCACTGTGCTGAGTATTATTTTATACCTAGAATATAAAGTAGTCCCACCATCAAACACTAGTAAACATATGTTCTCAATATAATTGTGCTCAAATGGCTGAAAATCACACAGATGGTATCACCTACTGAAGGCTTGCATTGTACTCAGCAGCATATGCTGAAAAGAGGCGAACGCCTATTAGCCAATGCCACATCGGCACATCGGCATGAGCATGGTTGTTACTATAATATTAATGCCTGAAATGCAAAACATTATTGTATTGAATCAAACATTAGTAAATGTATTTTCTCTGTAGGTAAGTGCTCAGCTCTGTAGCATAGCGGTACACCCTGCTGCCCCCAAAAGTTCAAGCCATGAATTCAAATCCCACTGACAGCATTACCTCCTAGAAGTGTGCATTGTACTCAGAAGCATAATTAGCCAAAGCACATCAGCTTGCTTTATTCCATATTTTAACTCTTCAAATGCATGCAATGGTATGTACTTATTCAATAATATTATGGTATGGAATTCCAAAATTCAAGGAAAAAAATGTCGTAGGGTCCCCCCAGTACATACCAGGCCCTTCGGTATGGACTTTAAGGGGAACCCCACACCAAATTGTAAAATAAATTTGATGTGGGGCCCCCCAAAATCCATACCAGACCCTTATCCGAGCATGCAGCCTGGAGGTCAGGATAGGGGGGGACGAGTGAGCACCCTCCCCTTCTGAACCTTACCAGGCCACATGCCCCAAAGCACCTTTTCCCCATGTTGATGGGGACAAGGGCCTCTTCCCGACAACCCTGGTCGGTGGTTGTCAGTCTGCAGGCAGGGGGTTTATCAGAATCTGGAAGCCCCCTTTAAAAAGTCGGCTCCCAGATCCTGCCCCCTATGTGAATAGGTATAGGGTACATTTTACCCCTACCCATTCACCAAAAAAAGCAGTGTAATGTAAAAAAAAAAAATAGCCGGTTTTTGACAAGTCCTTTATTGTAAAATAGCTCCGAGCTGTCTTCTTCCCTTGGCCATCTTCTCCAGACGCTGTCTCTCCCTCCTCCATCTTCTCCCCGAGCTGTATTCTCCCAGAGCCGTCTCTCCTGCCGCTGCCATGTTCTCCATCTGCTGTCTTCTTCCGCACCGCTGGTTACCCGCTAATAAAAAAAAGCTGCTCTTTTTCCATGGTGGTCTTCCTCTGCTGTGTTGTCACCTGCTGTGTGGCGTCTCTTACATAGCCATGGAGCGGACTCTCCGGGTGACATTATCGGATGGCCACAGAAGACCGCCACAAGAAGAGCGGCTTTTTTTTTTATTAGTGGGTAACCGGCTGCGCTGAAGAACACATCAGCGGGGGAAGATGGTGGCAGCAGGAGAGACAGCTCGGGGAGAAGAAACATCAAACACTAGTGAATGTATTTTCTATGTATTTTCTATGTATTTTCTATTTATGACTGTGCTACACCCAATAGGCTAGCAGTCAGCACTTCTACCTTGAAGAACTCATGGGTTCAAATCCCACAGAGAAATACTAAAAGATTGAATTGGTGAAAAAAAAAGCAAATGACTATTAGCCAATTAGCCAAAGTAGCATATGCTGAAAATAGGTGAATGCCAATTAGCCAATGCACTTTAAATTTGGCTGATTATATTAACTCTTCAAATGCATGCAATGATATGTAAGTATTCAATACTATTATGGTGTGAAATTCCAAATACCACACACTAACTAATGGGCAGATTACATTTTTTTGTTTGTTCATTTTAATTCGCTTGTGCACTGAAAAAATAAACACAGCTGGGGGATGGTAGGTTGGCTGGTATTTGAACTTGTACCGTGAGTGCTGTGGAGACATCTGAGCAGACTACTAAGCCATTGTGCTAAGTATGAGACCTACATAATAGTGTAGTATGATTAAAGAATGAATATAAATAATTACCGCTTTATAGTCACCTAAATTAAAAAATAAAAAACAACATACAACAAATAGGTAACCTAAATGTTTAATACATGTAACTTTACAGAATAGCAGACATTACTATGTAATAATCATTCATAACTGCATTAGTTAGCAAAAGAAGGAAAGAAATAGGAATACTAATTGCAACATACATCAATAGATGCACATGAGGTAGAGCACATCTCACATAAAAATGTTTCTTTCACATACATGGATCATGGCTACAGTACACTGCTATATAACAACTTGATAAGAATTGGCATTTGTATATACGCGGAAGCGCTAATCAGCGGCAATTTAGAACTTTCAAACGTTTGTTCTCCACTTATATCGCTGATTTTCATGCGCAAATTCGCCGTTTTGTTTCCATTTGGCTAAAATTGGCTCTATTATTTGCCATAGTGCCCAGTACTTCCTGGAGTTATAGTAAATGACCCCCACTATGTACTATATCCCATAAAGTAAACAAACATAATGTGCACAAATAAACCATGCAATGAGTTTATTTATAAATAATTTATTTATTAATAAATAAATTTGCTCCAAAATAAATAAGTGCAGAACAGGTGCTAAAAAAGTGCAATTGACAAATAAAATAATGATAGTAATGGTAATAAATACTAAATAATTATTGCTTCAAAAAAAATTCATACATGCAAATACTGAAAAGTGACATGTGCCAACCAAAAAGTGCAAAGTGTCACGCAATACATATACTTAATAGTCCATCATGAACCAGATATATATTGAGCACAAAAGTCCTTCACAAAAGTGATGACAAATGATCTTCAGTAGTGGTGTATTCAAACGTGCTAAAATTCCATGTGCCACAGAAAATGCAATGGTGAATCAAAAGGTGACCCCCCCCCCCACAAGGTAAAGCGCTCACCTTAGAGAATGTGACTAAGTCGCTAGACAGAGTCAGGAAACGCTTTTGAGCCACCCAGGGCTCTATGTGGATCACAGAAAAACAGGCTCCAGCATAGGGTCAAACAATAAGCAAGGAGAAAAGGAAAGGAACCATATAGTGTGATAACGTTTAAAATATTTATTCCAAGGTCAGATAAAAAACTCTCCCCCAAAGGGGGTACTCACATTTTGAGGGTGCGTCAGTGCACCACTCTGAAAAGGCATATAATCTGGATGTAACAGTGAGGTAATGGATGTACCAGTGAGGTTATGGAGACCGTCCCAGCACAGACAGCTGCTGCTGCCTAACACTCCATCCTGGCCCCTCCCCTACGCGTCTTCGACACAGGGCATACATGTTTTATTTAATATTTTTTTATATTTTTTATTTACATTTTCTTTGGTATATTTGAGCTGTAGTCTGATTTGCACATTTACATCTGTACTTCGCATATGGAGCTTAATCTACAGCACCTATTTGGGCTAGGGGGGGAAAGTACATGCCCACTTATATTCCAATTCTAGGGGGATAAATGGGGAAGTTCACTTATAACACCCATGGGGGTTGTCGTTGTTATTTTGAGAATTATAATAATTGATAATTATAGTGTATTTAATATACATGTTTTAATGCTAATTTTATCAATTTATTTATTATTATTAATATTATTTTTTGTTTATTAATTGTATTAAATGTATGGGGTTTATTCATATTAGATATGAATGTGGTGTTTCATATATTTTATATTTTAAATTATTTAGTAAAGATTGGGTTATTATTACATTTTTTTATACATATTATGTCATTGGCAGACATATGTCATTGGCATACTTATTGTGTTGTTAGAAAGGTTTTTATATATTCTATAGTAAATATATGTATACATTAGAGATAATTAACATGATATATACTGTTGTTATGCTTATCCTTCTGTTATGTATGTATGCAGCCGATTATTATGGAATATGTTTCAGTGAGTGATATGGTTTAGCGTCCACTAACCTCCGATTTGTATAAATAGATATTGAATTTATGGCTTTTTATATTTACTATACCCTTTCCTCGTTTGTAAGATGGATATTGAGATTCATCACATATACAGACTGATGTATTTTGTTTTTTTTGTTTACCAAAGTTTTTTTTGGAAGTTTGGATGAACAGACATTAGGTATAAAATGACATCAAAATATTGCATTAAAGTGATTGGTTGTATACAATAGAGGATATTTAACATCGTATAGTAGATGTGGTTATATACAATGAACGAATGTTAACATATAAAAATAAAGAAAAAAAAGTAAGATATAACATAGCATTCTCAAAAGGTAATGAGAGAAGATGATAATATCATGTTAAAGACAGTTAGGTTGGGTTGCAATAGGCCCATTTCTTTTTGTGAATATGGATAGTATCATTAAGGGTGTGATAAATCCACTCAGATAGTCTAAGGAGTTCCATTCTATTTATTACTTGTTGCCATGACAAATTAGTGGATTTCCAATTATAGGCCGTCATCCAGTGTATGGAACTGCACAGGGAGTGGAACAGTCTCAGACAGGGGGTAGGTATGCCTGGTATATTAGCATTCAGCAAGCATATCTGAGGGGAAAGGGTCATTTTTTGTCTCGAGGATTGTTCTATTAAATCAGATGCTTTGTGCCATATACTGTTTATATGGCTGCAGCTCCAAAAAATGTGTAAGAGGGTACCGGAATCCGAGCATCCCCTAAAACAATTGGGGGAGATGGATGGGTAGAAAGTGTGAAGTTTTGAAGGGGTAAGGTACCATCTAGAAAAAATTTTAATTGGAGTTTCTCTAAAGGTTATAGCTCTATTACATTTGCGTAAATTTTCTGACATGGAGTGCCAATCCTCAACATTAATCGAGACATCCATATCCTCTTCCCATTTGAGCATTTGAGTAGATTTATCTGGTACTCCAACACAATTAATATAATTATACAACCTGGAGATAAGGCCTCTGTCTCTAGAGGATAAAATACATATACGTTCAAAGGTTGTGTAAGAAGGGTGTGTTTTTAGTGCAAAATATTTAGCATAGAAGGATTTGATTTGCTGGTATCTTGGGAATTCATCAGCAGGTAGATTGTGTGTGGCTTGAAGTTCGGGGAATGAGATAAATTCCCATTTTTGCTGAAGAGATCTCAGTGTAATTAAATTTTTGTCAATCCAGGTGGAGAAAGATTGTCTGTTATCATAGGCACATATGAATCTAGGATCACCTAAAAAGGAGGCTAAAGGTGGAGTGTCTGAGGAGAGTTTGTAAATGTCTTTATACTTAGTCCATAGTTGATAAAATTGAGCTACTATAATGTTTTGTTTCATAAGTTTGCTATATGAGATAGAGTTGGACCATAGAATTCCCTGTAAATGGAATGGGAGGATTGAGATGGATTCAAACAACTTCCATGGGGTGTTTATTGAGGGAGTGAACCATTGGGTAAGTTGTGTAAGTCTTGTGGCTAGATAATAAAGCCACAAATTTGGAAGGCCTAAGCCACCCATAGTATGTGGTCTATGCATTAATGCATAACTGCATCTCGGTTTTTTATCTGCCCATATGAATTTGTTGATCTCTCTTTGAAGGGAAGTCAGTTTAGATTTGGGAACATTGATAGGTAGGGCACGAAAATAGTACAGAAGTTTAGGAAGAATCGTCATCTTGATAGCACATATTCTACCAAGGAAGGAAATATGAAAGGAAGACCATGATTTTAGGAGGGATGTGATGTGCGAGAACAATGGGATATAATTAGACTTATACAGAAGGTTGTGAGATGAGGAGATTGTGACACCTAGGTATTTGAATGAGTTGGAACACCAATCAAATGGGAAATTTTTTAATAATAGAGATTGGAGATTTTGGGAATAATTAATTGGTAAGGCAGAGCATTTATTGGAATTGATTTTGAGGCCTGAGATGGATTGGAAAGATTTAAGTTCTTTTAGGAGGGATGGAATAGAAGTGAGGGAATCTGTGAGGAACAGAAGAGCATCATCTGCGTATAGGCTGAGTTTGAATTCTCTATCACCTTTAGTGTAACCTTTTATATCAATGCTATTCCTAATCTTGTGGGCTAAGGGTTCAATTGCCAAAGCGAACAATAGAGGTGAAAGGGGGCATCCCTGTCTGGTGCCTCTACTGAGGGGGAAAAAATCAGAGTTGTGTCCTGGGAGTCTAATTCTAGTTTGAGGGTTGTGGTAGAGTGCATTAAAACCTTGTAAGAATTTTTCTGAAATTCCGTATTTGGGTAATAGATAATTTAGATATGACCAGCTAACGCTGTCAAACGCCTTATGAATATCTAGACTGAGAAGGCATAATTTGTGGGAGGTTAGATTGGCATCTTGGATAATATTGGTAACTAGTCTAGTATTATCGACTATCTGTCGACCGGGGATAAAACCGGTTTGGTCTATATGTATGAGATTAGTGATGACTGCTGCTAGTCTGTCTGAAAGCAATCTACCAAAAATTTTAAGGTCATTGTTAAGGACTGATATAGGTCGGTAGTTTTGGGGTAGAGAATGGTCTTTAAGTGGTTTGGGGATAAGGGAAAGGTTTGCTAAAAGCATTTCATCTGGGAAATGATTACCATTGAGAATATGGTTAAAGAGTTTGGATAGATATGGGGTTAGGAGGGAGGAATATTTTTTATAGTATGAAGATGAGAAGCCATCTGGGCCAGGGGCAGTAGATGTTTTAAGAGATTTAATAATTTTGCTTATTTCTGCTTCTGTGCATGGTGCGTTAAGGGATTCTATTTGAAGAGCATTAAGAGTAGGTAGTTGAATGTTGTCTAGCCATGATTTAGAATGTTGGTTAAGAGATGGTTGTGGGCTACAAAGTAAGTTTTTATAGAAAGAGGAAAAGATTTCCAGCACCCCTTGCGGATGAGTGATCATATTTCCTGAATGATCTCTAAGCTTATATGTATGAGGGGGTTTATGATCATGATTAAGTTTTTTGGCGAACATGACAGAAGGGGAGTTACTGTGTAGTAAGAATTTAGCTTTTGAGAATCTCAAGGATTTTTCAGTGTTTGCTGATAATATTTGATCTAGAGCTTTGCGTTTATCTTGAATTTGTTTTGTGATTTCTTGGGTGGAGTTTTGTTGTAACTTATTGTAGAGAAGGTTTAGATCTCTGGTAAGATTTTTTATGTTTGTGAGTTTTTCTCTGTTTCTTTTAGCCGCTATGCTGATTAGATGGCCGCGTAGAACTGCTTTGTGAGCTGTCCAGAGGGTTGTGGGGGAGATATCGTCAATAGCGTTTTCAGTGAAATAGTTTTCAATGTGTGAAGAGATAGTTTGTGTTATTAAAGGGTCAGTTAGGATAGAATTGTTTAGTCGCCAATTGTATGGGGAAGGAGAGAGACCTATGTGAGATGTTTCAAAGTAGGTAATATCATGGTCAGACCAGGGGCAAGGATGGATTAGGGCATTGGAAGAATTAGCCAATAATATGGGTGTACAAAAGATATAATCCAGTCTAGCATAGATGTGGTGGGGGTAAGAATAGTGTGTATAGGCCCTAAGCCCTACATTGTGGGATCTCCATGAGTCTATAAGTTGAAAATTATTTAAATAACGGTTAATAGACTTGGAGAATGCTTTAGTAGAGGGGGAAGTTTTACTTCTGTCTAGGGATGGGTGTGCAGTTAGGTTAAAATCACCACCTAGAATTATATGAGGTGAGCTGTATTGGTCAAGCTTATCAAAGAAATTTGTGAAAAAGGTAGATTGAGATTCGTTTGGAGCATAGACTGAAGCTAATGTTATTGCTTTATTACCAACAAGGCCTTTGATGATAATATATTTACTATCGACATCTTAAGGTACCAGATGGGAGGCGATGTTGTCACCTCCCGTCTCAATGATGTGTATGAGAGATATCAAATAACTTATAACTCTAAATGAGGGAGGAGGTTTAAAGTGAAAGTCTGTTTAGACAAACAAAATGAAAAAATAAAGAAAATCCCTTTCTCTTCTTCCCTTTTCCTCTTTTTTCCTCTATCCCCAATTCTGAGGGGGATGTGTGTTGCTGGGGACTTCTCGACTTCGTCCGGGAGGAAAAAAAATAAAACATTTTCTGAGGGAAGAGGGAGGGTCTTGGGATTCCGATTCAAAAGGAAGGGCAATTCAAGATGCCAATTGGACAAGGACAAACTTGGTGGCAGTCAATTGGATCATGTCGTGTGAGCATGAAAATCCATCCTCGAAATGGAAAAAAGAAATAAAGAAAAAATAAGTCACTTCCCCTTGTCTTCATTACGAGAGAAAAAAGAATTCCTATACAACAGAAAGTTGAAAATGTGTTGTATGTGGTCATGAGAAGTCCTCTTGAAATGGTTGACGCCATCTTCTTTGGTTGTTTGCGATTCGTCTGGAGGAAGGAGTAGACCAGATTGGGGAAGGTCTAGGAGATGATGGGAATCTGTTGGGTGGTTCTGGGTCCAGAAGGCCCAAGTTTACAAGCAGTTCTTTGCCTTCAATAATATTGTAGACTGTGTATGTGGATCCGTTGTATGGGATAGTGAGCTTGAATGGAAAGCCCCATCTATATTTTATTCTTGCTGCTTGTAAGATGCTAGTGACATCTTTCATCCTGCGTCTTCTATCTAGTGTAGCAGGGGAGATATCTGGGTATATTTGCAGCTTTTTACCATCAAGAGAAATGTCAGGAGAGTTTCTTGCAGCACGCATGATGTCCTCTTTAACCAGGAAGTCCTTCATGCACATGATAACATCTCTGGGTGGTTTGTCAGGGGTGGGTTTGGGGCGTAGTGCCCTGTGGATCCTATCACAGACAAATGCTGATAAAGGTTTATCTGGTAGAAGGTTATGAAATATTTTAGAAACTGTAGGCATAAGGTCTGTGACCGATTCTGGAACGCCGCGTAATCTGATGTTATGGCGTCTATTTCGGTTATCAAGATCCTCAACCTGGGCTTGCATAAATGCAAAGCTGTCCGCTAATGTTTCATAATCCTTCCTTAGATCATTATGGGCAAGCGACAGTTCATCATGTTTTGTTTCTAGTATGTCAGTACGAGTGCCAATACTAGCAATCTCTTGTGACAGGGCTGTAGTGGATTTATGGACTTCACTTTCAATCTTGTCCACTAACTTCTCAAAAATGGTAGTCAAACTAGCATCTAAGTCAGCTTTGGAGAGGGGAGATGTGTACTCACTGATCCCAGCGTTAGATGAGAGACTGGATGGGATGGATGCAGATTTCCTTGAGGCCGCCTGTGAGCTGGCGCCGGCGCCATCTTGGGACATTCTCCTGTGCTTTCTGTCTGCAGCGTCCAGTAGAAAGTTAGTTAAGTGGTGTTTGGAGCGATAAAAATGTCCCGATTCTCTTCCAGGCATGGACCGCTGTGTACTCTAGCAGATGGTGTCACTTTCGCCTGGGTATGAGCGATATAGCCATGGTGTTTTAGGCCTGTGATAACCAGGACCGACGGAGCTGTAATCACCCACGTCTGTTCCGCATCGCGCCGCGCATGCGCCCTGAGACTGATGTATTTTGATCAGCTAGATGTTGCTTTAGAGCATTACTATTGCTTTAGAGCATTACTATTGTTTTCACTCATATCCAGCACTAGAGTGTCCGCGGTCTACAGCAAGATGGCCGCCGGCACACTATATATTTGATTGACACAACTACCGTCCAATTACATTCCCCCTGATGATGACACGTATACCCTGTGTCGAAGACGCGTAGGTGAGGGGCCAGGATGGAGTGTTAGGCAGCAGCAGCTGTCGGTGCTGGGATGGCCTCCATAACCTCACTGGTACATCCATTACTACATCCAGATTATATGCCTTTTCAGAGTGGTGCACTGACGCACCCTCAAAATGTGAATACCCCCTTTGGGGAAGAGTTTTTTATCTGACCTTGGAATAAATATTTTAAACGTTATCACACTATATGGTTCCTTTCCTTTTCTCCTTGCTTATTGCTTGAGCCTAGGCTGGAGCCTATTTTCCTGTGATCCACATAGAGCCCTGGGTGGCTTAAAAGCGTTTCCTGACTCTGTCTAGCGACTTAGTCACATTCTCTAAGGTGATCGCTTTACCTTGGGGGGGTCACCTTTTGATTCACCATCGCATGATCTGTGGCACATGGAATTTTAGCACGTTTGAATACATCACTACTGAAGATCATTTGTCATCACTTTTGTGAAGGACTTTTGTGTTTAATATATATCTGGTTCATAATGGACTATTAAGTATATGTATTGCGTGACACTTTGCACTTTTTGGTTGGCACATGTCACTTTTCAGTATTTGTTTGCATGTATGAATTATTTTTGAAGCAATAATTATTTAGTATTTATTATCATTACTATCATTATTTTATTTGTCAATTGCACTTTTTTAGCACCTGTTCTGCACTTATTTATTTTGGAGCAAATTTATTTATTAATATTACCATTATCATTCTATATGCTCATTGGGACAGACCTAGCCGGTAGAGAGACTTTTGGAGGGGACTCAATGCTAGCCTCTTGCCGATCGATCTTGGGCCCTGGCATTTGGGGGAACGGTGCTCTTTGTGAGCTGTATACCTGGGGACCCTTGAGGTGGTATTACTGTGGATTCGGGCCCTGGTCCCCCAGGACACACAGACTCTGGGGACCCTGGATTTGCCATATTAGGAATAGTGGCTGATTCATAATGCTTGGACAAATACTGTTAGGAGATGCTGATGTAAATTCCAGCCACCTATCTGTCTGTTGCCTGCTAGAATGTGTATTGTAAATAAGTCTCTAGTATGGGATCTAAGAGTCATTAGATCCCCATTGTTGTTTGTGTTAATTAACTCTGCTATTGTGATAATGTTTATTGGGTTTTCTGAGCTACAAGACGGCCAGTCTGGCCTAAAGGTCATGTCTGAGTCATCTAGGCTGTCTAAAGGGATTAGTTAATTAGCCCATGTTAATTAGGTTTCTGGTCACAGGTGTATGTTCAGAGTAATATAAGCCAGAGGTACACACCTCCTCTTTTATTGTATAAAAGAGCCTGTATTTTGCAATAGAAGAGATTCCTGGTTGAACTTACATACAGCCTGCCTGGTGTTTGTTCTGAGCTACACAACTGGATTAGAACGGCCCATAGCTGTAGTTCTAATCCCGGAGCATCGGATGACCGAACCATCAGATGTTGCGATCTGCAATCTGATTCTATAGCTGCAGAGGAGTGTCGGGAAAGTGGAACCGAGTGAGCAAGGGGCTCATTACATTGGTTGGCAGCCGTGGGATTTGCTCTCCAGTTACTGGGACACTCCAAACCAGCCTGCAGGAGAGCCACGCTGAAAGACTTACTTGAGAGCCGTGGAGGGAATGGTAGGATCGTGCTTCCTTGCCGTGAACACATCCAAACCATCACCTGGATCCATAGTCCAGATAGCAGGAGAGGAGAGGTACAGATACCAGCTACCATGGATGAGGAATTCAGAAGGAGGTTGCGAGAGATGCAGATACAGCACAGAGGACCAGTATCAGAGCAGGTCCTGCTAGGATGGTTTGATTCTATCCGCTGCGAACTCTGGAAGGAAGTGCTAGCCCGTGAGCAGCGACACCAGGGAAAAGTTCTCCCCTCCATCCATGTAAGGTACTGGTCGTAGTATGAAGTGCGAATGCTGTTATTGGGGGAACAGCCGAACCAGGAGCGGACAGCTGAGTTAAGCAGGCTGATCCGGGCAGAAATGCGGTTGGACGAGAGCTACAGAGCCCTCCAGTGGTATGTAGCCCAAGTGTGCCCGTGGACAGCGGATGACAGCCCCACGGAAGGCTTTGACTATGATGGCCTGGGATTGTTGTACTGGAGGCTGTCCGAGGACCCTGACTTTGGGAGTGATCGGGAGTGGCGTTTGGAGGAAATAATGGAGCACAGAGAGCGAAGACTGAATGTCTCGGAAGTGCACTGGGCACAGGAAGATTTGGAGTTTCTGGCCGTTCAGGAATGGGAGCTTGAGATGGCCTACAGACAGCTGTTAGACTCTGCTCAGCAGCAGGGCGGGGCTCCCTTTGCCTGGGACTATCAGGAAATACCAGTTGACAACTCTGAAATCCTGGCTGAAGAGTTGACAATGTGGCAGAGTAATGCCCCGTACACACGGTCGGACATTGATCGGACATTCCGACAACAAAATCCTAGGATTTTTTCCGACGGATGTTGGCTCAAACTTGTCTTACATACACACGGTAACACAAAGTTGTCTGAAAATCCGATCATTCTGAACGCGTTGACGTAAAACACGTAGGTCGGGACTATAAACGGGGCAGTAGCCAATAGCTTTCATCTCTTTATTTAATCTGAGTATGCGTGGCACTTTGTGCGTCGGATTTGTGTACACACGATCGGAAATTCCGACAACAGATTTTGTTGTCGGAAAATTTTATAGCCTGCTCTCAAACTTTGTGTGTCGGAAAATCCGATGGAAAATGTGTGATGGAGCCTACACACGGTCGGAATTTCCGACAACAAAGTCCTGTCACACATTTTTCGTCGGAAAATCCGACCGTGTGTACGGGGCATAACAGTGTGCTTTGCCAACCTGCCCCCGCAGCTATGGAGGTGGAGGTCTTATGGCGGATGCAGCAAGTGCTGACTGACCTTGATGATCCTGTTTCTGCATGGGATGATCTTGGATGGAGGAATGTGCCTGTCCAGCAGCATGCCAGAGAATCGGCAGTGGAAAATCTGAAGATTGCCGTCCCCAAACCTGAAGTGCTGACAACAGGGCAGAGCTCTGCTAACCTCTGCCCAGCACTGATAGCATCTTCTGGGGTCCACGGAAAGGAGACGGTGAACCTTTATCCCCAGACACCAGTTGCAGAGACAGGGGATTTAATAGACTTTTCTGCTGAGGAAGAACAACCTGGTGAGCCTCCGGCAGAAGAAGAGCTGTTATTAGGGCCAAACTTCACTGTGCTCTGCCCAGCACTGATAGCATCTTCTGGATTCCACGGAGAGGAGATGGTGAACCTTTATCCCCAGACACCAGTTGCAGAGACAGGGGATTTAATAGACTTTTCTGCTGAGGAAGAACAACCTGGTGAGCCTCCAGCAGAAGAAGAGCTGTTATTAGGGCCAAACTTCACTGTGCTCTGCCCAGCACTATTAGCATCTTCTAGGTTCCACGGAGAGGAGATGGTGAACCTTTATCCCCAGACACCAGTTGCAGAGACAGAGGATTTAATAGACTTTTCTGCTGAGGAAGAACAACCTGGTGAGCCTCCAGCAGAAGAAGAGCTGTTATTAGGGCCAAACTTCACTGTGCTCTGCCCAGCACCAACAGAAGTATCTGTGAAGTTACAAGGAACTTCCCCAGCTGAAGCGCTGGCAACCGGACAGAGGGTCCAAGATCTCTGCCCTACACCTGCGGCGGTTCCGGAGGCCCAGGGTGAGAAGGAGGTGGTCACTTCCCAGCAGCAGATCAGGATACAGGGGGAGAAGGGAGAGGAGGTGTTCGTTGTCCCTCCCCAACAGTTGGCCAGGGTGAAGGAAGTTGTCTTTCCTCCCCAGCAAAGATCCATGCACCTGGGAGACAGTACCACAGACATATCATCCCAACATCCAGATGAGTGAATGGAAAAGGAAGCAGCCGGCTCACCTCCCCAATGGCAGCTATACAGTTTGGGAGTGGAGGAAGCCAGCCTCCTGCCCCAACAGTTACCCGGAGCAGATGGTGTGGGGTTTTCAGCAGAAGGGCTGGCAACAGGGCCGAATACTGCTGGACTCTGCCCTCAACTAACAGAGGATGGATTTCCTGTGAAGGTGGATGGGACTTCAGTCTCCACCTGTATACCCCAGGGATGCTGGGCAGTCGGCCCAGATCCCCAACAGCATGATGGAGTGAGCCCAGACACCCTGTCTTCTCCCCAGCAGAAAGGACTCCAGGGAGAAGGGCCAGTTCAGGCCTCTCCCCAGCGGCAGATATGTTCTCTGAGAGAGGCAGAGGTTGACTGGGTGAGTAATGCTTTGTTTGGAACAATTTGTTTGGGGTACTGTGTGGGTACAGGCATTAGAGGACTGGAACTACTGACTAACTTCGGAGTCAACCCGTCTGGGGTCTCCTCCTGTGTTATTCTCCTGCTGAAAGGGGAGAAATGTGACAGACCTAGCCGGGAGAGAGACTTTTGGAGGGGACTGAATGCTAGCCTCTTGCCGATCGATCGTGGGCCCTGGCATTTGGGGGAACGGTGCTCTTTGTGAGCTGTATGCCTGGGGACCCTTCAGGTGGTATTACTGTGGATTCGGTTCCTGGTCCCCCAGGACACACAGACTCTGGGGACCCTGGATTTGCCATATTAGGAATAGTGGCTGATTCATAATGCTTGGACAAATACTGTTAGGAGATGCTGATGTAAATTCCAGCCACCTGTCTGTCTGTTGCCTGCTAGAATGTGCATTGTAAATAAGTCTCTAGTATGGGATCTAGTCATTAGATCCCCATTGTTGTTTGTGTTAATTAACTCTGCTATTGTGATTGGGTTTTCTGAGCTACAAGAAAGTCAGTCTGGCCTAAAGGTCATGTCTGAGTCATCTAGGCTGTCTAAAGGGATTAGTTAATTAGCCCATGTTAATTAGGTTTCTGGTCACAGGTGTATGTTCAGAGTAATATGAGACGGTGTTTGTTCTGAGCTACACAACTGGATTAGAAAGGCCCATAGCTGTAGTTCTAGTCCCGGAGCATCGGATGACCGAACCATCAGATGTTGCGATCTGCAATCTGATTCTATAGCTGCAGAGGAGTGTCGGGAGAGTGGAACCGAGCGAGCAAGGGGCTTGTTACACTCATTGCACGGTTTATTTGTGCACATTATGTTCGTTTACTTTATGGGATAAAGTACATAGTGTGTTAGATACCTTTGCACTTTGTTGTATATGTACTGGATCTCTTTGTGCCATGATAGGGGCACGTTCAGCACACTCTAGCGCATCATATTTTTATTTATTTAATCAGTAAAGTTAGCCTATTTTTTTTTTTGTATAATGTGAAAGATTTTACGTTGCGAGAATCATGAGAGAATAGTGATCTTTTTATTCTAAGCAAAAAATTTGTGATTCTCATTTTGGCCAGAATCGTGCAGCTCTACTATCTACCATGCAAGCCGCAGGAAAGGGGTCTTATTTCTGCTGTGACTAGGGGAGTCGCACGGTCAGTGATAACCAAGAACATTGAGTGATCCCCTTTCCCCCTCTGGGGCAGAGGGACTCGCTTACATGTAAATGGTCTCCTGATTTTTTTTTTCCTGTCACCTCCACATATACGGAGACGTTAACTAAAGATGATAACAATGTTGAAGGTATTTTAAAAAGGTCCAGCTACGGTTTCTTAGCCATTTCACTTGTTGTACCTGTTGCCTACCAAGGTACTGTTATATATTAGTTGTACTCGGAGTCTCCTTATGGATTGTTTTAAGAAAAGGAAGAAGCTACGGAAAATAGACCTGGGGTGTGCCATGGTCACGTGGTCAGTATGCCTAAAAGGGGGCATACCCAAGTATAATAAAAAAGGGAAGCAAAGGAAAAAAGGGGAATGGGTGTGTTACGTGAGCAACCATCAACAGGGAAGGAGGGACGGAGGGGAGGCTTTATGCCACCCGACTCCTCCCACAAACCTGCGGTCAGCCTTACACTTGTACTCAGAGTCTCCTTATGGATTGTTTTAAGAAAAGGAAGAAGCTACGGAAAATAGACCTGGGGTGTGCTGTGGTCACGTGGTCAGTATGCCTAAAAGGGGGCAAAAATAAAGACAGTAGGATGAATCAAAAATTTATTACAAAACTGAAATGTAACAATCAATCAGTCAAAACAAAAAACGCCTGTGACATCTCGACCAGAGGATCCGGGATATACCTAGAGAAGCACACATCTACCTAATTTTTTGATCACATGAATGTCCACAGAATGTCCCGAATACGCCTTGGGGTCCAAACCCCAAGGCGTTTGGACCCCAACAATGTCCAGGGGTCCAGGCATTGTTGGTCTTGAAGAACCTAATGACGGTGCTGACTCCCAGCTGCTGCATCTTGCAAGTATGCAGACGCAACTGAATGTAGTCGGGGAACCTGACTAACTGATTGGCCAAAAGAATATGGGATCTTAGCCCAGAAAAAGTAGGCCTCAAGAAACCATAAAATGCCAGATACATAGCAGCCTTAAGCACTAAGCTAGGCAGCGACCCAAAGGGAGACCTGGCAAGTGAATCGGACATGCCCCGGAATATATGCCCCGTGATGGGCAGCCTGCTAGCTACAGCAGGAGGGCTACTCTTCTGAATTCCTTTGAGGATAGCTTTAATGGGGTGTGCTGAAAAAATGGATGGCCAGCTGGGGTCCCGTAAGGAAAAAAAGTGCTAGATGCCTGCTAAATATGTCCTAATGGTGCCATGGGCCAGCTTAAGCTGATAGTGGCAAAAGGCAGTGAACTCTAGTAAATGCTGAACGCTGTAGCCATCAACCTCAGGAAACCGAGCCTGGAAGGTCTGGAAAACATTCCAGGCTCTGACGTATGCCTTCCTGGTGTCCACTGACAACGATTTGTCAATCAAAGCTGCCGCAACGGCCCAGTGGGTATCTAGTACATCATTTATTGAAGAAAGTGTGGGGCTGTAGTGGCGCCAGCGTCGGCGTCTGGGAACCTATCTATTCTAATTATGGGGAAGTTGTAAGCGTAGTAAAAGGGAACTGACTAGAGCACTAACTGGGAACTGTGCTAAGGGTAGGAGACAGGAAGTCTGAAACCCCACGAAAAACCTGGCCGATACCTGGTAACCAAGCCAAAGAGAACATCCCTGACTTCTCTTAATGCCCTTTATCATGGCTTAGAGAGGGTGAGCTGCAAAATAGGACAGACTGACAGGAGTTTGTAGGGGGCTGAAATGATGGTCACCTGACAGATAATTGATAGTGTTGGCAGATGAGGCCACAATGCATAGACAATATGCAGCGAAAGCCAGAGACATGAACCTACGAAAACCTTTCAACCTATGGTAGAGGCCCTCGGAACATTCTGGATAAAGAAACATGCCAGAACGATCACCTGTGACCAGGATGTGCCTAATCCATGACCAACAGTGAGCAAGGAGAAACCAGGTTGCCCACCAGTCCTACTTGGTATTAAGTTGAGAAACTCCAGCTGCATCATTGTAATACCTCCTGATGAAACTGTCCCAGGACGTGAACTTGAAGGACAGGCCTAGCCATGTCCACCTGCATGAAGAACAAGATGAGAAGGGACCCCAAAATAGGCTGTGGCCGACTATCTGAAAAGAAAAATACAGTTGCTGCCAGTATTGGGCAAGTAACAAACAATGCCGAAGTATGCACAAACTTGCCAGAGGGCAGGACTGATGGAAATAGTTTAAACTCATTGTAATATCAGCTTGGAAAGCCAAGAACCCCTGCCTAACTGTAAAATGTGCTGGACAGCCCGACCCACAGACGAATACTTCAACTACCGCTCTTCCAAGGGAATGAGGAATTGAGACTAGGAATATATGACATGGCGCAGTCAAATCGCAAAACGATCGATATTGGTTGAAAAAAGTAGCCACTGACCACCCTAATGGGCCTGACCCTCCATGCAAAAAGGTCAAATTGCTCCCAGATGGCACCACCTGGAATCATGGCCAAGTGGCCGCCACCTAGCTGCAAGAACGAAGGTAATCGTGGAAAATTAACCCACCGTGCTTGTGCACCAAGTCCACCACCTAATGTAAGTATGGATCTAACTCTATTTTCCTACCAGGGCTGACAGAACAGACGAAACCTACAGAATGCCAGAACGAAATGCACCACGCCAAGTTCGTGGCTACGCCTGGGATCCTTGCATTGAGCACCACCGTGACTCCCCGCAAGCAAAGCTTTGATCTCCGGAATCTCCGCACTGAGAAGAGCAGGAACCGGGGGCGCGGCTGACACCTCTGCTCTAGCCGAGCGGGCTAAGATCCCCTCCATTCTGTCTAGCAATTGTTCATGGACGTTAAGAGCGCATTAGTACCGCATAAATCTGAGTTGAAGAATCATGCCTAGAAACATATTCTGCGCTGGTGGATGGAAAAGGTTGGGACGGAGATGGGAATAACAACCTGAAGAGTACTGCCAGCTGAGGCTGGGAAAGGGGTACACCAGCGATAAACTCAGCTATGAGTTTAGGTATGGTCCCACCCCTTAATGATGGGGTGCTACCATGCGCTGAACCCCCATGTGGCGTTGGAGAGATGAATGCGAATTCATGACTTCCGAAACGCGCCCTGATCTAAGGAAACAGAAACTAGAGAAAATAAGAACAGTCAACCAGCCCATGAAACACAAACACCCCTTCATACCTGACAAGTATGAGGACGTAGGTGTAGAAATGACAAGGCCAACAGCGCATGAAGGTGAACCTAATGACAACACCACCCTAGTGTATGCAGTAAGTGAGCCCGAATATTTCTATCTTCTACTACTAACTTTCTCTACTCATTCTACTCTACCCCCAACCCCTCCCACCCTCCTAATCCACCCTCTCCCACCCTCCTAATCCACCCCGCGTTCCACTCATGGAGGTTCTTAATGTGATCTCGCTTAACGCTAAGGGACTTGATGTACCAGAGAAAAGACGGATGCTTCTACAAGACTGACATTGCTTTAAATCAGATGTGGCCTTTATACAGGAGACCCACTTTAGGGATGATAAATTACCCATACTCAAACACCGGTCTTTCCTGTTGGTCTATCTCTTTCTATTTCTAAAGGGCATGACTGGCGGTGTCAAAGTTACTCTTGCAAATCTATACGCCCCTAACAACCACCAAGATGTCTTCATAACTAAGACACTTGCACGGTTGACAGAATTTACTGAAGGGCAATTAATTGTGGGGGGAGACCTAAATGTACCCTTAATCCCAGCTGAGGACACCTCCTCTGGTTTGTCCTCCGTTCCTCCTGGCTCCTGTAAACGCATTACCCAATCCTTACACAAGGGCCAACTAATTGACGTATGGCGCCTTCTACATCCAACAGAAAAGGACTTCACCTTTTACTCCCTACTGCACAAAATGTACTCACCCAATGACTACTTTCTCTACCCCATGCTCAGCTTCATGTGGTACGCACCACTACCATAGGGTCCATCACTTGGTCTGACCACTCCCCGGTGTTACTGACATATGCTCTCAACGACTCCATGACATCCAGATCTAAAAGCTGGAGACTGAATGAAAGCCTCCTACAAGATAACAAAATACTTGCAGAGGTCACTAGAGAACTTGACTTCTACTTCAGAATCAATGATACACCTGACTGCGACCCCGGTATTGTTTGGGAGGCACACAAAGTGGTTATTCGCTGTGTGCTTACCAAAATGGAGTAAGGCTCAAGCGAAAACGTAGTGAACAACTAGTGAAGCTGTTAGATGATGTCAGAGAGGTTACCTGGTTGGGCGTTGTTGGGCGCCGGGCCGCGTTGGTGCGCGCGTTCCTGTGGGTGCTCGGGCGCCTGCCTCTATGGGCACTGGTGTGGGCGTCCCGGCTGGCCATGGTGGACGCGGTGGTGCCCGGGCGCGCGCATTAGCACGCGTCCGCCTATGGGCGCTATTATGCGTTTGCCTTTTGGTGCTGGTGTGCGCGCCGCTGTCCGGGGGTGCGCTCGGGTGAGTGCGGGTGCGCGGGCGCCTGTGCGTAACGGCGCGCACACGTACGCGGCGTTTGGCGCCAATCAGCCTATTTAGGCTTTCCTCTTCCTCTGATTGGTGCTGCCTGATCACAGCTCCCGTGCCTAGTTCCCGTTGCCTGTTCCTTGTTCCTGTGTTCTGATCTGTTGACGACCCGGCTTGCCTTTGGAGTCTCCTAACTTCCGCCTGCATCTGACCCTGGCTTGTTTGACCCCGCTTCTGCCTGCTCCTCCTGCACCTCCGCTGCCCGCCTGTTGCCGAACCCTGCCTGTGTGTGACCAGTCTATAGCTCCTGCTCAGCATCCGTTGCCTGTGCCTTTGATTACCATCTACTGTTTGGAGACTTCCTGCTTCCGGAATCCGGACTCCTGCACAGGCTCTCATACAACTCCGCACTCATGTGCTTCCTGTCTGCTCTACCAGGGGCCGCGAGTCGGATACGTAAGGGAGCCTACCCTCTGCCCAAGCGGACTCACCTGTCTGGTAGTGAGAGACCTGACAGTATCAGGCAGCCATGACCGAGTCCGGGCAGGGGGCCTCCCCCATGGATAAACTTTGTAGGCACCTAGCGGGCCTTACCCAAGCAGTTAAAAGCCTACAAGAAGGCTACACCAGATTAGAGGGCCAGACTATCCCCAGCACCCTCCGTTGTAATGCTTCCTCCGGAGCCCAGGGTACCCACACCCGAAAAGTTTATTGGAGATCGTTGCAAATACCAGGCCTTCCGTAATGCCTGTAAGCTCTATTTTGCTTTACAGCCTCGCACGTTCTCTCTGGATGCCACTTGAAAAGTTTATTGGAGATCGTTGCAAATACCAGGCCTTCCGTAATGCCTGTAAGCTCTATTTTGCTTTACAGCCTCGCACGTTCTCTCTGGATGCCACAAAGGTGGGATTTGTCATTGCACTACTGTCCGGCGAGCCTCAGACTTGGGCTCATCATCTACTGGAGCAGAAATCTAGGTCCTTGGATACCCTGGATGCTTTTTTCCTAGCGATGTCACAGTTATACGAGGACCCCCCAACTAACTGCTACTGCTGAGGCAGCCTTGCACTCCCTGCAGCAAGGTCGCAGAGCGGCCGAAGATTACGCAGTTGAGTTCCGACGTTGGAGCTCTGATACAGAGTGGAACGACGCTGCCTTGCGTCATCAATTTCGGATGGGGTTATCTGATCCCCTTAAAGATGAGCTGGCACGTGTTGGGATACCTCAGACTCTGGATGAACTCATAAACCTGTCCATTCAGATTGACCGTCGTCTGAGAGAGAGACGTTCTGAGAGGTCCTCTAGTCATCCTCGTCCCATTCGGATGCTCCCTAAGGTTTCCAGTTCCCCCAACCAATTGCCTCCATTCTCCTCTACTCCGGTCACGGAAGCACCCGAACCCATGCAACTTGGTCTGCTCCGGCCATCCCTTACCCCGGAAGAGAAGATGCGCAGACATACTCACAACTTATGCCTGTACTGCGGGGAACAAGGACATTTTGTGAGGGCCTGCCCCAACAAGATACGTAAGTGTCTGAGGTCTTCTTCCTTTTGTGCACCTGTTTTGCCCAAATCTGGTAACCATTTGACACTCTCTGTTATGTTACAGCTTCCCGGAAAGAACATCCCGGTGTCGGTCATTATTGACTCTGGAGCATGTTAATAATCATGGCATTCCTCTTCAACCTAAAACCCAGGGACTTGCAGTATTCTTAGCAGATGGCTCTACCCTCAGTTCCGGTCCAGTCACCTGTGAGACCGTCCCACTACTGGCCACCATAGGCCCGGAACACCAGGAACTCTTACGCTTGGATGTCATCTCCTCTCCTCTCTTCCCAATCATCCTAGGAATGCCCTGGCTACAGGCACACAACCCCAGCATTGACTGGTCTACGGGAAAGATCCAATTTCTCTCTGACTACTGCAGGCAACACTGCTTACATGGGACACCCGTGACACCGACTCAGTGTCTTTGCTTGGATTCTGATACCAAGCTTTGCCAACCCCTTCCTGAAGCCTACCGGGATTTCCAGGATGTCTTTAGCAAGAAGGGGGCAGAGACCCTTTCAGTGCACAGGCCTTATGATTGCCCAATAGAACTCTTACCTGGAACCGAAGTTCCCTTCTGGAGGATTTTCCCACTAACTGAGCAGGTGCTGGGCACCTTGAAAAATTATATTGATGAGAACTTAAAGAAAGGGTTCATTCGCCCCTCCACATCTTCAGCTGGTGCAGGCATCTTCTTCGTGGAGAAGAAGGATCACTCCCTATGCCTCTGTATCGACTACCGGGAATTAAACAAAATCACTATCAAGAACTGATAACCGTTACCCTTAGTACCTGAATTATTTCAAAGACTGGGAACCGCAAAAGTTTTCACCAAGTTGGATCTCCGCGGGGCGTATAACTTAATTCACATAAGAGAAGGGGATGAATGGAAGACGGCTTTTCGTACTCGATTTGGGCACTTCGAGTACCTTGTCATGCCCTTTGGCCTGTGTAACGCGCCAGCAACCTTCCAACACTTCGTCAATGACGTCTTCCGTGACTTCCTGGACCTCTATGTCATAGTCTATCTGGACAATATCCTGATTTTTTCCGCTTCTCTGGCCGACCACCGCAGGCATGTACGAAATGTTCTCACCCGACTTAGGCAACATGGGCTGTATGTCAAACTCGGAAAATGCGAATTTGAGCTTCAATGCATTCAGTTCCTGGGCCTGATCATCTCCCCTGAGGGTATCAAGATGGATCCCCAAAAGGTATCTGCTATCCTGGACTGGCCTGCACCCGTAGATAAGAAAGGTGTACAACGCTTTATTGGTTTTGCCAATTTCTATTGGAAATTCATAAAAGGATTCTCCTTGATAATCGCTCCCATTACTGAACTCACCAGACAAGGAAGCCGGTTTAGCTGGACTCCTAAGGCACAGTCGGCCTTCGAGGAGCTCAAAGCTCTATTTACCTCAGCCACCATTCTGAAGCATCCCAACCCAGCTCTACTATTCGTGTTAGAAGTTGATGCATCCGAAATTGCGGTAGGAGCTGTGCTCTCATAACGGCAAGGCACCAAAGTTCTTCTGTACCCTGTGGGGTTTTTCTCACGTAAACTTTCATCTTCTGAGAGAAATTACGTTGTTGGAGATCGAGAACTTCTGGCTAATAAAGCAGCATTAGAGGAATGGCGTTACCTTCTGGAGGGTTCTGCTTATCCCATCCTGGTCTACACGGACCATAAAAACTTAGAATACCTGAGAACGGCTAAGAGGCTAAAACCCCGGCAGGCCAGATGGGCACTTTTTTTTTCTCGATTTTAGTTCCACATCATCTTCAGACCCGGATCCAAAAATGTTAAAGCGGGGGTCCATCTAAACCGCCAAAAAAAAAAAAATTAAAAGCCAGCAGCTACAAATACTGCAGCTGCTGACTTTTAATACATGGCCACTTACCTGTCACAGGGTCCAGCGATGTCGGCAGGCAACGCCGAGAACCCGCTCGGTTCTCAGCAGCTGCCGCCATCCTAGGTGAGGGAATCAGGAAGTGAAGCATTGCGGCTTCACTTCCTGGTTCCCTACTGCGCATGCGCGAGTCGCGCTGCGCATCGTAACTGAATGAATGAATGAATGAATGAATGAATGATTTGTAAAGCGCTGCAAATGCGAACTGAATCGCCTCAAGGCGCTGGATGTATTCTCTGATGTCAGCTTTCTCAGAAAAGGAAGGTCTTTAGTTTTTTCCTGAATGCCTGGTGGTTTTCTTCCATGCGGATGTTAGTTGGAAGAGCATTCCATAGTCGAGGTCCTTGGACTGCGAATCTTCGTTCTCCCTTTGCTTTGTAGCGGTATTTGGGAACGGTAAGGAGGTTTTGGTTAGCCGATCGAAGACTGCGATTCGGTGTGTAGTGTTTTATTTTCTCGCGGAGATATGGTGGGGCGTTCCCTCGTACGCATTTGTGGGTGAGGCAGAGGGTCTTGAATGTGATCCGATTCTTCACGGTTAGCCAGTGAAGGCTCTTTAGGGAGGGTGAGATGGATTCCCAGGGTTTTTTTCCTGTTAACAGTCTTGCCGCCGTGTTTTGGATGAGTTGTAAGCGCGCAAGCTGATATTGGGGTAGTCCTACGTAGAGCGAATTTGCGTAGTCGAGTCGGGAATTGATGATTGTTCCCACAACTGCCGCTTTGTCCTCTTCTGGGATGAAGGGGATGAGTCTGCGTAGTTGACGGAGGAGATGGTGGGATCCGCTCACCACTGATCCTATTTGTGCGTCCATTGTCATTCCTGAGTCAAAAATGACTCCGAGACTCTTGGCTTTGGTGTTTGGGGAGATGGTCTGTCCAAGGATGGTGGGAGGTGTCCACGGAGTCTTTATTTTGGAATTTTTGTTGGCATGTAGGAGAAGAAGCTCTGTTTTTGATCCGTTAAGTTTGAGGGAGCTGGTGGTCATCCAGTCATCTATTAAGGTGAGACATTTCTGTAATTGCTGATGAAGGTCTTTTTGTCCGTTGATGCGAAGGTAGAGTTGGGTGTCGTCAGCGTATGAATGGAAGCAGAGGTCGGTTTTCCTGATGATATTGAGAAGTGGGCGCATGTATATGTTGAATAGTACTGGTGACAAGGGTGATCCTTGAGGTACTCCGCAGGAGATTGCCCGGGTTTCCGAGGTGAATGTTCCTAGTTTCACTGTCTGGGAGCGATTCTCTAGGAAGGATGTGAACCATTTTAGGGCAGAATCTGTAGCTCCTGCTACTTCAGCGAGGCGGACAAGTAAAGTATTGTGGTCCACTGTATCGAATGCTGCGCTGAGGTCTAACAGTACCAGGAGACTCTGTTCTCCGTCGTCTGCTGCTTCAAGGGCGTCGTCCCATATTTTGAGAAGTGCCGTTTCTGTGCCATGGCCTGGGCGGAAGCCTGATTGCAGAGGGTCCAGGAGGAGGTGTGTGTCCAGGTGGTGTTGTAGCTGCTGTACTACTGCTTTTTCCATGATCTTGGAGATAGCGTTGAGGCTAGTTATTGGTCTACGGCAGTTAGGGTCCTTAGGGTCGAGATTGGCTTTCTTTAGCAGAGGTTTGATGATGCCTTGCTTGAGGGAGCTTGGGACAGTCCCTTCTTTGAATGATTGATTTATCAGCTGTGTTAGGATAGGGGCCAGGATGTCGGAACATTCTTTAAGCAGTTTAGTGGGGATGATGTCGTTCGGTGATGTGCTGTCTCGAAGGCTTCTGATGATGTTTTTAGTTGTGTCTATGGTGATTGGGGACAAAAAGAATTTCGGTGGTTGAGTGATGTTTGTGTCGATATCCTCTTTTTGCTTTGGTTTAGTGAGGGTGATAGTTGTTTTCTGATGGATTGATTTCCGAATGTTGTCGATTTTGTCGATGAAGAAATCTGATAACTCATTGCAGAATTCTTGAGTATCGTTTCCTGGGGGTTCCAAGCAGGTCGGGTTCATGGACTGAGCCACTATTTTGAAAAGTTCCCGCGGACGGTTTAATGCGGATGAGATGGTGTCTGAGAAATGTTCTTTTTTGGCTTTGAAGATTGCCTTGTGGTATTTCCCCGTGAGTGCTTTGTAGTTAGCAAGGTTTTCCTTGGTAGGGTCTTTTCTCCATGCTCTTTCCGCTCTTCTACGTTCTTGCTTGAGTAGGGTGAGAGTACCATTGAACCAACTTGAGTTTTTTTTGCTGGTTCCCGCTATCTCATGGGAGCTGTGTGTTTCCCAGGAGACAGCGTGGACTGACAGGAAGAGGCATAGACTCCCATGGGAGTCTATGCTGGAAGTGGGTGCAAATACCTGTCTTAGACAGGTATCTGCATCCCCCTCCCCCCTGAAAGGTGCCAAATGTGACACCAGAGGGGGGGAGGGTTCTGAAAAGCGGAAGTTTCATTTTTGTGTGGAACTTCGCTTTAAGTCTGATGCACTTTCACATATGTACCATGATTCAGAAGAAACCTTACCTCCAGATACCATCCTTCTGCCTGTGAATTTCTTGCTTCTACAAGAAGATCTAGTCTCTCAAATCAGAAGGGCTTCTATGGGGATAACGCTACCCGCTGGGGCCTGTGCCAAGGATGGCCTGTTTTGGCATGAAAACAAGATTGTGGTCCCTGAAGAACTAAGGGTACAGGTATTGGAACTTTGTCATGATCATAAACTGGCTGGACATTTTGGCACACGAAAAACAAGTGATCTGGTACAGCGTACCTTCTGGTGGCCTTACCTTATTAGGGATTGTAAAAAGTTTGTTGATTCCTGCAATACTTGCGCCAGAAGCAAGAACAGCCTGGGGACTATTGAAACCTCTCCTAGTCCCAGAGAGATCATGGACTATGATCTCAATGGACTTTATTGTTGAACTCCCCCATCAGAAGGCTTTTCCTCCATCTTTGTTGTGGTAGACAGATTGTCTAAAATGGCTCATTTCCTTCCAATGAAGGGTACTCCATTGGCTACGGAGACAGCCAATATTTTCATTAAGGAAATTGTGAGGTTACATGGAGTTCCAAAGAATATAGTTTCTGACCGTGGTGTCCAGTTCACCTCCAGATTCTGGAAGGCCCTCTGTGGTTCCATGGAAATTGAATTAGCGTTCTCCTCAGCCTACCATCCCCAATCAAATGGGCAAACTGAGAGGACGAATCAAACTCTGGAGCAATATCTCCACTGTTTTTCTGCCTTCTCCCAGGATGATTGGGCCTCCCTACTCCATATTGCGGAGTTTTCTTATAACAATTCCTTGCATCAGCTATCAACCAGACTCCATTCTATGCCAACTATGGCTTTCATCCGTCCTTTTTGCCTGGGTCAATACCTGAGTGTTCTGTTCCTGCAGTAACTGAAACCCTGAATTTCTTCTCAGTAAACAACAGACTTACAGGATACTATGGCCAAGGCCCAAGAAGGTTACAAGAAAATGTTTGATAAAAAGAGGCTTGGAGAACTTGTGTTGGAACCTGGCAACCCAGTATGGTTATCTACCGCCAATCTGAAGTTGGCGTGCCCGTCTAAGAAACTAGGCCCTAAGTTCCTGGGTCCCTTCCTGGTAAGGAGGAAAATTAACAATGTCGCTTACGAGCTTGACCTGCCTAATTCTTTGAAGGTGCACCCGGTCTTCCACGTGTCTCTCTTGAAGCTGGTTACCCCCAATTCTTTTGTTGGCCGTAGTGTCGGTCCACCCAAACCCATTCTTGTGGACAACGAGGAGGAGTTCGAAGTGGAAGCAATCCTAGACTGTAGAAGGAGGCGTAATCAAACCCAATACCTCATAAAGTGGAAAGGATACGGCCCTGAAGACAACTCATGGGAACCAGAAGACAATTTCCATGCCAGAGAACTCTTGCAGGCTTTCAAAGACTTGCATGCCTTCAAGTTAGCCCAATTGGGCATCCGGTGTCTGCCCTTGAGGAGGGGGCACTGTCAGAGAGGTTACCTGGTTGGGCGTCGCTGCGGGCCGGGGTGCGTTGGTGTGCGCGTTCCTGTGGGTGCTCGGGCGCCTGCCTCTATGAGCACTGGTGTGGGCGTTCCGGCTGGCCATGGTGGACGCGGTGGTGCCCGGGCGCGCGCGTTCGCGTTAGTGTGTCCGCCTATGGGCGCTGTTATGCGTTTGCTTGGTGGTGCTGGTGTGCGCGCCGCTGTCCGGGGGCGCGCTCAGGCGCGTGCAGGTGCGCGGGCGCCTGTGCGTAGCGGCACGCACACGTGCACGGCGTTTGGCGCCAATCAGCCTATTTAGGCTTTCCTCTCCCTCTGATCGGTGCTGCCTGATCAACAGCTCCCGTGCCTAGTTCCCGTTGCCTGTTCCTTGTTCCTGTGTTCTGATCTGTTGACGACCCGGCTTGCCTTTGGACTCTCCTGACTTCCGCCTGCATCTGACCCCGGCTTGTTTGACCCCGCTTCTGCCTGCTCCTCCTGCACCTCCACTGCCCGCCTGTTGCCGAACCCTGCCTGTGTGTGACCAGTCTATAGCTCCTGCTCAGCATCCGTTGCCTGTGCCTTTGATTACCATCTGCTGTTTGGAGACTTCCTGCTTCCGGAATCCGGACTCCTGCACAGGCTCTCAAACCACTCCGCACTCGTGTGCTTCCTGTCTGCTCTACCAGGGGCCGCGAGTCGATACGTAAGGGAGCCTACCCTCTGCCCAAGCGGACTCACCGGTCTGGTAGTGAGAGACCTGACAGATGACCTGAAATCCCTAGAGGACTGCCATAAACGTACACTGTCTCCCTCCCTGTAGAGAAGGACCTCCTCACCAAACGCATGCAAATAACTGACCTATTGCAATTTAAGGCCAAGGCGGCAATACAGATCTCCTGGAAAATCTCATATGAATCCGGTAATAAATGTGGCAATTACTAGCTAGAACCCTAAGAGAACAGAAACTAGCGACCTATGTACCTTATCTAGTGCCACCACGCAAACCCAAGGTCACAAACCCACACGACATAGCGAGAGAATTTCAGGACTTCTACAACTCTTTATATAATTTGACAACCAAATCCCCACCTCAAGAACATATAGACTCTTACTTGTTCTCCTCACAAATGCCCCATTTAACGACTGCAGACAGAGACACCTTAGAAGAACCCATTACCATAGAGGAACTTCAGGGAGCCGTGGTAGCCACCAAACCGGGTAAAGCACCTGGCCTGGATGGTTTTACCATCCAGTATTATAAAACCTTACTGCCCTCACTTGCCCCATATATAGTAAAATTGTTTAACGAACTAGGATCTACCCCAACATTTGCGGCAGACACCCTACAAGCCCACATCTCGGTGATTCCGAAAGAGGGGAAAGACCCTGCCTCCTGTGGAAGCTATCGCCCAATTTTGTTGCTCAATGTGGATCTTAAACTCTTTACAAAAATTTTGGCAAACAGGATTCAACACCTCCTCCAAGTGGGCTTCGTTCCCACCCGAGAGGCCAGAGACGACACTACAAAAGTTCTAAATTTCAGGTAGTCAACAAATCCCGAACGCAAAAAAGGAGATGATTAATGCGCTACCCAGAAAAAGAAACTGAACAAGCTGCTACAAACCATATGACAAAAATGTGAACAGAAATTGAATAAATTGTAGCGCTAAAAAACACATGTGTGAAATGTCTCTGTGCACATAAACATAGTGTCCCAATAGTGACGTGTTGTCAAAACAAAAACAGTCCACAGTGAATATATGTGATCCATGTGGCAGTTCTTTCCACTTCCCAACTGTCAGCTCAGATGTCATCAAACTTAACAGATAGATGGGATACGCTTACCGGAAATGTTGGATTCTACTGCCATGAGCATAGAATCGATAGAGCTTTGTGCCACCAAGGGCAAATGTGTAGAGTGGTCGAGGCAAGGTAGAGCCTCTGCCGGGCCGGGATGTCCCTCTTGATCCACTGGAACAGGACAGGGTTGGTTCCAAAGAAAAGTGGTTTCTCAGTTCACCGGAACATGTGGAAAAAAGAGGAATGCTTCCACATAGTGTAACTCAGGGTATTTTATTACTAAAAAACCTGCAATACATAAAACGTGATCACAAATAAAAAGGTAGTGTACAGGGTATATAAAACCGCCCTACGCGTTTCGATCCAACAACCTTCAACAGGGGAATATGTCATATGCCCCTGTTGAAGGTCATCAGAACCTTTTAAGATTGCTAACGGGACGTGAGAGAGATGTCCATTGTCGCCCCTCCTCCTCACCCTCTCATTGGAACCTTTTCTTTGCTCAGTACGGTTAAATCCGGATGTCATGGGAATAGAGGTCGGTGGGACCCAACATAAAATCTCGGCCTATGCCGACGACATGTTGTTCACCCTTACGGATCCCCTGATCTCACTCCCAAACTTGATGAAAGAGTTTGAGAGCTCTCTCCAATCTCCAGATTAATTTTTTCAAATCTGAAGCAATGGGAATTAATCTCCCACAACCGACTCTCACAACTCCAGAACAACTTTAAATTAAACTGGAATAACACGGAACTGACGTACCTAGGTACTCTCATCCCCCCCAACATAGCCAAAATTTTTGAACTGAACTTTCCCCCTGAAGTCCTGGGGAGAAAAGAGGGTTCCCTAGTATTGGGAATAGTGGCGAGGTCGGGGAAGAAAGGGGGGTGAAAAAAGTCAGACTACTTCTAGACAAATGGCATACTGGACTTCATTTGTGGTTCGGCCACTGCAACATCCTTAAAATGAACATCCTCCCCAAAATCCTGTATCTCCTACAGGCCCGACCAATCCGTATCCCATATAACTACTTTAAACAGATCCAGGAAGTATTTTTTGCTTTCATTTGGGCTCATAAACGTCCACGATTGAAACACAGCCAACTTACGTTACCTAAACGATACGGGGGATTAGCCGTTCCGGACATACGCAAGTACTACCAAGCCATACATTTGAGTAGACTCATTGACTGGAACAGACATGGAGACTTTAAATTATGGGTTCGCATTGAACAAGCCCAATCTGCTATACCCCTTGGTAGGGCACCGTAGGCCAACCCCTTGATAGGCCAAACAGCGAATCTCTGCGCGACCCTGCTTACACTCACCCCCCTTTCTTCCCCAACCTCACCACTATTCCCAATACTAGGGAACCCTCTTTCTCCCCAGGACTTCAGAAAACCTAATGAGATCAGGCTATTTACAAGCTTCCCAGTTCCTTACCGCGGGGACCTGGCCGACAGTTTTGGCGTTTGCCGACCCGACTCGTACTTCCTGTATGGGATTTTGGAGAGCTCTCCAACTTACTCACTTCCTCCAATCCCTCCCAGCCCTGGAAAATTCAATAGACCTCTCACAACTCTTATAGAATATTGCTCGGACACAGGTGCGATGCCTCACACGCTCTCAGCCACCTACAATTTATTAATCACACCCCCGGAACCTCACTCTCTAAGCTGCATCAGTGAATAGGAATGAGATCTAGGTAAACCATTCAGTACACAACAAAGAAAACACATCCTCTATCTGCACGAAAGTGCAAGAAACTAACTTTGAAATACTCACTAGATGGTATAGAACGCCAGAAAGATTGCATAAAATCTTCCCTAAAACTTCATGACAATGCTGGAGATTCCAGGAGGAACGGGGTACCATCCTCCATATTTTCTGGACATGTCCCAAACTGGAACATTTTTGGAAGGAGATAAAATCCATTGCCCAAAAATTCAAAGTTTGGCCAATACCAGATGATGCGCCATTTTTCCTTCTCCATGCCTCCAATGCCCCTGGGAAAGTATGCAAAAAATCCATTATACGCTACCTCTTGGACGCCGCTAAAGCATGCATCCCGCTTAGATGGAAATCCCCACAACCTCCGACAATAGGAATGTGGCTTCGAAAAGTAGGGGAAATAAATAAGCTTGAGGGCTTGATTCTTTCAGCACGTCATCAACAAGAACGTTATTCCAAGCCTTGGTCACTCTGGAAAATTTGTATCTTTTCTGACGAGGGTAGAGCCCTCCTTGATTATGATCCGGCTGACTAAAGCAATCCTACCAGGCACCAACCCTGCTTAAAATTCTAGAAGATACAACATAGAATCTCCCCCTGCCGCCTCTGTGTTGCGTGACCCCACACACGGTTTATCTCTACTCCCCCTCCTGACCCCCCCCATCCTTCCCACGCCTTTTCCCCTCCCCACTCCTTACCCACTCCCTCACTCTTTTATTTTCTCTCATGCTTTCTTACCTTTCTCTCTACATGGACCAGTTCTTGTAGGCTCCATGCTGTATTCTCTACTATCTCAAATAGAAAATTGATTTGGGCTGGTTCTGAGACTTTACCCCGTCTGTATATGCTGGAGGTGTGGTAAACGACCCACCTTGAGCAGACCCGGTTCTGTGGTACTACTTATTACATCACTAACTTGAAATATGCATGACACCTCAGGTTACTGTTAGACATAACGTCACCCACAAATGTATGCAAGGAAACGCTCCTCAATGCCTATGCGAGAAAATAAAACACTACACACCCAATCGCAGTCTTCAATCCGCTAACCATAACCTCCTCCTTATTCCAAAAGCCCGCTACAAAACAAAGGGAGAACGAAGATTCGCAGTCCAAGGATCACGGCTATGGAACGCTCTACCTACTCACATTCGCATGGAAGAAAACCATCAGGCCTTCAGAAAGAAACTCAAGACCTACCTCTTCTAAGAAGCTTGACAACACAGGACGGATCTAGCGCCTTGAGGCGATTCAGTTCGCAATTGCAGCGCCATACAAATCATTCATTCATTCATTCATTCAAACAGTCCCATATCATTAATATCATATTCTTCCTTTATAAAGTTGTTTTAAATTCTCATCAAATCTCGTGACCCTTAATGCATGTGGGGGTCAATTACACCTTTACATTGTAATCCAGGTGTCCTTGTTTGCTTCCTTTCACCCTGTTCTCTTCTCCTCCAGAAGTTTATATAAAAGAAAAAGAGAAAAACAAAAAGCAAACCACAATGTACTTGTAAGTGATTGTGCTCATATTTATTTTGCCAATACAGTGCAAAAATTACTCTTCACCATGTGATTTCTCCACCAAGTGCCTTATCCCACAAGCCAACACACTCTTACCAAACTCTGTTGCTCTAAAGTCCCTTTCAAAATCACATATATCCCAGCTCTCTCTTAGATCCCATCCGTAGACTACAGTGTTCATTGCTTGCGCTTTTTCCAGTTACCCAACAAATAAAACGTTATAGTGTAGTACACTGAACCCAAACTGTATAAATAAACAAACAATTGTGCTCACATTTATTGGTGATCTTCAAATGCAACAATCACCATGTGTTTCTCTTACCATGTGCCACATCCCACATGTCAGTATACTTTTACCCAAAGATATTTGCCCTCACTTGCCAGGGCCAGAAAGCTCATATTAAAAAAAAACAATCTTCCAATTCACCACACTCTCCATGGTATGGTTTAAAGATCAGAGTGCAGCAGAGTCATAAACTACTAGAAAAAAAAAAAAGGTGCTCACATGTCTAAGGCTATGTAAAATAGCTACTAAAATGTGAATCCAAGATTGTGGAACAGACACTTCCAGTTATGAATATAGAAAAGAGAGCACTCCTATGGCCACATCTGTATTAGAAAATTGTAACTTGAAAAAGAAAAAAAGGGCAAAAACCAGCCCAAGTTTGGACTTTAAAGGTACATTGGACGATAAATAGATTTAAAAATTATATTTTATTAATAACAATTCATTGTGCAAAAAGAGGAAAAAGATAAAGTATTAAAAACATGCATCACACACTAGACAGTAATACATGGCGCAAATGACATGTATGCACCATGTAAACAACAGTGAGCCCCTGTGCGTCAATGCGTTTCACTGTTTTGCTTCATCAGGACACATTCAGGGGTTGTTGGAAGAAACAGGTCTCACTACCTTGTCAAAGAATCCACAGAAGATAATCTCCCCTCTGGGCATCAAGCATTGCCATATATAATATTCAGATATTTGTGACCAATGGTAAGTGACTTAAATTGTCACTCCAAGCATATATTGGTGCAATAATGTTCTACAAAGATAAATAGGGGGAGAAACAAAAAAAACAAGAACAAGACGGGGGGGGGGGGGGGGTGAAAGGGGGTGGTATGGACACAACCATATAGGACTGCCTTTAGATCATAGTACCAATGGTATATATGTTAGCTAGTCAAAACGGCATCTTTATAAGCAGTACACAACAGCCTAACCTGCAGTTAGCAAGTATCAATAAGGCTGCAGCGAGTCCATTAGCCTCACAGAGCCATCATGGTAATGCTGTGTCCAGTATGCCCCCTAGAAGCACATCCACCGCCTTTTTTTTTTTTCAAAGGACATTTCCAGTTTTGATCTGATGTCATTTTCTGACACATTTCATCATGTGACTTTATCAGAGGATCTAATCTGGGTACTAATTGTGGAAAAAATGGAATTGATGAAAACTGGAGTCTAAGGAGGAGATCTGAGAAAAAGTTGGGATATGTTTGATTTTTTCCCAAGACTTTAGGGCCACAGAGTTTTGTAAGGGTATACAGGCAGTCCCCGGGTTACAAACAAGATTTCTGTAGGTACATTGTAGGAACATTGTACATTGTAGGAACAGGTACATTTTTTAAATGTAACTCCAGCCCAAAGAAAAAAAAATTTCTTACGTTTTTTGGATAGCATAGGGAAGGGTTAACACCCCTGTAATGTTTGCTTTGCTGTCTGTGCCCCTGTTCAGAAAATTTCATGTTACTGTCTGTCCCTGTGACAACTGGATTTAGAAAATTTTGGGTTGTTGTGGAAACAAGGATTGGTGATAAATCTTCAGTGGAGACATCTTTTTCTCCCGATAACTCTAATGCCCCATACACACGATCAGACATTCCAACAACAAAATCCATGGATTTTTTCCGACGGATGTTGGCTCAAACTTGTCTTGCATACACAGGGTCACACAAATCTTGTCGGAAATTCTGAACATCAAGAACGCGGTGACGTACAACACGTACGACGAGCCGAGAAAAATGAAGTTTAATAGCCAGTGCGGCTCTTCTGCTTGATTCAGAGCATGCGTGGAACTTTGTGCGTCAGAATTGTGTACACACGATCGGAATTAACAACAACAGATTTTGTTGTCGGAAAATTTGAGAACCAAATCTCAAATTTTGTGTGATGGAAATTCCGATGGAAAATGTCCGATGGAGCCTACACACGGTCGGAATTTCCGACAACAAGCTCCCATCGAACATTTTCCATTGGAAAATCCGACCGTGTGTACGGGGCATTACAGAAGTAAATTTCCCTTCCTAGGGGTAGATTTCCGCTCACTTCCTGTTGTCTCCCTCTGTCTGTAAGTATGAGTCGTATGAGACCGTGTGTACGGGGCATTACAGAAGTGAATTTCCCTTCCTAGGGGTAGATTTCCGCTCACTTCCTGTTGTCACCCTCTGTCTGTATGTATGAGTCGTATGTAAGGCGGATGAATGTTACTCGGGGACTGCCTGTATTCTGAGAGAATAGCACTTAGTGGAGAAACGACATGGTGAAGAGTAATTTGTGCACTGTATTGGCACAATAAATGTGAGCACAATCACTTACTAGTACATTGTGGTTTGCTTTAGAACATATAATACTATATTGTTTTGCTTTTCTCTCTTTTTTTTTTTTTTTCTTTTTTTTACTTAACTTCTGGTGGGGAAGAGCACAGTGTGGAAGGAAGAAAACAAGGACACCTGGATTCCCATAAAAAAACTGTTTTTGACCCTCACATGCATTAAGGTTAACAAGATTTGATGAGAATTTAAAAAAAATTTGTAAAGGAAGAATAGGACTGATGATGTGGGACTGTATTGTTCAGTCCTTAAATAAACTGGACTGAAGGTTCCCTCGTAGCCTAAGGCCCTGATCTTGTGACAGCCTTTAGAGAGGCTGTCCTCATGGCTCAATCTTTACCTAAGGTGGACTGAAAGAGAGCTCATCTGGAGCTGGCAGGGAAGTCCAGAGCAAGTAGTGAATGCAAGGGTTGCACCGATACCGTTTTTTATCGGCGGTACCAATACTGAGGTCCGATTCTTTGCTGTGCAATTTGCATCATTGCAGCATCTACACGCTGTCTCTGCTATACCCAGGTGACTAGTTATGGACCGGGATGACCCTTAATAATTATGTTTAGACACTTAGGATATTGGCTCCTGTTGCTCTTTAGTGGGCGGCAGAGTATCCAGTTTGTTGATGTATTGTTATGGCCGCTCTATATTTCAGTTGTATTATATACTTGGCTTAGCCAAGTGATACTCTGGGATTGATATGGGTCATGATTCTTGGGAGCTTCCATTCTGTTATGCCTGAGGTTTTTGGGGGACATACATATCTGGTTAGCTGCACCTAGCCATTAACTAGGGTAGTTTTAGGTAGGTTTAATGGGGATATGCTGTTTTATGTTATATGGCTATATGCACCGGTTGGCTTATCGCACCGCCCCCTTTCCCCTCCCCCTCCCTTACCCCTTTTCCCCTTCTTCCTTTTCCTTTCATCTTTTCCCCTCCCTCCCCTCCCCATCTTTTTCCTTTTCCTCTTCCTTCCCTTTTTTCCCCTTAACCACCCCCCCTTCCCACATTCTTGTCACATAGCATTTAGTGTAGATGTAGTCTGTTTTGATGCTTCTACATATATGATGGTCAAAGAATTTTTATGCTCTGTATATTTTGTAATAAATTTATATTGTATTATTATTCACTGTGTATGTGCTTACCTCAGAGAAAGTGACATATCCGTGAAAGTCCCATCACCTTATGGGAGAGTGGTGCTCTCTCAAAATTTTGTTTCAGTCGATTTCTTAGGTAGGGATGTTGATATGACAGTCTGCCCCTAGAACTGGTCTAACAATCCCAAATATATATAGCCAATTTATACCTGTTTTAACAAGGCCTCCCGACGATCACATGACTTCTGTCTCTCTCCTCCTCTCCTCCCTGCCCCCCAGGCTGACGTCAGCGGGGGAATCTCAGCCCTGCCTGCTAGAATTGTCAGATGGGGAGAGGAGAGAGACAGGAGGCGCTGCTAAAGTGGTTGTAAACCCACGTTAAAAAAACCTGCAAGACAAAGGCATAATGAGCTAGTATGCTATTATGAAATACTCACCTTAGATCGAAACCCTCACAGCGGTCGCGGCACACTGCTCTGCCCGGCGACATGTCTCCCGGAGTTATTTTAAGGTATCGCGGGCTCCGGCGCTGTGATTGGTCAGAGCCACGATGACATCACTCCCACGCATGTGCGCTGAGCCGCCGGTAACGGCACATCAGCTAAGGCAATGGCACAAACGAGCTTTTGCTTCAGTGCACATGTGCCAATGACGTCGGCACATGCTGATAGAGGGGATATCTCCTAAACCGTGGTTTAGGAGATATCCATGGTAGTTACAGGTAAGCCTTACTATAGGCTTACCTGTAGTGAAAAGTGGTCTGCAAGGGTTTACAACCACTTTAAAACAGGTAGAAATTGGCTTTTTATTTTATAAAGCACAGGCACTATGACACAGGTTTTTATCTAACAGAGGTGATGATATAAAGATCACATTGTGGCTTTACAACCATTTTAATGTAAGTTAAAACATTTTTAATAAACTGCCCACTAGATGGCTCTTTCCTTTCTATTTACAGTGCCTTGAAAAAGTATTCGTACCCCTTGAAATTTTACAACCAAAAACGTAAATGTATTGTATTGTGATTTTATGTGGTAGACCAACACAACATGGCACATAATTGTGAAGTAGAAGGTAAATGATTTTCTAAATTTTTTACAAATAAATATCTGAAAAGTGTGGCATGCATTTGCATTAGGCTGCATTCACACCTGAGTGTTTTCAGCTCATAAAACTCTTGTAAAACGCCCGAAAAAACGCTTGAAAAACGCCTAACAAGAAAAATCCCATTCAGTTCAATGGCACCTGTTCACATCTGAGCGTTTTGTCACCTGAAGCAAAATGCCTGAAAAACGCCTGCTTTTTACATTGGTGACCTGTACAAAATTTCACTAAAAATGCGTGACTTTGAAACGCTCAGGTGTGATTGCAGCCTGAGGGTTGTACTGATACCACTTTTGTAAGACCGAGTACAAGTACCGATACTTTTTTCAAGTACTCGCTGATACCGATTACCGATACCTTTTTTAATGTTATGTGACAGTGGCACTAATATGCAGCACTAATGGGCACTGATGATATCAGAAGTGTAAACAGACCCCTGAAATCTCCCCTTTGAGACAGGGAAAAAGACACAGATACCCCGGTCCCTTTCTCTGTAGCCTCAGCACTGAAGATGAATGGACAGGAGACAGAGGCTCCTGTTCATTCATTAACTGAAGCATTGTAAACACAGTTTACAATGCTTAGTTATGAATGGACAGAGTCACTGACTCTGATCACTGACTCTGTTCATTCTGAAAAGGAAGGAGCCAGTAAATTACATATATACCGGCTCCGTCCTCCGCTTTCCATCCTGGCAGATCTGGGATGGGACAGGCCGGAGCACAGATCTCCCTGTATAGCTTTCAATATAGCAGCTGAAAGCTGCGGGAGGGAGAGAAGGAGAAGAGGCTGTCAGCTGCTTTATTGAAAGCTATACAGGGAGATCGGTGCTTGTAACTGCCCCCACTGCTGCACCAATCATCTGTGAGGCTGTAAGGCTGCCCAGGTATCGGATTAACCACTACAGCCCCGGACCATTATGCTGCCTAAGGACCAGAGGACTTTTTCCAATTTGGCACTGCGTCGCTTTAACTGCTAATTGCGCGGTCATGCAATGCTGTATCCAAACGAAATTTGCGTCCTTTTCTTCCCACAAATAGAGCTTTCTTTTGATGGTATTTGATCACCTCTGCCGTTTTTATTTTTTGCGCTATAAACGGAAAAATACCGAAAATTTTGAAAAAAAAATGATATTTTCTACTGTTTGTCATGAAAAAAATCCAATAAATTCAATTTTAGTCATACATTTAGGCCAAAATGTATTTGGCCACATGTCTTTGGTAAAAAAAAATGTCAATAAGCGTATATTTATTGGTTTGCGCAAAAGTTATAGCGTCTACAAACTAGGGTACATTTTCTGGAATTTACACAGCTTTTAGTTTATGACTGCCTATGTCATTTCTTGAGGTGCTAAAATGGCAGGGCAGTACAAACCCCCCCCCCAAATGACCCAATTTTGGAAAGTAGACACCCCAAGGAAATTGCTGAGAGGCATGTTGAACCCATTGAATATTTATTTTTTTTGTTCCAAGTGATTGAATAATGACAAAAAAAAAATATTTACAAAAAGTTGTCACTAAATGATATATTGCTCACACAGGCCATGGGCCTATGTGGAATTGCACCCCAAAATACATTCAGCTGCTTCTCCTGAGTATGGGGATACCACATGCGTGGGACTTTTTGGGAGCCTAGCCGCGTACGGGGCCCCGAAAACCAATCACTGCCTTCAGGATTTCTAAGGGCATAAATTTTTGATTTCACTCCTCACTACCTATCACAGTTTTGAAGGCCATAAAATGCCCAGATGGCACAAAACCCCCCCAAATGACCCCATTTTGGAAATTAGACACCCCAAGCTATTTGCTGAGAGGCATGTTGAGTCCATGGAATATTTTATTTTTTGACACAAGTTGTGGGAAAGTGACAAATTTTTTTTTTTTTGCACAAAATTGTCACTAAATGATATATTGCTCACACAGGCCATGGGCATATGTGGAATTGCACCCCAAAATACATTTAGCTGCTTCTACTGAGTATGGGGATACCACATGTGTGGGACTTTTTGGGAGCCTAGTCGCGTACGGGGCCCCGAAAACCAAGCACCACCTTCATGATTTCTAAGGGCGTACATTTTTTATTTCACTCCTCACTACCTATCACAGTTTTGAAGGCCATAAAATGCCAAGATGGCACAAAACCCCCCTCAAATGACCCCATTTTGGAAAGTAGACACCCCAAGCTATTTGCTGAGAGGCATGTTGAGTCCATGAAATATTTTATATTTTGACACAAGTTGCGGGAAAGTAACACATTTTTTTTTTTTTGCACAAAGTTGTTACTAAATTATATATTGCTCAAACATGCCATGGGCATATGTGGAATTACACCCCAAAATACATTCTGCTGCTTCTCCTGAGTACGGGGATTGAATAATGACAAAAAAAAAAATATTTACAAAAAGTTGTCACTAAATGACATATTGCTCACACAGGCCATGGGCCTATGTGGAATTGCACCCCAAAATACATTCAGCTGCTTCTCCTAAGTATGGGGATACCACATGTGTGGGACTTTTTGGGAGCCTAGCCGTGTACGGGGCTCCGAAAACCAATCACTGCCTTCAGGATTTCTAAGGGCATAAATTTTTGATTTCACTCCTCACTACCTATCACAGTTTTGAAGGCCATAAAATGCCCAGATGGCACAAACCCCCCCCCCCCAAATGACCCCATTTTGGAAAGTAGACACCCCAAGCTATTTGCTGAGAGGCATGTTGAGTCCATGGAATATTTTATTTTTTGACACAAGTTGTGGGAAAGTGACAAATTTATTTTTTTTTGCACAAAGTTGTCACTAAATGATATATTGCTCACACAGGCCATGGGCATATGTGGAATTGCACCCCAAAATACATTTAGCTGCTTCTACTGAGTGTGGGGATACCACATGTGTGGGACTTTTTGGGAGCCTAGCCGCATACGGGGCCCCGAAAACCAAGCACCACCTTCATGATTTCTAAGGGCGTACATTTTTTATTTCACTCCTCACTACCTATCACAGTTTTGAAGGCCATAAAATGCCAAGATGGCACAAACCCCCCCAAATGACCCCATTTTGGAAGGTAGACACCCCAAGCTATTTGCTGAGAGGCATGTTGAGTCCATGGAATATTTTATATTTTGACACAAGTTGCGGGAAAGTAACACATTTTTTTTTTTGCACAAAGTTGTCACTAAATTATATATTGCTCAAACATGCCATGGGCATATGTGGAATTATACCCCAAAATACATTCTGCTGCTTCTCCTGAGTACGGGGATACCACATGTTTAGTACTTTTTGGGAGCCTAGCCGCGTACAGGGCCCCGAAAACCAAGCACCGCCTTCAGGATTTCTAAGGGCGTAAAGTTGTGATTTCACTCCTCACTACCTATCACAGTTTTGAAGGCCATAAAATGCCCAGATGGCACAAAACCCCCCCAAATGACCCCATTTTGGAAAGTAGACACCCCAAGCTATTTGCTGAGAGGCATGTTGAGTCCATGGAATATTTATATTTTGACACAAGTTGCGGGAAAGTGACAATTTTTTTTTTTTTTGCACAACGTTGTCACTAAATGATATATTGCTCAAACATGCCATGGGCATTTGTGGAATTACACCCCAAAATATATTCTGCTGCTTCTCCTGAGTATGGGGATACCACATGTGTGGGACTTTTTGGGAGCCTAGCTTCATACGGGGCCCCGAAATCCAATCACCGCCTTCAGGATTTCTAAGGGCGTAAATTTTTGATTTCACTCCTCACTACCTATCACAGTTTCGAAGACCATAAAATGCCAAGATAGCACAAAACCCCCCAAAATGACCCCATTTTGGAAAGTAGACACCCCGAGCTATTTGCTGAGAGGCATGGTGAGTATTTTGCAGCTCTTATTTGTTTTTGAAAATGAAGAAAGACAAGAAAAATGTATTTTTTTTTCTTTTTTCAATTTTCAAAAGTTTGTGACAAAAAGTGAGGTCTGCAAAATACTCACTATACCTCTCAGCAAATAGCTTGGGGTGTCTATTTTCCAAAATGGGGTCATTTGGGGGGGGGGCTTGTGCCATCTGGGCATTCCATGGCAGTGAAGAGTGAAATCAAAAATTTACGCCCTTAGAAAGCCTGAAGGCTGTGCTTGGGTTTCGGGGTCCCGTACGCGGCTAGGCTCCCAAAAAGTCTCACACATGTGGTATCCCCGTACTCAGGAGAAGCAACAGAATTTATTTTAGGGTGTAATTTCACATGTTCCCATGGCATGTTTGAGCAATATATCATTTAGTGACAACTTTGTGCATAAAAAAGAAAAAAAATTGTCTTTTTCCCGCAACTTGTGTCACAATATAAAATATTCCATGGACTCGACATGCCTCTCAGCAAATAGCTTGGGGTGTCTACTTTCCAAAATGGGGTCATTTGGGGGGGGGTTTTAACTGTCCTGGCATTTTATGCACAACATTTAGAAGCTTATGTCACACATCACCCACTCTTCTAACCACTTGAAGACAAAGCCCTTTCTGACACTTTTTGTTTACATGAAAAAATTATTTTTTTTTGCAAGAAAATTACTTTGAACCCCCAAACATTATATATATTTTTAAAGCAAATGCCCTACAGATTAAAATGGTGGGTGTTTCTTTTTTTTTTTCACACAGTAATTGCGCAGCGATTTTTCAAACGCATTTTTTGGGGGAAAAACACACTTTTTTAAATTTAAATGCACTAAAACACACTATATTGCCCAAATGTTTGATGAAATAAAAAAGATGATCTTAGGCCGAGTACATGGATACCAAACATGACATGCTTTAAAATTGCGCACAAACGTGCAGTGGCGACAAACTAAATACATTTTTAAAAGCCTTTAAAAGCCTTTACAGGTTACCACTTTAGATTTACAGAGGAGGTCTACTGCTAAAATTACTGCCCTCGATCTGACCTTCAGGTGATAGCTCACATGCATGGTGCAATTGCTGTTTACATTTGACGCCAGACCGACGCTTGCGTTCGCCATTGCGCGAGAGCAGGGGGGGACAGGGGTGCTTTTTTTTTTTTTTTTCCTTTATTATTTTTTGGATTTTTATCTATCTATTATTATATATAGATTATTTTATCTATATATTTATTTATCTTATTTTTAAACTGTTCCTTTCATTTTTATGTTTTCTAATCATTTTTATTGTTATCTCAGGGAATGTAAATATCCCCTATGATAGCAATAGGTAGTGACAGGTACTCTTTTAAAAAAAAAATTGGGGTCTATTAGACCCTAGATCTCTCCTCTGCCCTTAAAGCATCTGACCACACCAAGATCGGTGTGCTAAAATGCTTTCCCACTTTCCCAATGGCGCTGTTTACATCCGGCGAAATCTAAGTCGTAGTGAAATGCTCGTAGCTTCCGGTTTCTTAGGCCATAGAGATGTTTGGAGCCATTCTGATCAGCTCTGATCAGCTCTATGGTCAGCTGGCTGAATCACCGGCTGCATTTTCAGGTTCCCTGTTGGGACAGGAGAGCCAGAGAAACATGGAAGACGGTGGGGAGGGGGGGGCATTCTCTCCCACTGCTTGTAAAAGCAGTCTGGAGGCTAATTAGCCGCTAGGATTGCTTTTACATGAAAGCCGACCGCTGGCTGAAAAGAATGATACCAAGATGATACCTAAACCTGCAGGCATCATTCTGGTATAACCACTCAAAGTCCAGCAACATACCAGTACGTTGCTGGTCCTTGTTGGGCATATATTGTAAACTTTTTTTTAATGCAGCCTGTGGGCTGAACAAAAAAAAGATATTGATCGGTGGGTATGCCCACCATTAGAATACCTCCCTTCATCCACCCACTTCTAATGATGGGCATACATGCACCGTTTATATATGCCGAAGCATGGGGGCATCCTCCCGCAAAAGGCAGGAGCAAATTGCTCCTCCACCCACTGCTGCCCCCACGCTTCGGCATATATGCTGAAGTATGTAACTGTGGTGGTGAAATCACCTCCGACAGCGCTGGAGTCACGACTTTATGTATCGTGGGAGCAAACGCTGTTGCTGTCAAGATAAGTAAATGCGCGCTGCAACTGAATGGCGTACCTGCTAAGCAAATGATGGTTAACAAAAAACAAAGTAACATTACAGTATAACAGTAAGACTTACCATACCTGCAAAGCAAATACAAAAAAAACATAGTAAAAAATAAAACATTTTACGCAACCTGTGCCTACCTAAAATATATATATGCCGAAGCATGGGGGCATCCTCCCACAAAAGGCAGGAGCAAATCGCTCCTCCACCCACTGCTGCCCCCACGCTTCGGCATATATGCTGAAGTATGTAACTGTGGTGGTGAAATCACCTCCGACAGCGCTGGAGTCACGACTTTATGTATCGTGGGAGCAAACGCTGTTGCTGTCAAGATAAGTAAATGAGCGCTGCAACTGAATGGCGTACCTGCTAAGCAAATGATGGTTAACAAAAAACAAAGTAACATTACAGTATAACAGTAAGACTTACCATACCTGCAAAGCAAATACAAAAAAAACATAGTAAAAAATAAAACATTTTACGCAACCTGTGCCTACCTAAAATATATATATGCCGAAGCATGGGGGCATCCTCCCACAAAAGGCAGGAGCAAATCGCTCCTCCACCCACTGCTGCCCCCACGCTTCGGCATATATGCTGAAGTATGTAACTGTGGTGGTGAAATCACCTCCGACAGCGCTGGAGTCACGGCTTTATGTATCGTGTGAGCAAACGCTGTTGCTGTCAAGATAAATAAATCTGCGCTGCAGCTAAATGGCGTACCTGAAAACAAAAAAATGGTTAAAACACAGTAAACTATAAAAAAATTACATACCTGAAAAGCAAACATGATAAAACATAACAACAATAAAACATTGCAGAATAGAATACAGTAAAAAGAGCAGAACAATAGAGAGAAAATAGAGAGAGAGAGAACAATAAAACGACAACTATTTTTGTTTTTTTTATTTTATATTTTTTTTTGTGTATTTTTTTTTTTTTTTACATTTTTTTTTATAACTGTAACTTTTAAAACTGTAACGGTTCCAGGTTTAGACTAATCTATCAATGGGTCCGCGCTTCAGACTATTAAAACACTGCTGCCCCCCTATGTAAGTAGGGAACACCTCAGTGATACCCCAAAGAGGTTAAAGTCAAAATATAGGGGATGGCGCTGTGTAAAAGACAGAGAGTGTAAGTGTGAGTGTTTTAAAGTGACAGGTGCTTTAGTGCGTGATACAATCCTACATAGATAGAAGATAAAAAAAAAAATGTGAATTGACTAAAAATTAATAAATATTATAAGGTGATAAATCCTTGTTTGAATTGTCAACTATATATACAAACAATTATAATCCCATCCAATAAGCAAACTCAATCCTTATAATATCAAAATTTTAGAGCATGTGTTAGCAAAATCCACTGATTAAAAATGCATAGTGACAAGTGCTAAATATAGAAAAAGCATGGTTGTCAGACCACAGTGCAATGCACACAGTGCAATAATGTGCAAAAAACGTTAACAATTAAAAACAATCTATTATATAAAAAATGTGTATCAAAAAATATATATAGTCCCATATACTATTTAATATAAAAGTTCATAATGGTGATGCAATGTGCAGTACAATAAATTCTCATGCAAATCATATAACGTATTTCCCAGGAGATTCTTCTTTAATAATGGAGAGCCGTGCAATAACTTTTAGCAATTTCCCCCAATCTGATTGCACTCACCGGAGCACCCTGCCCCTGCAGGGATATGAGCTTGTGATGTTAATCCTCAGCCTTTAATCCCTCCAATCCCACCGGTGCCAGTATCCTTCCACTTGACCCAATCCAGGTAAACCACTCATTGAGAGGGGGAGGGGGACTCACTGCCCCTTGCTGTAGCACAGATCCCAGCCGGACATCCACTTCTCTGCTGCCATTTCCAGCAACGTCTCCTTTCAACTTCGTATTACATAGAACTTCCTGCCTGGATGTATGTATGTAAAGTTGAAAGGAGACGTTGCTGGAAATGGCAGCAATGGCATCTTGGGAGACCCTGTGAAAGTGTGTCCTAGTCTGTGCAATGCTGTACCATACGCTAAAACTCAACTAGTGTATGGTAGCGCTCAAAACATTCACCAATGCAAAGACCAGGATTGCCAGGATAGGAGGGACAATAATACCGGGTGTCATGCCTAAATCCGCGCTTTCTGCAGACACGACATTTTCTTTGGGGGGCTCGTTGGGTAGGGGTACTCAGGAGGACATATTGAAAATGCCTCTCATGCAGCCGGCTTACTGCATTTGGTTGGGGAAGGTGAGGTGGAGCACCGTCTGGATACAGAAGGGCTCTGACGATCTCTTCCTGGAATGTATGGAAGGATCCAGTCCGTCCTGAAGCTCTGTATAGCACATGAGCGTTCAGCAAAGCCAATTGAAATAAATAAACAGACACTTTTTTGTACCAGCGTCTGGCCTTACGGGCAACTAGGTACGGCGCCAACAACTGGTCCTTGAGGTCCACCCCTCCCATATTTTGGTTATATTCGTGGACACAGAGGGGTTTCTCCACAACACTAGTCGCCGTAGTAATTTGGGCTGTCGTGTCTGCATGAAGGGAGGTGAGAACGAAAACATTCTTCTTATCCCTCCACTTCATAGCGAGCAAATTATTACACTGCAAGCAGGCTCTCTCCCCCAGCCTAAGATGGGAATCTAAAAGCCGCTGGGGAAAGCCCCAGCGATTAGGTCGCATGGTGCCACATGCTCCAATCTGCTGATCAAACAAGTGACTAAAAAGTGGCACGCTCGTGTAATAATTGTCCACATATAAATGGTACCCCTTTCCGAATAAGGGTGACACCAAGTCCCACACTATCTTGCCAGCACTTCCTATGTAGTCAGGGCAGTTTGTCGGCTCTACGTGACTATCTTTGCCCTCGTAAACCATAAATCTACATGTATAGCCTGTGGCCCTGTCACAGAGCTTATACATCTTGACCCCATATCTGGCACGCTTGCTGGGAAGGTACTGTTTGAATGACAAGCCGCCAGAAAATTTAATCAGGGACTCATCAACGCAGACAACTTGATGGGGAGTAAACAAGTCTGCAAAACATTGGTTGAAGTAGTTTACGAGGGGCCAAATTTTGTAGAGCCGATCGTATTCAGGGTCTCCACGAGGACGACAGAGTTCATTGTCGTTGAAGTGCATGAACCGCAAAATCTGCTTTTATCGTGCCCTGGCCATGGAGGCAGAGAACACGGGCGCATGGTAAATTGGGTCAGTGGACCAATATGACCGCAACTTACTTTTTTTATTCAAGCCCATGTTGAGGGAAAGGCCCAGAAAGAGCTTAAATTCGGAGACCGTAATTGGTCTCCAATCTCTGGCAAGGGAGGACTGGGGATTAGCGGCGATGTGTTGACCAGCGTATAAATTGCTTTGGTCCACAATAGATCTATAGAGATCTTTGGTGAAAAACAGTGAATAAAAATCCAGTGGCGTAAAATCAACTGTTTCCACCTGAATTCCGGGTTGGCCAGTGAATGGGGGAAGTACGGGTGCTGCAGAAGTGGTGGGTTCCCAATTCGGATTGGCGAATGCAGCAGGAAGGGCACTATGGGCACGACGGGCCTGTCTTTGTCTTCTTGGTGGCAGCGGGACACTACTTGTGCTTGCCACCTCGCCAGCTTGAACTGCACTTATGGGACTCGCCACGTCACCAAGTGTTACTGCAGTGCTGGATGTACGACCGGGGTGTACTAGGCCGCTGGTGCTTGCCAGTTCACCAGAAGGAATAGCGGCGCTAGTACTTCTCTGCTCCATACGAGAGCCCTGCAGTTCTTGCACTTCAAGGACAGAAGAAGAAGATTGGGGTCTGGTACGCCTGACCTTAGCAGGGACCACAACTCCGTCGTCAGAGCTATCTGTCATGGAGCCGCTGTCCTCTACAGGATCGTATTCTGAGCCTGAATCTGACAGATGAGTGACTTCCTCTTCACTATCTGCCATGCTCAGAAACATGTAGGCCTCTTCACTAGTGTACCTTCGATTTGCCATTTTGGGCTCTAAATTTAGGGGTACACTAGTGAGACTCACAGGCAAAAAAGCTCCTGACTGTCAGCGACTGTATCAAAACGCTACCAAAAAACTGTTAGCGATCGCAGGGATCAGGCCTGACTCTGCGAACGCTGCAGTTATGTGTGCTTAGTGTTTTGTGTCAGTGACCGATCGATACTGCACTTGGGTGGGCTGAGCTGGGCTGGGCTGGGCCGAGGGGCAAAAGGCAGGTGCTAGCAGGTATCTGGGCTGATCCCGCTATCACTGCGTTTTTGAGGACCATAAACTGCTGGGGATGCTAGTATAGATCTGATCGGATCAGATATCGATCCGTTCAGATACTATAGCACTAAGGGAGGTGTATGCTGCGTGCGTGGGTTTTAGCGGTAGTGGCGCTAACCTGACACTGCCTGGGGTGACGCAAACCTTATCTGACCCTAAAAACTTAACTTATATCACCGCCGGGCAATCAGGGGGTTAAACCTTTATAAGATAATAAACGGCGGGTGCCCTAAAACTATAATAAACAAACTAACTAACCAGCGTCACCCGTAACACTTATACGGTGATCACTGGTGATAGGGTTAACTAGGAGGCAATCAGGGGGTTAAAGCCTTTAGTAGGTAGTATATGGGGGTCCCTGTCGCTATAAAACACTGACGGAGAACCTATATACTTACCTCCCTAACTAGCGTCACCTGTGTCACTAATACAGCGATCAGAAAAACGATCGCTTAGTGACACTGGCGACGGGGGGTGATCACGGGGTTAAAACTTAATTAGGGGGGGTTAGGGGGGTACCCTAGACCTAAAGGGGGGTACCCCAGACCTAAAGGGGGCTAACCCTAACTGCCCTAACACTTATAACTGTCACAAACTGACACCAATGCAATAATCAGAAAAAAAAAACTGCTTTTGGTGTCAGTGTGACAGGGGGTACAGGGGGGTGATCAGGGGGTGACAGGGGGGTGACAAGTGTGCCTACGCGTTCTACTGTTAGTGTAGTGTTGTGCAAACTTGGATGTTTTCTCTCCTCGGCGCTGGAACGAAAAGACCGGCTCGAGGAGGGATGACATCACTTCCTCTCCCTCTGTTTACATTACAGAGGGAGAGGACGTCTGTCATTGGCCAGGAGCGATCACGAGGGGGGAGCCACGAATGAGTGGCCTCCCCCTCACCTTTGAGCGCATCTGACCTGTATGCGACCGCCGCAGGCACCGGGGGGGTCCGATCGGACCCCCCACCCGCGGGCAGGCAAGGACGTACATGTAAGCCCTTTTGCCTGCCCGTGCCGCTCTGCCGACGTACATCGTCGTGCGGCGGTCGACAAGTGGTTAAGCATCAGGGCATTTGCACGAGTACAAGTACCCATGCAAATGCTCGGTATCAGCATACCAATACTAGTATCGGTGCAACCCTAATTTGTATTCAGCCCGCTTTACTCTGATTTCCCCTTCCCCTAAAAACTAGTGGAACCAATTGCCTTCAGAAGTCACCTAATTAGTAAATAGAGTCCATCTGGTGTAATTTAATCTCAGCTGTTCTATGAAGCCCTCAGAGGATTGCTAGAGAATCTTAGTGAACAAACAGCATAATGAAGGCCAAGGAACACACCAGACAGGTCCTTACATCAGAGGACAGGGATCACCGCTGGAGAAGCAGAGGACAGGGACCCCTGGCAGGTCACTTGGCAGAGTTCCTTTCCCATCCCAGCACTGTATAGAGCTCCCCCTCCACACTACACAGGGCTGGAATCACATTCCTTTACACACAGTCTGTCAGTTTTCACAGGTTGTATCTGGCTTTTATGTTGCCGTTCTGACCTGTGAAATTCTCTGGTCGGAACGGCAGTGTAGTTGCAGTAGGCAGATACACCCTGTGAAGATCGTGGCTGACTGGCTGTGTTGTAAAGGTATTTGATTTCAGCCCTGCTGAGGAGGAGCAGTATAGAGTGCCGTAATGGGAAAGGTGCTCAGAAGCATCTAGGGCGGAGGGCATGGTCAGGGGGCTTTGAGGGGCGCAACTTAGATCTGGGGGGGCAATGCCATGTGACTCAAAAACCGGGGGCCTACAGCCCCTCAGGGGCCCCTAAGAAGATGTTAAGGGATTTGTTTTAGCAATTTCTGAAAGTTACTTTGTCAATGTTAGCAGGTGTTGGGGGAAGGTCACGTCCCAAAGGTATATGTCTTTTCCTCAGTTGTCAGGCAAGTGGGGTAAGTAGACATCTCCAGATGGGGGGTACAAAGAATCCCAGCTGGTGACTAGGAGACACTAAGCGGTGTTTTACCTCACCAGTAACATCCATCCCATCGTGGCTACAGGGCGGCACTCTTCTCTTAACTTGCTGAGCTCGGTTACCATTCCATGTTGCCAGCACACAGCACAGACACTTCCCTATCCTGGGCTGTTCTCACCCCATGCTCCTCTCCATTCAGGAAATGGCTCACAGTTTCTCCCCAGCCAATGAGAACAGAGGGGTGTGGACTGTGGAAGGCAAAGTGTAAGCCCAGTATTGGAGCGTGGCTGTGGGACCCTAGTGCAGATCAGAGCTGGACTTTGTGTAGGATATGATAATATGACAGGGAGGCTGCAGGGGCCCCCTGGAGCTAGGGCGGGGTTGCGATTGTGACCCCTGCAACCCCTTATGCTACGCCCATGGATATATCAATATAAACTGCAGTAGCACAGTGCCATGCTGTTTGCTTAACACAACAGCAGGAGATAGCCACACTAACATAGTATGTAATTACCTAGCAGGTGGGGGGCGTGGCCAAGAGCGGCATGTGAGAGGACGTGCATCACGGAGCTCCCGCACTGATCCTCCACCGATCCTCTTCCCAGCCCAGGAAATCACCCGGAATCGGAGCAGATCCTCCGGGCGAACCCCCCCAGACATACCATGCTCGCCGGGTTCACGGGACCCGGCGCAGCGCGGATCGTGGTAAAGGGCCAATGACAGTGGCCCTTTACCACGTGTTCGCTCTGCCCAATGACGGAGCGATCACAAATGTAAACAAACCAGGGTCATTAGAAGTTCAAAGCTCTCCTCTCCTCACACACCGATACAGCGTGAGAGGAAAGCATTGTGTGAGACACTGAGTCATATATCATATATAGCAGTTCCCAACAGTGCTACATCAGTGCCCAACAGTGCCACATCAGTTCCATCTATGCCATCTCTGTGCCACCTCTGTGCTAATCAGTGTCACTAGAGCCACACCAGTGCCACCTGTGCCCATCAGTGCCACCTGTGCCCATCAGTGGTCATTTACGCCTCTGCAGTGCCACATCAGTGCCGCCTGTGCCCACCAGTGCCGCCTGTGCCACCTCTGTGCTAATTAGCGCCACCAGAGCCACACCAGTGCAACCAGAGCCACACCAGTGCCACTACAGTGCACACCAGTGTCACCTTTGCCCATCAGTGCCACCTATGCCCATCAGTGCTCATCTGCGCCTCTCCAGTGCCACATCAGTGCTGCCTGTGCCCACCAGTGCCACCACAGTGCAATCAGTGCCACTACACAGTACAATCAGTGCCACTACAGTGCCAATTGGTGCCACTACTTTGCCAATCGGTACCACCTGTGCCCATCTGTGCCACTACCGTGCCATCAGTACAACTCATTAGTGCCACTACAGTGCCCCAGAGTGCACATCAGTACTCTGCAGTGCAGCCTCACCAGCCACCAGTATGGCAAAAAAATATTTTACCAGTAAGGAGGCCTACCAGTGTCTAAGCATGACCGATGAGAGCAGCGGGGAGCTCTCTGAGTCTCAGTCCGATTCGGATTCGGCCTATGAACCCGTGACAAGCAGTGGGTTTGATACAGCATCGGAAGAGGAACGTGTGCCCGTGAAAAGAAGGCGGTCTGGCGTGGACCAGCAGCCTACTACCAGCAGCGCAGGGCCATCCACCTCGAGCGCAGGGCCATGCACCTCGAAACGCAGTGCCATCCACCTCGAGCGCAGTGCCGTCCACCTCGAGCACAGTGCCACTGCAACAAAGGAGAAGCACCAGTAGGGTGTCATCTCAGCCCCAAAGGGATGGGGCCATGCCAGCCTTCCCTATGCCCTTCAAAACCCCCTGTGGCTTCCCCCTAATTCAGGAGCAGCAAACATCCCCTCTTTCACCACCCAGCCAGGTGTCCAGGTAAACACCAATGATTTTGCCATGCTTGATTTTTTTCATTTGATTTACACTGAAGACTTACTATCGTCCATTGTGGCCCAGTGCAACCTCTATGCACAGCAGTACATAGTAAGCAACCCTGGTTCTAGTTACGCCCGTCTATTTGCGTGGGGAGAACTTACCATAGAGGAATTAAAAAAATTTTCAGGCCTAATTTTTAATATGGGACTCACAAAAAAAAGAATTGTACTCCTATTGGTCTACCAACCCCATCCACCACATGCCACTCTTCTCATCCATTATGCCAAGATCAAGATACCTTATGATGATGCGGTTCCACCACTATAATGACAACACCCAGTGCCCTCCCTGAAATGACCCAGCTATTGACAAATTATTTAAAAATCGGCCACTCCTAAATAATTTCTCTGAAAAATTCTCCCAGTTATATACCCCGAACAGAATATCTCCGTGGATGAGTCCCTTGTAAAATTCTCAGACAGGCTGGCCATCAAACAGTTTATGAAAGAAATGTTAATGTGTGGGTGTGGCGCTGTCCTAATTAAGAACGCATGTGGAAATATAAATTAAATATAAATAAGATCCTCTGATATATGTGCTATCACTGTAATAATGAACTAACTACACCATTGAAAAATTAGTCTCATAATACAATAGTACCTTATAGCCAAATAAACTTATGCAAAGGTAGTAGACGTGAAAAAAAATATATAAGACGTGAAATTAATGTGATCCACTCTAACACATAATATCCAAAACGTACATAAGTGAATGGGGGGGGAGGGGAGGGAAGGGGGTAGGAAAGGAGAGGCGGGGAAAAGGTGAACGGAAAATATGTCTCAGCTGCACGTCTACGGGACGTCCAATGACGAAACGCGTAGGACATGGCCTATACCTACGTCTTGCATCATCTGCCAGGGAACACAGGATTTGAATCTGACGGCTCTACTGATTACATTTTTGCTTTATACAAGCTACTAATATGTGAGTACCGCTCTGTCATCTTTCTCAAATAAAACTTTTTAATGGTTTTACGCTATGGGCATTCCTTTTCTCTTTTATGTCTAAATGCCACCTCGATCCTGAAAGTGCCAAGGACTGCCGCACAGTGGCATAGACTGTGACTGCTTGTCACCCCTGTAGGGGTTAAGGAAGCTGGTGAGTGTTTGCACAATAAGGGCACGAGATACAACCACTTGGTCACCACAGAAAATAAATACTAGAAGATAGTTTTTGGATACACCTGTTTATTTTAAATGTCAGCAAAACCTATAAGGACTATTTAAAATCACTATTGCTGCATTGAGCACAAGTCACTTTTTTTTCACATATGCACCTTATGAGTATTCTCAGCAACATCATTTTCCATTGCAGCTGAGACATAATTAGGGTTCACTTTTTCCCCGCCTCTCCTTTCCTACCCCCTCCCCCCCCCATCCCTTTTATGCATTCACTTATATATGTTTTGGATATCATGTGTTAGAGTGGATCACATTCATTTCACGTCTTATATATTTTTTTGCCTACTACCTTTGCATAAATTTATTTGGCTATAAGGTACTATTGTATTATGAGACTAATTTTTCAATGGTGTAGTTAGTTCATTATTACAGTGATAGCACATATATCAGAGGATCTTATTTATATACTTATATCTATATTTCCACATGCGTTCTTAATTAGGACAGCGCCACACCCACACATTAACATTTCTTTCACACTCAGCTTTTTCCACCTTGGTGGTGATTGCTTCTGTGGAGGCAGCAGTCCTACCCTACCATTTAGTCATTCATTAATTTCTGTTGCGCGGGTTCACCATTATATACTTTCATCAAACAGTTTATCCCCAGCAAAAGGGCCCGATATGGGGTTAAAATGTACAAACTTTGTGACTGAGCAACAGGGTACATCTACGCCTTCCTGTTGTACGAAGGGACGGACTCTCAACTGCATCCCCTGTTTGGCCATGTATAACACTTATGTTATTTACCATAAATCTACTGAGACCCCCGTATCCTATCTGCACTACCCGGAACAAATAATCTCCGCACTTTTGTACCCTGAAAGTCCACCAGAAAATATTCGCTCTGATTCCGTGAGCAGACTCCACGAACACGACTTTCCTGAGAAAATCCCCCCTCCCCCGTGAAACAGACCACAGACGTCAGAAGAAATGCCGGGTGTGCACCAGAGGAGGAGTTAGAAGAGACACCACGTATTATTGTCCCCGATGTCCTTCCCAACCAGGCCTCTGTATAGGTGAATGTTTCCGCCGTTACCGTACTTCTCTACATTATTAGGGAAGTATGGTAAACGTAATTCTCATTTCCTGTCATTTTCCTCCACACCTCTTATGCCACTGCACTGAACTGTACATACCTCTGCTTTCTCCGGAACCGACCCTGGCCTGTTATACGACAAAGCTTCTGCCTAACGATAAACATACCTCTGCCTTTTTCGGAACTGACCCTGGCCTGTTATACGACCAAGCTTCTGCCTAATGCCACTAAACTGTACCTACCTCTGCCTGCTCTGGAACTGACCCTGGACTGTTTGGCCACGTTTTTTGCCTGCCTCTTGGATTGATCATTTACCCCGCTATGCTAGTGTGAACACAGGGGTCTCACATATGTGAGGGGCTCCAGAAATGTTTTTCTGGATGAAGAAAACTAATTTTTTAGTTTCCTCATTCCCGGATTAGGGTCTGGAGACTCCGAGGCTTCAAAGAGATTTGGGTGGGAGAAGCCTCTACCCCTGTCCCCATTCTTTCCTGGCCTGCTACTTGGACCATGTTCCTGCTTACTACCAGGACCAATATTTTGGCACTGCTGGCAATGTCTCTAATTGCACTGACCCTGGACTGTATATGGACAGTATCCCTGCCTGTACTGACTATGGACAATATTCCTGCCTGCTGCCTGGACAATTCCATTCACTGTCGCTGACCACGTCCCTGCCTGCTGCCTGAATCAGGGCTCTCCTCCTGTGGACAACTGCACTACTAAAACCACAGGTAGTCTTTTGTTTACCCTTTGCTCAACAGAATGTATTTTAGGTTGTAATTCTTGGTATGTTCATGCTATGTGTTAGAAATATGAAGGGCCTTCAAAAATATGATAGATTTTAAGGAAATTAGATGTGTAATCTATGCTCCTAGAACACCTGAATGTGCTGCTTCAATTTTGGGCCTCTGTATGTGGCCAGGCTGTGTAAAAGTCTCACACATGTGGTATCGCCATACTCAGGAGGAGTAGCAGAATATATTTTGGGGTGTCATTTTTTCTATGTACATGTTATGTGTTGGAAATATCTTAGAAATGGACAACTTTGTGTAAAAAAAATGCGTTTACATTTTTTTCCACATTTTCCAAAAACTTCTGGAAAAAAAATGAACCATTCAAAAGACTCATTATGCCTCATAGATTATACATTGGGGTGTTTGCTGTCCAAAATGGGGTCACTTTGTGGGCGTTTCCATTGTTCTGGGGCTCCAGGGCCTTCAAAAGTGTAATAGGTGGTAGAGAGATTAGATGTGTGATTTATGCTCCTAGAACGCCTGAATGTGCTACTTCAATGTTGGGCCTCTGTATGTGGCTAGGCTGTGTAAAAGTCTCACACATGTGGTATTGTCATACTCAGGAGGAGTAGCAGAATATATCATATTTGTGGAATGTACATGCCAAAGAATTGTGGGAAAAATGACAACTTCAAAAAACCAACCATGCCTCTTACTAAATACCTTGGAATATCCACTTTCCAAAAAGATGTCATTTTGTGGGTAATTGTACTTACCTGGCTTGTTAGGGTCTCAAGAATGAGATAGGCCTCAGTACATCAGGTGTGATCAGATGTGATCAATTTTCAGTGATTGGCACCATAGCTTGTAGACTCTATAACTTTCACGCAGACTAAATAATATCCACTAATTTGAGTTATTTTTACCAAAGATATGTAGCAGTATAAATTTTGGTCCAAATTTATGAAGAAAAATTACTTATTTGCAAAATTTTATAATAGAAATGAAGAAAAATGAATTTTTTAACAACATTTTTGGTCTTTTTTCATTTATAGCACAGAAAATAAAAGACCCAGAGGTGATCAATTACCACCAAAAGAAAGCTCTATTTGTGTGAAAAAAAGGACGAAAATTTCATATGGGTACCTTGTTGCATGACTGAGTAATTGTCATTCAAAATGTGGGAGCACTGAAAGCTGAAAATTGGTCTGGTTAGGAAGGGGGTTTAAGTGCCCAGTGGTCAAGTGGTTAAATCTGACGATATTGAAAATCATTTAAGACAAACCAACATTCGCATAGTGGGGCTCCCGGAGAAAACGGAGGGGAAGGACTCCACAGAATTTGTTGAACAGTGGCTTCTCCAGATGTTTGGGAAGGAAGCGTTCACCCCGCTATACTTGGTGCGGGCACACAGAGTGGTGCGGGCACACAGAGTACCACCCAGGCCCCTTCCACCAGGGCACCCACCACGCACCATGATAGCCAGGCTACTCAATTATAAGGATAAAGAAATTGTGCTTCGCCAAGCAAGGGAACGACGCAATGTTCAATTTAATGGGGCCTGCATTTGATTTTATCCTGACTACTCCGCAGAAATACAGAAACGCAGAGCTAGATTCACTGATGTTAAGAAAAGGCTGCAAAGGCTCCGAGCCACATACGCCATGCTATTCCCGGCGAAACTCAGGATTACAGCAGGTGGTCAATCTCACTTTTTTGAGACGGCGGCCGAAGCGTCCTTGTGGCTGGATACTAATGAGCACATCCTCCACCAGGCGGGGAAAGGGGCAGTGCAGGAGGACTGACATGATACCCCTGAGATTCTGGACACACACAGAGAAGTTTGAACACGTTTGACTGGGCAGCCGTGACCTACAGATACACCACAAGCGATGAGAGCAAGTGAATTTACTACAAAAAGTTCAGAGACTTTATGTCTTACATACCTTTTAGTTCTACCCAAACAGAACTTGGAGTTTCAGGTTGAGTTGCTATGGGCAACCCTATGTTTTTTCCGCCTACCTCTAACTAGTTTTTCTCTATTTCCCCCTACAACCCTCATTCTTTCCCCTACAGATCAGAGGGGTTTCCCTCTATGATACGGGGACTTTACTGCCCCACAGGAAAGGGGGCACTTTGTTTTCTTTCTGTTTTACAGCTTCATTTATTACTTTTTTGACATGCCTTTACCATAACTTCAGCTTAAGAAGGAACCAGCAAGTACGCAGGAAGGACAGTGATACGGTAGAATTCCACCACCATACCAACATGATCTACCTCACGTGTGACTCAGGTACTGTGTTTTTGTTACACTTGGCGCACCGAGACTATGCAAACCCTAAGACGCCTAGAGTACCCGAGATGCCTTATCCTGCATTACCCACAATAATGCAGATAAATGAGTACTGTTCCTCTGCTTTCATGGAACATTAGGGGAGTTCAGAGTCCTCTCAAGCGTATCATAGTTACCACTTTTCCTAAAAAATACTCTCCCACTACTCTTCAGAAGACTCACCTTGTGCCGGAAACTGTGTCATGCCTGGGTTTCTCCTGGGTGGGCTGGGAAAACCATACCATTCCACTCATACCTCTTACTCTAGGGGAGTGAGTGTAATGGTTCATCGCTCTCTGGATTTTCAAATGTTGGACAAAATGATAGATGATGAGGGGCGATGAGGGGTGATACTACTGTGTAAAATTTATCAACTGAAGTGTATACTTGCTGTCTTATATGTACCACCCCCTTTTAGTTCAGAGGTCTCTCTCACACACAGCTCAGCCAACGCTGACAGTTCCACTGCTCCTCCTCTTCCCACCCCTCTACTCTGTCTGCCCCACCCACACCCCCTGTGTCTGCCCCGCCTACACCCCCTGCATCTGCCCCACCCACACATCCCCAGGGAGATGTGAAGGAAGGAAGATTTAAAAGCTGCAGGCAGCCTGCTCCTGAGCCTCATCCTGGGGTGAGTAAGCTCACCCTCTCTCCTGCCTACCAGTGTTTATATAAAACAAATTTAAGGGGTGTTCTGTGGACTCTGATACAAGAGGGGGGCTTTGGTGAGCAGCGACCCCTTAAATCAGTGTTCCCCTTTACATTAGAGTCCACAGAGCTTCCCCTTACAGTAAGTGGGGACTCAGTGTGGACTCTGATGTCAGGGGGCTCAGTGCGGACTCTGATGTCAGGAGGCTCAGTGCGGACTCTGATGTAAAGGGGCTCAGTGTGGACTCTGATGTAAAGGGGCTCAGTGCGGACTTTGATGTAAAGGGGCTCAGTGCGGACTCTGATGTAAAGGGGCTCAGTGCGGACTCTGATGTAAGGGGGCTCAGTGCGAACTCTGATATAAAGGGGCTCAGTGCAGACTCTGATGTAAAGGGGCTCAGTGTGGACTCTGATGTAAAGGACCTCTGTGCGGACTCTGATGTAAAGGGGCTCTGTGAGGACTCTGATGTAAGGGACCTCTGTGCGGACTCTGATGTAAGGGGGCTCAGTGCGGACTCCGATGTAAAGGACCTCTGTGCGGACTCTGAATTAAGGGACCTCTGTGCGGACTCTGATGTAAGGGGGCTCAGTGCGGACTCTGATGTAAGGGGGCTCAGTGCGGACTCTGATGTAAGGAACCTCTGTGCGAACTCTGATGTAAGGAAGCAGGGGGCCGGAGGAGCTGGAGATCTGCACAGTGAGCAGAGAGTAAAATGGGGGGGGGGCATGCTTGTAGGGACACTGTAATATACTGTAAATGGGCACTGTAATCATTACAGTGCAGTCCCCTTTATATTTATATCAGTGTTCCTGCACATTACAGCGTGGAGGACCGTCACCCCCCCCCGTCCATGGAAAAATTGGCTGCTCAGTCTAAAATGCCCGGGCCTATTTTTTGTCCCAGTCCGGGCCTGCCTCTGCTGCAGCCAGGGAAGTGTGGCTGGCTGCACAGGAGGCGGTTGGCTGGATCACTGGGGAGGCAGCAGACAGGAAGGTGAGCAGACGGGTCGCTTACTTGCAAAAATAGTGAAGGCCTCCCAGACCTCACCGTCCATCGGAGCATTACACACTGAAGGGGGGAGACTGGTAAACACCCCCCACCCACATTATGGAGGAGCTGGTAAAGTTTTATTCTGACTTATACAGGTCCCGGCGAATTACTTGACCACTGACCTACAGGATTATTTGCAGGGAATTGAGTTACCTAGACTATCGGCCCCTCAGAGTGCGCTCCTGGATTCCCTGATCACACTTGAGGAATTGCAGAAGGCACTTAGCCTCTTCCCGAATTCAAAGGCCCCTGGGGATGATGGCCTCCCCATGGAAGTCTTTAAACAATATGGGGGAATTATCCTGCCACGCCTGCTCAGGGTACTCAATTCAGATAGAGAATGTCAATGTCTGCCTGACTCCTTGACTCCTGACTGACTCCTAGAGTCAACATTGTACTCATCCTAAAACCGGACAAAGACCCATTAGACCCGGGGTCATACAGACCAATATCGCTCTTGCAGAGCAACCTCAAAATCCTAGAAAAGGTCTTGGCCTTACGACTTAATAGAGCCATCTCCTCCATCATCCACTTGGATCAGTCAGGATTTATGCCCCAAAAATCCACGGCCATTAACCTCCGCAGACTTTTCCTGAATCTCCAGATGCAGTCAGAAAACATGGGTGATAGAGCCTTGCTGTCATTGGATGCCCATAAGGCTTTTGACAGCATAGAATGGGGATACCTCTGGGCTGTCATGGGCAAGTTTGGCTTTGGCGAGGGGTTCTTGTCCTGGGTAAAGCTCTTGTACTGCTCACCTCGGGCGGTCATTAGGGAGGCGGGGCACATTTCTTTACCATTTCACTTGCATAGGGGCACTCCTCTTCGCCATCGAGCACATGGAAGCATTGATTAGAGCAATTCGGGGAGTGCGCGGATTTCAATATGGAGAGATCCAAGAGAAGCTAATGCTATACGCAGACGACACCATGCTACTTCTGAGAGACACGGCTGACTCCCTGAAGGAAGCCATGACAGTGATTGAACGATTTGGGACCTGTTCAGAACTTGTGATTAATTGGACCAAATCCTCACTCCTGCTGCTGGATGTGAATCCGGGTAACAGAGAGCAAACGATACACAAGGTACCGGTGACTATCTGCTTCAAGTATTTAGGAGTCCAGATCACTTCAGAACCGCGTGACTTTATCTCCCTCAATCTGACCCCGCTATTAAATAGGATCTGTGATCAAGCCAAAGTTTGGTCCCGCCTTAAGATGTCCCTGGTGGGGAGGCTTAATCTCATAAAAATGATTTTTATGCCCCAACTTTTATATATCCTGCACAACACACTGGTTGTGATTCCTCTAAAAATGTTACGAATCATTCATTCCATCTTTAAGGCCTTCATATGGCTAGACAAACCCCCAAGGATAAAATTAGAACAATTACAAAAATCCAAGGATGCGGGAGGCCTTGCTCTTCCTAATCCTTGGGTTTATTACTTGGTGGCTCAGGCACAACATATCGCTTGGGCTATGCCAGAGGACCCAGGATCGGAGAATGGGAACACACATCCCGAACCCATTAGAGCCCTAATGTGCTATGCCACTGGTCTCGACGATGTACCCACGGGTGTGGAGGCCTTGGCATATGCTAAGTCTAATAAACGATTCCCCACATACATCCTGATGCAAAAAATATTGAATAAGCTTATACAGCTACAAGAAGTTGAGGGCTTTACCGGGTATAGCCCGATATGGGCTAATGGACATTATGAGGAGTTGCAGTCGTTGGACTGTGAGGCTCGGTGGAGAAGACACTGGGTTACGAGATATATTTGCTGCAGAAAGACTGATTCCCTTCCCTGCGCTGAGGGAGCAATTCCGACTCACGCAATCAATGCTCTTCTATTATATGCAGCTGCAACATGCGGTGGTGGCACAGTCTGGGGGGCCCCGTGGACTCTCTCACCGACCCCGATATTCCAGTATTTGGCTGAGGTGTCCCAGTATAAGGGATTCATCTCTAGATCCTATTCCATGATTCTCAATATTTATCTAGAAAGGTTTCCCCTGGAAGTGTCGAGCAAATGGGAGAGAGATGTGGGAACATTCGAGGAGGAACAATGAGAGGAGGCACTCAAGGCAGTACAACTTTGCTCCCTGAATGTGGCCCAACGATTGTCCCAGTTATACATAATACTCAGAGTTCACTATACGCCAGCCAGACTGTTCAGGATGGTGGTGAGACAGGACTCCAACTGCCCCAGGTGCATAAGAGATCATGGGGACCTAATACATCTGCTCTGGCGGTGCCCCAAACTTCATTTGTTCTGGACGGGAGTTCTATCCACCATTAACAGAATTTTCCAGACTACAATACCAATAGACCGGAAACCATGTATACTAGGGATATTAGATGGAATCCCTATGGATGACAACTTCAAACAGGCCACTGCCAGGGCCCTGTTTCAGGCCCGCAAGCTGATCCTTAGACACTGGAAGGCAATTTAACCTCCAACGTTAAAAGAATGGATGGCCCAGATGGGAGACACCATACGGTTAGAGAAATCCATCTTCCAACACAGAGGAAGCTTGGGAAAGTTTTACAAACTGTGGGCACCCTGGTTGGTTCCCCTGGCCTCTCCCCCAGTCGATCTTATAATGGATCGACTGTTCAGGTAAACAGCATAAATGGGAAGGTGAGGAATATACTTTGAGTGTGGAGAATGGAAAGCTTTTATATTATAAAAATTAGAATACGATAACTTATAATCAGTTCCTGTGAAAGAACTACCTGGACTGCATACTGTGTGGCGGTATTGGATGCTAAGTTTAATGTATGTATATGCTTCTGGCGATGGCAATTGGAATGTGTAACAGACTCTGTGCCTTAAATGTGAGCTGTAAATGTTGTTTCTTTGTTTTGTTTTCTAATAAACATCTTTGATTAAAAAAAAAATTACCGGAGAGGGAGGTGGGACCGGTGGAGGATGAGGAGTGGGGGGAGGCATTGGAGGCCTGTAAAACTGTATCCCCTAAACTCTCAGATCGTTTGACGCAGCTCTATATTCTCCATAGGGCATATCTCACACCCCTCGGAGTGGCAAGATACAAGCATACACAAACCACCACATGTCAGATGTGTGGGAGAGAGACAGGTACCTTTTTCCATCTTATATGGGCATGCCCTAAGATAAAAGGCTTTTGGGAACAAATTGTGGCATTTCTACAAGACACAATGGGTTCACCTCTAGCTCTAGACCCTAAACAGTGCCTCTGGGGTACAATAAAACTTTTTGACACGAAACACTCTTTGCAGCAAGAAAGGTTATAGCCAAAAAGTGGATGAGACAGGAGGCCCCCAAAGTAGTGGAATGGAAGGTGGAGATAAATAATACATTACCATACAAGAAATGTATATATATTAATAGAGGTTGCCCAGCAAAGTACAACACGATCTGGGATAGATGGCTTCAGGAATCTTCTACCTGTGTCTAATATAATCATATGATAGTAAAGTGATAAAATAGGTATAAGTATGGATGGACAGTATAAAAAAAAAAACAAATATGTACACCCTGAATGTTAAGATACGCCAGATATGTTTGAACTTAATGTTATATTTTTATTTCAATGATAATAATTGTAATACTGTTATAGTGTCAACATGATAACGTAACCTTTTATTTTTCTTTTTGTATGCACCAAGTATTCAATAAAACTTTGTTTGATTTAAAAAAAAAAAAAATTACCTAGCAGGTATTGGTCTGAGTGTCCTCCCTTGGAAAAAATGTCCACGATGCTCACAAGCGGGCAATAGCCAGCTTATGAGCTCCCCAACCCGGAAGACGCCACACGCCGCCACGGGGCGGCGCATGAGTTTACCAGGTCTGCCTCCCCGCACTCATGTAGTAATTTAAAAATTACTTTCCCATTGCAAACTGTAGCTGGAGAAGTTTTCTAAGATGTTAAAAAAGAGAAGGCAATAGTTTGTTTGCCAAGTAAGAAAAACCCCTAAAAGGTCTGCTAAAGGGATGCTGACACTGTAGGTTCCCACATCAGAGCACTGTGATTTCAGAAGATGGAGTTACTCCTTAAGGGCTGTTTACAGTTGCTTAGACTTCAACACACATTAAAGAGACTACCGCTTTAACATGCTTTTTTTATGTGTTTTTGAAGCTTTTGTCATGCTTCGGTGGTACTTCGATGATGCTTTAAATGTGCTTTTTGAGGCTTTAACAAAGCTTGGCAGATGCCGCAGATGCCCTGTGTGTGTGTGTGTTGATATCTCATACCTGAATAAAAGCCTCTCAAAAGCTGCAGGTGCTTCAAGCGAGCTTTGTCATAGACTTCTATGGAGGCTTTGAAGACCCTTTGAAGCACCACTAAAGCGACATAGGGTATCATCTTTGAAGCAAAGCAAACACAACGTGTAAACAGGACTATAAGCTAACCATTTTATTTAGTGACAGGAGATTTGACTGGTATTCAGAGAGCTTTAAGGCTCAGTTCACACTTGTACGTGGTGCGAAATTGCATGTGATTCGCACCACACTGCAGTGCAAATCGCATGCAATGTTCATGCGATGTGATTTCATCCATACAGATAGCGTGGCTGATACTGCATCGCATTCGAACCAAACTCGCACAGGATCCTTTTTTTGGTCCGCACCAGAATCGGATCACATGGGTGTTCACACCCATGCGATCCAATTCATGTCCGAACTGTCAGTTCTCAGTGCAAAATGCAAGCTGAAATGGGGGTGCCATTAACATATTATTGACACTCCCAGCAGTTCGCATATGGCAGTGCGATGCGAGAACTCGCAGTGGATTTGCAGGGTTCCTACATCGCACAAGTGTGAACCGAGCCTTAAAAAGCGTTTCTGAAGCCATGTTTTGAAGCAAGTGTAAACGAGCCCTAACAGCCTGCACTGTGGCTGGTCAAGGGTCTTTTGGTGACCTCAAGCCACATATACTCATGCATCCTAGATCTCTTCCTCAGGGGCAATAAATGCACACACTGAGCATACTAGTCCCCCACTGTTAGCATTTGGTCAAACTTAGCTCGTCAATGGCTGGGAACGCTTTTGGATATACTGAGTCCTGCCCCTATGTAATGTGCTGCTGTGCAGCAGAATGTGCTCTGAAGCCCCCATGTAATGTGCCCTGATGCCCCCCTACCTGTACTGTGCCCTCTTGACCCTCTACCCTGCCAACCGCTATACTTTGCCATGCTGACCCCCTGTGCTCTGTTAAAAAAAGATCTTAAAAAAAAGAGCTTAACTCACAAAAAAAATCCATGTTTAAAAAAGGATATCATTTTATTACAAAATGTATACCAAAATATGTATTATATATAAAAAATAATAATGCAACCTTCACCTTCCACCAATTTAAAAGCATGACAATGTTGTTAAGGCAAACAAACAACGTCTGGACCACACACCATCACTTTAAACATAATATATTTAGTCAAAGATTATTAAAAAATCCAATTTCCATACACTGAAACTATGTTATCTATGATCATTAGGATTGGCCAGACAGCAGTAAATCAGTATGAATGCCAGTAATTGATTATGTAATTTCATATATTGCTGCTTCCTCTGACCAATCGGTCTGTAGCAAACTTGCGTGAAAGCAAAGGCATACACATGGCATTTACTAAGTTTCAAAGCAATATTAGCAATAATGCCTAAAATAATGCCTAAAGCAGCATGCAAATAAATGATAGAATACATATATCTGCTCAGATGTTCAAATCTGAGCATATAGCTGGCCAGGCCATACTGTCCGAGTAGATTGACAACTGTCCAGTGTTACTGGTATGTAGAGATGGGATTACATGGACTGTTTGTAATAATCTCAAAATGACCTCCTCTCTGGGATGGAAATACAACAAAACAGGTGGCTATAGCAAATTTTGAGACTCATTTATTCCACACTCCAGGCTCAAAAATGACAGCTCAAGATCAGGGAACACATCCAGCATAGGGTTTAGCTCTGTGACAAATCAAATACTCAGCATCAGCAGTTTTAGCATGTACGCTGCAGGTAAGTTTGGCAAGCAAGCAGGCATAAATGGGAATCTGCTGACATATAGCACAAAGCGAGTGCAATAAAACCACACAACTGTCATCTTACATTATTTGATATTGAATATAATCAGAGTAAATTCTAGGTGTGCCATTACTGTCCATCAGAAAAGGAGCAATGCATAAGTTGATTGGGCATACCACCTTTGGAGATGTCCAATCATCCCAGCATGGTACAGTATCTTTGTAGACATCAGTAGCATGCCCTGTTCAGTGCTCTATAGGTAACCCACTGTTTTATTGCTGGCTTGAAGCTTTGTGTAGCTCCAGCTGCACATAGAATGCAACAGCTAAGGTAGGCATGGCTAGGTGGTGCCAGGTGCTGTAACCACAATACGTTTCACCCAATAGCAGGGCTTCGTCAGGACGGGTTGGACAATCATTGACTTCTTATAAACACCAAGCAGACTTATCCACTGATCACTCCTGTTTAAAAATCTCTCAGCATAAAGCAACATGTGCATACTAACTTAAAATGATTGTAAATCTCAGGCATGAAATGAGAACAAAGCATATCCCTCTATAACGTGTCATTTCTGTCTGCTGTACCATTCCTCTGCTTTCTGCATGAGTTACTTCTGACAGGTTTTCCTGACACCAAGAGAAAACAATGTGATGTAAGGGATCTCTAGTACACAGCCTGTGATTGACAGCCCCAGCTCTGTCCCTTTGTGCTGTGAAGGGGGAGGGGTGTCCCTTCCCTCCAATCAGCTCTTAAGGATCTCCTCACCAAGCTCTGCAGTGTGTAATTTAATCTCTCTGCCCCCTGTTTTCTGACAGCTCAGACAAGCTTTATAAATTCTGAACTTTGAATGGATATAGAGAAGAGAAGACTGCAGATAAACAAGTCAAACATATGTAGAGAGATTTGTCTTATCTTTATGTATCACCTGAGGCCAGTTTCTCCACTGGGTATATGTATGGGTCTACAACCACTGTAACAAATACCTAAATGTTGGTCTTAAACTGTCAGAAACCATGAAATCAGGCCGAGACAGAAGTACAATTAAATCACACTTGTTTAATAATAAAAGTAAAATGAACAAACGTAGTCAAAACATAGCCAAAGTTCAGTAACCGGAGAGTATAGCCAGCCAAGCAGAAGTCAGGGATCAAAGTAGTGGAACGGCAAGCAGGATCTGGAGCCAGAAGGGATGTCAGCAAAACCAGTCTTTAAACAGGAACACAGGAGATAGTTTCTTGTGATGTGACCAAGGCGAAGGCAGAGCTCCTCTGGACTGGATGGATTAAGTAGGCAGGACTGACGAGCAGGATCATCATCAGCTGGGTAACTGGGGAGAGAGATGGGAGCTGGCAATTAGCTGACAGCTGAGCGGCCAGCTCAGAGAAGGAAGGGCTGAACCCAGCCCTGACATAAACTGACTAAACAGTCTTGATGACAATATGACAATACAATCTTGATGACAGTATACCTTGCTGGATATTCCATTGTTTTTGGAGTGTCCATCCCAGCTGGTAAGAGTATACACCTTATCTTTTAAGTGACTACAGACAACTTGTTTCCCTTTTTTGCTTTGGTGTAACCCCAAAAGGAAGAAGCACATCTTCCCCATCCTTCATTCTTTGTGGACTTTATTTTATATCTTTTATTACAGCTTTATTCACCCTTGGATGCATATACTTTCTGTGTTTTGCACATTTCTATAATCACATTGGTCACATTGTGGGGTTTATATTACCAATCCTATCTATGCATTGGCACTTGCACATTTTTATTCATGTCATTTCACTGTATGTAATCATACATTATTGTATTTTGGCACATGCACTTTATAGCGCTACACTATATTACCCCACTTCCATTTAACTTTGTTTGAGTGTACAGCAGCTTTTACATATTCTGTTTAGCGCAGTGTTTTCCCCTCTTTCCATATAATGTAAACAAGCATCTCCCCGTTCTGCCTAGTGACACTGTCATTGGTCACAGCTCCGGTCACAGCGCGGTGATCAGTGACGTGTCACTCGTAGCCACACCCCTAACATTTAGAATCACTCCCTAGGACACACTTAACCTCTTCCTAGCCAGCTAGTGGTTAACCCCTTCATTACCAGTGTCATTTTTACAGTAATCAGTGCAATTTTATAGCACTGATTGCTGTAAAAATGACAATGGTCCCAAAATGTGTCAAAATTGTCCGATGTGTCTGTCATAATGTCGCAGTCATGTTAAAAATCGCAGATCGTCGCCATTACTAGTAAAAAAAAAATATTAATAAAAATGCCATAGAACTATCCCCTATTTTGTAGACGCTATAACTTTTGCACAAATCAATCAATAAACGCTTATTGCGATTTTTTTTACCAAAAATATTTAGAAGAATACATATCGGCCTAAACTGAGGGGAAACATATTTTTTTATATATTTTTTGGGGATATTTATTATAGCAAAAAGTAAAAAATATTGCGTTTTTTTACAAAATTGTCGCTATTTTTTGTTTATAGCGCAAAAAATAAAAACCACAGAGGTGATCAAATACCACCAAAAGAAAGCTCTATCTGTGGGAAAAAAAATATCAATTTTGTTTGGGAGCCACGTTGCACGACCGCACAATTGTCAGTTAAAGCGACGCAGTGCCGAATCGCAAAAAGTGCTCTGGTCTTTGGCCAGCCAAATGGTCCGGGGCTTAAGTGGTTAACCCATGTGGGATCAAAGTGTTTTGTTTATAGATTTACATCTTTTTGCATAGTAATACAATTTTATTAAAATCTTCTCTTCCTGCAGGAAGATTAGGTGTATAAAAGGCTTTCACTGTTAATCCATTTACTTGTCCCTTGTGCTTATCAGTGAAATACTGTGTCAAAGGTCTTTTATAATTCCTTTTCTTTATGTATCTCACCAATGCGTATGTATAATCGTCTCTTTGTTTTGCCGATGTATTGTTTTACATGGGCACTGTATCATGTATATCACTCTTGATGATGAGGAGTATATAAATCTAATATTATAATCTATTCTGTATACAGTACTTGAGTTCCATCTGCATTGGTAAACCTTTCAGTGCGTTCCATGTAGGAACAAATCTAATGCCACGTACACACGGTCAGATTTTTCGACGGGAAATGTTGGATGTGAGCATGTTGGCTGAAAGTCCAACTGTGTGTATGCTCCACCGAACATTTTTTGTCGGACTTTCCGCCAACAAATGTTGGCTAGCAGGTTCTCAAATTTTCTGCCAACAAAACTTTGTTGTCGGACTTTCCGACTGTGTATACACAAGTCCATCGCACAAAAGTTCACGCATGCTCGGAATCAAGTACAAGCCGGAAGCGCTCGGTCTTGTAAAGCTAGCGTTCATAATGGAGATATCACATTCATCACAGGGCAAACTATGAAATCTCTCAATGCAGCACATTCTCTTCTTCTTTATAATGCTATAATAATTAAGTTGCTCTGCTGCTGATATTCACAGAGTTCTGACAAATGTATTTTTTATTATTTCTAGTGATCTCCAGAATAATATTTTTTTAGTTGTTTTTTTTCTCATGATCTCCAGAATAATTTCTTTTTTTTTTTCTAGTGATCTTCATAATAATTTTTATTTTCGTTTTGTGTGTCAAGTTACCACATTACCATTATTATCTTGTATTTTTTAACCTCAAAGATACAACTATGTTGGTGTCCCTTGTTAATTTGAGATTGTATTTTTGAAATGTACCTGCCTACTCACAAACAAACTCCTTTTTTAGGTTAAACACATAGCCAAGTATTTGGCAAAACCAAAAATTGAAATTTAATAGGGAGCACAGGGTCATAACAAAATAAAGAGGAAGGCAACGCTGGAGAAACAGTTGGATTTGGTGTAGCCTTTGTACCACAGGGCAGACATCAATTATTTGACTGTCAAAATTGGTGAAAAAAAATTGGTGAGGAGTCCATTTAATAGAGAGCACAATACGGCCCAGGACTCCGAGAGATCGGGAGCAGCAGCAGATGACATATATGTCCCGAGGCTGTGGTCCTACAACAGCCTGCGTTTTTTTCCAGACCACGCCAAACCCAGGCCACCACTCTCAACACTTCCTTCCATGCTTCCTTCCATGCTGTTGTGGTGGGTGGGGTGGCTGCGGGGTGGGGTGGCTGTGGTGTTGGTGGTGTTGCTGGAGGTGGTGGAGGAGCATGGTCAAACTCACACAGGTGTGTTTGAGATGTGAGTTCACACCTCGTCCCCTTGTTTAGGGCCTTCAGAATAATTTCTTCACATGTCATGCGTTGGCCCTTCCCCCATCTTTTCTAGTTTGCTGGCAGTGACACATCCAAATGCCTCCTGTGGGATTCTGTCAGGCTGCTTACCATGGCTTCAGGGCCGGATTTCCCACAAGGCCAACGAGGCCAGGCCTCGGGGCGGCAGTGGTACAGGGGCGGCGCCGCGGCCGCCCACAGGCTATTTTTTTTTTTTTGGAGTATGGAGCACGGCCGCAGCGGGGTGTGTTATCAGAAAGCCACTACGCTGTGGCATTCTGGGAGCTGTAGTCCAGACGAGCACCCTGTGATTGGCCGAACAGGGTCATGTGCGGGTGGCTGTCATGGGCACCTTTGATTGGCCCAGGGGAGCTGGTCACTGTGGAGGCGGGGCTGCTCTGTGGGTGATCTCCTGCGGGAATCCCGCCTCTCTGCCTGGCGTGCTGACTGTATGTCTTCTGAGGTCTCTCATCTACCCCCTCACAGACAGTCAGTGTACCCTCTCTCTATCAGCCCGTCCCTCTCTCTATGCCCCGCCCCTCTCGGTCAGCCCGTCCCTCTCTCTATGCCCCGCCCCTCTCGGTCAGCCCGTCCCTCTCTGTCAGTGCCCCCCCTCTGTCAACCCCCCTCTATCAGCCCACCCTTCTGTCAGCCCCTCCTCTCTGTCAGTGCCCCCTCCTCTCAGTGCCCACCCCCTCTCTGTCAGTGCCCCCCCTCTCAGTGCCCACCCCCTCTCTATCAGTGCCCCCCCTCTCAGTGCCCACCCCCTCTCTGTCAGTGCCCACCCCCCCTCTGTCAGTGCCCACCCCCTCTCTGTCAGTGCCCCCCCTCTCAGTGCCCACCCCCTCTCTGTCAGTGCCCCCCCTCTCAGTGCCCACCCCCTCTCTATCAGTGCCCCCCCTCTCAGTGCCCACCCCCTCTCTGTCAGTGCCCACCCCCCCTCTGTCAGTGCCCACCACCTCTCTGTCAGTGCCCTCCCCTCTCTGTCAGTGCCCTCCCCTCTCTGTCAGTGCCCCCCCTCTCTGTCAGTGCACCCCCTCTCTGTCAGTGCCCACCCCCTCTCTGTCAGTGCCCCCCCTCTCAGTGCCCACCCCCTCTCTATCAGTGCCACCCCTCTCAGTGCCCACCCCTCTCTGTCAGTGCCCACCCCCTCTCAGTGCCCACCCCCTCTCTGTCAGTGCCCTTCCCTGTCAGTGCCCCCCTCTCTGTCAGTGCCCCCCCCTCTCTATCAGTGCCCCCCCCTCTCTATCAATGCCCCCCTCTCTCTGTCAGTGCCCCTCTCTCTGTCAATGCCCCCTCTCTCTGTCAGTGCCCCTCTCTCTGTCAATGCCCCCTCTCTCTGTCAGTGCCCCTCTCTCTGTCAGTGCCCCCCCCTCTGTCAGTGCCCTCCCCTCTCTGTCAGTGCCCACCCCCTCTCTGTCAGTGCCCCCCCTCTCTGTCAGTGCCCCCCCTCTCTGTCAGTCCCCCCCCTCTGTCAGTGCCCTCCCCTCTCTGTCAGTGCCCCCCTCTCTGTCAGTGCCCCCCTCTGTCAATGCCCCCCTCTCTCTGTCAGTGCCCCCCCTCTGTCAGTGCCCTCCTCTCTCTGTCAGTGCCCCCCCTCTCTGTCAGTGCCCCCCCACTTTGTCAGTGCCCACCCCCTCTCTGTCAGTGCCCACCCCCTCTCTGTCAATGCCCCCCTCTCTGTCAGTGCCCCCCTCTGTCAATGCCCCCCTCTCTCTGTCAGTGCCCCCCCTCTGTCAGTGCCCTCCCCTCTCTGTCAGTGCCCCCCCTCTCTGTCAGTGCCCACCCCCCTCTCTGTCAGTGCCCACCCCCTCTCTGTCAGTGCCCACCCCTCTCTGTCAGTGCCCCCCCTCTCTGTCAGTGCCCTCCCCTCTCTGTCAGTGCCCTCCCCTCTCTGTCAGTGCCCTCCCCTCTTTGTCAGTGCCCCCCCTCTCTGTCAGAGCTCACCCCTCTGTCAGTGCCCCCCCTCTCTGTCAGTGCCCTCCCCTCTCTGTCAGTGCCCTCCCCTCTCTGTCAGTGCCCTCCCCTCTTTGTCAGTGCCCCCCCTCTCTGTCAGAGCTCACCCCTCTGTCAATGCCCCCCTCTCTCTGTCAGTGCCCCTCTCTCTGTCAATGCCCCCTTCTCTCTGTCAGTGCCCCTCTCTCTGTCAATGCCCCCTTCTCTCTGTCAGTGCCCCTCTCTCTGTCAGTGCCCCTCTCTCTGTCAGTGCCCTCCCCTCTCTGTCAGTGCCCACCCCCTCTCTGTCAGTGCCCACCCCCTCTCTGTCAGTGCCCACCCCCTCTCTGTCAGTGCCCCCCCTCTCTGTCAGTGCCCCCCCTCTCTGTCAGTCCCCCCCCCCTCTGTCAGTGCCCTCCCCTCTCTGTCAGTGCCCCCCTCTCTGTCAGTGCCCTTCTCTGTCAATGCCCCCCTCTCTCTGTCAGTGCCCCCCCCTCTGTCAGTGCCCTCCCCTCTCTGTCAGTGCCCCCCCTCTCTGTCAGTGCCCCCCCTCTCTTTCAGTGCCCCCCCTCTCTGTCAGTCCCCCCCCCCTCTGTCAGTGCCCTCCCCTCTCTGTCAGTGCCCCCCTCTCTGTCAGTGCCCCTCTCTGTCAATGCCCCCCTCTCTCTGTCAGTGCCCCCCCTCTGTCAGTGCCCTCCCCTCTCTGTCAGTGCCCCCCCTCTCTGTCAGTGCCCACCCCCTCTCTGTCAGTGCCCACCCCCTCTCTGTCAGTGCCCCCCTCTTTGTCAGTGCCCCCCTCTGTCAATGCCCCCCTCTCTCTGTCAGTGCCCCCCTCTGTCAGTGCCCTCCCCTCTCTGTCAGTGCCCCCCCTCTCTGTCAGTGCCCACCCCCTCTCTGTCAGTGCCCACCCCCTCTCTGTCAGTGCCCCCCCTCTCTGTCAGTGCCCCCCCTCTCTGTCAGTGCCCTCCCCTCTCTGTCAGTGCCCTCCCCTCTCTGTCAGTGCCCTCCCCTCTTTGTCAGTGCCCCCCCTCTCTGTCAGAGCTCACCCCTCTGTCAGTGCCCCCCCTCTCTGTCAATGCCCTCCCCTCTCTGTCAGTGCCCTCCCCTCTCTGTCAGTGCCCTCCGCTCTTTGTCAGTGCCCCCCCTCTCTGTCAGAGCTCACCCCTCTGTCAGTGCCCCCCCCCTCTGTCAGCCGCAGCAGAGTGAACCTTGCCAGCCAGCCACCCACTGACCTACAGCAGGGATCCAGGCCAGCCTACCGCAGCAGTGTGCACCGTGCCAGCCACCCACCCACCCACTGACCCACAGCAGAAAACCAGCCAGCCACAACAGGAGCCACCCACGGTGACCCACCCACACTAGGGAGCCAGCCAGGCACAGCAGGGTGCTGACCAGCCACCCACTGGAACCAGCCACAGAGGACGTGGGAGTCAGCCACCAACAGGAGCCAGCCACCAACAGCATCCAGCCACAGAGGACACGGGAGCCAGTCAGCCACAAAGGACACAGGAGCCAGCCAGCCACCAACAGGAGCCAGCCACAGAGGACGCGGGAGCCAGCCAGCCACAGAGGACGCGGGAGCCAACCAGCCACAGAGGACGCGGGAGCCAGCCAGCCACAGAGGACGCGGGAGCCAGCCAGCCACAGAGGACGCGGGAGCCAGCCAGCCACAGAGGACGCGGGAGCCAGCCAGCCACAGAGGACGCGGGAGCCAGCCAGCCACAGAGGACGCGGGAGCCAGCCAGCCACAGAGGACGCGGGAGCCAGCCAGCCACCAACAGGAGTCAGCCACAGAGGACGCGGGAGCCAACCAGCCACAGAGGACGCGGGAGCCAGCCAGCCACAGAGGACGCGGGAGCCAGCCAGCCACAGAGGACGCGGGAGCCAGCCAGCCACAGAGGACGCGGGAGCCAGCCAGCCACAGAGGACGCGGGAGCCAGCCAGCCACCAACAGGAGTCAGCCACAGAGGACGCGGGAGCCAGCCAGCCACAGAGGACGCGGGAGCCAGCCAGCCACAGAGGACACGGGAGCCAGCCAGCCACAGAGGACGCGGGAGCCAGCCAGCCACCAACAGGAGTCAGCCACAGAGGACGTGGGAGCCAACCAGCCACAGAGGACGCGGGAGCCAGCCAGCCACAGAGGACGCGGGAGCCAGCCAGCCACAGAGGACGCGGGAGCCAGCCAGCCACCAACAGGAGTCAGCCACAGAGGACGCGGGAGCCAGCCAGCCACAGAGGACGCGGGAGCCAGCCAGCCACAGAGGACGCGGGAGCCAGCCAGCCACAGAGGACGCGGGAGCCAGCCAGCCACAGAGGACGCGGGAGCCAGCCAGCCACAGAGGACGCGGGAGCCAGCCAGCCACCAACAGGAGTCAGCCACAGAGGACGCGGGAGCCAACCAGCCACAGAGGACGCGGGAGCCAACCAGCCACAGAGGACGCGGGAGCCAGCCAGCCACAGAGGACGTGGGAGCCAGCCAGCCACCAACAGGAGTCAGCCACAGAGGACGCGGGAGCCAACCAGCCACAGAGGACGCGGGAGCCAGCCAGCCACAGAGGACGCGGGAGCCAGCCAGCCACAGAGGACGCGGGAGCCAGCCAGCCACCAACAGGAGTCAGCCACAGAGGACGCGGGAGCCAACCAGCCACAGAGGACGCGGGAGCCAGCCAGCCACAGAGGATGCGGGAGCCAGCCAGCCACAGAGGACGCGGGAGCCAGCCAGCCACCAACAGGAGTCAGCCACAGAGGACGCGGGAGTCAGCAACATCTGCAGTACCCATAGTTAAGGTAAGAGGAGCGCTACACAGTGCCAATTTTATTTTTACTTTGTGAGAGGTTGGGGCAGGGGTGAGAGTCATGTCACAAGGAGGGTGTCCCATGAGGAACAGAGTGAATGAAGGTGTTCACTGTACACTCTGTTAGATAGAGGCCCCCTCCAGGTCCCATTATACTCCTTTTCAGTCTCTAATGGGACCTGGTGGGGACTCTTTCTAACAGATTCTATAATGGACACTGAATGGGCCTCTGTTAGAGAGACTCCCCTCCAGGTCCCATTAGACTCCTTTTGAAGTCTGTAATGAGGGTCTGTGACGGGGGTTTGTGATGAGGCAGGGGGGATGTGACGTAAGGGGGGGGGGCTAAGGACACTGATGTAAAAGGGGGTTGTGATGTAAAGGGGGTATGTGATGTAAAAGGGGGTATGTGATGTAAAGGGGGGACTGAGGACACTGATGCAAAAGGGGGTCTGTGATGTGATGTGAAGGGGGGGACTGAAGACACTGATGTAAAAGGGGGTCTGTGATTTCTGCACTAGCAAAACACAGGTCTCTCCAAGGGCAATAGAAAACAATTGTTTTCTATGTGTCCTGTTCACACTGCAACAGCGCCACTGCATACTGAGCAGTGTGGTGCAAAATGCATACTGTTTCTATGCACTGCAACTGAGCTGTGGTGCATAAAAATGAATGAAATGTATTTGCATAAAGAACTAGTTACGATCATCTTTGGGTCAAGAAGGACTGAACAGTTTAGCTTTACTTGCCATTGAGTCAGAACTTTTAAATACTTTGTCCTACGAAGATATTATCGATGAGTTTGCCAAAAAAAGTTAGAACTAAAAAATTGTAGGGAGTTTCTTACTACTATAATCTTTAAAAGGCATTTTCTGCATTACAGAGTATTTTTAGTGTGTACAATTAAAGCCAGTTATTTTCAGTGTTCTCGTGTGTGGAGATATGTTTTTAATTGATCTATTGTGGAAGTCATCGATAAAGGACCAGAATGGTGGTGTGGGTGTGTGTGTGTGTGTGTGTGTGTGGGGGGGGGGGCATTGAAGGACCCGGCCTCGGGGCGGCAAAGGGAGTAAATCCGGGCCTGCATGGCTTCCTCCTGGCTGAGACTTTCCTGTGTATGAAAATGGTACAAAGTTTAGGTTTTTGGTCATCAATCACACACAATTTTGAGCTCATGACTTGCAAATTGAATGTTAACAAACAGAAAAGACTATCATTCTGACCCCAGCATTTTCATTCTTGTCCCAATCATTTTTGGCTATCACTGTCTATTGATATGTAAACCACTTTGTTAAATCAGAAATTAGTGATCAATAACATCTAGTTAACATCATTCACTTTTTGACAAGAAATATCTTCAACAATGCTATACCTGGGTCAAGGTGGGCTCCTCCACATCTTCTTCCTGGATGGAAGGCCCAGGTTGCACTACAGGAGCCTCAGCTGATGTGGAAGGAAGTGTTGCTAGCGATGGCCTGGGTTCCGTCTGGTCGGCCAAAAAACGCAGGCTGTGGTAGTACCACAGCCTGGGGACATATACATCGTCTGCTGCTGCTCCCTATTATATGTGCTCCTCAGGCTACCAATTTTGGCCTTCAAATAGGTGATGTCTGCCGTGGGATACACAGGCTTCACCAAGTCCAACAGTTTATCCAGCACTGCCTTCCTCTTTTGCTTGTTCGAAAAGTCTCTGCATTGGACTTGCTAGAGACATGGCAGCTCCCTGTACTTGTCTATGAAGTTGGGCAGGAAGTCAGGGTCTGTGAATTTATCCACCATTTTATCTGCAAGACACAACACAAGACAAACCCTAATGTCAGGCTAAACGCTCCTAATCTTGTCCCAATAAAGGCCTCAAACTATTAGCAGTATAGGCCACTAACTACTGATGCCCCAAGTTACAATTGTACCTTCGTTTGAACAATCAGCTCTAACGATCCTCTGTCCTCCACTCACAGATCATACGTACCTCGCCCGCGTGTTATGCTTTATATACACTGCGCATGCATCAAACTCCGCCCCTGCCCTTCTTTCTAGTGTATTCCCTGTCTCTTTCGGGGCAGTGGGAGAGCACATGGCGGAGACACAGCAGGTGTGTGCTGAGAGCAGCAACGACGAGGAAAGCCCGGAGCAAGACAGTTCCAGATCCAGGAGGAGATATAAGGCCTCAAATATGTCCTTTGAAGAGATGGTGGAGATGGTGGACATCTTGAAGAGGACAGACTATGATGGGAATCATGTACCGTTTAGAAACCCAAATGTGAGAAAGACCAAGATCATGACTAAAGTTGTGAGAAGTCTCCACAGGACTTTTGGGGTACGACGATCCAAGGAGCAATTGAGGAAACGCTGATCAGACCTGAAATTGAGGTAGCAGGATCAGTATAGAAGGATCAGATAAGTGCTGCGAAAAAGTAAGTTTTTGTCGTGTGTTCCTAGTATTATTATTGCTTTCGTGCTGGTCCATGTGCTTTTCTTTACCGTTGTACAGTTTAAAATGCCACGTTTGAGGTTCGTGGGCACAGTAATCGTTTGTATTAAACATCATTCGTTCGACCACTAATACAATGTTTTTGTCAGATACAGGTTAACTACATTTGTTCATGCCTATTTTGATTAAAAGAAGTTTATTTCATTGTTGTCTAGATGTGTTTGAAACTATAATGAAATGACAACTTGATTCAGTGTAAGGAGAGGACACTCAGCAGCTGTTTACACATCTGGACGCAGGAGCACTAGTGTGGGACACCATAACAACCTTTTTATGGTGTCCCACGCAGGTGCTCCAGTGGTTACTAGGGGTCTCTTCATGTGTGAAACTTGCACAAAATAGGTAAGTATTCCAGCTTTTGAAAGGGAAAAAATCATGTCTTCAGCTTGGACCTCTGCCAAAACAGACAATTGGACAACACTTCCAAGCAATGTTTCATATTACTATTTCTAGCCTAAAATATCTTTAGCCAAGTATACCTTTTTTGTATTCACATAGGGGAGAAAAGAATCGGGACATCTGAGGACACCAGTAACCCCACACCTCCTGAAGAAAGGGAACTCAGCACACAACCTGAGGATGGGTGGTGATAAATAGGGAGTACTTGGAATGGTCAGGGGTGGGTAGTGGGGTTCCCCAGGGTTCTGTGCTGGGACCAATCCTATTTAATTTGTTCATAAATGACCTGGAGAATGGGGTAAACAATTCAATCTCTGTATTTGCAGACAATACTAAGATAAGCAGGGCAATAACTTCGCAGGATGTTGAAGCCTTACAAAAAGATCTGAACAAATTAATGGGGTGGGCAACTACATGGCAAATGAGGTTCAATGTAGAAAAATGTAAAATAATGCATTTGGGTGGCAAAAACATGAATGCAATCTATACACTGGGGGAACCTAGGATGGAAAAGGACCTGGGGGTCCTAGTAGAAGATAGGCTCAGCAATGGCATGCAATGCCAAGCTGCGGCTAACAAAGAAAACAGAATATTGGCATGCATTAAAAAGGGGATCAACTCCAGAGATAAAACGATAATTCTCCTTCTCTACAAGACTCTAGTCCGGCCGCACCTAGAGTATGCTGTCCAGTTCTGGGCACCAGTCCTCAGGATGGATGTACTGGAAATGGAGCGAGTACAAAGAAGGGCAACAAAGCTAATAAAGGGTCTGGAGGATATTAGTTATGAGGAAAGGTTGCAAGCACTGAACTTATTCTCTCTGGAGAAGAGACGCTTGAGAGGGGATATGATTTCAATATACAAATACCATACTGGTGACCCCACAATAGGGATAAAGCTTTTTCGCAGAAGGGAGTTTAACAAGACTCGTGGCCACTCATTAAAATTAGAAAAAAAGAGGTTTACCCTTAAACTACGTAGAGGGTTCTTTACTGTAAGAGCGACAAGGATGTGGAATTCCATTCCACAGGCGGTGGTCTCAGTGGGGGGGGGGGGCATTGATAGTTTCAAGAAACTATTAGATAAGCACCTGAACAACCGCAACATACAGGGATATACAATGTAATACTGACATATAATCACACACATAGGTTGGACTTGATGGACTTTTGTCTTTTTGCAACCTCAACTACTATCTAACTGTAATGTACTATACTATGTGGATGCAAAAACCTGAGGATGTGGATGCAGAGGTTCAGGAAGTGGTGGATGAAGTGGTCGAAATGGTGTCGACAACAGGTCAGTGTCCGAGACCATAGCTTCAGGTAATAGATGGATGCCTGCATATTTATAATACATGGTGTGTTTTTTTATTTTTAGGTGATGTGGATGTTGTGGAAGAAGAAACTCACTTCAGTAGTGCAAGTGCACAAGTACTCATCAGTGAGATCATGGTGTGCAATCGTGATTTAGAAAAGCTGAAGCAAAATATACATGATGTTCAAAAACGACTGACCAACATCATTGATGTTTTAGGCAAAATCTAAACAAAAAAAAAATTACATTTTGTCGTTATTGTACATTTTTTAAAAGTTTTAAAGTAATTGCAAAGCCAAATTTTGAAGATGCTCACAGTGTGTCAACATATGCTATCTGCCATCATGGGATATCAATGTACGCGTTTTGTGGGTGCAACCCCTTCCTCCAAACGAAAGTAGGTGAGAGGAAGGGGTTGCACACCGAAACACGGCGGCTGCTCAGAACGAACTGACAGAACGCACTGAAAATCAGATATGTTCTGTGATCTGTAGATCTGAAAAATATTTCAGGGGTTCCCCAAGATTTCAAAGTTTTTTTCCAAGGGTTCCTCCAAGGTGAACAGGTTGAGAAATCCTGCTCTAATCGCTTCAAAATGGGGCCTCTAAAAGAGAGAGAACAAGGTTGAGATCCCAAGGTCACACGGGAGCTGAAAAACTAAAAACTGTGAACAGTTAAAAGAGGGAAAAGAATGACACATTTGAATGTGCCCAATTGCATTCACACATATTACAGACAGTGAGGTTCAAGTTTGCTGCGATGCAGGGTGCACAGTGAACTTTACCTGTCTGCAGTTCTCTGAATGGGCAAACCAAATGGCCATATTTGGCCTATTCTCTGTGTGAACCTCTGGCTGCTACTGCTGTATTACTACCACCACTAAATGACAATGTGGGCTGCAAGTGTCTTTGGTTGCTAGAATACAAGCAACTATTCAGCATCATTGTTTACTAGGGTGCTGCTTGTGTCCTAATAACCAGGGACACTGCAATGTGGCCGTAGTCACTGGTTGTTATGGTGCACCATTAAAGCTCTGAAAAAAACATTTTGGCAAATGTGTTAACACAATGTAACCATTTGAATGGGCTTCCTAATGCACCAAAACACACAAAAAGGATGCATGCATATTTTCGAGCAATGCCACCCATGGAGATCAGGGCCATCCGGTCCAAGCTGTCTAAAGGTGAAAGAGAGCGGAGGAGAGACTATGGTCTTTGTTTTTATTGTGGAGTAAGAGGGCACCTTATCTCTCTCTGACCAAATCGTCCACCTTGGCCAAAGCTTCAGCAAGTGGGTACTACTAGGATCCTTCCTGCCACCCCTGAATCTTTGCCTGATATCCAGCTTGACGTTTCTGTGCTCCAGTCTGACGTCCCAGTGCCTGCTACTCAGTCTGATGTTCCAGAACCTGCTGCCCGGTCTGATGTCCCTGTGCCCATGTTCCAGCTAGAAGTTTCTGTGCCTGTGTCCCCGCTTGAAGTTCCTGTGCTGGTGTCCCCGCTTGAAGTTCCTGTGACTGTGTCCCCGCTTGAAGTTCCTGTGCCTGTGTCCCCGCTTGAAGTGCCTGTGCTCCGGTTGAGGTTCCTGTAAACCTATGACTGCCTGTTTAGTGCTCCTGTTACTTTGCCTCTGAGCCACACCTCAGTTCCTTTCAGCCTGCTCTCCAGCTTTGCACAGTTCTGCATGAAATACTAGGGCCATAGTCTGGATCTTGTTGCAATTGGTACCTGTCACTCCTGGTTCAGCTGAGGCAGTTTATCCAGTCAGCTGGGTATAAAACACTGCCTCACTCTGAGGGCTTTGTCAGTTCATTGTCTCTTGTCTCTATCATTGCCAAAGCTTCCTGTGTTCCTGTGTCTCTTGTTTTGCCTAAGTATTCCTGTGTTCAAGTTACAGTGTTCCAAGACTGACCCCGGCTTCTGACCCTGGACAATCCTTTGGCAAATTCCTGTCAAGCCCCCGTGCACAGATTCACAGCCCAGGTAGCTTCTTACCTTGTTACTGTGGGCTGTGTGTATTTGCAAGGTTGAGCATACATCTCTGCACTATGGACTCCAACCAAGGTAAGCCCTTACAGTTCTCTAAAAGAGCATGTGCCGACCCCTCTTTATTCTCATCCCCTTATTGGGGCTACCCTTCATGCTTTTGACAGAGCGTGTACGAGCGCATGCAAGATAGCAACTGAGATGTTCCAATGATATGGTAAGTTGAACTTAGAAATTGCTTTCAGATTGACCCAAAATCTGTATTTGTTTGAAAATAAATGGAGAGGGGTCGTTTTGACCTTTTGTGTGGACCTTCACCACATCCCTTCTACCTTCCGCCCCCTCCACCCCCCCAACTGTTCCCCCTTAGTTTAGCTTTAGTAAGAAAGGAAATGTGGGGCTGGAGTCTGGCGATGTTAGCCAGCCCCTACCCTCACACCCTCCATGACCTGCCGATCGACCTTACCACGAGTGCTCTTATATTTCCAGTTTTTTTTCAGCTAGTTAGTACATGATTATCTTTGGAACAAATAAAAGCAAGGACTGGGGTCACCAGTCACACACCTCCATCCTTATTTTATAATAACAATAAACAAAGGAATAGCCCTTGGGACTTTGTGTGAAGTATGCACTGTTGGCCAATGGGAATGACAAAGATAAATGCAATAAGAACATTTATTGTAAAATGGTGATACATACATGCATGCATAGCATAAACAATTGCTGAGCCAATAATTTAGCACATGGTTATAGATTACAATGGTACATATGGGATAACATGGATATGCATGACATCTTGAATACCAAACGCGCTTCGCGAGACATAGCTCGTGCTTCAGGGGTGGATGCATGTAAAACATATCTAAAAATTAAACCATAAAAAAATATAATGAAACACATGTAAAAAGTTTGGACAAATGGTGGGAAGGGCCTGAAAAAAGAAGACCCCATACTCACCAGTCGGCAAAGCCAAAGTGCCTGGAGCTGAATTCACTAAAAGCGATGGCGGCACATGCATGGCAGTGGAGCTGAAGGGATGGATCCAACCACAGGACAATCGGAGGGCGGACATGGCATGGGTGATGATGTGTGACCTTAGAAGTCCTGTATTATCCATCCAGGTGAGGCTATGACATGAGTCGAATACTGGAATAGCAATTTGAGCATAACAATGATGTATATAATTGAATGCATGAGTACATGAATGCATAAATACAAACCAACCTGTTAAAATGGTAGGACAAAATAATAAGGCCAATGAGAAATGTGAAGGACTGCACAATCAAAAAAGGGGATGTCTGGCAAGGCAATCCCTGTGGTAAAGTAGAGGGGAGAGTAAAGTTCCTAAATGTGTAAAATGGAAAGCTAAAAGCATGTGTCAAGCACTAATGAGTGTTCAACGTGAACAAGAGACAATGTGTACCTGTGTAGGATGAACAGCTAGGTGAGCAGTCAAAAGTGCAGTGAGGGTAGTGAAGTGGAAAACAAGGAAAACAAGCCATGTACAACCTCCAACTTATCCCAGGGGGATCCAGCAGGCTCCGCCCCTAACACCATGTGAGCGTGGCGTGGCACGCTGGTGCCGGAGCGTTAGCCGCCAAGTGGAGGTGTGCATGAGCAGAACACCCCAGCCACCCGAGATGAAAAGCCACACCCAAACGCAATGACGCCGGGGCCGTCATGTGATGGGCATGGAAACATGGCGCCAATGTACCGATGGCTCGCCCGTCCAAAACTAGTGGTGCTTTACAACTAACGGACCCACCACCCCAGTGTGAAAGCAGCTTAAGACTTCACTTCCAATACCTTCATATTTGAATGGATTTCACAGGACCCAAATGCACAAAGCCAATGCACATGCAGTGCAGCACATAACAATACATCATAGTGTGTTGTGGAGCTTTACGTTACAAATTTTGTAGTTTGTCTAATTTTTGGGACACTTTGGTGCATAGGCAACCCTTTGATTTCAATTAGCTGCCCTAATGCAACGCATGTTAACACACGTTACACACCTCAAGAATATAAATCAAATTGCATCAATTCTCCTAGGTACACTTGCAAACAGTTTTTTTAACAGAACTTGGCAGGTATGTGTAGCACCCTCGTGCTAGAATAGAACTGCAGGTAAATTTAATTATGCTGGGTGGTAGCCAACCTGGCTAATTTGTAGTGTTTAATGGTCAATTGACTTCTGTTCTAATTCAAAGTTTGTGTCTTCTGCCTTTTGTCAGTATGTGCCACTGTTGCCTTTGACATTAGTATGATAAGCTACAATACATTCAAGTTATGGATAAACATACTTTTGAATGCTGGGAAAAGCTATTTAATGGAAAGAAGTCAAGTGATCAGGGTCAGGCTTCCCGTACAGGGTTTCGGCCTGGGTGGATGCGTTTACAGTTCCTGGCTGCTAGGCCTGAGGCCTATCCAGGTGGCTTCTGGCTGCTAGGCCTGTCCAAGGCCTATCCGGTAGTCCAAGTTTATGCAGAGGAAAGCCTGCCAAAGATTTGGAAATTATTCTAGAATGATGGAGTTCTAAAGAAGCACCAGGGGTGACCCTTCATGAGCAGGAGGCTATGAAGTGGCTGGGAGGATTTCAAGAGAGAACTCATCCAAGGAAATCTGAGTTGAAGCAGTGAGTAAAGTTCAGTTACTAGAGGAGACAGCCTGTCCTACAAAGTACTGATGTGCTGGTTCAGCTTAAAGACTCTTTTTCCTGTACTGCTGTCTACCTCACCTCACAGCAATCTTCCTTTTGCTGATCTTTATTAAGGGTGTCCTGTGCCCAATCCCCTCTCTCCCACATTTTTCCTGTTCTGAGACATAAACTTCTCCTTTGTTTAAGCATAAAAGTGACTGGCACCCAATTTCTTTTTGTTCATCACCAACATGCCCACAAACCTGCACCCTGAGAATGTATGTCAGCCATCCCTACCCCCGATAGTCACCATCAGGCTCCCGGAAAATCAGGGTAGGCACTACATATGTTTTTTCAAACATCTAGAACTAACTACAGTTTTTCTGTGTACTTAGGCAATATCAGTTGCTTCTGTTTTTTCATGTATTCCTAGACAGACTTAAAACAGGAGTTCCACCCAAATGTGGAAGCTCCACTTATCTGCTTCCTCCCCCCCCACCACATTTGGGGCCTTTCGGGGAGGGAGGGCGGAGCGGATACCTGTTTTGATCCCACGTCCGTGTAAGGGGGCCACAGCGAGCTACGTCATTTGCGACCCCTCCTCCTCCCCCCCGTTGCCTTCTGGGAGACACACACAGGTCCCAGAAGACAGTGGGATCATTCAGAAAGCGCAGCACGACTCGCACATGTGCAATAGGATACAGGCTGTGAAGCTGCAAGGCTTCACTTCCTGTTTCCCTTAGAATTCCGGTGCCTGCACTTGAAGCTGATGGATGATTCGGCTTTCGTGTACCGACATCGCGGGCTCCCTGGACACGTAAGTGTCCTTATATTAAAAGTCAGCAGCTACAGTATTTGTAGCTGCTGACTTTAAATTTTTTCTCCCCAGGCTGGAATTCCGCTTTAAAGTTGAAATTAAAGTTCTGTGGGAGCCATATGATCTCTTTCAGGACTTGTCCTTCTTCTCACTAAAGTTCTTTATGACTGACTGTATGTATGCACAGGGTGCAAGGTTCAAAAAGGTATATCGCGCAGAGCACAGGACTCGGAAACATGCAACACACAGGACTGCATATATCACAGGGCACAAGGCTCAGTAGTAGGTAACACACAAGTAATTGTACAGCCAAAAATCCCCCCCAACAAATCAGATACTGTAGTGAGAGCTGGGCTAAACTACTATAAGTTTCCATTGCGCAGATTCCATCTCTGCTTAGCAATCAGGGATTATATGAAAAGGCTGCACTCACCTCTACCTTACAGGAAACCATACACTTGTGTGGCGTTTGCCCTCCCTCTCTCGCACTTTGTTGTCTGTGGCTATTTCAGGTGAGTGCCCAGTATCTTTGTATCTTTCCAGTGTGTCTTCATAGGATTCAAGCTACTCCTGGCCATTTTTGTGCTGCTGTGATCAGGAGAAGTGGACCATGACTGAAGTGCATCAGGCAACTGCAGCTTGGCCACTGTCCACACTACCCAGGCTCAGGTAGCAGCCTGGAGAGAGCAGTGACAATCCAGAATGAGAGGGGAGGGGACCTCTCTATAGAAACTCCCCATCTGCCCCGATCCTTCTCTCTAGCTCATAAGCAGCACATTAGCTGTCAGGGCCAGCCACAGACAGTCCCTGGTGGGAGGTACTGGTCCAAGATATTCCTGAGGATAACAGAAATGTAGCACACAGAGCTATGCACTGGGGTTGCCTAGGTGGGAGAACACTTTCCAAATCAAATCCACAATGTGTGCAGTAAGTGCACAGTGGGCCCTTCCAGGAAGAGCCTTCCCTGCTTGGGGCCTGTGTGCACTGCACACATTAGGGGCACCCAGTGAGGTATAGGCTTCAATTTTTAATCCCAATTCTATCCTGTTCATTTAGTCAGAATGTTTCTTAAATCAAAAGTTAAAAGGGCAATCTAGAAATTAGACCCTAAAGGGACTCTGTCAGGGGAGATTATGGGGGCAGCCATTGCTGAATTGCTTTTCAGAATCTGATATGTTAATGCTTTGGCTTTAAAGTGTTAGTAAACCGCTGAGTTTTTTTTTTAAACCCTGCATACTAGCACATTATGTGACATTTACTTACAACAAAGCCTTCCAGTGGCACGCCGTCACTGCTGAAGGCTCTTCCACCTTCACCCAGTCTTAAATACCGGTTCGTAGACTCTGGCTGTGTGAGTGGCACACGGGAGCCACTGTTTACCTGTAGGTAAAAATCATGCATGGGAGTTTACTTCCACTTTAATGCTGTCTACTATGCTAACCTGGCAAAGGTCTAGAGAGAGGGAATTCTGACACTTTCATTTACAGCACGCTTGTTCTGGGTCTGTGACTCAAAAATAATTAATTTGGACAAAAGCAGACAACTGGTAAAGGATGTAAATGGGGTCCATAAATGGACAGTTTTTTGGGTAAGACTTTTCTAAAACATGCTATATATATATATATATATATGTGTAGTAAAGTTTGGGGTTTATAGCTCAACAGGACCAAGTGCAAAGCCGTTTAAATTTTAAACAAAAAGGTGTTTGTTTTTCTTTAGGCTAAAGACACAAAGAAATGCTTCCAGCAGCACAACAAAATACAACGCAACAGTCTGCTTTTCTTCAGCACAAAAACAGCATCAACAAAATATAAGAAAATACACAGTTCATTGATGGGACTTTACCCAAGGTTTAGCACCCAGCTTGGCTATCTGGCAGGTGTCTCTCTCCACTCCTACTCACATACCGTCACACCTAATGCTGCTTCCTGTGTCTCTTAACCGTGTGGGGACTGGAGTCCCTGTAGTAAGGAGTGGAGACCCTTTTCCCACCCGAATATCACTTCCTGCTTCCTAGGGGTCCTAGCAGATGGCAGGCTCGGCAATGACATGCAATGCCAAGCTGCTGCAAGCAAAACCACCGGATTTTTTTGGCATGTATTAAAAAGGGCATTCACTCTAGAGATAAAACGATAATTCGGCCACTCTACAAGACTCTGGTCTGGCCACATCTTGAGTATGCCGTCCAGTTCTGGTCACCTGTCCTCAGGAAGGATGTGCTGGAACTGGAGAGAGTCCAGAGAAGCTAATTAAGGGAATGGAGGACCTCAGCTATGGGGAAAGACTACAAGCATTGAACTTATTCTTTCTGGAGAGGAGACGCTTGAGAGGGGATATGGTATCAATGTATAAATACCGTACTGGTGACCCTAGCATAGGGAAAAAAATATTCAGTGAAAGGGCCATTCACTAAAATTGGAAGAGAAGTGGTTTAACCTTAAACTGTGTATAGGGTTCTTTACTGTCAGAGCGGTAAAGATGTGGAATTCTCTTCCTCAAGCAGTGGTATCACACACACATAATAGGTTGAACTGGATGGACTGGTGTCTTTTTTTTCCACCTCACAAACTATGTAACTAAAAGGGCCAGTTCACACCACAAAAACATCCTCTAGATCCGTTCTAAAAGTGTTTCTGTATGTGTGTTTTTTGCATTCCACTGTGTTTTTGATGCATTCCAGATGCTTTTTTTTTGTTTTTTGTCTCTTCCCCTTCTTGTTCACTGTATGGGGGTCCTGTGCATTTTTTATGTGTTTTACCGCGGTCCAGTACAGTTCTGTGCAGGAAGAATGCAACATTTTCTACTTTTTTTTCTGGAACCGAAACTCACTGGAACTGCAAACACTGGTGTGGACTACAGTGCATCCAGAAAGTATTCACAGAACTTCACTTTTTCCACATTTTGTTATGTTACAACCTTATTCCAAAATTGATTACAATAATTATTAATTAATTTCCTCCAGAATCTACAAACAATACCCCATAATGACAATGTGAAAGAAGTTTGTTTGAAATCTTTGCAAATTTATAATAAAAAAAAAATCATATGTACACAAGTGAGGGAAAAAGTATTTGATCCCCTGCTAATTTTGTCCGTTTGCCCACTGACAAAGAAATGATCAGTCTATAATTTAAATGGTAGGTTTATTTTAACAGTGAGAGACAACAAAAATATCCAGAAAAACGCATTTCAAAAAAGTTATAAATTGATTTGCATTTTAATGAGTGAAATAAGTATTTGACCCCTTCGTAAAACATGTACTTGGTGGCAAAACCCTTGTTTGGAAATCACAGAGGTCAGAAGTTTCTTGTAGTTGGCCACCAGGTTTGCACACATCTCAGGAGGAATTTTGTCCCACTCCTCTTTGCAGATCCTGTCCAAGTCATTAAGGTTTCGAGGCTGACGTTTGGTAATTTGAACCTTCAGCTCCCTTCACATATTTCCTATGGGATTAAGGTCTGTAGACTGGCTAGGCCACTGCAGGACCTTAATGTGCTTCTTCTTGAGCCACTCCTTTGTTGCCTTGTCCGTGTGTTTTGGGTCATTGTCATGCTGGAATACCCATCTACAACCCATTTTCAATGCCGTGGCTGAGAGGAGTTTCTCACTCAAGATTTGATGGTACATGGCCCCATCCATCTTCCCTTTGATGCAGTGAAGCTGTCCAGAAAAACACCCCCAAAGCCTAATGTTTCCACCTCCATGTATGACAGTAGGGATGGTGTTCTTAGGGTCATAAGCAGCATTCCTCCTCCTCCAAACACGGCGAGTTAAGTTGATGCCAAACGGCTCGATTTTGGTCTTATCTGATCACAACACTTTCACCCAGTTCTCCTCTGAATCATTCAGATGTTCAGACAAGCCTGTACATGTACTTTCTTGAGCAGGGAGACCTTGCGCTGCATGATTTCAGTTTTTCATGGCGTAGTGTGTTACCAATCGTTTTTTCTTGGTGTCTATGGTTCCAGCTGCCTTGAGATCATGGACAAGATTCTTCCCTGTAGTTCTGGGCTGATTCCTCACCATTCTAATGATCATTGAAACTCCACGAGGTGAGATTTTGCATGAAGCCCCAGACCAAGGGATATTAATTTATTTTGTGTTTCTTCCATTTGCGAATAATCACACCAACTGTTGTCACGCTCTCACCAAGCTGCTTGGCGATGGTCTTGTATCCCATTCCAGCCTTGTGTAGATCTACAATCTTGTCCCTGACGTCCTTGGACAGCTCTTTGGTCTTGGCCATGGTGGAGAGATTGGAATCTGATTGATTGCTTCTGTGGACAGGTGTCTTTTATACAGCTAACAAGCTGAGATTAGGAGCACTCCCTTTAAGAAAGTGCTACTAATCTCAGCTTGTTACCTGTAAAGAAGACATCTGGGAGCCAGAAATCTTGCTGATTAATAGGGGATCAAATACTTATTTCACTCATTAAAATGCAAATCAATTTATAACTTTTTTTTAAATGCATTTATCTGGATATTTTTGTTGTTATTCTGTCTCTCACTGTTAAAATAGACCTATCATTAAAATTATTGCCTGCTCATTTCTTTGCAAGTGGGCAAATGCACAAAATTAGCAGGGGATCAAATACTTTTTCCCCTCACTGTAAATATTCACAGCCTTTGCTCAATACTTTGTTGAAGCACCTTTGGCACCATTTACAGCCTCAACCCTTTTTGAGTATGATGCTATGAGCTTGGCAAACCTATTTTTGGGCAGTTTCCCCCATTCTTCTTTGCAGGATCTCTCAAGCTCCATTAGGTTAGATGGGAAGCACAGCCATTTTCAGACCTCTCCAGAGATGTTCAAGTATGGGCTCTGGCTGGGCCACTCAAAGACATTTACAGAGTTGTCCTGAAGATACTCCTTTGTTATCTTGGCTGTGTGCTTAGGGTCGTTGTCCTGTTGGAAGATGAACCTTTGCCCCAGTCTGAGATCCAGAGCGCTCTGGAGCAGGTTTTCATCAAGGATGTCTCTGTACATTGCTGCATTCATCTTTCCCTCAAGCCTGACTAGTCTCCCAGTTCCTGCCACTGAAAAACATCCACACAGCATTATGCTGCCACCACCATGCTTCACTGTAGGGATGGCATTGTCCAGTTGATGAGCGGTGCCTGGTTTCCTCCAGACATGACGCTTGCCATTTAGGCCAAAGAGTTCAATCTTTGTTTTATCAGACCAGAGAATTTTGTTTCTCGTGGTCAGAGTCCTTCAGGTGTCTTTTGGCAAACTCCAGGCAGGCTGTCATGTGCCTTTTACTGAGGAGTGGCATTCGTCTGGCCACTCTACCACACAGGCCTGATTGGTGAAGTGCTGCAGAGATGATTGTTCTTCTGGAAGGTCCTTCTCTCTCCAGAGAAAAGTTGGAGTTCTGTCAGAGTGACCATTGGGTTCTTGGTCCCCTCTTTGACTAAGGCCCTTCTCCCCCGATTGCTCAGTTTGGCGGGGCGGCCCGCTCTAGGAAGAGTCCTGGTGATTTCAAACTTCTTGCATTTACAGATGATGGAGGCCATTGTGCTCATTGGGACCTTCAATGCTGCAGAAATTTTTCTGTACCCTTCCCTAGATCTGTGCCTCGAGACAATCCTGTCTTGGAGATCTAGACAATTCCTTGGACTTCATGGTTTGGTTTGTGCTCTGACATGCACTGTTAACTGTGGGACCATCATGTCCAATCAACTTAATTTACCACAGGTGGAATCCAATCACATTGTAGAAACATCTCAAGGATGATCAGTGGAAACAGGATGCACCTGAGCTAAATTTTGTGTCATGGCAAAGGCTGTGAATACTTATGTATATGTGATCATTTTGTTTTTTATTTTTAATAAATTTGCAAAGATTTCAAACTTCTTTCAGGTTGTCATTATGGGGTATTGTTTGTAGAATTTTGAGGAAAATAAATAATTTAATCCATTTTGGAATAAGGCTGTAACATAAAAAAATGTGGAACAAGTGAAGTGCTGTGAATACTTTCCGGATGCACTGTATGCCATTTAAAACCATGTAACCTACTTTCTATACATTTTGGATGCACTGGTATGCATATGGTGTGACCTTGCTGTAATAGTTTTTTTTAATTGAGGACAAGAGTGTTTTATTTTTTTTTCTTTTAAAAGATACACTATATGGCCATAAGTTTGTGAACACCTAACCGTCACTTCTAACCATGAGAATGCACAATAGTGTTGCAGTGTTTGTGCCGATTCAAACAAAAGAGCATTTGTGAGGTCAGGTCAGGTACTGATGTTGGATGAGAAGACCTGACTTACTTCTATTTACAGTTCCTCCTACAGGTGTTGAAAGTGTTAGTTCTCCTTTTCAGAAAACATGAAAAGGTGAACTAACACTGCACACCCCCCACCCCTGTCCCCACTGTATCATCCCCGTGGGTGCTGGGCTGTCAGTGCCCATGCAGTGATCTAGGAAGCTTCTCTCTGCAGCTCTTTAGGGATGGATTAGAGCACTGCTCTGTGCCAGCGTTGACCAATCAGAATTTCTCTAATCTGTATTGGAAGTGCTGCACAGAGTAGAGGGAGTAGAGCTAGAATTTCAAATCACCAGACCGCTACACTGGCTGCATGGGCACTAACAGCTCAGCACCCATGGAGGTAAGTACAGTGGGGACCCAGGAGGGGTGTACAAGGTTAGTCTAGTTTTTCTTTTTTTTCTGAAAGGGTGAACACTTTAATAGGGTAGGGGAAAGGGGGTAGGAGCCACAGCTCCCCGCAGGTCATTTGAGTTCCTCCACTCCATACTTCTCAAACCATGACTTTATAGATCTGGTGTATGCAGGGGAAATGTCATGTGCTTTCCCCACATTTTAATGGAAACATCTGAACGCAGTCATTTGGATGGGTGTCCACATTCTTTTAACTTATACATTATATATCCAAAAGTAAGTAGTGGAATTGTCAGAAACCATAAAATCAGACCGAGACAGAGAAGTACAGTTAAATCACACTTGTTTAATAATAAAAGTAAAAATAACAAACATAGTCAAAACATAGCCAGAGTTCAGTAACCAGAACGGATAGTCAGCCAAGCCAGAAGTCAGGGATCAAAGTAGTGGAACAGCAAGCAGGATCTGGAGCCAGAAGGGATGTCAGCAAAGCTAGTCTTTAAACAGGAACGCAGGAGATGTTTCTTGTGATGTTGACCAAGGCAAAGGCAGAGACCCTCTGGACTGGATGGCTTAAGTAGGTAGGACTGACGAGCAGGATATGAACAGTTGAGTAACTGTGGAGAGAGATGGGAGCTGGCAATTAGCCGACAGCTGAGCGGTCAGCTCAGAGAAGGAAGGGCTGAGCTCAGCCCTGACAGGAATGTGTTTTGGGTGTGTGTTGATTAGTTGTAACATTCTATAAAATACACAAAACGCTTGTTCTTAGGCTGAATTTTGTGTGAAAAAAGGAAATTCTTGAACTTGGTCCTAGCGGTATTTTTGTATACCTTTAGTAAAAACTACTACGGATTCATTTTTTTTTTTAGCAATGGAAATACTAGAGAAAAGGCAGGCACATGGATGAATAAGCTTTGGCATTGCATTTTTACACAATTAACACCACCCTAAAAACAAACTTACAAAAGTGTGCCCATTTGGGCATGTGATCATAAATCCTACTTGCAGTGTGATAAATCTGAGAAGGGAGAACAGACAGTGTGCAGAGCTGAAAATAAAATATCTACCTGCTCTACCTCATTTGACTTATCACCCACAGAAATGAAGACACTAGTGCCTAGGAAATCTGTCTTCCTGGGGCCCATCATCTGTCCATAACTGCAGGTAATTTCTCCATGTGTGATTACATGCAGACAGATGTGGCTGTTATCAACCTGTTTTTATTTGTATAGGCTTTTCAATCAAAACTGTTCACATAAACCTGTGTAAGGAATGCACTGTCCATACCTAATCACCTCCATCGGCACCCCTAGAAATGTAAATCAAGCTGTCACTGACAGCTCACAATCACATACTGAAAACCAGGCGCTGGTAGGAGAACCTCTCGATGAGGTCAGCACTGTGAAGTCAATAACACTTGCAGAAAGATTCAGAGCCAATCTTCCCGACCTTAAGCAAAAGAGCCCATGTAAGGCACTGACTGCAGGCAGCTTAAGGGGGGTTTTGCACAGTATGTACTAAAATTAAGTAAAATGTTAAGGCATGTAAAGATCTCACTGACCAGTCCCCTCCCCCATATAGACATTCCCCAGTTTCTTTGCTTACCTTTACCTATGAGTAAAGAATTCCTCTTCTTTGCCCCTGTGTTGTCATCATAGGGGCTGCAGACATCTTCATTCGCTGTGTCACTTCATTGTGACGCAGGTGCCCTGATGTAATACTTAAGAAGCCATGCCTGTTCTTCTGATCAACGGGCATTTATACCTTGCAAAGGCTAACCTCCAGCTTTTAGTGAAGTTTAAATAGTTCACTTTGACCAAGCTGGTCCAAACAAACTATTACCTTCACTAACAGCTGCAGCGACTGGGAGTGCTGTATTTTGCCAGTGGGATGAGAACTCTCCGCCCTGCTCCCAAAAAAAATAAGAAAATTGAGTTGGGCTGAGCACTGCTCAGCCATTTACAGGGAGCTTTGTAATTTATGGATACAAAGCTTCCAATGATTGGCTAAGAAGGTAAAGCGGGCCTTTGACATCATACTCATACAATGCTCCCTGTGAATGGCTGAGCAGTGCTCAGCACAACTGTATTTTGTTTTTGGCAGCAGGACAGGAAGTTCTCGTCCCACTGGCAAAACACATCACCGTACACTGTATGTAGCTCAGGCTACATACAGTTCATACAGCTGACAGCTGCTGCATTCTTTTATTGAACTAGTTTTTTTGTACCAGATTGGTCCAAACAAACTATATAGACTTCACTAAAAGCTCAGCTTTAACATCATCAAAATAAGAGATAACCTATACAGTATGGTTGGTATAACAGTTCCTAATTAAAGTTCTAATTGAATTGAGTCTCGGCACCCTACAATATATGTCCCCAGTAGGGAGGAATGGCATTTCATACCCGGTCTCTTGTTTTGTGAAGTGGAGTTGTTTCAGATTTTCGCACCAACCACTACACACTGATTTAAGCTCAGTGGAAAACGATGGAGCTTTTTGCATATCAATGAAATTCCTGTCGACATTTCATTTGTGCTGGGGATCTGTTTATTGGCGTTGTCAGACACTCTATGCATGTGTTGCTATAGCAGTACACTTGTCTTCACTTGTGTATGAGATACATTGCATGACACATACATTTTTCTTGTTCAATACATTTTTATTGAGTTTTACAAAACAAAAATATAACATGAACTAATATGTGTATAGTAAAGAAAACCCACTACATTACATAGTTTGGAGGACATTATATATACATTTACCTGCATGCATTTACAGCTACACTGCATATCTGAGCTGGCCACACTGTAATGAATTAGATTTCTGTTTGTAATGTATTTTAATGTAGTAAAATGCATAACTATTACTGCAGAAAACTAGACAACACTTGTAAACTGACCCCGACAGTGTCTTTAGTACATCTCTCCTTGGATCTATCCATATCAGTAAAATAGTGATAGCAGGGCACTTTTTTCTATAAGGGCAGTGTGTCATGTTACAGAACCAGGTGCAATTTGATCAAGGAAAGTGTGACTTGTGAGAGAACTGGTTTGCCTGGTGCCATCTGAGAGCTTTTTGAGAATGCTTATTGGTAGACAAGGATTTTTAACTCCATAAAGGCCATGGCTTCTATACACCTGAAACATCTGTATGCAGCTTAAAATATATATCCGTATACTATTAGGCTATATTTGCACTTTACACCTGCGGTTCTGGATGCGCATCTGGACAGAGGGTCAAAAAGCAATGATTTGCATATCTCTTCCCATTGTCCTAAAATAAGGAATAATCCTTTAATTTTGGGGATATGTGAAGGAATAAGACATGTAAACACCTCCTGTTTAAAGAAGGCTTTACTGTTTTACGCACCAATTTGGTTGAAGGGATGTTTATTTTCTGGGTATGCATGCTGAATTTTGTTTTAAAATTAACCAGTGGGCTGAACCAGCCAACTTTTGGTACATTTATACTCATCTTTATTGAAGGCAATAAGGCTGTTCACGTCTAAAAGTGCTATTAAAGGATAGGTTCACCTTTGGAGCAATGTTACTTGTTCCACCTGTATTTAGGGTGGAGCATGTAACATGTTCCAGCATTTGCAGCCTCTCCCCGTTCCCCTTTCCCTGTGACAGCGGGCGGGGATCGTCTCCCTACACTCATCATAATTTGAAAACAGCGTGGCAGTGCAGGGCCACATCATTCACTCACTGTTTCCTGTGAATAAATGCCTACAAGTACCATCAGACATCGCGGCTGACAGCTTGTAGTTCTCAATGAGCTGCAAAGGCACTGGTGAGCATTCTCATTAAGGAAAATTGTTATCCATACTTACCATAATTTTCCTTTCCTGGATCCTCCCCATGTCAGCCTACTATGGGTCAGCTCCACCCCCTCTGACCCCTCCAGGACCACCTCTTTTCTAGCCCATAAAAGGGCGGCTGTCTGCCCACATTAGTGTTCAAAAAAACCCCGCCTCGTGATGGATAAACTGGGTGGGAATCCTCCGGCTGACATGGGGAGGATCCAGGAAAGGAAAATTACGGTAAGTATGGATAACAATTTTCCTTATTCCTGGACCTCCCCATCTCAGCCTACTATGGGATGTACCAAGCAATATCAAGAAGGGAGGAAAGACAAAAATAAAAAATAAGGCAAACCCTCAATGCAATGCTACTCAACATTTTTAATGGGCAACAGCCGCCGTAATAACCGTAGAGCCAAATGTTTCCTCATATTAAGCCTGTAATGCCTAATAAAAGGTGCTGGGCGCGCTCCAGCTTGCTGCTCTGCAAACTACCTCAGGGCGACCTTCGTGTATGCCCAGGATGCTGCCCCTGATGATGTCATTTCTGACGAAACGGCCGTAGGGTAGACACGCTCGTACTGACGGCGCATGCGCGGAGTTTCGTTTTTGAGCTGAGTTGTTTTTAATATACGTCCTTGCAAGGATAAAGTTTTATGGATGCCGATGCGGCGATTTTTAATAAAGGAAAGTCAAAACGCTCTGCACTACTGGAGTTTCCTTTCTTTTCCCCTTGGATATTTGGGAGTGATTCTTCCTCATTGGGTTGCTGTCTGGAGGCTTATGGAGATCGTTTGCTGACATACATTCACCACCCTGGAAGAGGTTCATTCCCTGTGAGGACAACACCACGAGTTGATGCTATTATGCCTCTGATCAGAGGCTGTCTGGTAAGCCTTTAATCTAGAGGTCGACCGATATATCGGCCGATATTTGGCTTTTTTTACTTAATCGGCATCGGCCGATTGTGCTGATAAAAAAAGCCGATTATAACTTCAGCGGGACTTGCAAATGACTTCTGTAATAGAAGTCAATTGCAAGCTGTTTAAAGTTTGTCTTCTCTCCTCCTCTGGGCAGTTAGCCCAATTTTTTTTTCGTCCAAAAGTTTTGATTACCTGTTTTTGTGTATTTAATATTTAAGATATAGTTTTTTTTTTTAAATCTAAATTCTACATACAAGTGAACTGATTGGAGGTTTGTTTTGTTCAATAAATGTTTAAATGTAAAAAATTTTCTGTATCACTTATTACTTAAGATTGCTTTTACACTGGAGCAGGCATGCATTGACGGTAAAACGCTGTTAGTTTTAGCGGCGCTTTACCGTCATTTTAGCGGCGCTATTCGGCTGCTAGCGGGGCGCTTATAACCCAGCTAGCAGCCGAGGAAGGGGTTAAATGCGCCCCTGAAGTGCTGCTGCCAAAACGCTATGCAGGTGCTTCGGCAGCGGTGCGCATTCATTTCAAAGGGCAGAAGTGGTGGTATACACCGCTCCAAAGATGCCGCTTGCAGAACTTTTTTTTACATCCTGCCAGCGCATCGCCTCAGTGTGACAGCACTTAGGGATATCACACTGAGACTGCAGGGGAGCCGTTTTACTGGCACTTTACAGGCGCTATTTTTAGCCCAAAAGCGCCTAAAAAAATGCCCCAGTGTGAAAGGGGTCTAACTGTTAGATTTTATGAGATGAAGGGGGAAAAAAATAAAAATAAATAAAATCGGCCTAATATATCGGCCCAAAAAAATCGGCATCATATATCGGCCATCGGCCACCACGATTTCTAAATATCGGCATCGGCCAGAGAAAAACCCATATCGGTCGACCTCTACTTTAATCCACATAAGGTGACGGGCGTACATCACGGTGATAGTCACGAATTTATCTCTACAACAAAGTCACTTCAATCTTTAACCTCCTATGGACACTTTTGTTTTGTATTTTGAATCTTATTTTGATATGTCACTATGGTGGTATTAACCACACATGTATTCCTATGGTGAAGCACTTCTTTTTCATAGGTGCATATATTTGTGCTTGATTTATTTCCAATGTACATGGTTCATATATAATAATTATTTTTTATTAGCACCATTTTTTGGGTTTTGTATATATCCAGCGCTGCACTTTTTTCTGTATTTATCCAAAATGTTAGATACTGAAGGAGATCCAAGGTCCCAACCCCTTTCCATAGTATTCCAGATCTGGCGATAGGTTACATTTGTTCTGATGAGCCTGTAATAATGTCATTAACTTTATCCTCCTGCGGTTCGGGTGTCAGGCCCCACTTTGCAGAAGGAGATTTTGACAAGGAGGCAGAGGGATTGGTGAGCCCAACTTTATCCTCCAGGCCAGAGGGAACCACAGCTCCCTGAGCCAGTAAGGTAGGACTTCTATTGCTGTAACCCTTCCTCGCTGAATCTTCAGCAGGATTTTGATTTTGGATTTTGGAAGTGGCGGGAACACATACACCAAGGGGAAGTTCCAAGACTTGGACAGAGCACCGTGACCCAATGCCTGTGGATGCTAGGTCAGGGAGAAGAAGCAAGGCAGTTGTCAATTCTCCAATGCCATAACCCTGAAGATCTTGCGTAGGTACTTGGGGTTGAGGCCCCATTTGTTGTGATCCGCAAAGCCTTGACTCAAGCTATCTGCTAAAACATTGCCAGGCCCTGGGAGTTAAGATGCTGTAAGAGAGCCGAGATTCTTCTCTGTGCATAGGAAGATTGACATGCCACCTGAAGGAGAGGGTGACTTCTTGTGCCCCCTTGATGAGACACATAAGCCACCGTAGTTTTGTTGTCCAAAAGAATCTTGACAGCTCGGCCTCGCAACATAGGTTGGAATGCTAAGAGCGTGTCTGACACCATCCAATCCCAGGAAATTTGAACTCTTCACCCCACAAAGGTTCCACTGGCCTTGAACCTGCTGTCCCAGGCAGTGTGCCCCGCAGCCTGCCAGACTGGAATTGGTCGACACCACTATTGGTTCTGAGGCCTTCAACGGAACTCCGCGGGAAAGATTGCAAGCTACTGACCACCAACCAGGGACCAGATTATTGGAATTGGCAGACGATCCCACTGAAAGTTGCATTGAAACCTCCTTCTGCGCCACCTGACCCACGGGACTACTGGAACTGTGGCTGATAAAACCCCCAGATACTGCATGCATTCCTTCAGCATCATAGAAGGCCTGGCCATCACTGCTTTGTCTGAGACTGGATCTCCTGGACCTTCCTCTGAGGAAGAGAAACACGACCGATCCGTGTTGAATTGTACTCCTAAATACTCCAACATTTGGGTCAGATGCATCTGGCTCTTCCGAAAGTTGATCAACCAACCGAAATGAGCTAGTGTTTTGCAGGTGAATTCACATGAACGAGAAGGAGCACATTTGACGGACCCAGAAGTAGCATGTCGTCTAGATAATGGAATATTTGCACTCCCTTGACCCTGAGAGTCGCAACAACAGCAGAAGACAGTAGCTTTAAAAGATGTTCTCGGAGTCGTGCAGAGACCGAATGGGAGAGATTAACCACTTGCTTACTGAGCATTTAAACCCCCCTCCTACCCAGACCAATTTTCAGCTTTCAGCGCTGACGCACTTTGAATGACAATTGCGTGGTCATACAACACTGTACTCAAATGAAATTTTTATCATTTTTTTCCCACAAATAGAGCTTTCTTTTGGCGGTATTTAATCACAGCTGGGATTTTTATTTTTTGCTAAACAAAAAAAAAAGGAAAATTTTGAAAAAAAAAAATCATGTTTCATAGTTTGTGCAAACAGGTAATTTTTCTCCTTCTTTGATATGCTCTGATGAGGCGCCACTGGTAGGCACTGATAGGCACATTTAAGGCGGCACTGATAGGCACAGATAAGGCGGCACTGATGGGTGGCACGGATAGGTGGCACGGATAAGTACCATTGATAGGCACTGATAGGTGGCACTGATGTGCAGAACTGTTGAGGCACTGATTGTGGGCACTGGTAGGCGGTACTGCTGCCTATTGCTAGGTGGCACTGGCAGAGGGCACAGGTGGGCACTGAGGATCTGGTGGCGCTCGCCGTGATCGGGACTGATGTCCCTCTCACGGCCGCCGGTGATCGTCTTTTTTTTCCTCATCACGCTGTCAGCGCGAGGAGAAAAAATAGATGATTACCGGCTCTGTTGATGTCACATGATCAGCTGTCATTGGTTGACAGCTGATCATGTGGTAAGTGGTCGGGATCGACCCCTTGGTCCGATCTGTGATCAGGCGAGTCTCATAGACTCGCTGATCACAGAGCGTGCCGCGCCCGCCCTACAAGGGGCGCGCAGGCCGCTCGTGCACAGAAAGACGTCAAAGGACGTCGTCCCGGCAAAGCAGGTCCGTGCTGTAGCCATCATTCGGCTATAGCGCGGATCTCTAGTGGTTAAAAATGAAAATGAGAGCCCTCCATGGAAGGCCTGAGAAAGCGATGGTAAGATGCGTCTATGGAGACATGAAGATACGCATCCGCCAGATCGATGGAAACCATCCAGTCTCCTGACTCCACAACCAAAACAATCGTTTCCAATGACTCCATTTTGAATGGTGGAACCTTCATGTAAGAATTCAGGACTTTGAGGTCAAAAACTAGTCCAAAACCCCCTGAAGTCCCTGGGACCAAAAACAGAGGGGAACAAAATCTTTGACCCAATTTGTGCCTTGGAACCGGAAGGATGGCTCTTGCTGCCAACAGCTCCCCTATATATCCTTGCAAAAATTGCCTCCTTTCCAAATCCGTTGGAAGTCCAGTTTCTATGAACAAGGTCTGAGCGGGCCTTGTTTTGAACTTGAGACAATAACGTGATCGAATGACGGCTACAACCCAGGCATCGTGTAATTTGTCCGCCCAAACCCCCCCTTAATTGGGCTGGTCTTGCTCCTACTTGAGAGGGTTAAGCGGAGACAGCTTCAGAAGGACTTATTTGAAGCCTTAGGCTCTGTTTCCACTACTGCGAGTTGTTGTGCGACTCGACACATGCGAAGTCGCATGACAAGTCAAAACACATGTATTTCAATGGTCCCCGTTCTAATTAGTGCGACTCCAAAAAAGGTTTTTGCTCTACTTTGTTCCAACATCTGTGCGACTTATTCTCAGATGGTTTTCACTGGTCGAATGACATTGCATCACAAATCGCACAGCAAAGTCGCAGTGTAAATTGCACGACCTTGGGGACGCAGCAGTGGAAATACAGCCCCAGGAGCTTTGTTGCTCCTGGGCTTGAAAGGTTTCTGGAAGGTTGAACCAGCTCCCCTCCACGGTCTGAAAAACTGTCTGTAAGCCCTGGCCTCTCTGAATCCTTCTTTGGATCCCTTGTTAAACCGAAAGGGCTGCTGTGTTTTTTTCTCTTCTACGGGATTAAGCCAGATCTGCCGCCAGAAACCCACTGAATTGATGATTCTAAGTCTTCCCAAAGAGTAGCTTCCCATCAAATGGAACCAAACACAGACTGTGCTGAGAAGCCTTATCGGCCGACCAATGCTTTAACCATAAGGCTCTGCGATGGAATGAGCCATTATCTTTGTTGTCATCTTGACCTGGTCGACAGCCACTTCAGCCACAACTCTACAGCAGTACTAAAAACTGTAAAGGAGAAGAACTGCCACTTCAAAGACTTTCATCCAAATATCAATCCACCAGCTCCGCTACCCACACTCTAAGGCTGGATTCACACCCATGCACTCCCAGCGCATTCCACAGAACCGCACCACAGAACGTGTTCCATAGGTGTGAATCTTCAGATGGTGAAGATACAGCAGGATGAGCAGAATTCCTTGAAACACTCTTTAACCCTTCCTTGACTGCGTGCTTAATGTAGGATTTAACCTGGCATGCTTTCGCAGCATTGTCCTGAGCCGTCTGATGTCTTGACCTCTCTTGGCTTGGGTCCGAGCAACTAAAGTGAGGTAAGAGCGAGGGAGATCTGGAATGCTGTGACAACAGGTATCTATCCAGCTGCAGGCGACTCTGCGATTTGTCATGTCTAGTCCCTTCTTTACTCTTTTGAGGCTGGAATACTGATTTGGAACCTCTTTGTGGGAGTTTATCTCGCAGTGGGCACTTCTCTCTGTAAAACACAGAAGAAGTGCTCTCTTTTAAAAAATAAATAAACAAAAAAATTTTTTTTTTTCAAAACAAAAATAAATACAATTAAAATAAACTTCTCCATCCAAATCTTCAGTGCTAAGGCAGCTAGGCAGACAGGCAAGATTCCCCAATCCTAGAAAGTACAGGATAATAAAAATACTCTGACGGACAAATAACACAGCAGAAAGTAATGAGAGACCTGGAAGGAGGCTTACCAGAGCAGAGCAGAGTAGCAGATTGACCAGCTGGATACTGAGATCAGTTTAACCACTTACCGCCCGCCCTATTACAGAATGACGGCGGCAAAGTGGTTTGATATTCCTTTGATATTCCTGATCGGACGTCATATGACGTGATCAGGAATATCGAGCCACTGCGTGCCCCCCCGGGGGCGCGCATCGCGGCGATCGTTGTTGCGGGGTGTCAGTCTGACACCCTGCAACACTGATCTAGGTAAAGAGTCTCCAATCACGGCTGATCACGATGTAAATAGGAAGAGCCGGTGATCGGCTTTTCCTCACTCGTGTCTAAAAGACGCGAGTAGAGGAGAGCCGATCAGCTACTCTCCTGACAGGGGGGGTCTGTGCTGATTGTTTATCAGCACAGCACCCCCTCAGATCCTACCCAGGACCACCAGGGAAGCCGCCCAGGACCACCAGGGAAGCGATCCGCACTGGACCACCAGGTATGCTCCTAGACCACCAGGGAAATGCCACTGTGTGCCCAGGCAGCTACCAATCTGTGCCCAGGCAGCTGCCAATCAGTGCCCACTTCAATGCCTACCACTGCCAGTGCCACCAGGGATGCCCATCGGTGCCGCGTATCAGTGCCCCTCAGTGCCACGTATCAGTGCCCATCAGTGCTGCCTATCAGTGCCCATCAGTGTCCAGCAGTGCTGCCTATCAGCGCCACCCTATCAGTGCCCAGCAGTGCCGCCTTTCATTGCCCATCAGTGTCGCCCATCAGTGCCGCCTATCAATGCCCATCAGTGCTGCATATCAGTGCCACCCATCAGTGCCGCCTACCAGTGCCGCATATCAGTGCCCATCGTCAGTGCCCGTCAGAGCCCGCTCATTGGTGCCACCTCATTGGTGCCGCCGTATCAGTGCCTGTCAGTGCCGCCGTATCAGTGCCCATCAGTGAAAGAGAAAACTTACTTATTTACAATTTTTTTTTAACAGAAACAAAAGCAAAACTTTTATTTTTTTCAAAATTTTCGGTCTTTTTTTATTTGTTTAGCAAAAAATAAAAACTGCAGAGGTGATCAAAAACCACCAAAAGAAAGGTCTATTTGTGGGAACAAAATGATAAAAATTTAGTTTGGGCGCAGTGTAGCATGACCGCGCAATTGTCATTCAAACTGTGACAGCGCTGAAAGCTGAAAATTGGTCTGGGCAGGAAGGTGTCTAAGTGCCCTGTATTGAAGTGGTTAAGGACAGAGGCTGCTGCAAATCAGCAGTGAGCATTCTGGTGTTTGCTAGGCAACCCAAAGAGGAAGCTGCCTCTGACCTCACCTGCTCAACTCTGAGCTTCCTGAAAGGAGTACATGTGGAGGTGGTGAACTACAAGTCCCAGCGAGCCAAACCACTGCCTGAACACACAAAAACATGGAAGGAGAGAGTGCCAGCACCTGCCTAACGAAGGTATATACAGTCATTTATACTGCCAGTGACCTTTGCCAAAAATACAGTCATTTATACTGTACCATACAATCCCAGCACCATGGGAACCCACCTCCTCAGGAGATTTACAGCCTATATGGGGGGGGGGTCTTCTGAACCAGGAGAGGCTGAACCCGGCAAGGTGGAGGGAGAAGAAAATAAATAAATAAAAATAAACTCTAAAAGGCGTCCAGAGCCAGGACGAAAAAAAGAACACTGGTGTGGGCAGACAGCCGCCCTTTTATGGGCTAGAAAAGAGGTGGTCCTGGAGGGGTCAGAGGGGGCGGAGCTGACCCATAGTAGGCTGACAAGGGGAGGTCCAGGAAAGTCTGTTGATCTCCCTGTTCTCAGGTAACTGCCTGCCCATATGAGGTAAGAGCAGACTGCTATCCTGAGAGTCTGCTGATCGTGGATGTAATGCTCTGCACGCTCCTTAGGAAAAAAAAAAATCATACATTTTTACCTGCAAAAAAAATGTGCATTTATTATTTTTTCTAAAAGGTGAACTACAGGGCTCGACAAATTTGCTTTGATTCTAGGGGCCAGCTAAAAAAATTAGAAGCAAGTAACAAGGCTATTTTTTTTTTTTTTTTTAATGACAAAAACCCTTCTCTTATGTAGCTCTGTGTATCTTTACAGATGCACGACACAGTTTTACACACTGGTATGCCTATCGGCTTTTGCTTATTAACCTGCTTAGGATCCCTAAGAACTTTGTACAAATTGTAATAAGTGTGCGATAGTCCCCAGTCTGTGACTATCCATCACTGCTATAACAGTTTTAAATGCACTAAGTTCTTAGTACTAAGTTCAGGGGCAAAGGGAGCATACAGCGGTTATTGAGACTGTTGTCTCACTTAGGCTTGACACCTATGCGTGTGGCTGCGGGCACCCGCAACCAACTGCAGTGAAAACACGCTGAGAAAATGTGCAGAGTTGCCATTCATTCTGAATGGCACCCCCCCCATGCATGAAAAACCACAGCGCGTGTGCATGAACTGCAGGGAAATCACATAGATGTGAACTTAGGGTTAGCTGACATTGGCTGGCCTGGCAGGGCCACCTGGAGCAACCAACGCAGCACTTTAGGGCCACTGTGGAACAGAAAGGTACAAAGCCTGAGGGAAAGCTGCCTGTCCTCCTCCTGCCCCTTTACTGTGTGCAGCCTCCCCATGTCCCCCCCTTGTGCACCCCCACCTTGTCCTCCTTTACCCCACCCCACCTTGGGCAACTACTCCTTCCCCTCTCACCTTCTGCAGCTTTCCCATCCTCCCCCTCATCTTGTGCACCCCGACACCCCCCTAAACTTGTCCCCCTACCACCTTGTGTAGCTTCCCTCTGCCCACCTCCACCTTGTGCACACCACCACCTTGTGCAGCATCCCTAACCCCCATGCCACCCACCCCTTTCACCTTGTGCAGCTTCCATATGGCCCCCAGAGCCTTAACCTTGTAGCTGTGGTTCTGGCCCTCCTCCAGACACTGGCAGCACACTGCATCTAATACATGCTGTGGTTCTCCAGCTCGTTTCAGGTGGAGATCTTGCAAGGGCTCAGTCTCCAGCTCACCAGGCCCTGAGTAGGAGGAACCAGACAGTGCTTGGCCAGTGGTCCTCGGTGCAGAGGACAGGGGAGGCGGCAGGACAGTAGAAGACGTCGAACTGCTGATGGTGGCCTCCTTCCAGCTCTGGAGGGCGGCTGCCTTGCTCTGCTGCTAGAGCTCCAAGATACCCTCCAGGGCCCGGTGTGGCTACACCGGTTATTGGTGATGCTGTGGAGGCCCCGCTAGTCCAGGAGAAGGTAGCGGTAACACTGCAGCAGGTCAGGAACTGGTGGCAGGGAGGAGAAGTAGCGCCCTGGAGGATTTCTGTCAGCGGGGCGGTCCGGCCCTGCATTCACTCCAGCTAGATCAAAACATCGTAGGATGGAGTGCAGCAGTGCGGCACATGAAAAGCGGGGTCCATGAATGGGCTGACAAAAGTCCAGGTACCAGGATGCATTTTCTAGTCGCCATGGCAACCTAGCGCCTGGGATTTGTCAAGCCCTGATTTATAAGGATAAGGAAAAAAGGCGGAGGATGGGGGATACATTTTCAAAAAAGTTAATGTTGTATGTTTCCTTGATGGAAGCAAACACTTTTAAATAAAATTAGAACAGGCTATAATGCTACTTTAAGTAGCACAACTGTGCTAATCCAGCTGACCCAAATTTATTCAGACGATTTCTTGTTTTGTTTTGTTTTTAAAGGAAAAGTTCACCTTTTGGAAAAAAAAAAAAAAAAAAAAAAAAAAAATAATAATAAATGCACATTTTTTGCAGGTAATAAAAAAGGGCAATCTATTATTTTTTTCTAAGGAGCCCGCAGGGCATTGGACCCTCAGCAGATCGCAGGTGCAACGTCAGGCTCCTGCAGACTCTCAAGATAGCTATTTTGCCTTACCTCCGATATGGTCAGTCAGTTACTTGAAAGCAGGAAGGGCAATTAACTACAAGAACGCTTACCAGCAGTTCATTCAGAGCTACAAGCCGTGCAATGGCAGACCCTACTTGTAGTCTATTCATTCACAGGAAACTGTGAATGAATGACGTGGCCATATGGGCAGAGCCCTGCATGACCATTCTGTTTTTAATTTGGGATAGCGGGTGTGGGGAGAAGATTTCCAGCCCGTTGTCACGGGGCATATGGAAATCAAGTGATTTAGCCTTTAACCCTTTCACTGCCATGTCCGTACGCGGTAAGGACCTACAGAAGTGCTTTCAGGTGGCCAAGACTCTGCTGAACAATTCTTTAACTCTGATCAGCGAATTACAACCAGCTGATCAGAGTTATTGACCTGAAATGTGACCGCCGCCCCACCCCCTCCATGCTGCCGCTTCCCTGTCCCCTGCCTCTCCACCTGCCACCGCTCTCTTCCATCTAAAATTGCTCCCCCCCCCACTCTCCTTTCCTATCCTTCATCCCCCTTCTCCCCCCAGCACTGATTACCTTTAGGAGCTGGCATTCCTCCACTTCCGCTCCTATCGGCTTCAGGTGCTGCATGGGGCTGGGGGGGGGTCTAGATGTGTCCCCCCCACCAGTCAAATCACCCCCCCATACGGCACGGCCACACCCCCGATCCATCCCTTCTCCGACGGCATCCCTCCTTCCCCTCCTGCAGCCTGCAGATACTGGCCGCATTGATCTCCGGCGATCTGACAGGCTGGGGATCGTTGGGGGAGAGGTGCGGTAGGGGGTGAAGTTGGAGCTTGGTAAACAGGTGTTTAACTGTAAAAAGAAATGTAAAAATGTAGAAAGGGAAAAAAAATAGTAAGACCCAGTGACTTTTTTGGGGGACGGCAACCCTCCCCCCAAGTCCGCCTGCATCAGCCTCTCCACTGTGACGCCCCCCCCCCCCCCCGCACTCACCTCTACAGGGCCTCCTCAGGCTTCTCCTCCAGGCCAACCTGATCCGCCTCCTGTCCTGATTGGCCCAGGAGGAGAAGCCGGAAGACAATAGCAAATATTAATTCACTATTGTCACAAGTGGGTGGGCCCAACCTTTTTCAAGTTAATTAGAGCCTCAGGTTCTAATCATGTGGCTTGATAAAAAAAACTCATAAATGTATGAGTCTGGCAGTCCACAGGGGGGCGGCACCTCTGCGCCCCTAATGGACCGGCCTCTCCTGGTAAGACCCCTTCTATATGGAGTGAACTCTGTCAAGCAGATTTGCCTGCTCAGCGGGGGGATCTGTCTGCTGATCCCCGCTAAGCAGTTGGATGAAAGGTCCGTGTCTGCTCCGCTGATGCAGAGCGGTCACAGCCGCTGTTCTCTATGGGGTGGTCAGATGGAAACGGAATGCCTGTCCATTTCCATCCAATCCGATCTTCTAGATGGATGGGGAATGGGATCCCCATCCTTCTGTTTTTAGCGGGCTGGACTGGATCGGATGCAGACGGGGGTAAATGGACACCTGTCCATTTACATCAGCCTCTCCATAGAGAACAATGGGTGGTCCGATTGGGTCCGCCTAAAAAACGGGCAGGCAGACCTGATCGGTCTGCTTGTGTGAAAGGGGCCTAAGTCCTTGTTCACACAGAGCATACACAGCGTACCTTTACAGGCATGCACAGGTGTTCCATGCATCTCTGTACAGGCAGTCCCACTGATGTCATTTGGGATGCAGCAACTGCACGAACAGAGCCGTTGCTCCCAATTTTTCATCCTTCCTGCGTTTAGGGTCATTTACCCACAACCACACAGATGTCAGATTAAAAGCAGCAGCTATACCTGTGCAGCCTTTGCATCCAAATTCACATAAATGAGACCGCCTGTAGGGGGATGCATGGAACCCCTGTGAACCCTTGTGCGGGTAAATATGGCCCTCTATGGGCATACGCTTTAGTATGCCAAATGTGAACGATGCTTTAGTAGTAATTTTGCAGGAATTTTGTAAAATATGTTGTGTTTCTGTGCACTATTAATGATTTTAGTGTTTTTTTAGCCGAAAGTATTGTTTTGATAAATATTTTGCGCAAATATCGCTCTGCCTTAAAAATCAGTTGCACCTTATTTTTATTCTACTGCCCATGTGCCTTCAGAAAAGGTATGGCTTGGGGGGGTCTTTTACAAATTCTGAAAGCTGTAAGTGAAAAAGGAAAACCTCCAGATTTTCTAAGAAACGTTTGCGTACGTCCGATTTTCACTATTTCTCAAAAAGGCGCAATTTAAAATTTGCAAATATGTGTTATTTACTAACTCAATACAGGTTAAGCTTATATATTTAGTAGGAATTTAGCAGGAATTTCGTAAAATTTGCTATGTTTGTATCTGCTAATAATGCTATGGTAAACATTTGCGCAAATATGGGGGGGCCTTAAAAATCAGTAGCACCTTCTTTTTATTCTACTGGTCCTATGCTTTCAGAAAATATATGGTTTAGGGGGGTTTTCACAAATTTTGAATACTGTAAGGGAAAAATTAAAACCTTCAGGATTTTTAGAGAAATTTGTATATTTACATTTTTTGCGCACGTTTGATTTTAACCATTTTGCAAAAAGACGCAATGTAAAAATTACAAATATTTGTTATGTATTAACTCCATACAGGTTAAGATTTTATATTTAGTAGGGGTTTAGCAAGAATTTTGTAAAATTAGCTGTGTTTTTATCTGCCAATAATGGTTTTAGTGGATTTTTAGTGAATATATTGGTTTGATAAACCATTTGCGCAAATACCACAGGGGTCTAAAAAATCAGTAGCACCTTCTTTTTATTCTAGAGATCATATGCTTTCAGAAAATATATGGTTTTGGTGGTCTTTCACAAATTCTGAAAGCTGTAAAGGAAAAAATGAAAACCTTCGCTGCCAACAAGACAGTGAGGCTAATTTACTTAACCACTTCAGCCCCGGAAGGTTTTACCCCCTTCCTGACCAGAGCACTTTTTACAATTTGGCACTGCGTCGCTTTAACTGCTAATTGCGCGGTCATGCAATGCTGTACCCAAACGAAATTTGCGTCCTTTTCTTCCCACAAATAGAGCTTTCTTTTGATGGTATTTGATCACCTCTGCCGTTTTTATTTTTTGCGCTATACACGGAAAAAGACCGAAAATTTTGAAAAAAAATGATATTTTCTACAAAAAAAAATCCAATAAACTCAATTTTAGTCATACATTTAGGCCAAAATGTATTCGGCCACATGTCTTTGGTAAAAAAAATGTCAATAAGTGTATATTTATTGGTTTGCGCAAAAGTTATAGCGTCTACAAACTAGGGTACATTTTCTGGAATTTACACAGCCTTTAATTTATGACTGCCTATGTCGTTTCTTGAGGTGCTAAAATGGCAGGGCAGTACAAAACCCCCACAAATGACCCCATTTTGGAAAGTAGACACCCCAAGGAATTTGCTGAGAGGCATGTTGAGCCCATTGAATGTTCATTTTTTTTGTCCCAAGTGATTGAATAATGACAAAAAAAAAAAAAAAAATTACAAAAAGTTGTCACTAAATGATATATTGCTCACACAGGCCATGGGCATATGTGGAATTGCACCCCAAAATACATTTAGCTGCTTCTCCTGAGTACGGGGATACCACATGTGTGGGACTTTTTGGGAGCCTAGCCGCGTACGGGGCCCCGAAAACCAAGCACCGCCTTCAGGATTTCTAAGGGCGTACATTTTTGATTTTACTCCTCACTACCTATCACAGTTTTGAAGGCCATAAAATGCCCAGATGACATAAAACCCCCCCAAATGACCCCATTTTGGAAAGTAGACACCCCAAGCTATTTGCTTTGAGGCATGTTGAGTCCATGGAATGTTTTATATTTTGACACAAGTTGCGGGAAAGTGACAAATTTTTTTTTTTTTTTTTTGCACAAAGTTGTCACTAAATGATATATTGCTCACACAGGCCATGGGCATATGTGGAATTGCACCCCAAAATACATTTAGCTGCTTCTCCTGAGTACGGGGATACCACATGTGTGGGACTTTTTGGGAGCCTAGCCGCGTACGGGACCCCGAAAACCAAGCACCGCCTTCAGGATTTCTAAGGGCGTACATTTTTGATTTTACTCCTCACTGCCTATCACAATTTCGGAGGCCATGGAATGCCCAGGTGGCACAAACCCCCCCCAAATGACCCCATTTTGGAAAGTAGACACCCCAAGCTATTTGCTTAGAGGCATGGTGAGTATTTTGCAGCTCTCATTTGTTTTTGAAAATAAAGAAAGACGAGAAAAAAATTTTTTTTTTTTCTTTTTTCAATTTTCAAAACTTTGTGACAAAAAGTGAGGTCTGCAAAATACTCACTATACCTCTCATCAAATAGCTTGGGGTGTCTACTTTCCAAAATTGGGTCATTTGGGGGGGTTTTGTGCCACCTGGGCATTCCATGGCCTCCGAAACTGTGATAGGCAGTGAAGAGTGAAATCAAAAATTTACGGCCTTAGAAAGCCTGAAGGCGGTGCTTGGTTTTCGGGGTCCCGTACGCGGCTAGGCTCCCAAAAAGTCCCACACATGTGGTATCCCCGTACTCAGGAGAAGCAACAGAATGTATTTTGGGGTGTAATTTCACATATTCCCATGGCATGTTTGAGCAATATATCATTTAGTGACAACTTTGCGCAAAAAAAAATAAAAAAAATAAAAAATTGTCTCTTTCCCGCAACTTGTGTCACAATATAAATTATTCCATGGACTCAACATGACTCTCAGCAAATAGCTTGGGGTGTCTACTTTCCAAAATGGGGTCATTTGGGGGGGGTTTGAACTGTCCTGGCATTTTATGCACAACATCTAGAAGCTTATGTCACACATCACCCACTCTTCTAACCACTTGAAGACAAAGCCCTTTCTGACACTTATTGTTTACATAAAAAAATAATTTTTTTTTGCAAGAAAATTACTTTGAACCCCCAAACATTATATATTTTTTTTAAAGCAAATGCCCTACAGATTAAAATGGTGGGTGTTTCATTTTTTTTTTTCACACAGTATTTGCGCAGCGATTTTTCAAACGCATTTTTTGGGGAAAAAACACACTTTTTTACATTTTAATGCACTAAAACACACTATATTGCCCAAATGTTTGATGAAATAAAAAAGATGATCTTAGGCCGAGTACATGGATACCAAACATGACATGCTTTAAAATTGCACACAAACGTGCAGTGGCGACAAACTAAATACATTTTTAAAAGCCTTTAAAAGCCTTTACAGGTTACCACTTTAGATTTACAGAGGAGGTCTACTGCTAAACTTACTGCCCTCGATCTGACCTTCCCGGCGATACCTCACATGCATGGTGCAATTGCTGTTTACATTTGACGCCAGACCAACGCTTGCGTTCACCTTAGCGCGAGAGCAGGGGGGACAGGGGTGCTTTTTTTTTTTTTTTTTTTTTTTTCTTTATTATTATTATTTTTTTATCTTATTTTTAAACTGTTCCTTTCATTTTTTTTTTTAAATCATTTTTATTGTTATCTCAGGGAATGTAAATATCCCCTATGATAGCAATAGGTAGTGACAGGTACTCTTTTTTGCAAAAATTGGGGTCTATTAGACCCTAGATTTCTCCTCTGCCCTCAAAGCATCTGACCACACCAAGATCGGTGTGATAAAATGCTTTCCCAATTTCCCAATGGCGCTGTTTACATCCGGCGAAATCTAAGTCATAAAATGCTCGTAGCTTCCGGTTTCTTAGGCCATAGAGATGTTTGGAGCCACTCTGGTCTCTGATCAGCTCTATGGTCAGCTGGCTGAATCACCGGCTGCATTCTCAGGTTCCCTGTTGAGACAGGAGAGCCAGAGAAAAACACAGAAGACGTTGGGGGGGGGGGCATTCCCTCCCACTGCTTGTAAAAGCAGTCTAGAGGCTAATTAGCCACTAGGATTGCTTTTACATGAAAGCCGACCGCTGGCTGAAAAGAATGATACCAAGATGATACCTAAACCTGCAGGCATCATTCTGGTATAACCACTCAAAGTCGTGAATGGCATACCTGAAGACAAAAAAATGGTTAACAATAAAGCACAGTAAACGGTAAGGTATAAAAAATTGCATACCTGAAAAGCAAACATGATAAAACATATTAACAATAAAACATTGCAGAATATAATACAGTAAAAAAGAGCAGAACAATAGAGAGAGAACAATAAAACGACAACTATTTTTTTTTTTATTTTATATTTTTGTTTGTGTTTTTTTTTTTTTTTTACACTTTTTTTTGTAACTAACTTTTATAACTGTAACCGGTTCCAGGTTCGGGTCTCTCAAAATGTGATGGCATCTTGGGAGACCCTGTGAAAGTGTGCCTAGTCTGTGCAATGCTGTACCCTACGCTAATAGTCAACTAGTGAATGGTAGCATTCAAAACATTCACCAATGCAAAGACCAGGATTGTCAGGACAGGAGGGACAATAATAGCGGGTGTCACGCCTATATCCGCGCTTGCTGCAGACACGACATCTTTTTTGGGGGGGTTCGTTGGGTAGGGGTACTCGGGAGGACATAAAGAAAATGCCTCTCATGCAGCCGACTGCATTTGGTTGGGGATGTGAATGGGGGAAGTACGGGCGCTGCAGAAGCGGTGGGTTCCCAATTAGGATTGGCGAATGCAGCAGGAAGGGCATTATGGGCACGACGGTCCTGTGTTTGTCTTCTTGGTGGCAGCGGGACACTACTTGTGCTTGCCACCTCACCAGCTTGAACTGCACTTATGGGACTCGCCACGTCACCAAGTGTTACTGCAGTGCTGGTTTGACTACGACCGGGGTGTACTACGCCGCTGGTGCTTGCCAGTTCACCAAAACGCTACAAAAAAAACTGTTAGCGATCGCAGGGATCCGGCCTGACTCTGCGAACGCTGCAGTTATGCGTTTAGTGTTTTGTAAGTGACAGTGATCGATCGATACTGCACTTGGGTGGGCTGGGCTGTGCCGGGCGGAGGGACAAAACGCAGGTGCTAGCAGGTATCTGGGCTGATCCCGCTAACACTGCGTTTTTGGGAACCCTAAACTGCTGGGGACGCTAGTATAGATCTGATCAGATCAGATATTGATCCAATCAGATACTATACCACTAAGGGAGGCGTATGCTGCGTGCGTGGGTGTTAGCGGTACTGGCGCTAATCTGACGCTGCCTGGGGCTGGTGCTTGCCAGTTCACCAAAACGCTACCAAAAAAACTGTTAGCGATCACAGGGATCAGGCCTGACTCTGCGAACGCTGCAGTTATGCGTTTAGTGTTTTGTAAGTGACAGTGATCGATCGATACTGCACTTGGGTGGGCTGGGCTGGGCGGAGGGGCAAAACGCAAGTGCTAGCGGGTATCTGGGCTGATCCAGCTAACACTGCGTTTTCGGGAACCCTAAACTGCTGGGGACGCTAGTATAGATCTGATTGAATCAGATATTGATCCGTACAGATACTATACCACTAAGGGAGGCATATGCTGCGTGCGTGGGTGTTAGCGGTACTGGCGCTAATCTGACGCTGCCTGGGGCGACGCATATCACCGCAGGGCGATCAGGGGGCTAAACCTTTATTCGGTAATAAACGGCGGGTGCCCTGACACTATAAAAAATAAACGAACTAACCAGCGTCACCCGTAACAGTTATACGGTGATCAGTGGTGAAAGGGTTAACTAGGGGGCAATCAAGGGGTTAAAACATTTATTAGATAGTATATGGGGGTCCCTGTCGCTATAAAACACTGACGGCGAACCTAAATATTTACGTTCCTAACTAGCGTCACCAGCGACACTAATACAGCGATCAGAAAAATGATCGCTTAGCGACACTGGTGACAGGGGGTGATCAAGGGGTTAAAACTTTATTAGGGGGGGTTAGGGGGGTATCCTAGACCTAAAGGGGGGTAATACTAACTGCCCGAACACTGTAACTGTCACAAACTGACACTATGCAGTAATCAGAAAAAAAAAAAAAAAAAATACTGCTAATGTCAGTTTGTGACAGGGGGGGGGGGGGGGGGTGATTGGGGGGGGATCGGGGGAGGAGGAGTTTTAATTCTGCATGACTCCTGACCCTCTGTCTGGACAGTACTGACTGGCCCTGGGCCGATCACATGCACCCTCCCAAAAAAAAAAAAAAAACTCTTTAGCAATAAACACTAAACTGAGCAGAGTTCCCCCAAGGCTCTGTACTAAGAGGAGATAGATTGGGGGCTGTGGAAGAAGGGGAGGTTCAGAGAAGACAAGATCAAACAGCCTTTTTACACAATATGCAGGATTAACCTCTTAGGTTCCATAGGGAGTATAATAAGCATGCTTTACTGCATATATAGATTGATTTTACTTTTGTGCGTTTACTAACACAAAATCTTCTGCAAGCAGCTTCCCCTGCAGCCCCCCTAAATACTTACCTGAGCCTGATCTCGATTCAATGATGTGATGAGAGCAGAGGCTTTCTCCCTCATTGGTTCCCTCATTAGGTGTGGGACTTTCCTGGAATATCCAGGACAGTATGCATCTATTAATCTTGTGAAAAGAAATCCCTTTTTATTTCATCTGCACATTATTATATATTTATAGTGAACACAGCTACACTTTGAGTGAAAATTCTCAACTACTTTAGTAAACCAGCCTTATGCCCCGTACACACGGTCAGACTTTGTTCGGACATTCCGACAACAAAATCCTAGGATTTTTTCCAACGGATGTTGGCTCAAACTTGTCCTGCATACACACGGTCACACAAAGTTGTCGGAAAATCCGATCGTTCTAAACGTGGTGATGTAAAACACGTACGTCTGGACTATAAACGGGGCAGTGGCCAATAGCTTTCATTTCTTTATTTATTCTGAGCATGCGTGGCACTTTGTCCGTAGGATTTGTGTACACACGATCGGAATTTCCGACAATGGATTTTGTTGTCGGAAAATTTTATATCCTGCTCTCAAACTTTGTGTGTCGGAAAATCCGATGGAAAATGTGTGATGGAGCCTACACACGGTCGGAATTTCCGACAACAAGGTCCTATCACATATTTTCCGACCGTATGTACGGGGCATAAGAGTCTGTAATTTAAATAATAATAATTACACAAAAAAAGTAGCTTGTGTATTAAATTAGCAGGCACATAGAGTAATGCAAACAATGCTCTTTTTTTCTGCATAATGTGTAGCCCATGCTAAATAGGTCAGGTTACCGATATAAATCATTTCTAAAAGAACTTGGCTGATTAACAAAAAATGAAGCAATGGAAAATGGAGATTCTGCTGCAATAATCAGATTTCAGGTTCAAACTTTAACTGTACATTTGGAAGGTGAAACATTCCATTTTCTTTGTTCTATGGACAAAAGCTCTCAGTTTGATCTACTTGTTTTAAATGCTCGCCTTCCATACAATTTATTAGATGTTTCTAGTCCTCCATCCCTCCATCCTCCCCATCCAGTGGGTGTTAGTAGTGTGTTTTTCATCCATTGATGATCCCAGTAATGCATGGCTTTACACCCCTCAGTTCTCCTACATCTTCCTATATGGCATCTTACTATAGCCTTCGATATGGGATCTTTATACATAGGGTATACTATTTCTATATCCTGCTATACAGTATTCTCCATATCTATATATGTGAGATCTTTCTACATCCTTCCATCTTTCTATATAGGATATTTCTATATCCTTCTATAAATGATCTTTTTATACAGACACTTTCCATAGAGTATACTTCTATGTCCTTCTATAGAGGATGTTTTTGTTATCTTTTTATAGAGCATATTTCCTAAATTTCTATACAGTATCTTTCTATACAGAATCTTCCTATACAGTATCTTTCTATATGGGATCTTTCTACTTTGCTACAATGTAAAGTAGTGTACAGCTGTCCCCTCGAAATAACTCAACACACAGCCATTAATGTCTAAACCACTAGCAACAAAAGTGAGTACACCAATAAGTGAAAATGCCCAAATTGGGCCCAATTAGCCATTTTCCCTCCCTGGTGTCATGTGACTCATTAGTGTTACAAGGTCTCAGGTGTGAATGGGGAGCAAGTGTGTTAAATTTGGTGTTTGTGCACTTACTCTCTCATACTGTTCACTGGAAGTTCAACACGGCACCTCATGGCAGAGAACTTTCTGGAGGATTTAAAAAAAAAATAAAAAAATTGTTGCTCTACATAAAGATGGCGTAGGCCAGTGATGACGAACCTTGGCACCCTAGATGTTTTGGAACTACATTTCCCATGATGCTCATGCACTCTACAGTGTAGTTGAGCATCATGGGAAATGTAGTTCCAAAATATATGGGATCTTTCTATATAGTATATTTTTACCTTTCTTTACAGTATATTTCTACACAGAATATATTTATATCTTTAACACAAGGCTCATTCTATACAGTATCTATCTATATATACACAGGATCTTACTATATAGTATCTTTCTACATAGGTTATTTCTTTACACAGCATCTTTCCATCTTTTATACAGGCACTTCCTATATGGTATCTTTCTATATAGTATATTTCTATATGGGATCTTTCTATACAGTATATTGTACATTTTTTACAGTATATTTCTATATGGGATCTTTCTGTATATACAAGGCTCTTTCTATACGATATCTCATTATATATATATATATATATATATATATATATATATATATATATATATATATATATATTTTAAACACATACACGCACAAGGTTGAGGGATCATCAGCATTCAAACGTTATAAAGAATGCAACAAGAAATGTAAGGGTGCAATTAGGGCGGCTAAGATAGAACACGACATACACATAGCGGAGGCGAGCAAAAAAAAATCCCATGAAATTCTTTTAGTATATAAACAGTAAAAAAAAAAGGAGGACAGAGCATATTGGCCCCATAAAGAATGAGGAAGGACATCTGGTTACATAGGATGGGGAGATGGCAAAGGTATTGAATTTATTCTTCTCCTCAGTCTTCATAAAGGAATCGGGGGGCTTCAGTAACCAAAACTGCAGTGTTTATCCTCGTGACACATCACAGGAAGCACCCTCATGGCCAATAGAGGACAGAATTAGACTTGGGAAACTTAACATTAATAAGTCACCGGGACCAGATGGCTTGCACCCGAGGGTACTTAGGATACTCAGTCAAGTAATTGCCAGACCATTGCTCCTAATTTTTACTGACAGTCTACTGACTGAAATGGTAACAGCAGATTGGAGAAAAGCAAATATAGCACCAATATTTAAAAAGGGCCCAAAATACATCCCTGGTAATTACAGACCAGTTAGCCTAACATCAACAGTATGTAAGCTCTTGGAGGGGATGATAAGGGACTATATACAAGATTTTAGTAATAAAAACGGTATCATTAGCAGTAATCAGCATGGATTCATGAAGAAACGTTCTTGCCAAACCAATCTATTAACCTTCTATGAGGAGGTGAGTTGGCATCTAGATAAAGGAAGGCCCGTAGACGTGGTGTATCTGGATTTTGCAAAAGCATTTGACACAGTTCCCCATAAAGGTTTACTGTACAATATAAGGTCCGTTGGCATTGACCATAGAGTGAGTACATGGATTGAAAACTGGCTACAAGGGCAAAGAAGGGCAACAAAGCTAATAAAGGGTCTGGATGACATTAGTTATGAAGAAAGGCTGGGAGCACTGAAATTATTCTCTTTGGAGAAGAGATGCTTGAGAGGGGGATATGATTTCAATTTACAAATACCATACTGGTACCCCCACAATAGGGATAAAACTTTTTCGCGGAAGGGAGTTTAACAAGACACGTGGCCACTCATCAATCACACACATAGGTTGGACTTGTGTATTTTTTCAACCTCACCTACTATGTACACACACACACACACATTATCTCACAAAAGTGAGTACACCCCTCACATTTTTGTAAATCTTTTTGTAAATATTTTATATATTTTCATATTTTCAACACTGAAGAATGACACTTTGTTACAATATCTGGGGTGCCAAGGTTCGCCATCACTGGCCTAGGCTACAAGAAGATTGCCAAAACCCTGAAACAGAGCTGCAGCACGGGGGCCAAGACCATACAGCGGTTTAACAGGACAGGTTCCACTCAGAACAGGCCTCGCCATGGTCGACCAAGAAAGTTTAATGCATGTGCTCAGCATCATATCCAGGGGTTGTCTTTAGGAAATAGATGTTATATTAGTCCTGCCAGCATTGCTGCAGAGGTTGAAGGGGTGGGGAGTGCTCAGACCATATGCCGCACACTGCATCAAATTGGTCTGCATGGCTGTCCTCCCAGAAGGAAGCCTCTTCTAAAGATGATGCACAAAAAAGGCCGCAAACAGTTTGCTGAAGACAAGCAGGCTAAGGACATGGATTACTGGAATCATGTCCTGTCGTCTGAGACCATAGGTAAACTTATTTGGTTGAGATGGTGTCAAGCGTGTGTGGCGGCAACCAGGTGAGGAGTACAAAGACAAGTGTGTCTTGCCTACAGTCAAGCATGGTGGTGGCAGTGTCATAGTCTGGGGCTGCATGAGTGCTGCCGACACTGGGTAGCTACAGTTCATTGAGGGAACCATGAATGCCAACATGTACTGTGACACACTGAAGCAGAGCATGATCCCCTCCCTTCGGAGACTGGGCCGCAGGGCAGTATTCCAACATGATAACAACCCCAAACACACTTCCAAGACGAACACTGCCTTGCTAAAGAAGCTGAGGGTAAAGGTGATGGACTGGCCAAGCATGCCTCCAAACCTAAACCCCATTGAGCATCTGTGGGGCATCCTCAAAATGGAAGGTGGAGGAGCGCAAGGTCTCTAACATCCACCAGCTCTTATGGTTGCTCTCAAAAGGGCCAGTTGTATATGTAGGACTAGATGTCCAGAGCAAGCCCCCACGGTCAAAAGTCAAGAGTCCCCCACCCTCTCTTACATCACAGTGCCACACACCCCCTCCCCTTACCATGTGCTGCTGCTGGGAAGAAGCTGGGGTGGAACTGGGAAGCAGAAAGTGCAAGGTCTGGAGGAGGACCTTGAAAAGAAGAGCAGGACTCAGCTGCCAGAGTCTGTTGAATGATGAGACTGGGGAGGCGGGGATGAGGTGGTACTGCAGCTGCCGAGAGAGACGCAGAATCTGTAGGAGTCGTCTTGTCCTCCTCTCTGCTGCCAACTGCTGAGACAAGGTGGGGACGGAGACAAGGGGGGGGGGCATAGGCTGCAGGAGAGGTGTGAGGGCCACATGAAATGACCTGGAGGGCCGGATTCGGCCCGCGGGCCTTGTGTTTGACACGTGTTCTATACAGTATATTTTTCTCCTTCTATATAGTATCTTTCTGTAGCTCTCTATATTGTATGTTTTTCTCTTTCTATACAGTATCTTTTTACTGGTTCTGTACAGTATCCTTTTCGCTTTCTGTACAGTATATTTTTCTCCTTCTATACAGTATTTTTCTATAGCTCTCTATACAGTTTTTTTTTACTCATTCTATATTGTATCCTTTTCTCTTTCTATACAGTATCTTTTTTTTTTTTTTTTTTTTACTCCTTCTGTACAGTATCGTTTTCGCTTTCTGTACAGTATATTTTTCTCCTTCTATACAGTATTTTTCTATAGCTCTCTATACAGTATCCTTTTACTCATTCTATATTGTATCCTTTTCTCTTTCCATACAGTATCTTTTTTTTTTTTTTTTACTCCTTCTGTACAGCATCTTTTTCACTTTCTCTACAGTATATTTTTCTCCTTCTATACAGTATATTTCCCCTCCTTCTATACAGTATCTTTTTACTCATTCTATATTGTATCCTTTTCACTTTCTATACAGTATCTTTTCCTCCTTCTATATAGTATCTTTCTGTAGCTCTCTTTACAGTATCCGTTTCTCTTTCTATACAGTATCTTTTTTTTTTTTACTCCTTCTGTACAGTACTGTGACACACTGAAGCAGAGCATGATCCCCTCCCTTCGGAGACTGGGCCGCAGGGCAGTATTCCAACATGATAACAACCCCAAACACACTTCCAAGACGAACACTGCCTTGCTAAAGAAGCTGAGGGTAAAGGTGATGGACTGGCCAAGCATGCCTCCAGACCTAAACCCCATTGAGCATCTGTGGGGCATCCTCAAAATGGAAGGTGGAGGAGCGCAAGGTCTCTAACATCCACCAGCTCCGTGATGTCTGTCAGGGCTGGGCTCAGCCCTTCCTTCTCTGAGCTGGCCACTAAGCTGTCGGCTAATTGCCAGCTCCTATCTCTCCAAAGTGACTCACCTGTTGACGATATCCTGCCTGTCAATCCTGCCTACTTAAGCCGTCCAGCCCAGATGATCTCTGCCTTCACCTTGGTCACATCTCTAGAGACGCTCTTCTGTGTTCCTGTTAAAGATTTGCTTCGCTGACATTCCTTCTGCCTCCAGATCCTGCTTGCTGTTCTACGCTCATCTCTGGCTTCCTGACGTTTTGGCATGTCTGACTATCCGTTCTGGTTCCTGAACTCTGCCTATGTTTTGACTACGTATACTCTGTTTACCTTTTTTATTATTATTAAACAAGTGAGATTTAACTGTACTTCTGTCTCAGTCTGATTCATGGTTTCTGACAATGTCATCATGGAGGAGTTGAAAGGGACTCCAGTGGCAACCTGGGAAGCTCTGGTGAACTCCATGCCCAAGAGGGTTAAGGCAGTGCTGGAAAAGAATGTTGGCCACACAAAATATTTACACTTTGGGCCCAATTTAGACATTTTCACTTAGGGGTGTACTCACTTTTGTTGCCAGAGATTTAGACATTAATGGCTGTGTCCTCTGTGTTGACCATAAAGAGAATAAGTCGACCGTAAAGAGAATAACTCAACACCAAATTCACTATATGGACTCCTTATATATTTGAAGATGTTGATCATATCCCCCCTTATTCTCCTCAAGAGTGAATACGTTCAGTTCCTCTAATCTTTCCTCATAGCTGAGCTCCTCCATGCCTCTTATCGGTTTGGTTGCCTATTTGCCACATTTTGTGAGATACTGTGTGTAATATATATATATATATATATATATATATATATATATATATATATATATATATATATATATATATATATATACACGCACACACACACACACACACACACACACACACACACACGTATGATCTTCCTACACAGGATCATAGATATACTTTGATCTTTCTATATTTCTGTACATTATCTTTTTATAATGGGTCTTTATATACAGTATATTTTGCTATTTTTTATACAGTATCATTTTCTATCCCTCTATAGTATCTCCTTCTACTTCTATATAGTATATTTCTGTAGCTCTCTATACTGTATTTTTCTAGATGGTATCTTTCTATATAGTATATTTTTTTTTTTTTTTTTTGCCACTTCAGCGAAACTTATCTTAAGAGAAGTCATATCAACTTTGAAAATCAAAATTTGTCCCGTCTCTCAATTTTTCACATCATTGTGGCTAATGTTCTGATTTTATTAATCCTAGACTTTATGATTAAAAGTAAAACACAAATTTCCTCTAAGCGAGCAGATCATACAGGGAACACAATTTTACAATCTTCAATAATATTCACAAACCCTTACAGCCCTCCATTTTCCCCTCATACCCCCCCCATCCCTCTATTCCCCTTCACCCTCCTCTCATCCCATTCGCACACCACCCATTCCCCCTAATATTCTTACACCTATCCAACCCATTCATTCTCTAACCATAACTTCCATATGTTCTTATATTTCTTTAAACTACCTCTCTTTCTGTACCAGAATTCCTCTTTCGTGATCATATCTTTAACCTCTTTTTTCCATTCTCCTACTGTTGGGGGTTCTTTCTCCTGCCACTTCCGTGCTATAATTTTCCTTCCCTGAAACAGGCATCTTATAATAGCGGTCTGGGTGTCTTTCAACATATCATTTTCCTCCAGCAAACTCAACAGGCAAGTTCTGGCCTCCATTTCCAGGGAAGACCCAAATATTGCATTAATCTCCTCCACTAATTTTTCCCAATACCTGTGTAACTTGGGGCATCGCCAAAACATATGCACTAGGTCTCCTCTCCTATCTCCGCACCGCTGACACTTCGCATCCTGCCTCTTACCATACCTAAATAGTTTCTCTGGTGTGTAGTAAAGTCTATAAATCAAATATAGATAAGAGACCCCCTGTGACGGGGATAGAGATATCCTTGACCCTAATGCCAGAATAAACTTCCATTGTTCCTCCGTTATTGTACCAACCTCTTCCTCCCATTTAGTTTTCTTCCTGGACTCCACCTCCCCTTCTTGCCCCACCTTACTTATACTCCTGTACATTTGTGAAATCAGCCCTTTAGACCCCTTGGTGTTTACCAGTTTCCTTAACAAGGGCATTTCACACCACTCTATCTCCTTGCCTCTAAATTGTACCTCCAGGGCATGCCTTACTTGCAAGTAGCTGAAAAATAATCTATTGGGAAATGCAAACTCCTCTTTTATCTCTTGAAATGTTTTCAGACTCCCTGCCTTATACAGTTGCGCCAGGCAGTGAATACCCCTCCTGTCCCATTCTTCTATTTTCCCCATCATACTAAGCTCTTTCAGATTTTTATTATTCCATATCGGGGAGAACTCGGAGTACCCTGTATATCCCAATACAGCCTTTACCGTCTTCCAGCATTTGATCATTAGCTGAGTTGTTGGGCAGCTATATCCAAAAAGTTCAGCCTCCACTGCCTCCACCTCTGTATCATGACTGATATTGTACAATCATACGCTATTTCTTCCTACTCTTTCTTCCACCAGATTACTGCCTCTCATAAACTGGATTTGGGCTGCCAAAAAGTAACTCCAGGGGTCCGGTAGCGCCAGGCCTCCCTCCTCTCTCGGCCGCCGCAGCGCTCTCAAGCTAATTCTTGCCACTCTGTTTTTCCAAATTAGTTCCCTAAACAAACTATCCAGCTTCCTAAACCAATGCTTCGGAATCCAGACAGGAAAATTGTGTAACACAAACAAGATTTGCGGCATCCATATCATTTTAATAAGATTGCATCTACCGGCGACCGAGAGAGGAAGGCCAACCCACACCCGGCTCTTCTGTTTTAGTTTTGTCATTAATGGTACTACATTGCCAGTTATATACTGCCCTGGGTCTTTAGTTATATTTACCCCCAAGTACCTCATTTGATTTACAGTTTTTATGGAATTTACCTGTCCTGGGAGCGGGTTTACCAGGGGGTCTATTGGTAAAAGAGATGACTTCTCCCAGTTAATTCTCAAACCCGAGAAGCGCCCGAATTCTTTGATCAATTTCATAGCCCCTAGCAAGGAAGCTTGTGTGTCTTCCAGGAACAACAGGATATCATCCGCATACATTGCGACTTTCTCCTCTACACCCCCTCTTTTAAAACCCTGAAATTCTTGCGACATTCTTAGGGCGACCGCCAGAGGCTCCAGCGCGAGGGCGAAGAGCAGGGGCGACAATGGGCACCCCTGTCTCGTCCCCCTCCCCAGCCGGAACCACTCGGAGCACTCACCATTAACCCTAACTCTGGCTCTTGGTTTGTCATATAAAAGACTCAACCAGTTCACAAAATTAGGGCCAAATTTAAACTCTGCCAGTACTTTCCACAAATAATGCCACTCAAGGCAATCAAATGCCTTGACCGCGTCTAGTGATAAGATGGCTCTATTCCCTTCCTTCTCCGTAGGTACTTGTATATTACTGTACAATCTTCTAATATTCGTACTCACCGATCTACCCGGTATGAAGCCAGTCTGATCTGAGTGGATTACTTTCGCAATTATCTTTTTTAACCTGTTTGCTAGGGCTTTTGCCAGAATTTTAATATCTGTACATAGAAGTGAGATTGGTCTATATGAAACTACATCTAACGGTTCCTTCCCTTCCTTTAGCAAAATTACAATAGTCGCTTCTGTCATAGACCTGGGCAATCTACCCTCCATAACGGCTCCATTCAAAACTTCCAATAGTTTTGGGAGCAAAACATCCCCATATCTCTTATAAGTTTCTATGGGCAGACCGTCAGGTCCTGGCGCTTTTTGATTCGCCATTTCCTTTACCACTCCTTGCAACTCCACCAATGTCAACGGAGTTTCCAGGGCATCTCTCTCCTCGCTGGATAACGGGGTTATCTTCCATTTCTCGAAAAACTCCCACATTTCCCCCTCTACATCCAACTGTGGGGCCCTATACAGACCTTCATAATAGTCTTTAAACACTTCCACTATACCCGGGGTAGTTCTAATAGTATTCCCGTCCTTATCCCATATTCCTGATATGGTGGATGAGGGGCCATTTGCCCTGGCTATCAATGCCAAAGTTCCACCAACTAATTCCCCTTCACAAAAACAATTCTGTTTCTGAAACATTCTACTCTTTTCTTCTTTTTCCAGTACTAGTTTCCTGTATTCTTCCTGGCCTTCTACCCAATCCTTATATCTAGCTGTGGTTGGCTCCTCCAAGTACTTCCCTTCTGCCACCCTTACCTTTTCTCTTATTCCATATTCCCTGGCCTGTGTTTTCTTTTTGACATAGGAGATTTTCTGAATGAAGACCCCTCTAAGGAACGCCTTCAGGGCGTCCCAAGTTATACCTAGCGGGGCGGATCCTACATTCATATTTATGAATTCTTCCAAATTACCAACGATCCCCTTATCGTCCTCGATTAATTCAAGCCAAAAGGGGTTCAGTCTCCACTCCCCCCCTCCAACACTCCGCCCCATTTTAACTGAAAAGACCAATGGAGAGTGGTCCGAGAGCCCCCTTGGCTCGTAGTCTATCCCTCCCACTATCCTCAGGGCTTCCTCATTACAGAGCACCAGATCGATCCTGGACAAAGTAGCATGCGTCCTCGAGTGGCATGAATATTGCTTCTCACTCGGATGCCACTTCCTCCAGACATCCACCCATCCCACTTCATTGCAGAATTGGAGAAGCGGGCCCTTAGATGACCCTCCAGGGATCCCCTTTGTCGGGAATCTATCTACACAGTTATCCATGGCCGTATTAAAGTCCCCTGTCACTACAACCGGTACCCCAGATTTGTCCGCTATGAAGCCCAACAATTCGCTAAGTATCTCTGTTTTGAATGGTGGAGGAATATACACGCTCGCAAGAATACAGTCCCACCCCTCAATATTACAGTAGAGAAAAACAAATCGACCATACTTGTCCAGTTTACTCTGCCTGCAGGAGAAAACCAATCCTGTATTTATCAGCACACTCACTCCCCTTGAGTATGAGGTATGAGTTGAGTGATACTGCTCTTGATAGTTCCTATTCCTCAAAATGTTCACTGTATCCTTATCTAGGTGGGTCTCCTGGAGGCAGAGTATCCTGACATCCCTTGTTCTGGCCGTAGAGAAAATTGCCTGCTTCTTACATACATCTTTCACCCCTCTCACATTCCATGAGCATATCTTCATATATTTAAATTTCCCTAAAGTTACCCTCTTATCTGTTTTAGTGCCTACCATTCACCTATTCCTGTGTCTTAACTCAACATAATTCTCTATTCCAAAAACTATTGTGATTAAAAATTGAGATTTTAGTGTTTTAACTTTTTGTGTTTCTACAGTACTTCCTACTTCACACCACATTGCCCTTTTACCCCCCTCCCTCCCCCCCAACATACACATCTCCCTCCCCAATCCCACCCAACCCCCTTCCCTCCCCCATCCCATCCACCCCTCCCCCCTCCCCCCCCCGACCCAACCTTGGGCCCATCTCACCGAGCTTCTAAAGTGACCGTGTTAACCCACAAACCGTGGATACACCTCCTTCCCCCCTTTGCGTTGCAACCCGAACCCATATAAGAGGGGGAATTACCCCCATCATAACCAACATATAAAGGATTCTTATTCACTACCTCCCTAAACCCACACCTCTGCAAATATAACCATGAAAGAAGGGGAGGGGAAAAGACCTGAAAAAATAATGAAGACTGGGGAAAAAAAAAAAAAAAAAAAACAACAACACAGAGTTATGTCCCCAAATATGCATCTACTCGCTGGGCAAAACAGAACCCCATATTCTATCCTCCTCTTCCCCCTTGCTCCTCTTCTAAGGCCTTCCGCTCTTCTTCTAAGGCCTTTCTCCCAGCTGAAACCTTCCCTCATTCTTCTCCAGCCATGAGAACACTTCCGCAGGAGTATTAAAGAACTGTACCTCCCCATTTACTGTTACTCGTAAACGAGCTGGATATAACAGTGCATAGCCTATTTTATGTTGCCGTAGACTCCGTTTGCACTCTATAAACTTTGCTCTCTGTCTCTGCAGCTCAGGGGAGAAATCTGGATACAGGGATATTCTTGCACCATTGTATAAAATATTTTTCATCTCCCTTGCTTTCTGAAGGATAGTGACTTTGTCTCCAAAAAACAGAAGTTTAACTATAAGAGGCCTTGGCTGACCCCCTGAAGATGGAATCCTAGGGGCCACTCTATGTGCCCGTTCAATAGCGAACAAGCTAGAAAGAGCGTCCTTGCCAAACACATCCCTGAACCATCCCTCCATAAATTCTGCCGGGTTGTTACCCTCGCATCTTTCGGGAAGACCCAGGACCCTCACGTTCTTCCTGCGTGCCCTGTTCTCATATTCATCCATCTTCCTTAAGCAGGTGTCCAATTGTTCCTTCATCCTTTTAACCTCCTGTCTTAGCGGATTCACATCGTCTTCCACCTGACTAAGTCTCTCCTCGAGGGTGGTGGTCCGAGCGCGTACCTCCTGCATATCCCTTTTCAGCACAACTAAATCGTCTCTAATACCTCTAAGCTGGTCCGATAAATCAGACAGCGCAGACTTGCAGGCATTCGTTGCTAGAAAAATGTCCTTTAAAGATGGTTCCTGCTCTGGTATCCCCTTATCCTCTATCGCTTCATTACCCAAACCGCTCTCCCTCCCCAAATGTGTCTGCGACACTGGTTCGGTGACTGTGGGTACACAAGCTTGGGCTGGGCCTTGACTTTTCCTCCCCCCAGGGTGATTGACCTGGGCTCCTTGATGCTGCGCACCCCCCATCTGACTACCTTTCTTAGGTGTACAGTTTGGTGTATGGGCAAAGCGTTCCAATTTTGCTGCTGCACCTTGGCCTGCTTTATCCTTGGGGCCACGCAAATTATGTGCCCCAGCTCCTTCTTGTGCTGCGGTCTCCTCTGACCCTTTTTTCTTGGTCATCCTGTCCTCCCTCACTACTTAGGATTTCAAGAGCAAACAACCAAAAAAAAAAAAAAAAAACAATACGATCCTGCTATATGATTAAGTTTTGATGTTTGGGATTCTGCTGATAGCCCCACAGGAACACTGCCTTCAGAAAGTAAATGTAACATGCAATTAAACTTTAGCCAGTGTATTAGCCAGTGTATTCACTCCCCTCCTCACGGCCACTTCTCCAGCATCCAATGTCCCCCTCCACTCTTCAAAGGTAGGAACTCACCACAAAAACCCCCCAAAGGGCCGATTCCAACAGTCTTTTCCAGAAAAAATGCAAACAGGCTTTTCCTAGGGCATACAGCGCATATCATACAGCATACCTGTGCAGTGTATCTTACCCCACCAACCAGTCAGCCGTTCTGCTCAGCAGCGTCCTCCTGCTTGTGTTCAGCCAGCACAAGCGTTCTAAAGAAGGAACCTATGGGTCATGCACTCCTGTCTCCGGAGAGAGAGAGGAAAAAAAGGCAGGCAGAGGCAGCGCGCCGGTCCGGTCCTCAGGTGAACCGATCGTTAGGACGCTAGGATGTCTCCCCTATCTCCTAGAGGTTCGGCCGCCACAGGCATGGAGATTACCGCTCCGGTATTCCGGCATCCAGCGTGGATATCAGGAGGAGCAGCTGGGTTCGGGTCCGCAACGCCCTCCCCTTCCTCTCAACCTTCGGTCACGCCCATCCCCCGAACTGTGTCCTATATAGTATATTTTAACTTTTTTTACAGTATCTTTCATACAAAGCTTTTTCTATACAGTATCTTTATATATAGGATCTTCCAACACAGGAATATATATATTATATATATATATATATATATATATATATATATATATATATATATATCCTTTTATCTTTCTATATTTCTGTACAGTATCTTTCTACAGCCATGGCCAAAAGTTTTGAGAATGACACAAACATTGATCAAAGTCTGCTGCTTCGGTGTTTTTAGATCTTTTTGTTAGATGTTACTATGGTATACTGAAGTATAATGACAAGCATTTCATAAGTGTCCAAGGCCTTTGACAATTACATTGAATTTATGCAAAGAGTCAAATATTTGCAGTGTCGACCCTTCTTTTTCAAGACCTCTGAAATTCACCCCGGCATGCTGTTAATCAACATCTGGGCCACATCCTAACTGATGGCAGCAAATTCTTGCATAATCAATGCTTGGAGTTTGTCAGAATTTGTGGGGCTTTTTTGTTCACCTGGCTCTTGAGGATTGACCACAAGTTCTCAATGGAATTAGGGTCTTGGGAGTTTCCTGGCCATGGACCCTAAATTTTTATTTTTTTATTCCCCAGGCCACTTAGTTATCACTTTTGCCTTATGGCAAGGTGCTCCATCATGCTGGAAAAGGCATTGTTCGTCACCGGACGGTTTTTGGATGGTTTGGAGAAGTTGCTCTCGGAAGATGTTTTTGTAGCATTCTTTAGTCATGGCTGCGTTCTTAGGCAAAATTGTGAGTGAGCCCACTCCCTTGGCTGAGAAGCAACCCCACACATGAATAGTCTCAAGATGCTTTACTGTTGGCACAACACAGGACTGATGGTAGCGCTCACCTTTTCTTCTCTAGACAAGGTTTTTCCGGATGCTCCAAACAATCAGAAAGGGATTCATCAGAGAAAATGACTTTACCCCAGTCCTCAGAAGTCCAATCCCTGTACCTTGTGCAGAATATCAGCCTGTCCCTGATGTTTTTCCTGGAGAGAAGTGGATTCATTGCTGCCCTTTTTGACACCAGGCCATCCTTCAAAAGTCTTTGCCTCACTGTGTGTGCAGATGCACTACACCTGCCTGCTGCCATTCCTGAGCAAGCTCTGCACTAGTGGTGCCCCATTCCCGCAGCTGAATAAACTGTAGGAGACAGTCTTGGCGCTTGTTGGACTTTCTTGGGTGCCCTGAAGCCTTCTTCACAAATGCAGCGAAAAATTTTTTTTTTGGAATTAAGTTAATTTTCATGGCAAAAGGGGACTTTGCAATTAATTGCAATTCATCTGATCACTGTTCATAACATTCAGGAGTATATGCAAATTGTAATCATAAAAACTGATGCAGCAGACTTTGTGAAAATTAATATTTGTATAATTCTCAAAACTTTTGGCCATGGCTTATACAGTATCATTTTATATTCTCTACGGTATCTTCTAGTTCTAAACAGTATCCTTTCTATAGCTCTCTATACAGTATGTTTTTCTCCTTCTATACAGTATATTTTTCTCCTTCTATACCAGGGGTGTCAAACTCAATTTCATTGCGGGCTGCATCAGCATTATGGTTGCTCTCAAAAGGGCCAGTTGTATATGTAGGACTAGATGTCCAGAGCAAGCCCCCACGGTCAAAAGTCAAGAGTCCCCCACCCTCTCTTACATCACAGTGCCACACACCCCCTCCCCTTACCATGTGCTGCTGCTGGGAAGAAGCTGGGGTGGAACTGGGAAGCAGAAAGTGCAAGGTCTGGAGGAGGACCTTGAAAAGAAGAGCAGGACTCAGCTGCCAGAGTCTGTTGAATGATGAGACTGGGGAGGCGGGGATGAGGTGGTACTGCAGCTGCCGAGAGAGACGCAGAATCTGTAGGAGTCGTCTTGTCCTCCTCTCTGCTGCCAACTGCTGAGACAAGGTGGGGACGGAGACAAGGGGGGGGGGCATAGGCTGCAGGAGAGGTGTGAGGGCCACATGAAATGACCTGGAGGGCCGGATTCGGCCCGCGGGCCTTGTGTTTGACACGTGTTCTATACAGTATATTTTTCTCCTTCTATATAGTATCTTTCTGTAGCTCTCTATATTGTATGTTTTTCTCTTTCTATACAGTATCTTTTTACTGGTTCTGTACAGTATCCTTTTCGCTTTCTGTACAGTATATTTTTCTCCTTCTATACAGTATTTTTCTATAGCTCTCTATACAGTTTTTTTTTACTCATTCTATATTGTATCCTTTTCTCTTTCTATACAGTATCTTTTTTTTTTTTTTACTCCTTCTGTACAGTATCGTTTTCGCTTTCTGTACAGTATATTTTTCTCCTTCTATACAGTATTTTTCTAGAGCTCTCTATACAGTATCCTTTTACTCATTCTATATTGTATCCTTTTCTCTTTCCATACAGTATCTTTTTTTTTTTTTTTTACTCCTTCTGTACAGCATCTTTTTCACTTTCTCTACAGTATATTTTTCTCCTTCTATACAGTATCTTTTTACTCATTCTATATTGTATCCTTTTCACTTTCTATACAGTATCTTTTCCTCCTTCTATATAGTATCTTTCTGTAGCTCTCTTTACAGTATCCGTTTCTCTTTCTATACAGTATCTTTTTTTTTTTTACTCCTTCTGTACAGTATCCTTTTCACTTTCTGTACAGTATATTTTTTCTCCTTCTATACACCTTCTATACAGTATCTTTCTGTAGCTCTCTATACAGTATCTTTTAACTCATTCTATATTGTATCCTTTTCACTTTCTATACAGTATCTTTTCCTCCTTCTATATAGTATATTTCTGTAGCTCTCTTTACAGTATCCTTTTCTCTTTCTATACAGTATCTTTTTTTTTTTTTACTCCTTCTGTACAGTATCCTTTTCACTTTCTGTACAGTATATGTTCCCTCCTTCTATACAGTATATTTTCCCTCCTATACAGTATGGTTTCCCTCCTTCTATACATTATGATTTCCCTCCTTCTATACAGTCCATTTCTCTGCTCCTCTGACATTTTGCACCCCCTGCTCTGAGCCCGCAACAGCCTGGGCGTCTTGAAACCGTCTTACTGGGTTTGGCTGGGGCGCCTTGAAACCCTGTCCGGACTGTATTTCTGTATAAATGTGACGTTTCCATGTGAGTTGTAATTTGTGGAGGAAAATGAAGCGTTCTAAATGCACGGCGCCGATCAGCGCACACCTACATAAGGCCGTATGACAAAGTAGCAATGTTACATTGTAGTAATGAGGCCAGCGAGCCCTTCAGTGCCATTGGATAGAGAGGGTGTCGGGCTCCTCAGCAATGTTGTGTGGTGTCGGTGGGTGTGAGTGGATGGAAGGGTTCCTTATCTCTTGTGAATTCTTCTGCCAGTGAATTCAATCCATGGGAAAAGCCAGCCGTGCACAAAGGCCGCATTGCTGAGGGGTCCCGGGGGCCGGCGGAGCGCAGAGCCGACTACACACAGAGCTGACAGCATTAGGAACTAAAAACAATTCAATCGTACCTACTGCAAACATACGTAAGGCCCGGGGGAGCCTGGAAACTTCCCCGCAAAAATTCTCACCGCCACTTCATACCATTCAGCCTCTCGCGGGGAGCCTTGAAACCGGAGCAGTTCTTACTCCATAACTGACTTAATGGAAATGGCTGAGAGCCAAAGTGTTTACAGGCCGCTGACTGGCAGCCGCGCTGACCAACCAGAAGGTTGCTCCAGGCCGCGGGGCGGGTCGTGCCAGGGGCGGGGCCAGGAACACAATGCTTGTTTCAGTTCTAGTGAGCGCTCTCGGTGGCGGTTCGCTGTGGAGGTTGTGAAGGATCTGCGTCAGTTCGGAGTTCTGCACCAAGCTGACACGTCCGCTCACTGGATTATACATGGCCGATCTGTGGGGGGGTGTTTTCTGTTATCGTGCTCCTCAGTCAATGAGGGACCGACCATGAGAGTGTATTAGCGGGGAGTGGATTGATTCGGGCTTCCCAGAGGATGGCAGCTCTCTGAGGGAAGGAACTGCGCCAATCCACACCGAGGTAAAACCGAGACTCCATATTGAAGAAGGAGAGGGGAGTGCGGGCTGTACACTGGGGGGGTCAGGGGACACATTCAGCCATCTTTACTGCACACAGTGCCCGGGAACTTCTCCTGCACCTACCTACCTACACCGCCGGCCTGTGCGACACCCTCTGCATAGGGGGGACTTACCGTCCGAGGGGAACAACTTCCCACCGGGGACATGGAGCCCCTTCACCCCCATCACTTTTCCCACCATCCAAGAAAATACCACCCTTCTACCATCACTGTGTATGAGGGGCTTCACCTTTCTATTCAACATATCTGATAGTCAATGTAGATGTGTTACATGTGTTTGTTATATACACTTCTATATATTACACAATTCCTTCCCACTGCTAAATACTCATTATACATGGATACCCGCAAATAGTGATTGCTAAATACTCCACTATAGATGTATGTACACCAAATACCCGAATATATATATATATATATATATATATATATATATATATATATATATATATACTCCACTATGGATATATGTACACTAAATACCTGAGAATATATATATACACTAAATACCATATATACACTAAATACCCACTATAGATATATGTAGGGTTGCCACCTCATCCCTTTAAACCCGAACACATTAATTACACAGGTTCTGTGACTGTACACTACCCACTATAGATATTATATATACACTAAATACCCACTATAGATGTGTGTGTGTGTGTGTGTATATGTATATGTATATATATATATATATATATATATATATATATATACATATACATATATACACACACACACTAATTACTCACTATAGATATATATACTGAATACCCACTATAGATATATATACTCGAAATGACTGCTAAATTCCTACTGTAGATAGATATATATATATATATATATATATATATATATATATAATCTACAGTTATTATATCTATAGTGGGTATTTAGAAGTCATTTCGAGTAAATATATCTATAGTGGTTATTTAGTGTATATATATATATATATATATATATATGTATGTGTGTGTGTATGTATATATATATATATATATATATATATATATATATATATATATACACACTACCCACTATAGATATATTTACACTAAATGACTGCTAAATACCCAACGTAGATATATTTACTCTAAATGACTGCTAAATGCCCAGTTTTTTGGCTATATGCTAAATGCCCACTATAGATATATGTACACTAAATGCCCACTCTAGATATATGTACACTAAATGCCCACTCTAGATCTATGTACAGCAGCATTACAATTTTGAAATTGGGGTGGAACAATGCCCTGCTTCAAGATTTATCTTCTTATGAGAATTAGGCGTATATAATATAAACTAATGTATGTTGGATATTTTTATACTATTGATAGCACTGACCTGTTGGTTAAAGGGTGAAGCATTTATTTTAAAATAAACATACATGATACCCTAAATAGATCAATGAATAGTGACTACTAAATACCCAATACATTTATATCTCAAATATCGACTGCTAAATACACAGATATACTGTAGATGCATAAACCTCAAATAACCACAAGGTATTCAATAAAGACACAAACCTCAAATGATGAGTAGTAAATATCCAATATTGATATGTAAACATCAACTAATGAATGCTAAATACCCAAATATATAAATCTCAAATAATGAATACTAAATAATACAGATGTTTAAACATCAGTAGTTGCTAAATACCAAATATAGATATATAAACATCAACTAATGAATTCAAAACACCCAAATATAGAACTGTATAAACCTCAAATTACCAAGAAAAACTCAATATAGATACACAAACCTCAAATAAGGAGTACTAAATACCCAATATAGATATATATACACATCAAATAACGAGTACTGCATATCCAATATTGATATATAAACATAAACGAATGAATGCTAAATACTCGATATATAAACATCAACTAATGAATGCTAAATACCCAAACATATAAATGTATAAACATCAAATAATGAATACTATAGATGTATAAACATCAAATAATCACTGCTAAATACCCAATATAGATATATAAACAACAATTGCTGAATGCTAAGTACCCAAATACATAGCCGTATAAACCACAAATTACCAGAGAATAATTGATACACAAACATCAAATAACGAGTACTAAATATCCATTATTGATATATAAACAACATCAACTAATGAATGCTAAATACCGAACTATGTAACTGTATAAACCTCAAATAATGTCTATTAAATACCCAAATATTGCTGTATAAACATCAAATACTCTCAGCTAAATATCAAATTTAGACATATAAACATCATCTAATGAATGCTAAATACCCAAAAATATGGCTGTATAAATCTTAAATTACCAGGCAATACTCAATATAGATACACAAACATCAAATGATGAGTACTAAATGCCCGATATAGATATATGTACAAAATGCGTGCCAATGTACATTTTTGCATTAGGTTCAATACATGTGTTTGTTGGTATGTCTGTATAGATCAAACACCGTTACCCTGCTATGTAATATGCCTGTATGTTTGCCCCTTCCGCCCACCTACACAAGCATCTTGGCATTTTTCTTAGATTATAAGCAGACCCTGTACAGAAATAGAGCACTGGAGTAATTTGCTGATTTTTGTTCCTTGGAATCCACAATTTTATGTGATGTGAACTATGATTATAGTAGCAGTGTCTTGTACCTATCTGTGTGGCATTTGTTGTAAAACGATTATACAAGATCAGCTTATTTGATATTTTCATGGGTTTACACCAAAATAGAGGTCATGTTACATGATTGTGACTTTTCACAGTTATGTGCTTTCTTTTTACGAATATGTGAATTTCTTTTGGTGTGCTGCACCATACAAGGAAAGCTCAGAATGAGTTTTTATTATGTGCTGAGTATTTTGCATCAGATTCTACGTGTTTCCTAATCATTCCTACTATTTTTGCTTCTCGGTCAATGCTCTATTTTTGTTTGGCTGTAATCCTTTCTACATAATGAGGTTCACTGGGATTCTTAAAAATTTTGACATTAGTGTACTCAATGATATGTTGTATGATGCAGGTCCAATTTACACTAGAACGTATGCTAGGAAAAATGGCTCCTGACACCGATAGCATATTAAAACTCATCACTGTAATTATTTGCATGTGCCCTTGTTGTTTCAGTGTATTTAGATTATGTTGTACTATTATACTTTGCAAAGATCCAGTGAAAGTTTGGACATATATAATTTTCACACGTATGTGGGTTTGATGTATATTTCCATAGGAAGCACACTAAAGATATTGGAAGCTAGAACTGGCTGTTCTGCCATTCATGTGATGTTTGTGTACTTCAATAGCTTCTTCAGTCCATGTAGACAAAAAATGCAAACACAGTAAAAGCTTGCTGAGAATTAAATTCTAATTGTATGAAAATGTTTGTTTATTTTAGGTAGGCTTTGAATCATGGTCCGGTTCAAGGATTCTGTGTAAACATGGATGGCCGAGAATTTGTCAACATGCCCCCCTTAGGGCTGTCAGGGCTGCCACTGGAGCCTGGCCATGTTTCCTCTGGAGCAGCTGGTGGTGGGCGCCTTATTCCATCCACAGGTCAATTACCGCCATTTTGCACAGCAAAGTATTTCCCCACACCTCTTGGTTTACACTCGCAGCCAGGTAAGACAGAAAAACAGCTATGAATGCTTGTGAAAACTAAAATGGTGGTTTTGCTGCTAGTTGCAGGCAACCAGGCATCTAATGTTTCTGCTCTAGTTTGTAGATCAACAAACAGCTGTTTTATGTGTTCCAGTTAGCATAAACGGATGGGGTAATTTATTTTAATAGCTGGTTGCAGTGGAAATCTTATCACTCTGATAGGGATCAAGAGTCCTATATGTGGTCAGTTTTCAAATGAGTTTGTGTCCTTTAGAAATGTAAGGAAATGTGTGTTGTTTTTTTTTTGTTTTTTTTTCAGTTTAAAATTATAGTTATGCTGGTCACTGCTGGATAAGTAAGCTTTGGTAGCTATTAATACTATTAGACTGGCTACATATATTAAAATCCGGTTGTACAATTTTTAGATTTACCCCCAAAAAAATTAGATCAAGGTTCGCCCTGGATTTAAACTGAATGGATTGTTTAGTTATGCCTTTAAACTCCATAATTGTTGGTAAATATGATGATTGACAGATTGTAACACGTGGATAGCTTTAGTGTAATACTTGGCATGTAAAGAATGGTCAAATCCACAACAGGCGCAAGAGACAACATTTTAACATTGTGTGCCAAACTGTACCACTTAGGCTAAGTTCACCTTTTGTAACATGTTACACCCATATTTAGGGTGTAACATTTAAGCATGAAACCGCTGCTTACCATAGCCAGTCCTAGTATGGATGTATGCATGTGAAAACCTCAGTCAATGCTGCTCCTTGGGCCACGCCCCCTGACATGTTTCGCCCAAACCACCGGGGGCTTAATCATAGGTAGTTGGGCAAAACATGTCAGGGGGCGTGGCCTTAAGAGCGGCGTTGACTAAGGCTTGCACATGAGTGCATCCATACTAGGACCAGCTATGGTGAGCATCGGGTTTCATTCTTAAATGTTCATTGCTCACTGGATGAGTTATTCTTAGGCTTGCATCCCTGCTCTCCTGAGTGCCAATGGTGCTCTACACCACAGCCTGGAGCAGCACTACCAAGTACTTATGGCCTCATTGTAATATGTTACTGTAGCACCAACCCTCCGTCCCAGTCCCTCCATCGTGACAGCGAATGGGGGATGATATCCCCCTGCTCTCTGTTGTAATTTAAAAAAAACGGGCTTAGCCCGCCTGGCCGTGTCACTCATTCAGAGTTCTGTGAATGCGAAAGCTACAATTACCGTCAGCCTTTGCGGCTTGTAGTTCTTAAAGAACTGCCATGGCACTGTTAGGAGTGCTCTGGTAGTTCACGAATTCTTCTTGTCGGTGTGAAACTGCCTGCACAATGAATGGGCAGGCAGCTTACACTGATGGCATGTAGGACTCCTGCATGGCACCCATGATCTGCAATGCTTTCCAGGCTTCTGCAAAAAAAAAATAGTAAATGCAAATTATTTATTTATTTTTACCTGCAAAAAATGTGCATTTGTTATTTTTTCTTTAAAAAGTGAACTCCTCCTTTAAGGCTCCAGTCACAACATCAGCATGTGTTATACTCTGCATAACAGGTGACCGCTGGTGAAGAAGGAGCAGTGAAAAGATTGACATAACATGCTGTTTACTTTTTTCTATATTGCATTCTTTCAAAATTCATCGATTTTTTTTTTTTTTTTTTTTTTTGATATGTTGTAGTGTGTCACTATACACTGCGCTGCACAAAAATGGACCATGTCCTACATTTTTTTTTTTTGCAGCATGTTGTGTGAAGTTAACTAAAAGGGCATGAGGCAGATTGTCCAGTGCAGCCCATTGTATATGGTGTCAGATCTGGATTAGTACTGAGTGACTATTGTCAGTTTGTTCAGCTCATGTGCATAACTGTGAATATTGACAATTCAGAATTTTTTATAAGGTTGTTTGGTTTGGGCTTTTACATGTCATTTTCAGAATTGGCAGACAATGCTGTTTAATTGCTCAGCTCAATGTTATAATGTGACTTGAAATGCCTTCACTTAAAGTGGTTGTAAAGGCTGAATGTTTCTTTACGTTAAAGTGATACTAAACACGCAATGTTTATATTATCCCTTCTCTCTGTATATGTGGATTATGGCACTGTAACTATTTTAGTAAAAAAAAAAAAAATCTAAGTACCTTCTTTACTAATCGGTATACAGCTGTCGCATGACGCAGCTCTTTCCTGGCCTGTCTGTAGGGAAACAGTGGCAGGTGGAGCTTCTAGTTCTCTGCTACTGCTCACATGTTCAAAATAAAAACAAAACACAAAAAAAAGCCTTTGGGATACAGAGTAAAAATTATCAGTAAACTGTTTAAAATTATCATACAAATATAATTTGAAATTAAATCATTTTATTGCAATAGCATGGTGTGGTCGGATTTCTTCCAGTTACAGGCTGTGGCACGCCCCCCAGCCTGTGTCTTGATGTAATATCCCACCCCCATTGTGTTTTTAGCTGGTTAGTGGACATGGAGGAAGGGAGTGGGCTGTCATTTATCACAGTGTGTATACCCACATGTGACTCTCTACTCAGGTGTTATAGGAAAGAAATGCTCAGGGTAGAAAATACTCTGAAACCTGGGCATGTGCACTAGCTGCCAACGCTGCTCTGCCAAATCCCCCAACTGCAGTGGAGACATGGATAGAAGGTAGAGATAGCAAACAGCAGGATCAACCTGGATTTTTGCAGAATACAGAAAACAAATCCCCATAGTGACTGAGTGAGTATGAATGGCATATAATACAGCTTTACTGACCTTTTGGGTGAAGCTCCGCTTTAAGCACGCCACCACCAGCCCCCCCGGCGATCTGAACAGATGTTCTCTTCCCCCTCCCTCCAATCTTCTGGGACACATCCCAGGTCCCAGAAGATTGCCTGACCCATTGAGGAGCATGTGCAGTGCGCGCCTGGCTGTGAAGCCGCAAGCTGTCGCAGCCGAGTGCTCAGACTTGTAATGCCGGGGAGAGACGGGGAGAGAACCGAGGGTTTCGGTGGCCGCATTGCTGAATCCTGGGAGGGTGAGTGTGTTAAACTTTTTTTTTTTTTTTTTTTTGTAGCTGCTGACTTTTAATAAGCACAAAAATGAGTGGATCTCAGCATTTGATGATGTGGGTTTAATTACATTATAATGTATTCTCTGTGCAGTCCCCCCCCCCCCCTCATCTCCATCCAGCGATGTGCACAAGAGCAGCAGCTCTCTCCCTCCTCAGCAGATCAATTACAGCCGGGGAGGAGGGAGTGGGGGGGGGGGGCGCGAGCCGCACTTTGTGTGCATTAAGGTGTTTTACCCTAAATCTAATGTATTCTCTGTATTAAGGTAAAAAATTTTTTATGTCTTGCCTCTTTAAACCATTTCCGGACCACCTGCTGTCATATGTCGGTACTTTGCCGTTAAATATCGGGGCTATGGCAGCAGATAGGGACTTTTTTTTTTTTATTGCATTTAAGTGTAAATGTGAGATCTGAGGTCTTTTTGACCCCAGATCTCACATTAAAGAGTTCCTGTCATGCTCTTTTTCAACTACAAGGGATGTTTACATTCCTTATAATAGGGATAAGTGACCCAATTTTTTTTTTTTTTTTTTTTTAAGGGACAATGCAAAAATATAAAGTAAAATAAATAAGAAATTTTTTTTAAAGCGCCCTGTCACGCCGTGTTTGCGAGCAGAAGCGAACGCATACGTCAATTGCGTCGGCATATGTAAACGGTGTTCAAACCACACATGAGAGGTATCGTTAGAGCGAGAGCAATAATTCTAGCAAAAGGCCTCTGTAACTCAAAACTGGTAACCTGTAGAAATTTTTAAATGTCGCCTATGGAGATTTTTAAGTGTCAGTTTGTTGCCAATCCACGAGCGGGCGCAATTTTAAAGCATGGCATGTTTGGTATCAATCTACTCGGCGTAACGTTATGTTTGACAATATAAAAAATTGTGCCAACGCTGTGTCCAAGAGCAGCAGAACTGTTCTTTCTCTCCCTTCTCACTGGACTCGGTAAAAGCCGCAGGAGCCATTGGCTTCCAATGCTATCAATCAAATCCAGTGATGAGGGAACGGGGTTGGGGCTGAGCCTCATTGTGTGTTTTAGTGGATCGAGACTGCATGTGTGCCACCAAATGAAGCAACTTTTTATGGTGGCACACAATCTCTGTTCCCAGCTGCATAACGAGCTCAAAGAGCTGGAAGAGGAGAAACGGCTGAACACTGATCTTCCCAGTGAAAGGCTGTGCAGCGAAGAGGCTAGGTGGGTGTGTCCGCACAAGCCTTTTCATTTGGAGGAGAGCAAAGTGAGTTCTCAGCACACAAGGGATTGCACACCAAGGAAGCAATATAAAGAGAATAGGATACTTTTATACAAGTACATGGTAGAGCAGGCACACCTCAGGAATATGAAGTGTTGGGTTTACACATTGAGGTATACACAAATTACAAGACTTCTAGGAAATATTTATGGTTTGGTTTCAGTAAAAGAATGTACCTGCAGAGAAAGTGGGGCTTAGTGGGATTTTTCATGTGTAGACTGCAGCAAAAGAAGCACTAATCATAGTTTATCTTTTTGATGTAATTCATCTTTGAGTAAAATTGAAATCAAGGAATCTAACCTGGAAATGCACTAAAAAGGTCCTGCTAGTTACTTTTTAGCTTTCTGTGTTTCAAATGTGCAGTAAGTTTTTTGTCTTAAATCTCTTTCTGTTTCATGCTGGTTCAGAAAAATACAAACGCTTGGTAATATAACACAAAAATATAGTACATCATATAGACTTTCTGCTTTATTGCTGTAAATGAAGTAGGAAGTGTTTTTTTTTTTTTTTATTGAAAGGTATGTTTTTATGGGGCATATTTACTAAGCACTCCCTGGCTGGCATATACAGCTGACTAAGGCTGAGAGCCAAAGAGCTAGGTCATGGCAATATTCTGGGCAGTAATAGTATTGTATTTAATTATGTTCTGGACTAATCAAATAATGCTTGGGGGCACCCCACAACTGTGAGCAGTGTGGGGGTGTTAGAGGTAAAAGAGGCAGAGAGGAGGCAATGTATAAGATCACTGCTTCCCACTGCTTTTCAAATGCCCTCTAACGCAGGTCACTCTTCCTTGGCAACACAAGGGCTAACAAAACCGTCTAGAAGTTGATTAGTCACTATGCACAGCTGCAGTAGTGTATTTAGGTTTTTCGAGTGGGGACTCGAAATTTTCGAATGGGGACCTGGGGGGGAGGGCAATGGATTCCCTTAATTTATATAGATTTCCTCTCACTTCTTGTTTGGCTATGGGGCAGGAAGTGAAGGGAAATCTCTGCAATGGGACAGGGATGGTAAAAAATAAACTGACAGGGGCTATAACCCTCCCTTATTCTATCCAAATGGGGGAAAAAAAGTGTTGCCTGTAGTTCTACTTTAAGCACAAATTTCTGATAATTTTATGGAGAGGACTAAGAAGATATAACCATAGCAATGGTGCAGCAGAAAACATATAGCACAAGGAGGAAGACTTGTGGTCCAGGATGAGAGGACAGTCAAAATTAGAAACGGCGCCCCCCCTGCCGGCCACCCGCATACCGGCCGCTTTATGGGGGCACTAGACTGATTTGCCTCTAAGCCCAGTGTAACAGTGTAGCGCCAGCCGGCGGGGACTCTTTCTGTGCTGCCCCCCCTGCAAAGTGCTACCCTAGGCCTAGTCGGCCTAGGCCAGGATACAGCATTGCACAGCTGCTCCAGATTCTGTCTCCTCCAGTCTGAGTTAATTCCCCTTCCTTGTATATTGGCCCTTTACTATGCCAAACTCCCATATTAGTAGCTTCTATTAATACTATACAGTATGTAGACTGATAAATTACACAAATCAGTCTTTTTTTTATTTTTTTTATTTTATTCTGTACCAAATCACATATGTCTTCAACATAGAAGACCTACTGTATATTTTATTTCAGATATATAGCATTAAGAACTAAAAGATGATGGCTTCAAACACTGTGTCAGTACTTGCAGCACTGGACAAGTATGGCAAGAAGTTGGTTCAAAAAATTAAATATAAACTAAAAAACAATAATAAATGACAATAAATAATTGTGACTAATAAATAAGCATCCAATCAAAGTCCATAGGTGATAGGAAACAAATGCAATAAAAACAAATAAAAGTTCTAAATATTGTGTAGGTGAAATCCCAGAGATTATTCCATATGGAAATCTTGATCCATAAGCCAGTGCTGCCCACCACCTGGTAACAAAGTAGTAAAGGCTTACCAGAGAGCCTGCGACCGCCCTTATTCAGGGGGGTCAAAACAGGCTTAGTAGAGAGAGATGTGAGATGGACTTCAAAGGATTTCTTATAAGGGACGCTGTAGGGAATCTCGTTAGCTTCCTTCCTGGGCAGCTCCACAGCAACAACAGGGCGCCAATCCAGAAGATGTAGTCCCAAGGATGCTTCTTGTATGGCGAGCGATGTTTATTCCCAGAGAGACAAGGCAGAGACCCACACCTGTTGCTCTCCTAGACAGAAGTTGTGTGAGGTTCCCAGGCAATGAGCACTTGTAGTTCAGGCATTCACAGAGCTCTGAAAGAATATCGTGGCCGGAGCCCCGAACAGGTGTTTGTGTGGTGTGTGTGTTTTTGTTTTTTTAATATATTGTGACAGCGAGTTCAGGGAGAAGATCCCAGGCTTGCTGTCACTAGAGGCAGAGGAACGGCTGCAGCAGTGGGAACATGTAACGTGTTCCCAATGGTGAAGTTAAACCTTTAAAATTCTTAAAGTGTAGCAAACCGTGAGATGCAATGTAACTACGTATTGCACACTTTATATGGTGCATAATGCCTGCAGGCTGGTATGAATAAGCCCTTACTGCTAAGCGCCAATTATAGTTAAGCTTCTACACAATACTTATGCAGTAGAAGCTATGCTACAGTTAATGCATACTGCCTTCATGATTAATGCATGTATTGGTGAAATCCAGCCTTTATCAGGGAATACATTTGCACAGAGTACTGTTCCAGAGTCTTCTATAGTCCCAATGTTAAGGCAAAGACACCTATAGACATGAGTAGAAAAACATTCTGGATATAAACTGTATTTAGGCAGTGAGAGTTTGTTAAAAAAAAAAAGTTAAATAATATACACTTGTTTTTATTGTTTGTTAGGGCTGCAATTAATGATTATTTTCACAATCGATTAGTTGGCCGATTTATTGTTTCGATGAATCAGTTAATAACCTTAAGTGTGGTGTATAATTTATTTAATATGTGAAGTTTAAAAAAAGGCATTTTATTCTAAAATATCTCTATGCAGTGGTAAATATAAATAACCAACTATATGGTTAGAGAGCAAAATCTCTAATCCACTCTGAGAATAACAGACAGAAGAGATGTACTGTATATACTATTAGAGGAGATTTATACTGTATATACTATTAGAGGTTGAATCTGGTAAATATCATCAGACTCAGATTTTTTATTTAAAGAAAAAATTAGACTGCTTTGTAGATTTTCAAACAGAACTGTTATATGCTGGCCATACAAGTCTTCCTTAAAAAAAAATGTCATTTTTAAGAACATTCGTTTGATTTTCGAATCGTTCGTGGGGTCAAATCGACATTCGTTTTCAACCACAGTGACAGAAAAATTTAGAAATAATAGAAAACTTCTTGGTCAAAGGAATTTTCAGACAGTGTATGTGGTTTTCGCTCAAAAATTACATTCATTTTAAAACAGAATGTTAAAAGCAAGTGAAAATTTTCAAACAATCTTTCATTCAGCGAATGTACAAAGATTTTTCATATGAATATTCTCGTCTGAAAATTGATCCGTGTGGCCAGCATAAGGCTCTACAATGCTTTTTGCTGTGCGTTAAGTACAGTATAGAGTGCCCCAATAGCAAGGTAAAGAAAACTTCTGTCTTTAGAACCACTCACTTCCTGCCCAGGACTACATGTCCCATGAGGCATTGCTCCTCACACATTCACAAGTTCTCAGGCACTTACTGACATATATGGACAGTGTACTGAGCTGTATGTGTGCTGCACTGTATTTCCTGATATGTAAACAAATTATTCATTCTGTATGCAGGCCAACTAATCAACCGGCCCGATTAATCGATTATGAAAATAGTAATCGATTAATTTAATAATTGATTAGTTGTTTCAGTATTGTTTATAACAGGATATCCCATATTTGTATGTGTGTGTGTGTGTGTGTGTGTGTGTGTACGTGTGCACTGCAGTGTGCTTCGTTAGACTGTGTACGTATCCAACCAATTGTAAGAGATTTTTTTGACTTTGTGCCTAAAGCTTCATGAAATAAGCAAAATCCTACTGCAGATTCCTTTTTATTGCTTGAAACGCAGATAAGGGTGGTGATCAATTTGCATTCCCATACTCTAAAATGTTTCCATTGTGATTTCTTTTTGGGTTTATTTTTGTACAGTCATTGGTTTTCTGAGCAATATACAGACTTGTTTGTGTTTTTATATTGTAGTAATTTGTTCAATTGTCCTTAATTAGTTGCGTATGCTATGCAGCATTATTTTTCTTTCTTTGGTGTGTGTGTGTGTATAAGCAACTAATTTAGGCCTTCCCATGTAGGTGTTTTTTTTTTTTTGTTTGTTTGTTTTTTTTTGTGTGCAAATTGTTTGAGTAATAGCCCGTACACACGATCTGAAAATCGGACGACAGAATAAAAAATCGGAAGTGATGTCCCGTGTTGTAATGTGCTTCTATTGTATTTTCGGACAACAACTGTACTAATTAACCACTTGCTTACTGAGCACTTAAACTCCCCTCTTGCACAGACCAATTTTTAGCTTTCAGCGCTGTCACACTTTGAATGACAATTGCGCGGTCATGCTACACTGTACCCAAATAACATTTTTATAATTTTTTTCCCACAAATAAAGCTTTCTTTTGGTATTTGATCACCTCCTGGGTTTTTTATTTTTTGTTAAAAAAAATGAAAAAAAGACCGAAATGTTGGAAAAAATACAAAACAGTTTAATATTTTGTTATAAAACTTAGCAAACCGGGTAATTTTTCTCCTTCATTGATGTACGCTAATGACGCTGCACTGGTGGGCACTGATAATCAGCACTGATAATCAGCACTGATAATCAGCACTGATAATCAGCACTGATAATCAGCACTGCTAGGTGGCACTGGTAGGCACTGATATGCACTGTGTGGGCACTGGCAGGCGGTACTGGTTGGCACAGATGAGACCCTCTTCGAGACCGATGTCCCTTACACAGAAGCCGGTGATCAGCGTTTTTTTTTCTCGTGCTGTCAGCGTGAGGAGAAAAAAAAAAATACTATTACCGATCTTCTAGGGCTGGGAGATTTTCTTAAAAAAAAAAAAAAAAAATCTGCGATTTTCCTGAAAAAAAAACTTGATTCACGATTTGAATCAAGGGTTTTTTAAAAAAATTTTTTTATTGTGGACACCGCGCCGGTCCAGAGGAGCTGCGGGCAGGAGTTTTTAGGCGAGGCCACGGCTTCGGCCTAGTCCGCGGCGTCCGGCCTCACGGACTAGGCCGAAGCCGCGGCCTCGCCTAAAAACTCCTACCCGCAGCTCCTCGGGAACTGGCGCCTTTGAAAAAAAAAAAAAATGATTTGCTTAAGTTTTGAATTGATTTGACGATGTTTTTTCCCCACCCCTACGATCTTCTGTTTACATCACGTGATCAGCTGTCATTGGCTGACAGCTGATCACGTGTTAAGGGGCTGGGATTGGCCCCTTACTCCGATCACCCAAGTCTAATTGATTCAGTGATCAAAGCTTGCCCTACAGGGGACGCGTGGGGAGCGTGCAAAGGGGAGCACGGCTATTGACGGCCTCCCGGCAATGTAGGTCCCCGCTGTAGCCGTCATTCGGCTATAGAGAGGATGGGAACAGGTTCAAGGAAAATCGTATAATTTGATTTCATGTTTGTCCGATAAGATAATAAAGGATGAACTGTCGTAATCGGCTCTTGAAAGCTCTGTAATAACGATCCGACTATCGTACGATCGATTCAAAAGGGGTGTTTTTCCACAGATTTTCGGATCGTGCATATGGGCCATTAACGTTTTTGTTTTTCTTATTGTATTGCCTGTTTTACTTGTATAGCTTGCTGACATTGTTAGGCTTCATGTACACAGGACGTTTGAAAAGCTCTCCTGAACGCTAGAACAGATAGTAACTGATGTTGAAAAACGTTCGTTATGCCACGTTTTGTGAGCCATATTGAGTAGAGTTCTTTTAGGGCTCTTGCACACTGCAGCTCAATGAAGCTGCACCTACAGGCTTTTGAGCTTTTTTTGAGGTCATCTTTTCTGCCTGAAAACTCCCTTCCATGTTAGCCAACAGCACACGTTTACTAAAACTGGAGAGTGCAAAATTTGAGGAAGTGGTACATGGCATCTATTAAGCTTCTAACTTCAGCTTGCGCAATTAGGCTTTGACAATAAAACCTGGAAGCTGATTGGTTTCTATCCAGAGTTGCACCAGATTTTGCACACTCCTGTTTTAGTAAATCAACCCCAATGTGTCCATGCACACTATGGCCTTTTCAGAAGTTTATAAAACTGTGAGTGAACAAGAGAAAGGCCACCAAATCTCGTCCTACTACCACTGCGCTCTGTATACTGTAAACGTCCTAGTGCTAGCTGCCACTTTAAAAATAAATGATAAAATCTGGGTCATCTATAAGGTCAAAAACACAAAAAGATGAAGTGTTGAACATAATATAACATTACCTTAACATAAAGTGACATGTAAATTATTACAAGTTACACCCCGTGAACAGTGAAAAAAACAGTATTGTGATTATATTATGTTCAACACTTTTAGGTTATTTGTATCACATTAGGAATCACTATCACATTGAGCAATTGATGTTTATGTGTGACTACTATTATTGAATATTGATAATCCACTTTCAACCATTGTGATTTTGGATCTGTTTATTATATTAGAGGTGGTGTGGTCACCTACCTCAAGCCCCACTGTAGGGGGGTAGCGCCACTCTTCATCTTTTTGTGTTTTTGACCTTATAGATGACCCAGATTTTTTCGGAAGTTTGCAGGCAGAAAAACCCCCCACCAAACTCACATTTTTGAGAGGAGCTTTGAGCATCTCAAAGGAGCTCAAACACATGAAAAAAAAGGAAAAAGTAGCTAAGGGGGGGGGAGCTTATGCTCAATAAAAGCATGCAAAAAAAGCCCAAAAATGTACAAGCTTCTTCAAGTGGAAATTAAAGCACAAATGCCTGTAAAAGCAGCTTTTTTTTTTTTTTTTTTTTTTTTTTGAGTTGCTGTGTGCATGAGCCCTAAGCCGGGGACATACAGGCCTGCTGAACTGGACATATTTCTGTGGTTTAGCCCTCTGTTCCACAGAAAATCATTGTTAAGCCCCATACACACTATTAGGTTTTCTGCTGATTTTTGTCTTCAGATTTACCAAAACCATGTAGTGCAAGGGCCTGCCTGATTGCATACAAATTGAAACTCCTAAGGTTTGACCTCATATTATATGGTTTTGGTAAATCTGAAGGAAAAATCAGCAGAAAATCTGACAGTGTGTATGGAGCTTAAGACTGGCTTCTGTCGAACAATCCTGCTGAAAAAAAGAAAAGTAGCAGCGCTAAGATTGAAAAAAGGTAATTTAATATGAATATGATAAATACATGAATATCCCAAGTGTTGATAATAAAATTGCTCAAGCGCAAATTGCCGTAGGTGTACATTGGTCCATGCATGTGATATATAGTGAGCGCACTGCGGGAGCACACCCACGGGTACAGCGGACTCTGTCTGCCAGCGACCCACGATCGCGGTAATCAGAGGCAGAGTGGGGATCTGCCTATGTAAACAAGGCTGATCCCTGTTCTGACAGGGGACATGATAGAGCTCTGCTGTTCCCAGTCATCTGGAACAGCGATCTCTGTGGTGTTCCAAGCAGCCCACCCCCCCTACAGTTAGAACACACCGAGGGAACACAGTTAACCCCTTGATTGCCCCCTAGTGTTAAACCCTTCCCTGCCAGTGTCATTTATAGATTGATCGGTGCATTTTTATAGCACTAATCAATATAGTAATGTCACTGGTCCCCAAAAAGTGCAATTTGGGGTCAGATTTGTCCGCCGCAGTGTCGCAATTCTGCTAAAAATCGAAGACTGTCGCCATTACCAGTAAAAACAAAAAATAAAAGCCCCTAAATCTATCCCATAATTTTTACACAACTTTTGCGCAAACCAATCAATATACGCTTATGGCGATTATTTTATTTTTTTGAAATTTTTTTTTTTTTACACAAAAATATATGTAGAAAAATATATATCATCTAAACTGATAAATAAGTTTGTGTTTTTATATATTTTTTTGGGGATATGTATTAAAGCAGAAAGTAAAAAAAAAAAAACATAAAGTGACAGTGCTGAACAGCAGACTCACCACCTGTTACCCTCTTCATTCATTCCAAACCCCCCAAAAATGTAAACGACCACCTACTGGGGATAACCCAGATAAAGAGCAATATAATAATGTTCAGAAGACTAATGGTCAGGGCTTTTTTTCAGCGGGAACGCGGGGGAACGCAGTTCTGGCACCTCCAGCACTGAATGTATGTAATAGCATGGGGTGTGGGGTATGCTGGAGGGTCTATTGATGTTGGCTGCTGGGGGATCTATTGTCACTGGTGGGGATCCGATTTTGTGTGAGGGTCTATTAATGCTGATGGGGAATCTATTGTTGCTGGGGGGGGTCTTATGTTGCTGGAAGGGATCTACTGTTAAGGGAGAGGTCTATTTTTACTGGCTGCTGGAGGATCTATTGATGCTGGCTGCTGGGAGATCTGTTGTTGCTGCTGGGGGGGTCTAATGTTGCTTGGGTGGATATTTTGTTACTGGGTGTGATATTTTGTTGTGGGTGGTTCACTGTTGCTGCAGGGAATCTATTGTTGGGGTGGAGTCCATTGTATCTGGGGGAGTCTATTGTTGTGTGGGGATCTATTGCTGCGATTCTATTCCTGGCTGCAGGGGATCTATTTTACTGCTTTTCTTTTTATCATTAACATGGCATGATTTTTTTAATTCCCACCTCCACTCCTTTCTTCAGCAGCTCTGCAAGGATTGGCTGTTCCACACCTTAGCATATTTTGGCATGATGAAGTCATGTGGTTACTTTCCTGTCTTTTCACTGGATGTTGGAGATCATAGCAGAAGTTCAGTTAGAAATACACAGGAGAAAATGCATATTGACAAGGGGAGTGTAGAGGTGGGCAGGGAGTCTACTGACATCACGACTCCACCCACCGAGCTCCAGACAACAGACCCACCCACAGAATCTGCAGTTTTTCAGCTCTCATAACAGACAGAGGGGAGACATTTGACAGGTAAAGATACATGCAGGAGGCATGTATATCCTTATAGATAACCTCTATGGCAGTAGTTTAGAAAAGATGACATTGGGTTTACATCCACTTTAAGGAGGTGGCCTTAATAGATCCTGCCAGAAACAATGTTGAAAAGAAATCACTGGGATCAAAGAAGGTAAGGGGTCAAAAAAAGTCCATTGAAGAAACACACAACGAGAGTCCTTGATCTTGCCGTACCATCATGGAAGTGTAAATTCAGTAAAGTTTATCAATGAAAACGGCATGTAGTAGAAAGATTGCGTGAAACATAACACATACCTTCACTCCACTCCCCCATAGGTAATGATTCTAATGGGATCCTGGGGACTATGTTCGCATTTATCCCCAGGTGCATCAATCAAAAGGTCCTCTCTTTTAGTATTAATGGCCCTATTTTTGGCCCTTCTGATGGACCTGTGTGAGTAGCCTCTCTCCCTAAAGCGTGTATAGAGCTCGGAGGCCTCTTCCCGAAAATAAGCATCCGAGGAACAGTTTCGTCTGATCCTCAGGAACTGACCAATTGGAATTCCCTGAATCAGGGTAAGGGGATGATGTTCGGACGCCTGCAATAAAGTATTTGCAGCTGTTTTTTTACGATATGTCTTAATTACAAGTCCATCATCTTGTATACTAATCTGTAGATCCAAAAAAGAAATTGTATTTGTATGATATGTGTATGTAAAATGCAAGTTTCGGTCATTGATGTTCAGTTCTTGCATAAAATTGTCCAACTGATATGGGGTGCCCTCCCAGATCATGAAAACATCGTCAATGTACCTCAGCCACAGTTTACTGTGGCCGAGGTACAGTGGCGACACATAGATCACCTCCTCTTCCCACAATCCTAGGTGAAGGCATGCTGAAAGTAGAAGCCCAGGAACTGAAAACAATTGTTGGTTAGCATGAACTCCAAGAGTTCGAGGATAAACTAATTTTGGGCAGCTAGTAATGGATAGCTTTTTTTCCAGGAAATGGCCTACCGCGCGGAGGCCCCACTCATGGGGAATTGACGTATAGAGTGACTCCACGTCGATCCCAATGAGCAGAGCCCCCGCCGGGCAGGCCACCCCCCCCCGAATTCACCTAAGTACATCCCTTGTATCCCTAACATAGGATGGCATATTACTGACAAGTGTTTTTATCATTGCGTCTGTATATCTGCCTATCTGCTCAAGGGGTCCCTTTATAGACGAAACTATGGGTCTACCCGGGGATTGGTGAGGGAATTGTGTAACTTGGGAATAATATAAAAAATCGTCGTGTTATATTCCCGTACTGTCAAGTAATGAAGTTCTTTCTTAGAAATAAGATTACTGGCTGAGGCAAATAGTAGTTTTTCATTGAGGGTCCGAACAATCCTAGGGAAAGGATTATCATTAAGTTTACTATAGATAGAAGTATCCATTAGTTGACGCATAACTTCTTTTTCATATTTCTGTCCTGTCAGAAGGACTATATTCCCTCCCTTATCACTTCCTTTTATAACCATGTCGGGTGCCTTGGAGTTCTTTCACTTCTTGTTAAATTGTCCAGTCCCAATTTATTTTTCTAAGATCTTTTTGTACTTGATCTAGGAATAGTTTTATCTATTTATTTTTGGAAATGGGAGGCATTTTTAAGGATTTCATTGTGAGATTTGAGGGTCTATTGGTCATATCTGGGTAAGTAGAGGCCACCGAGTCACTATCTGAGTCTGGATTCTCGTGTAAGAGAGATATTAAATTATTTAGAGCTTCTTGTTCATCTTGGTTAACTGGAACTGTATTTTCTATATTTCCACGAATGGAGTGCCAGGATCTGAATATCACCTTTCGCAAAAAAAGTTAATATCCTTAAATACTTCGAATTCCTGCATGGTGGATTTCGGTGAGAAGGACAGACCCCTCTTAAATAAGGAAATATGATGTTTCTTGAGGGGAAAGTCAGTAAGATTAATGACAGTCATATCCTGGGACTCCATAGAGGAGAGCTCAGATACTAGACTTGGAGTAGACTCCGCTAACGTCTTCGTGAGTTGGCTCTCAGTTCCCTTATATTCTTTTTTGGTTCTTTTTCTTTTTCCTTTTCTTTTTCTTTTTGTGTTGGAAGTTTCCGCCTTGCCTGCTGCATATTGGGATTCTGACTCTGCATCGTGTCTGAATTGTCTGTCCCCCCCCCCCCCCCCCCCTGTCTATGTCTAAATAGCCAACCGACTTGGTGGAGGAATTTTCATCCCAATCCGTAGACTGTGAATGTTTAGGGGCTGATGTGTTCCTTCTACTTCTACGTGATTTGGGGATTCATTGAATCTCTCAAATTCCTGATCCTGTTTATAGGGTTCAAGAAGTTGTGTGCTATTATCGATGTTTACATTTGTTTTTCGTTCGATACTTTTTTTAGCGCGTGAAAAATAGGGCTTTCACCCATTCAAAAAAAAAAATGGATTTTGACGGAAGCGGATGAAAATGGATGATCATTGGTTGTCATACGTTTTTCCATAGGAATGGATTGATGTCCGTTTTTCATCCGTCAACAGTCCGTATGTGTGAAAGGGGCCTTAGCCTTTTGACTAAAATGGCATTTCAGTTTTAGTCCGATTTTAGTCTTCTGCAGTTTTAGTAGTATTTAGTTGACTAACTCTCCAGTACATTTTAGTTGTCTAAAATCTAATGGGTGTAGTTAAGTTGTAATGAATTATTTAAGCATTTCTCTACAATTTCCAAACTTCATTATATACTCCTGGAGTGAAAAATCGAATATGTTAATATTTATGGTATTCAGGTTTAAACATGCACTACAGGCACAGATTTAGTCGTTATATAATGCCTTTATTTAACCAAGTTTCGTTACACTTCTGTCAAAAAAGCAATATTCTTGTAACGTTAACAAAAAAGAATTAGAACTGTTGAAATAATAAACTGGCAGTAAACTGATTACTTTTGTAGAAATAAGCATTACCCTTGAGTATAGGGTTTATTATGCTGTGCCAGACTGCAAGTGATAGTGCCTGTGCTGTGTGCTTGTAGCTGCTGAAATGTTTTTCTGTGTTCTAAAAAGCCCAAAAACTCTTTGCATGATGATGCCACTATGCAGTGCACATTTTACATGAACTTTAACAGTTCAAGGAACTGAACAGAACATCTGTTCAGTTTCTTGAACTGTTAAAAGTTCATGTAAAAGTGCACTGCATGGTGGCACTGGCATCACACAGAGTTTTGGGTTTTTTTAGAACACAGAAAAACAATTCAGCAGCTACAAGCACACAGCACAGGCACTATCACTGGCAGTCTGGCACAGCATAATAAACCCTATACTCAAGGGTAATGCCTATTTCTACAAAAGTACATTCACAATCCACACACTAATGGCATTATTGTAGACTGCACTTTTTCTTTGAATGTATCTGAGAATTAGAACTGTAAATGAACTGTAAATGTGTGTTGCAATGACAATGAAGGTAAATATCACACTAAAAAGACTGCTAGGGGCAGGACCCTGACGTAAGGCTGCCCTTTTTGACAGTTACTGATCTATATATTTTTTTAACATGAAGTTTATTCAAGTTTTCAATACAAACAGACTAAAGCAGTGGTATAATTTCTTCAGTTATATACAGATCACCAATAAGGAACATATCAAAACATTATCAACATATGCTGTTATCCAAAGAGAAATGAAAATAAATCTATTGTCAAAAGTGTACTGAACTGGGACCGGGAGTGCAGAAAAGAAGGGGAAAGTAGCGCGTTATATATGGGGAGGGTGGGAAGAAGTTCTACCTCTGTACTATAGGAAGTAACTTCCACTGAACATATGTACGCTTTTCTCCTATATCACAAAATGTCAATATACCATTGTTCTGAACCCTACTCCAGAGGCAACCGCCACTCACGCACCATATTTTTCTTTTTTGTGTGATATTTATCTCTATTGTCAAATTTGTCAAAGCTAAGAGAGAGAGGAGTTGATAAAAAGTGGTGGTTGATATAGTTCCACATACTACTGGCATTTGTAGCCTGCACATTTCTCCTATGAATTTAAATTGACAATTAAAACTGTTGAAAATATTGATTCCTCCCAGGGTGGATAAAAATCGATGATGCAAAAAAAAAATTCGGATTTTTTTCGTATTTCGATCTGATTGTTTTTTGGATTGAAATCAAATTTATTTTAATAAAATGCTTTTGGAGTAAAAATCTATCTGAAGATAGTTTTCTATTTAATATACATTACTAATTTAGTCCAGCATGAAATAGAGCATAGTTATGTAGCATGAGGCTGTATATTCTGCAATATTTACATTTTTGGTAAACTCATCCAATGAATGCAAGCTGAGATAACATGCACGCCATTGATGCATTCACTCAATTTCACAGTAACCATGAGTTAATACAAACTTCAGGAATATTCCTTTATCCCATTGTTTTGCAAATCTATGTACACTACAAACTGATTGTTTGAAGAGAAATGCATCTGTACCATTGTAAGAGAACTGTTGCGCTCTGGGCACACTTGTGCACGCATGCGTGCGTAAGGAGCTCTTTGGATCGCAGATGCGCCAATGCAAGTGCGCAAAGGAGTGTGCGCGCCCGCAGGAGCGCGTCCACGCGCCCCTTTGGCGCCAGACGGCTTATTTAAGGGACGCACTGACTGTAACAGATGCTGACTGATCTTCAGCTGTTCCTGTACCAGTATCCTGTGTTTCTGCTTGCCTGCCTGGGAGGCCTCGCCTGTCATGGACATCTGCCGATCAATTTCTGCACTAGCCCATACTGTACGGAATCTCCAAGAAGACCTGAGCCAGATGGAAGATCATCTACCGAATCTGCTTGATGTTTCATCTGCCTCTACCCACCTTGCTCTTGTGAATTCTTCTGTGCAAACAGACTTCTGCCTGCTCAGTGAAACCTCTCTGCCTCTTGAACCCAGAGTACCCTTGCCTGAGCATTTTTCAGGGGATCGCAAACTGTTCTGTACTTTCCAAAACGCCTGTGAACTTTATTTTTCCTTGCTACCCCAAACTTTCTCATCTGAGAGTATTAAAGTGGGATTTATCATTACACTCCTACGAAATGAACCACTCTCCTGGGCTCATCGTCTTGGAGAACAACATGATCCAGCCTTATCTACCACTGACTCCTTCTTTTCAGCCATGTCCCAGCTGTATGCTAATCCCTTCCTCCAACAGACTGCTGAATCCACACTTGGTAAACTCCAACAAGGCTTAAGATCCGTAGAAGACTATGTAACTGATTTCTGTGTCTGGAGTTTAGATACGCAGTGGAATAAAGCCGCTCTACATCATCAATTTCGTCTTGGACTCTCTGACACATTAAAAGACGAACTTGCCCAAGTAGGAGTACCATCATCCCCTGGAAGATCTGATCAATCTTGTCATCCAAATCGACCGTTGACTGCGTGAAAGGCAATCTGAGAAGGCTAATACCAGGCCATCTACTTCCTTGAGAGTTTTTGCTGCTGTTTCTGCAGTCACTTCCAGGTTACTAAGGGGACCCCACAAGAATAAGGAGCACCTTGAGTCTCCCCGCAGAAGCTTTCTAAGACCACCTCAGTCTCCTTCTAAACGCCTCCGGCGATTAAATGACTGACTATGCTTTTACTGCAGAGCGGCAGGTCATTTCATTCAGACTTGTCCCATAAGACCTGCCAAGCCCACTCCTATATCACCTCACATGATGCATCCTCCTGGGAGGGATCTGCTACATCTCCCTCTTTCACTCCAGTTTCAGTTGCCGGGAAGGACTATTCCTGTAACCGCAATTATAGACTCAGGAGCCTGCAGTTGTTTTGTGGACTCAGCCTTTGTCACCTTACATCAACTTCCTGTATGCACCAAGAGGCAAAGATTTACTGTGCATCTTGCAGATGGCTCTGGTCTCAAGTCTGGGCCTGTTACACAAGAGGCTGTACCCATTCTCTGCCAGACTTCCTCAGAACATCAGGAACTTCTCCGTTATGGATGTCATAACTTCCCCCATGTTTCCTGTTATCCTGGGGTTACCTTGGCTGAGGGCCCATAACCCTCATATTGACTGGCTCACTGGAGATATCTCCTTTTCCTCATTTATTGCTACCCAGAAAATTCTGCTAATCCTGCTCCTCTCCTCAGCATCCACTCAGACCCCGAAACTATGAAGTTAGTACCCGTAGCTTATCATGAATTCCTGGATGGTTTTAATAAAAAGAATGCAGAAACTCTTCCTCCCCACCGGACTTACGATTGTCCCGTTGAACTTTTACCAATGGCAGAGATTCCTTTCGGCCGAATTTACCCTCTCTCGGAACCCGAACTAGAGGCCTTACGCAAATACATAGATGAAAGTCTGGAAAAAAGGTTACATTCGGGCCTCTTCCTCTCCTGCAGGGGACGGTATCTTCTTTGTGGAGAAAAAAAGATCACTCCCTGAGGCCCTGTATTGACTATCGTGATCTTAATAAAATAACCATCAAGAACAGGTACCCACTTCCAGTAATGCCCGAGTTGTTCCAGAGACTGCGTGGAGCACGAGTCTTTTCCAAACTCGATCTGAGAGGTGCCTACAATTTGGTTCGAATCAGGAAGGGAGATGAATGGAAGTCTGCCTTCAGGACACGCTTTGTGCATTTTGAATAACTAGTCATGCCCTTTGGTCTCTGCAATGCCCCAGCCACCTTTTCAGCACCTGGTAAATGACGTTTTTCAGGACTTCCTTGACCTGTTCATCATTGCCTATCTCGATGATATTCTTATCTTTTCTGACTCGATCGAAGTTCATCGTACCCATGTGAAGAAAATTGAGTAAACTTTGTGAACATCACCTCTATGCCAAGGCTGAAAAGTGCGACTTTGAAAACAGACAATACAATTTCTGGGACTTGTCATCTCCGCTGATGGTATCTCCATGGATCCCCAGAAAGTCGCCGCTGTCTTGGAATGGCCAGCTCCTACAGACCGGAAGGCGGTACAAAGGTTTGTGGGATTCTCTAATTTTTATAGGAAATTCATTAAGAACTTTTCTGGCATTATCTCTATTAGCCTTTTGACTAAACAGCGTGTTCCTTTCCGGTGGAGTACAGAAGCACAAACATCTTTCGAGCAGTTAAAAGCTTTGTTCACCTCAGCCCCCATCTTAAAGCATCCTGATCCATCCTTGCCCTACATTCTGGAGGTAGACGCCTCTGAAGACGATGTGGGGGGCATAATATCACAGCGACAGGGTCCTAAGTCTCTACTCCATCCTGTGGCGTTGTTCTCCAAGAAATTGAATTCATCTGAGATAAATTATGATGTAGGGGACCGGGAATTGTTGGCCATTAAAGCTGCCCTCGAGGAGTGGCGTTACCTGTTAGAAGGTGCTCTGCACCCTATACTCCTCTTCACTGACCACAAGAACCTCGAGTACCTGAGAACAGCTAAAAGACTTAGACCTCGGCAGGCAATATGGGCATTGTTCTTCTCCCGTTTCACATTCCACATAACTTTCCGCCCTGGTTCAAAGAATGGTAAAGCAGACACGCTGTCGCGCATGTTTCATGATCCTGTTCGTCCCTCGGAAGCAGACACCATTTTACCAGCCAAAAACTTTCTTCTTCTCCAAACCGATCTGATGTCCCAAATAAGAACTGAGTTGTTGGAACACCCCCCTTCCCAAGACTTACCCCTCCAGCTAAAGGACGGCCTTTATTACCATAAGGAACAGGTCTTTTTTCCCGGAGCAGTTTAGAGTTTCTATCCTGAAGCTTTGCCACGATCATCCTTTGGCGGGCCATTTTGGGACCCACAAGAGTATCGACCTAATTTCCCATTCTTTTTGGTGGCCAGACTTGATTCAGGACTGTAAAAGATATGTCAAATCCTGTGTGACTTGTCAACGCAATAAGACTGATCGAGCCAAGACTTGGGGTCTATTAGAATGTCTTCCTGTGCCTAAGAAGCCATGGAGCATGATATCCATGGATTTCATTGTTGAGCTCCCCCCGTCTGCGAACTTTACCACCATATTTGTCGTGGTCGATCGTCTGACCAAGATGGCACACTTTATACCCTTGCAAGGAACCCCTTCTGCCGCAGAGACTGCTTCCATGTTCATCCGAGAGATAGTGAGGCTACATGGTATCCCAGACCATATCACCTCTGATCGAGGGGTACAGTTCGCTTCCAGATTTTGGAGATCTCTCTGAAGCCTTGAACATCGAGCTCCGTCTGTCCACTGCTTTACACCCTCAAACTAATGGACAGGCGGAGAGAACCAACCAGATTTTGGAACAATACTTGCGTTGCTTATCCTCTTTCTCACAGGACGATTGGTCACCTCTGCTTCCGCTAGCGGAATTTGCATACAATAATTCCATCCACTCTGCTACTAAACAAACATCCTTTTTCTCCAATTATGGATGCCACCCTTCCTTTTTGCCTGAATTACCCGTGGAATCTTCTGTGCCTGCTGTCCAAGACAGATTAAGTTTGTTTAACGCCAACAACAAATTGCTTCAGGACACCATCTCTAAGGCTCAGGCTAACAACAAAAGATTTTTTGACAGGAAAAGGAGGGGTAACTTGAACCTGAAACCAGGAGACAAGGTCTGGCTTTCCACTGCTAATTTTAAACTTAAGTGTCCCTCCAAGAAACTTGGTCCAAAATACCTGGGGCCCTTTCCTGTAAAGAGAAGGATCAACTCTGTGGCCTTTGAACTAATCTTACCAAGGAACATAAGGATTCACCCTGTTTTCCATATCTCTTTATTGAAGACATCAGTGCCCAATCCCTTTTCTAACCGGGATCCGGAAAACCCTCCTCCACTGCTCGTTGAGGGCAATAAAGAGTTTGAAGTAGAAGCCGTTCTTGACTCTAGAACCAAGAATGGCCTAACACAGTTTCTGATTAAATGGAAGGGCTATGGCCCTGAAGACAATTCTTGGGAACCAGCTTCTAATGTACATGCCCACGAAAGGTACAAGCATTTTTTCAGCTCCATCCAGAGAAGAAGCCCCTGAAGGGCATCTGGAGGCTGCCCGTAAGGAGGGGGCAATGTAAGAGAACTGTTGCGCTCTGGGCATGCGCGCATAAGGAACTCTTTGGATCACAGATGCGCCAATGCACGTGCGCAAAGGAGTGTGCGCGCCCGCAGGAGCGCGTCCACGCGCCCCTTTTGCGCCAGACGCCCTATTTAAGGGGCGCACTGACTGTAACAGATGCTGACTGATCTTCAGCTGTTCCTGTACCAGTATCCTGTGTTTCTGCTTGCCTGCCTGATATCTGTTGCTGAACCCTTGGCTTCCCCTGATCTTGCTTCTGGACTCTCCCTCATCTTGATTACTGGTTCCTGATTCCGGCTTCCTATTTGACTCTGCTCCTGCCTGATGATTTGGTACCTTGCTGCCCGCCTGCTTCCGAACCCAGCTACCCCTGTGACTTCGCTCCTGTCTCATGTTTGGCTCCAAGCTGCCTGCCGAGTTGCTGCATCTCCGCTCCTGCGATCTGCTGCTACTTCCTGCATTCCCAAAGTCTCATCATCTGCTTCCAGCTTCCAGGGCTACATCTGCAGGCACTCGTGTTCCTCCTTTCCTTTGGGTCCTTCTGTTTCCATTCTCAGCAGGACCCGGGTTGGAGATACAAGGGAGGCCACTCTCGTCACTTCACACTCCGATAAGGTACGTGACAACCATGCTCTATGTGCGAGGAGGAAGGGCAAGCATTGAAACCTTCTAAGCAGCTTATAAACCTTATGATCTTTCTGCACATAGCTTGAAGTGCTTTATTTCTCCCTTGAGGAGCAAAATGGCAGCATGCCGAAAAAGAGACCCAGTTTGGGAAGCTCATGGAGTTGAGCGAAATGCATTGACGTCTAGGTGTCCTACAGCCTGGCTCTCTTGCCGCACACGTGCAGTCTTTTCCCCTGCTTCACCCTGCATAGCTGGTCAGGCATCACGGTACCACGCAGGTTTACTTTACAGCCCCACTGCACAGTCCCAGTGTGAAAGAGCTCCAAGCATTATATAACTGCATGAGGTTCATTCCAATGGTGTCATGGAACATAAGACAGACTAATTGTGAGCCTTTTGTTGGTAACATTTCATGGTCACGGACGGACCATTGGAGCAGGCTGCATGACGGGTGAGACCTATCCACGGGACGGTTTGTCCTGCTTTATATCTTCACACTGTGTGTTGATTATATAGACTCTCACGCCAATACATTGCTGCAGCTTCACGCATCAGAGATAATCCATCTATACCTATATGCTCTTTCACTGACAGTCTCCATGTCTGCACCATCTCCATTTGGGATCTGTCTGCATACATCCACGTGAATAACTATTAGACAGTTCATCACAGCACTTTCCATACTGTTGGTTCACTGTGACTATTCCTCCAGAGTGGCATTTCTGGCTCTGAGTTTGTGACATTTTTGTTTCATCAGTTGATTCAAGGGATCCTTGAACCTCATGCTCCCCAGTACTTAGTATTACCGGATGCCTATTCCCAGACTGTCAAACATCTAGTCACCCCCCGTGTAAGTGAGAAGTGAATGTCTGTGTGTAAGTTAGCATGAGCTGTTTTTATTCATATTGTGACAATGTTGCCATAATGTTTTTACACTTTTGGTGAAGGTTTTGTTCATTTTGGTTCAATAGCCAGCCGTAACGTTTACATGTGTCTTTTTTGCATCAATTAGGCTGCTTTCACACTGAGCTTTACAGGCACTATAGCGCTAAAAATAGCGCCTGTAAAGAGCCTCTGCTCTCTCTCTCCAGTGTGAAACCCCGAGTGCTTTCATACTGGAGCGGTGCGCTGGCAGGGCGTCAAAAAAAAGTCCTGCAAGTAGCATCTTTGCAGCGCTGTAGGAGCGGTGTATACACCGCTCCTAAACCGTCCCTGCCCATTGAAATCAATGGGCAGCGCCGGCATAGCGCCGCTGCAGTGGCGCTTTAAGGTCGGTCTTAACCATTTTTTGGCCGCTACCTTCGTAAAAACGATGGTAAAGCGCCGCTAAAAATAGCGGCGCCTTACCGCCAACGCCCCAGTGTGAAAGTAGCCTTAAAATTTTTTAGTACTCGTACCGCAGTGTGTTCCATTTGAAGCTTCTATTCAAAACCTTTGGTTTACTTTTTCTGTTTGCCAGTTTGGGAATATTTACTAACCTGACAGCTTATTATTCTAAATAGGAAACCTTAATTTTGTTTGCAAATATTAACCACCTCCATACAGGGCACTTGCACCCCCTTCCTGCCCAGACCAATTTTCAGCTTTCAGCGCTCTCCCAATTTGAATGACAATTACTCAGTCATGCAACACTGTACCCAAATGAAATTTGCATCCTTTTTTTCACACAAATAGAGCTTTCTTTTGGTGGTATTTTATCACTAGTGGGTTTTTTATTTTTTGTGCTATAAATAAAAAAAGACCGTAAATTTTGTGAAAAAGATGCCTTTTTCTTTTGTTTGTCATAAAAGTTTGCAAATTAGTAATTTTTCTTCAGAAATTTTGTCCAAAATTTATACTGCTACATATCTTTGATAAAAAATAACCCAATTAGTGTATATTATTTGGTCTTTGTGAAAGTTTATAGAGTCTACAAACTATGGTGCCAATCACTGAAAATTGATCACATCTGATCACACCTGATGTACTGAAGGCTTATCTCATTTCTTGAGACACTAACAAGTCAGGAAAGTACAAATACCCCCCCAAATGACCCCTTTTTAGAAAGTAGACATTCCAAGGTATTTAAGTAGCATGGTGAGTTTTTTTTAAGTTGTAATTTTTTTCTCACAATTCCTTGCAAAATGAAGATTTTATTTTTTATTTTTAACAAAATTGTCATATGAACAGGTTATTACTCTCTCAGAGCATATACGTACAACAAATTTACACCCCAAAATACATTCTGCTGCTCTTCCCGAGTATGGCGATGCCACGTGTGTGAAACTTTTTTCACAGCCTGGCCACATACAAAGGCCCAACATTGAAGTAGCACCTTCAGGTGTTCTACGAGCATAAATGACACATCTCATTTCTCAACCACCTATTACACTTTTGAAGGCCCTGGAGCACCAGGACAATGACCCACAAAATGACCCCAATTTGTAAAGCTAACACCCCAACGTATAATCTGAGGCATAATGAGTCTTTTGAACGGTTCATTTTTTTCCAGAAGTTTTTGGAAAATGTAGAAAAAAAAAATCAAAACGTTTTTTTTTTTTGTTTTTTTTTTTCTTTTACACAAAGTTGTCAATTTATAAAATATTTCTAACACATAGCATGTATATAGCAAAAATTACACCCCAAAACACATTCTACTACTCATCCTGAGTATGGAGATACCACATGTGTGAGACTTTTACACAGCCTGGCCACATACAGAGGCCCAACAATGAGGTAGTACCTTCAGGCGTTCTAGGAGCATAAATTGCACATCTCATTTCATTCCTACCTATCAAACATACTCTGATGGGCTGGTGACGGGTACTCTGATGGGCTGGTGACAGGTACTTGGGTACTCTGATGGGCTGGTGACTCGTACTTGGGTACTCTGATGGCCTGGTGACAGGTACTGGGGTACTCTGATGGCCTGGTGACAGGTACTGGGGTACTCTGATGGCCTGGTGACAGGTACTGGGGTACTCTGATGGCCTGGTGACAGGTACTGGGGTACTCTGATGGCCTGGTGACAGGTACTGGGGTACTCTGATGGCCTGGTGACAGGTACTGGGGTACTCTGTTGGCCTGGTGACGGGTACTCGTGTACTCTGTTGGCCTGGTGACGGGTACTCGTGTACTCTGATGGCCTGGTGACGGGTACTCGGGTACTCTGATGGCCTGGTGACGGGTACTCGGGTACTCTGATGGCCTGGTGACGGGTACTCGGGTACTCTGATGGCCTGGTGACGGGTACTCGGGTACTCTGATGGCCTGGTGACGGGTACTCGGGTACTCTGATGGCCTGGTGACGGGTACTTGGGTACTCTGATGGCCTGTGAAAGGTAGTCAGATGGCCTGTGACAGGTACTCAGGTACTCATATGGACTGTGACAGGTACTTTGATGGCTGGCGACAGGCCCTCTTTATTGGGGGGGGGGACAAATCAGTGTGATTGGTGTACACTGTAAGCGGTAACAAGATGTTACCGCAATCTCCTTCTCACACATGATCGGTGTGTGAAGAGGAGAACCTATATGCCTATGCCTACAGGGGGAAGCTTAGTAAATGCATGTTTACTAAGTCCCCCTCGCGGCGCTCCCCAGCCTAACAGATCACGGAGATCAGTGCAGGGAGAAGCGGCAGGCGGGAAATGAGAGTTGCCGCTCGGCCATGGATCGAGGGTGCGGGGGCAGTTGGGAGGGGGGCGATCTGACTGACGGGGGGGACACATTGGATCCTCACCAAGCTCCATGCAGCACCTGAAGCCGGCGGGAGTGGAGGCGGGATGCCGGCTAATGATGGTAACTGCAGGCAGCGGGTTTGCAAGGGGAGGGGGGGTCGGATCGGGTGGAGGGGGGTAATCAGTGCTGGGCGAGGGGGGAAGAAGGGGAGTCAAGGGGATAGGAGAGTGGGGGGCAGTTTTAGATGGAAAGGAGCAGCGGGGGTGGAGAGGCAGGGGACAGGAAATCGGCAGCATGGGTGGGGGATGGTTATATTAGGGGTTAATAACTCTGATCAGCGGGTTGTAATCCGCTGATCAGAGTTATAGAATTCTTTAGCAGAGTCTGAATCTTTTTCTGCCAGTAAATACCTTGTACAGTCCACTTCCTGTTTTTTGTCTGGTAAAAAGCCTAGGCTTAAGACATCATCCACAGCTTTCTCCAACTCATGAGTTTTCCAGGAATGGAGGGGGGTGAGTCATAAGAAGGCCAGTGAGAGCTGCAGAGCTGGAGGTGTGTCTGTATAAAATCCAGGAAGTGAACAGGCAGCAGCTTCAGCTGCCCACAGTAGAATCCAGCGAGACTCAGTGGAGGGAGATTTCTGCTGCATATTTGGCAAATACAGAATCACAGTATATATAAAATATGCAAAGTGGTTGGAGGGAAGCATTTAGAATGGCAAAGATGTTTTTAGTACAAATTATGTGAGCAGACTGCAGTTCCTCTCTAATTATGAACACAGCTACATTACCAGTCATAAGAGGATGTGCACACTTATGCAACCATATTTTAGTTTTTTTCTTTTTACTTCCCCATACCGCCCTTCACCCCTCCCCTAAAAGATTTCAGTTTGTTGTTCAACTGAGTTGTACAGTATATAGGTCACGTTAAAGGTGGAAAATGTTCTGAAATTATTTATTTTTGTCTGTCTTTTTTTTTTTTTTTTTTTTTTTTTTTTACATCACAGTAACCTAACATTTTAACAGGGGTGTATAGACTGTTTATATATCCATTGTATGCGAACATCTCTGGGAACCCTTTCAATTAGGTGGCATAGGTTGGGTTATTTGAGAATGTAGGAGAAAAAAGCAACCACGCGTTAATTTATGTACTTGATAACTAGCAATATTTTGTTTCACAAAATTTATTTAATTTTTTTTAAGCTGTGTTTTTCTTTTTTTCATCCACAGGGAAGTGTAGGAAAACATAAGTAACAAGGTGCACCGAGATGTGGATAGTGAAAAAGTATACCAGAGCGTGACAGTGCAAATTGTTATGCAGCAGCTGTGATATACAGGTCTTGACGTAGCGAAAATCTGTTAATCGGAGCAGGGGGGGGTGGAGGCATTGGTGGATTCAGTGGGGAGTGCTCTGTGTTACTGGTGTTGTGCACCTCCGATTAAGCTAGCGGGAGAGTGGTAAACCTTCCACAAAGTAAGCGCATGGAGAAAGGGGAGAGCAGGACTAGATAGGAAGTGCTGAAGTCAAAGAAGAAGGCCGAGGCAAAAAAGGGGTCATACTGTGGGTGCGTGGGGGAGACTCACCTGGGCCTTCAGACAAAACGGTAAAGTACAGCGCCTGGTGGCATTAAATTAAAAGCAAAGTACGGTTTAGGGTCACTAGAGTGTTGTAGGATAACCAGGGGTCCCATACCTGTAGGAACTTAGCGTGAGAGTCCTCGAGTATGAAAGTAAGCTTCTCGTGGTCCCCAGTAGCCTATGCTAAACCTCAGCAAAGTTGAGAATACCGTTGTCTCTAGGCAATGTTAGCTGAACCACTGGGAACTCAAACACCACCAGCTTCCTTTGGGCAGCAGAGCCGGTCGGATTCGGTTTCTGTAACAGGGCTTCCAAGGGGTTACAGGCAAGGGAAACCTTCAAGACCGACCTGATTAAGGTGTATACCCGCGTCCAAAATCGGATTGCCTTGGGGCATGACCACCATATATGGAAAAGAGCACCAGGTTCCCTACAGCCCTGAAAGCACTTTGGGGAGGCAGCAGGGACAAATTTTGGAAATGTAGTCAGGGTCATGTACCAGCGTGAAAGCACTTTGTAGGCTTTTTTTGGGCCAAGATGTTGTGGGAACACTTGGCGGTAGAGAGACAAATTTTGTTCCAGGTGCTTTGGTCTGAGGGGGTGGCGAGGTCTTTTTCCCATTTTTCCAAGTTGGCCCTTCAAGCGCATCCTGACAGTCGTGGCCTGAAACTAGCTGGAAATTGCCACGAATTGATGGCTCTTTGCTGACATCATCTTGCTGTTCCTTTCCTCCCTTCATGTTACCTTGCCTAACCTATTTACAGTCCTTTCAGATTTCAGTACAATCTCTCACCTACGTATCAACAAATCCAAAGCCCTTGGTCTCTCTGCCCTCGGAACAAATTGCTAGGATTCAGAAAAACTATAGCTTCTCGTGGCCCACCTCTTTGCCATACCTCAGAGTTCAGCTAACCCCTGTCATTTTGTCTACCTGTTTCAGACAAGCTACTACCCCCCCCCCCCCAAATTTAATGACCTAGCCAACCCCCTAGCTTCCTGGATTTCCCTACAGATCTCTTGGTTCACTAGAATCCATGCTCTCCACGTGAAATAATTACGAAACTGCTTTACAGTTTCAGGGTCTTCCTGGTCCCCATACCATGCCACCTATTGCAGATCGAGCAGCTTAAACTACTTGACTTTATCTGGCACTGCTGCCATCCCAGACTCCCTGCTCCAGTTCTCTATTGCCATAGGCTTAAAGAACGTAAAGACCATCCAGGTGTGAGAAGGTCAGAGCATTTTTTATATAGAAGGGGTGTATCAGTCTGATCCCGGTTTTTTACTCCCCTTGAGACTGCTGATTACCATAGTGATCTCACGGTCCGTAATGATGGCTTACAATAAGTCGCGTCTGTGAGTGGGGATAGAGGGGAGCCGGTGGTTGCTAAAGAAGGCTTGAGCTCAGGCAGTGGGAAGGGTTCGAGTCTAGAGTAGAAGAGATACAGCTGTTGGCGTAATTCTGCCAGGGTTTCCTGGGGGTTACTCATTAAAGCATGACGATGCGTTCAAACAGCTATAGGTTTTTGCTGGGACTTGAATTGATGTAACCGTTTGGCCAGCATTGGTCCAGGTTTATCACTTTGGGTGTAGAATTTCTGATTGATCCAGTGTAAGGCTGACCATACACTATACAATTTTCTGATTCAATTTCCTTTAGATTTACCTTCAACTATGTAGTGCAAGGGCCTGTCTGATTGCATACAAATTGAAAGGGTTTAGGTTTGACCTCATATTATATGGTTTTGGTAAATCTAAAGGAAAGTTGAACAGGAAAATTGTATAGTGTATGGCCAGCTTAATTGTTTTCTGAAATATCAGTGAGGCATATATTTAACCACTTGCCTACCAGGCACTTACACCCCCTTCCTGCCCAAGCCATTTTTCAGCTTTCAGCACTGTGGCACTTTAAATGACAATTGCGCGGTCATGCAACACTGTACCCAAACAAATTTTTTATCATTTTCTTCACACAAATAGAGCTTTCTTTTGGTGGTATTTAATCACTGCTGCGGCACTGATAGGCTGAACTGGTGGGCATTGATGAGGTGGCACTGATGAGGTGGCACTAATATGTCGCACTTATGGGCACTGATAGGTGGTACTGATAAGTGGCACTGATAGGCGGCACTGGTGGGTACGGATAGGCAGCATGGATAGGCAGCACTGATGGGCACTGGGCATTGATGGGTGGCACTGATGGACAACACTGTGCGTTGATGGGCAGCACTGATAGGCAGCACTGACTGACATCTAATGGGCACTGATTAGTGGCACTTGTAGGCACTGGTGGGCACTGATTGCTGCCACTGGTGGGCACTGTATGCTGGCATTGGTGGGCACTGATTTGTAACACTGTATTTATTTATTGTAATCGGGGCACTGATGATCAGTGCCCTGATTACATCCCTAGATGTCCCCCTGTGAGGAGATGCCACTGATCGACTCTCCTCTCCTCACACTCTGTCAGTGTGAGGCAAGGAGAGATGATTTCCGGCATCTCCTTGTTTTACATGTGACCGGCTGTGATTGGACACAGCCGATCACATGGTTAAAGAGCAGATGTGACTCTTTACAGGGATCGGGGTTGCGCCATGTCCTAGCAACACGGTGCGGCCACGATTGCCATGCAGCGCGCCCCCGTGGGTGCGCGACAGCGGCCATTCTGGGACGCAGTCATATGACATCTCAGAACGAGAGCTGCACCGCCCCGCCGTCATTCGATGGTGGGCGGGCAGCAAGCAGTTAATTCCATTCTCCTTGTCTAAGTGAAGTTTGGTTGCAGGGGTAGGGTTCAGCTTATGGGCTCTAGAGGCCTGTATGAATTCTGATTCTAATTGGGTCCTGCGTTGTTCTCTTTAACAATCTGGATAGGGGGACCCCTGGAAACACCCTTGTAGGTCTCCAAGACAATGGTTGGTGAGGAAACTGTAGAGGTGTTGTGTTGGAAGTAGTCTATCAGGACTGAGCGTGATTTTTCGATGACCTCTGGATTTTAGAAGCGAATCGTTGAGCACCCAAGGAGAAGGCTTGTCTTTCTGGAAGAAAGCGGCAGTGAATACTGACTGAGTTGTGGTCTGACCAAGGTGCCGTGATAACGGATGCCTTAAGCAGTTCAGGGTGTAAGGATCACTGGGTATCTACAGTGCCTTGAAATTTTCCACATTTTGCTATGCTACAACCAAAAACCTAAATGTATTTTATTGGGATTTTATGTGATAGACACAAAGTGGCACATAATTGTGAAGTGGAAGGAAAATGATAAATGGTTATCAAAATCTTTTACAAATATCTGAAAAGTGTGGCGTGCATTTGTAGTCTACCCCCCTGAGTCAATACTTTGTAGAACCCCCTTTTGCTGCAATTACAGCTGCAAGTCTTTTTGGGTATGTCTCTACCAACTCTGCACATCTAGAGTGAAATTTTTGCTCATTCTTCTTTGCAAAATAGCTCAAGCTCTGTCAGATTGGATGGAGAGCGTCTGTAAACAGCAATTTTCAAGTCTTGCCACAGATTCTCGATTGGAATTAGGTCTGGACTTTGACTGGGCCATTCTAACACATGAATATGCTTTTGATCTAAACCATTCCATTTTAGCTCTGGCTGTATGTTTAGGGTCATTGTCCTGCTGGAAGGTGAACTTCTGCCCCAGTCTCAAGCCTTTTGCAGACGCTAACAGGTTTTCTTCTAAGATTGCCCTGTATTTGGCTCCATCGATCTTCACATCAACTCTGACCAGCTTCCCTGCTGAAGAAAAGTATCCCCACAACATGATTCTGCCACCAAGATGTTTCACGGTGGGGATGGTGTGTTCAAGGTAATGTGCACTGTTAGCTTTCTGCCATACATAGCGTTTTGCTTTAAGGGCAAAATGTTAAATTTTGGTCTCTTCTGACCAGAGCACTTTCTTCCACATGTTTGCGATGTCCCCCCACATGGCTTCTTGCAAACTCCAAAACTGAACTTCTTATGGCTTTCTTTCAACAATAGCTTTCTTCTTGCCACTCTTCCATAAAGGCCAGATTTGTGGAGTGCAGGACTAATAGTTGTCCTACGGACAGATTCTCCCACCTGAGCTATGGATCTCTGCAGCTCCTCCAGAATTACCATGGACCTCTTGGCTGCTTCTCTGATTAAAGCTCTCCTTGCCATGCCTGTCAGTTTAGGTGGACAGTCATGTCTTGGTAGGTTTGCAGTTGTACCATGCTCTTTCCATTTTCGGATGATGGATTGAACCGTGCTCGTGAGATGTTCAAAGGTTGGGATATCCTGCTTTAAAATTTTCCACAACTTTATACCTGTCCTAAATAGATAAATTGATGATGGACTTTGTAGGCACCACAATAACAATGCTTATAAAATTCAAAAATCTTTATTACAAAATATAAAATTTACAATGCTAAAACATTCACAGTAATGCAATAATTGCCTATTGGCACATAGCACACCACCTTTTTACGCCAACATTGATATGCTGTCTATTTAGTCACAAAACCAGGTAGACCTGATGATTAATAATTATACAACAGACTAATGCCCTGTACACACGATAGGATTTTCCGATGGAAAATGTGTGATAGGACCTTGTTGTCGGAAATTCCGACCGTGTGTAGGCTCCATCACACATTTTCCATAGGAATTTCCGACACAAAGTTTGAGAGCTTGCTATAAAATTTTCCGACAACACAATCCGTTGTCGGAAATTCCGATTGTGTGTACCCAAATCCGACGCACAAAGTTTCACGCATGCTGAGAATAAATGAAGAGATGAAAGCTATTGGCTACTGCCCCGTTTATAGTCCCGACGTACGTGTTTTACGTCACCGCGTTCAGAACGATCGGATTTTCTGACAACTTTGTGTGACCGTGTGTATGCAAGACAAGTTTGAGCCAACATCCATCGGAAAAAATCCATGGATTTTGTTGTCGGAATGTCTGATCAGTGTCCGACCGTGTGTACAGGGCATTAGTGTTGAGTGGTTGGAGGTGTGCTGTAGCTCAGCTCTACATGTTTTGCGCGTGGGAATGCTTCTTTAGGAGCTTAGGCATATACTCTACATGGATAGAAAATGGATAGTAAATCACATAAGCTCATAAGTTTACATACCCTGGCAGAATTTGATTTCTTGACCATTTTTCAAAGAATATGAATAACACAAACTTTTCTTTCACTCATGGTTAGTGTTTGGCTGAAGCGATGTATTATCAATCAACTGTGTTTACTCTTTAAATCATAATGTCAACAGAAACTACCCAAATAACCCTGATCAAAAGTTTACATACCCCAGTTCTTAATATTGTGTATTGCCCCCTTTAACATCAATGATAGCTTGATGTCTTTTGTGGTATTTGTGGATGAGGCTCTTTATCTTGGTAAAGCTGCCAATTCCTCTTGGCAAAAAGCCTCCAGTTCCTGTAAATTCTTGGGCTTTCTTGCATGAACTGCACGTTGGAGATCTCCCCAGAGTGCCTCAATGATATTGAGGTCAGGAGACTGAGATGGCCACTCCAGAACCTTCATTTTATTCTACTGTAGCCAATGACAGGTCGACTTGGCCTTGTGTTTTGGATCATTGTCATGTTGGAATGTCCAAGTACGTTCCATGCGCAGCTTCCTAGCTGATGAATGCAAATGTTCCTCCAGTATTTTGTGATAACATACTGCATTCATCTTGCCATCAATTTTGACCAAAATTTCCTGTGCCTTTTGTAGCTCACACATCCCCAAAACATCAGCCACCCACCTGTGTTTCACAGTAGGAATGGCCTTTCATAGAAGGCCTTGTTGACTCTTCTCCAAATGTAGTGTTTATGGTTGTGGCCAAAAAGCTCAATTTTGTTCTCATCACTCCAAATGACTTTGTGCTAGTCTCTCTGCTGTTTGAGGCTTGTCTCTTTGCCGTATTGTAAGCGGGATACTTTGTGTCAAGATAAAGTGTCTCATTCACAAATACCACAAAAGACTTCAAGCTCCCATTGATGTTAAAGGGGGCAGTGCACGGTATTAAGAACTGGGGTATGTAAACTTTTGGTCAGGGTCATTTGGGTAGTTTCTGTTGTGATTATGATTTAAAGAGTAAACACAGTTAATTGATAATAAATGGCTTCAGACAAACACTAACCATGACCAGTAAACTTATGAGCACAACTGCCACTGTACACGGTAGCGAACACAGGGTAGAGATGGATAGATCTAGCACCGATGCTTCATGATGGCCGAAATTGTAAATGATTTTTCTAACCAACCACTGGGTTCCTAATGACCATAATGTGGTTGCAAGCAGTCATCTACCAAGGTAAGAATATAAACAGGATTGCTAGATATCAATCATACTCCCCTGTGACTAAATACACCTTCCATTTAGCTGCTTTAGTAACCTACTGCATAGAGAGACATCCACTACGCAGCTCCGCCTTTCCTAGACCACCCAGCGTGGTGAATGGTGGCTGTATGAGGTGCTGAAAGCGCCCCTTTGTACATCTGCCCCGGTTGTGACGCCACATCCGCACAACCGGAAACTGCGTCAGTCGACCCAGCCGCTGGCCACTGTGCATGTGCCAGAAACATGCGCCAGAAACCTGCGCATGCGCACCGGTCATGATAGACTCGCCTAACAGCAGAGGAACCAGTTGAATGACGCAGTGGCAAGGGTGGACCTAGCAGGAGAACACTGCCCCCTAGCCAGTCCTCCAATCGCTGCAGCCTGACCGCCCATTGGAGATGGCACAGCCAATCACGCGGCGCTGTGCGGCCACATAACCATGGGATTAGTGTTTTCATGCACCAGGACTAAGTCTGAGACCAATTGCCTAGCATAGATGATGACAACCAGCGAAGTACATATGTTTGAACAAGGAGCACAACATCCTTATATACAAAAAGACATTCATTAGGTAATTTTTAGAACTCTCTTAGAATCGCAACCATACTCAGTGTAGCCATATCGGAAATATAACACATGACAAAATCAAGTGAACATAGACCTATAGCAAGAAACATAACATATATTAATATAGAGTATGGGCCAGGATCACCAAACCAGAAAGGGGATACGTGATGTTAAACTGGGTAGGCACCCAGACAGGTATTAGATTGATATCTTAAATAATCCTGATACATTATTTTATACAAGGGGGGCAATGATTTAGATGGGTATAGATTGATTGCATGGTTGCAATCATTATTATTATTATTATTATTATTATTATTTATTATTATTTGAGGTATTAGCATATAAGCTTCTATAATTTAATATATACTTACAAAAAAGGGTCTATATAACTGAGTCTTATTGATGCCTGGAGCATGTGTGGTATCCAGACGCTCAATCCACATTGTCTCTCTTTTGGAGAATTGTCTTATCCAAATTGAAACCACCCCCCCCCCTTTGGATACATATAAGGTATCAAATTTGTGATACAAGTCTAGGTGTCTGCTTACCGACGTAAGCATCTTGCCAGTGGCTGGAGTAGTAAACCTGGTCGTTGATCCTTTGCCTTAACTGTCGGGCTGCTTTACCTTCATAAAACTTCCCACATCCCTGACCTGTCTGGTGTGTTCCTTGGGCTTCACAATGCTATTTGTTCACTAAGGTTCTCTAACAAACCTTTGAGGGCTTCACAGAACAGCTGTATTTATACTGAGATTAAATTACACACAAGTGGACTCCATTTACTAATTAGGTGACTTCTGAAGGCAATTGGTCCACTAGATTTTAGTTGGGGGTATCAGAGTAAGGGGGGCAGAATACAAATGTATGCTACACTTTTCACATTTATTTGAAAAGTATTTTGAAAACCATTTATCATTTTCCTTCCAATTGGTGAACCAATTTTTAAGTTGATCTAAGACTGCTGCCGTGAAGTAATCTTTTAACACTGGTAAGCCCATGCCTCCCACAGATTTGTGTCTGCTCTGTATGTGAGGAGAGCATCTAGCCCTTCTCCTCGAACACTCAAATTTCGATAATTGCCTTTGCATTGTTGTAAAAAAGGACGAGGGTATTTGATTTGGCAAACCTCTGAAGTAGTAAATTTAATTTTGGGAGTAGTAACATTTTTTTTACGCTGCTAGGTGTTCAGACCAGGTTAGGAAACGTTTTTGGATTCTAGAGAGTTCTTGTTGAAAGGTGTTGACTAGTGGGGTGTAGTTGACATGATATAGATTTGTGAGGGGGGAGGTGAGTTTAATATGTGATGGAGTTTTTGGTCCAAGGGTATGGAAGATTCAGTTTTAGGGACAATTCTAGGTTTTTATCCACTTACTAAGCCTCCAGACCTTAATAGGTGCTCCCGCCCTACTGTGAACTCTCAGGTGCTGGCTCTGCACAAGTCTGTAGAAACAAGAAAATCCTGGACTGCCTCACTCCGTAGAAAAGGCATCTTTATTGATTGCTTACTCATAGCTGATGAGTAAGCATCAAACGATGTGAAACGCATTAGCTATTAATCCCTGTCTTGTCCACGTCTTGATTTGACTGCCATGTTGGATTTTATACCATTTTTTTCAATAAAGATGCCTTTTCTACGGAGTGCGGCAGTCCAGGATTTTCTTGTTTCTACATTCCTAATATGTTTGACTTGGTGGTGTTAACCTTGTAATAGGATACTGTGCTGAACAATTGTAATATGTCATGTGGTGCAGGTAATGATATGGCCGGATTAGATAAAGAAAGAATAACGTTGTCTGCAAACAATGATATTGTATGTTGGTGTTTGTGAACTGTGATGCCCTGTATGTTCGGATCTAATATTTTCTCCGCTAGGGGTTCCATAATTAAGGCAAAAATTATAGGGGACAGGGGACACCCCTGTCTGGTCCCATTAGTGATTTGGAATGTTTTGGAAAACATTCCTTCCGTAAAAACAAATGATGATGGAGATGAATATAGTGCTAATATTGCGTTTTGCATTGGGCCGGTCATCCCAAAGTTCTCCAAATGCAGAAGGTTTAGCATTCTTCTGGTGGCGTCTGTGGTCTGGCGACCCAATACGAAACCCACTTGGTCATAATTTATCAGTTTCGGCAGCAGGTTTGTTAGTCTGTTTGCTAGCATCTTGGCGTATAGTTTCAAATCTACGTTCAGTAAAGAGGTTGGCCTAAAGTTTTGTGGTAAGTTAGGTTCTTTGCCCGGCTTGGGAAGGGTGATTATTGTGGCTGTGAGCATTTCCGGGAGAAATTTCGCTGTGGTCTTTGCCGCCTCAAAGACTCGATGTAAGTGCGGTGATAGGATAGTGCCAAACATTTGCTAATATTCAGAAGAATATCCATCAGGTCCTGGGGATTTGTTGTGGGGGAGGTTTTTAATAGTTTTTTTTCTATTTGCTGTGTTGTAAAGGGTTGGTTCAAGTGGTGCAAGTCAGTTTGAGATATTGTAGGTAAGTTCACCGAGGTAAAAAGTCAGATATTGTGGCATCATTGGGTTGGAAGGTTTTAGGGTAATTTCTAAGATTATAAAGCGTTTGTAGTAGTCACTAAAGGCGTCTGCAATTTCTTTGGGGTTTGTGACTTTTACTTTGGATTTAGTATTTATGATGTAGGGGATTTTTTGTTTGATTATCTTCTCTTTAAGGTGATTAGCTAGTAGTTTTCCCACCTTATTCCCATATCTGTATGACTGGACTTTTAGGGAACGCATCTGATAGTCGTGTTGGGCTATCAAGTGGGTTCGTAATTCCTGTCTGGAAGAAAACTATAAGTCCCTGAGTTTTTGTGTTGAGTTCTGCTTATTTAGAATTTCTAAGTGGTGGATTTTAGCTAGTAATTCGTTAAGTCGTTCTGACTGTTTCTTTTATTTTTGCGCTCATCTGTATGAGCAGACCTCTAATGTAGACTTTGGGTGTTCCACAATATGAAGGGATCATCGACCGAAGGAGCGTTAATGGTAAAGAATTCTTTAAGTGCTTTTCCTATTTGGTCTGAGTTTTTAGGTTGAGATAGGGTATAGATGTCGTTACGCCATCTGTTTGCCCTGGTTTCGGTACGATGATCCCCCACACCAGTGGAAGTTGGAGCATGGTCTGACCATATAATACAATGTATTTCTGACTGACAACCTGTTGCAAAATTTTGTCTACTAAAAACAAGTCTATGCGAGAATATGTGTGATGTACACTAGAGTAAAATGTAAACTCTTTTTCTGAATAGTGTTGGCATCTCCACACATCATAAAGACCTGAGGAGGAGATGAATCGGTCCAGAGTTGCTCTACGCTGTTGGTGTCTTGTATCGCTGGACAAGTCCAGATCTTTATCAGGGAATGCGTTAAAAGTCTCCGCACATGATTACATATCCTTGTCTCATTGTGGAGACTTTCTTCCAAATCTTTTTCAAAAATGCTAGTTGTTTTGTGTTGGGGAGGTACACATTAACCAATGTGTACTTGGTGTTATCGAGTTCACATACAAGGACTATATATCTGCCTGAGTTGTCCAAGTGTACGTCCAGACTTTTGAATTGGATAGAGACCTTGATGGCTATTGCTACTTCCCTTTTTTTGGATGGGCCGTTAGCTTGAAAAATGTGGGGGAATTGGCGGTGTTGGAAGGTAGGTGGTCTTTGGGAAACAAAGTGAGTCTCTTGAAAGCAGATCACATCCCTTTGGAGTCTTTTTGCTTTCTTCCATGCCATCTGCCACTTATGAGGGCTGTTCAGTCCCTTAACATTGAAGGAGGTGATTTTAAGTGGCATGCTGAAATGGTGAGGAGGTCAGTTTATGGTTTGAGTAGGGATGAGCTGGTGTAACGTTGAATTACCTGTCTCTGGATGGGATGCGGAGGCTAGGCAGATGAACGTTGGATGATGAGATGTAGTCCACTGTAATAGTGCACAGAGATGAGATGGTTGGATCCTTAGGAAAAACCTTTTAAAAAGAAGTTATTTAAGGTTCAAAGAAATACAACAGTGTAACAACTTGTGATTCGAAGGAGAATCTGTGCGGTAAGAACAACCGCTCAACGTATGGGGGGGTAACTGAAAAACAAATCGGTATTCCCCTGGGCCATCAGGGGGGAGATTAAGTGTACGGGACACGAGTAGGGTGTTCAGCCTGTTTTGGCATCAGAATTGTTACAGGTTGATGCTGGTGAACTGGTGTTATTTTCGTCTGTGGCTCCTGGGGCAATAATTTAACATTCCTGCATGAGGCGGAGGCCTTCTTTCATATTGGTGATCAAATGTGTGGTGCCTTCCCTTGTGACAAGCAGCTTCGCTGGATACAGCCAATGGTAAGCAATATTGTGGTTGTTGGGGGCTTTGTTATGGTTGCCAGTTTTCTGCGTTGTTGCATGGTGAAGGCCGACAAGTCAGCGAAGGATAGTTTTTGCAGGTCAGAGGGTAAAGAGTCACGGTGCCTAGTTGTCACCATGAAATGATCCTTATTGTGGTAAAAGTGGATTCTGACAGTGTCTTTGGGCAGATGCGAGGCAATGTGCCTTGGTAGCCTATGTATGTGATCTATAATGAGATCTTCCACTGCTGCTACTCTCCCTAGAAGTGGGCGTCCTGTAAAGATGACTTCAAGAGCACAGCGCAGACTGCTCAATGAGGTGAAGAAGAATCCTAGAGTGTCAGCTAAAGACTTACAAAAGTCTCTGGCATATGCTAATCTCCCTGTTAGCGAATCTACGATACGTAAAACACTAAACAAGAATGGATTTCATGGGAGGATACCACAGAGGAAGCCACTGCTGTCCAAAAAAAAAAAAAACATTGCTGCACGTTTACAGTTTTCACAAGAGCACCTGGATGTTCCACAGCAGTACTGGCAAAATATTCTGTGGACAGATGAAACCAAAGTTGAGTTTGGAAGAAACACACAACACTGTGTTGAGAAAAAGAGGCACAGCACACCAACATCAAAACCTCATCCCAACTGTGAAGTATGGTGGTGGGGGCATCATGGTTTGGGGCTGCTTTGCTGTGTCTGGGCCTGGACGGATTGCTATCATCGAAGGAAAAATGAATTCCCAAGTTTATCAAGACATTTTGCAGGAGAACTTAAGGTCATCTGTCCACCAGCTGAAGCTCAACAGAAGATGGGTGTTGCAACAGGACAACGACCCAAAGCATAGAAGTAAATCGACAGAATGGCCTAAACAGAAGAAAATAAGCCTTCTGGAGTGGCCCAGTCAGAGTCCTGACCTCAATCCGATTGAGATGCTGTGGCATGACCTCAAGAAAGCGATTCACACCAGACATCCCAAGAAAATTGCTGAACTGAAACCATTCTGTAAAGAGGAATGGTAAAGAATTATTCCTGACCGTTGTGCAAGTCTGATCTGCAACTACAGGAAACGTTTGGTTGAAGTTATTGCTGCCAAAGGAGGTTCAACCAGTTATTTAAATCCAAGGGTTCACATACTTTTTCCACCTGCACTGTGAATGTTTACATGGTGTGCAATAAAAGCATGGTAACATTTAATTATTTGTGTGTTATTAGTTTAAGCAGACTGTGATTGTCTATTGTTGTGATTTAGATGAAGATCAGATCACATTTTATGACCAATTTGTGCAGAAATCCATATCATTCCAAAAGGGTTCACATACTTTTTATTGCAACTGTATAAGCATGCAGAGTGGATCGCAAAGACACTAAACATATCCTTTAATGTGCTGTCCATTACTGGTGTATTAGCAGTGGGAAAATCAAAAATTGAATCTTGCAATTCCCTGGTATCTAGTGATGAGTCCAGGCTTACCTCCAGGTCTTCCACTGTAGAACAGTCCATCTTTTGCCTGCTTTTGGCCGGGCTGGATGATGCAGATGGTGGTAGAGAGAAGCCCCCCTTCCTTGGCCTTTTGGTATTACGGCTTGAGCTCGTTGCAGGAGCCACGCTGCTCTGTGTGCAAGAGCCGCGTGTGTGCTCTCCTTGCTTACCGCCGCCATCTTGGTCTGTGTAATGGCGCTGCAGCATGAAGTAACCAGGTAATTTTCCAGGTTGTATGCCCTCTTTCCTCTTGGGGGATGACTTCCTGAGGTACCCCCGCTCTGTGTGGGTCGGTCGGTGCCATGAAACGAGGCTGTTAGTCGGTGTATGTGTCCCCAATGGCCGTGGCGGCGAGGAGCTGCCTCAGTGAGCATCCATTCAAAGGGGCACTTTGTTTAACCCCTTTCCGCCGAGCATACGCAGACGTGCATACTCAACGTTCCATTATTATACTGGGATGATGCCGCAGCAAAGAAGACGCATACGGAAGTCGCGCCCGCATATGTAAACGGTGTTCAAATCACATATGTGAGGTATCGCCATGATCGTCAGAGCGAGAGCAATAATTCTAGCACTAGACCTCCTCTGTAACTCTAACCTGGTAACCGTAAAAAAAATTTAAAGCGTCACCTATGGAAATTCTTAGGTACCGTAGTTTGTCGTCATTCCATGAGTGCGTGCAATTATAAAGCGTGACATGTTTGGTATCTATTTACTCGGCGTAACATCATCTTTCACATTATACAAAAAAATTGGGGTAACTTTACTGTTTGGATTTTTTAAAATTCATGAAAGTGTCCTTTTCCCAAAAATATACGTTTAAAACACTGCTGCACAAATACCGTGTGATATAAAATATTGCAACAATCTCCATTTTATTCTCTAGATTCTCTGCTAAAAATATATAATGTTTGGGGGTTCTAAGTAATTTTCTAGCAAAAAATATGGATTTTAACTTGTAAACACCAAATTTCAAAAAATAGGCTTAGTCATGAAAGGGTTAAACTGCTGCAATATTGCTGCTTGTCTCATTATAACCAGACTTGATATGATGTAGTACAAGTAATCAAAACTGATATTTAAAGAATTGTATCTATTTCTATACTGAAATAAAAAATTTAAAAAAAAAAGTGTATTTGAGGGGCCTGAAAATTTGAGTGTTGTATGGCCAATTACAACTTCTTTAACTACTTGACCTCCGGAAGATTTATCCCCCTTCATGACCAGGGCATTGTTTGCGATACGGCACTGAGTTACTTTAACTGACAATTGTGCGGTCATGTAACACGGTACACAAATAAAAAAATTTCCCCACAAATGGAGCTTTTTTTTTATTTTTGCACATTTTTTTTTTTCTTTCTGCTATAAAACATTTCCAATAAAATGTAAAAAAAATCAAATTTCTTCATCAATTTAGGCCAATATGTATTCTGCTACATGTTTTTGGAAAAAAATCCCAATAAGCATATAATGATTGGTTTGCGCAAAAGTTATAGCATCTACAAACTATGGGATATACTGTATACTGGAATTTTTTTTTTTATACTAATCACTAGCAGAAGCTGATCAGCGGGTGGCGGTGACTGGATGTCCACCGACACCTGCCGATCGGCAAGGAGAGACACAGGATAGATGTAAACAAGGCAGAGCTCTGTTCTGACAGCGGGGATGTGAGGGATTTTCTCTCCCTGCAAAGCCATTTCCTTAGTAAAAACAGTACACAAAAACACTGGCTAGGCACACTTAACCTTTTGATCACCCCTGATGTTAACCCCTTCCCAGCCAGTGTCAGTACAGGGACGGCGAATAGTTTTAGTACTGATCACTATATTAGTATCCCTGGTTCCTACAATGTGTCAAAAGTGTCGGTGTCCGCATGTCCACCGTAATATTTTTTTTTTTTTTTCAAATAATTTTTATTGGTCACAGGTATATAAAAATACAAAAGAATTGTAGTTTGCACAATACAGAATACAATTGGCAGACATTCAAACTGGTATTCAGTAGACAGTAGGATATATTCATCTAGATAAAGTAAAGATGTAGTATATTCTTCATCCACAAAATTCATCAACCAACAAATATCTATTTTGTTCTGGATATAGTCCAACAATAAGGAAAAGGATAGTAAAAAGAGAAAGAAGGAGAAAAGAGAATGTAGGAAGGAGGGGGGATGAAGGGAGGGGGGGGGGGGAGGCTCTGTCGCCAGCCTAGGGCAGATCCTCCCGCCTGTGCCAGTCCTCCCAAACCTTGTCATGTATTTCCAGTCTGTCTTGTAAACGGGCTGTCATTTTTTCCATAAGCTCTATGTCCTTTCTGGTGTAAAGGTCTGTTTTTTCCATCGCAGGGCGACCAGGCACCTCGCCGCTGTGATTACATAGAGTGGTGGGGTATACACCCCTAGAAGAAATAATTTCGGAGTCCAGGGCACCTGCACCCCCAGCAAGCGAGTCAGTAGTAGTTGAACTTCCGTCCAGAACGGGACTATTTTAGAGCATGACCAATAAATATGATATAGGGTCCCTCTATCTCTGTAGCATCGCCAACATCTGTCCGAACTGGAAGGGTAGATGGCTCGGAGTACATCAGGCGTCATATACCAGAAAAAGAGAATTTTATATGCGTTCCCCTTATACAAAGTACAAAGTGAACTTTTGGCTGCCTGGGACCAGATCACCTGCCAGGTGTTTTCCGGTATCTCCTCGCCTAGATACTTCTCCCAGCGGAGCATGTATGTGTGCTTGCCCTGGTCTAGGAAACTGTAGGAATTCAGTATTTGGTATATGTCAGAGATTAGCCCACGTCTAGCTGAGCCTTCCAATATCAGGCCCTCAAATGTAGTTGGGGTTGAGAATTGTAGGTCTGGGGCAATAGATTGGGCATGGTGTCTGATTTGCAGGTATCCATAGAATGCCTGCTTTGGGATGCCAAATTTTTTTTGAAGCTCCGCAAAGGAGAGTAGCCTGCGTGTGCATGGGTGGACTAGGTGGCCAAAGTGGAACAGGTCTCTAGTCGCCCACGAGGAGGACATCTGATGTGTGAGACCTGCAGGCAGTTTGGGGTTATATAGAAAAGACGTAAGGAGTGATCTCTCGGAGCATAGTTTGTGGGCTCGTGACAATCTGCGCCAGAGCGTGTTAAGGTGAAGCATGGTACCCAGGAGCTGGGAGGAGTCTACCTTCGCCTTCGCATTCCATAACATACTGTTCGGGTGGACCGGAGCCATCCACAGTTTTTCAATTTCTGTCCACTTGTTATAGGAGCGTTGGGTAAACCAGGAGGCCAGGGCTCGCAATTGGGCTGCTTGATAGTATTTGGTTACATAGTTACATAGTTACATAGTAGGTGAGGTTGAAAAAAGACACAAGTCCATCAAGTCCAACCTATGTGTGTGATTATGTGTCAGTATTACATTACATATCCCTGTATATTGCGGTCATTCAGGTGATTATCTAATAGTTTCTCAAAGCTATGGTTATGTCAGGGAAGGATAACCCGCCGTCTGTTCGTGACGCCAGCAGGACCGATCGTGGTATTCTGTGTCTCCTATAATTCCATACATAACGTATCATATCCGCCTGTAGTTTCCGCAACTCCGCTGTTGGGACTGGAATGGGAAGTGTTTGGAATAGGTAGAGCAGTTTTGGCAGAATAACCATTTTAACCGAGGCTATCCTCCCTAAGAGGGAGATATGATGAGCCTTCCATTTTCTTAGGAGGTCTCTTATATTTTTTAGAAGGGGTGGATAGTTGGCTCTGTAAAGGGTAGGGTAGGAGGGAGTAATCTGGACTCCCAGGTATTTTAGTGATAGATCATTCCAGTGGTAAGAAAAGCATTGTCGTAGGTGTTGGATTTCCTGAACCGGTATGTTAATAGGTAAGGCTTCAGATTTGGCTGCGTTTATTTTATAGCCCGATAGGGATCTGTACAGGTCAAGCTCAGCGTGTAGGTTGGGGAGTGAGATCCTAGGTTGGGTCAGGGTAAGTATGATATCGTCGGCAAACAATGCCAGCTTAAATTCCCTACCTCTCACCGGAATTCCATGTATGCTCATGTTTTTCCGGATGGTCGCCGCCAGGGGCTCTACACACAGCGCAAATAATAGCGGTGATAGCGGGCACCCCTGGCGAGTTCCATTAGCAATCGGAAAGGTCGGCGACAACGCAAAGGGAGTCTTAACTTGGGATGAAGGATTAGTGTATAAGTGTCTAATAGCCTGCAGGAAAGGGCCCTGGAATCCCATGCAGCGCAGCATGGCGAACAGGAAGGGCCAGCCAAGGCGATCAAAAGCCTTTTCTGCGTCAAGACCAAGAACCAGCGCATCTAGTCCCTCCCTGTTCGCAACATCTATAAGGTCAATAATTCGTCTCGTGTTATCCCCCGCCTGACGCAGGGGGACAAAGCCCACCTGGTCCGTGTGTATTAAGGAAGGAAGTATCAGGTTCAATCGCATTGAGAGAAGCTTAGTAAAGATTTTTAAATCAGAGTTGAGAAGTGCGTTTTGGCCTGTAACTTGCGCATACTGAGGGGTCCTTGTCAGTCTTGGGGATAAGCGTGAGAAATGATCTCTGCATGTCCGTGGGGATGGTGGTGTTCTGAAAAAAGGCGTTAAACATCCTACACATATAGGGTAGAAGAATCGGGAGGAATGTCTTGTAGTACTCGTAGGGGAGCCCGTCTGGTCCAGGGGATTTGTGTGTGGGCAGAGATTTTATAGTGGCTGTTATTTCTTCCTCTGTGATTGGGGCATTAAGTGACTCAAGGTCCGCTCCTTGGAGTCTGGGAAGGCCGCTGTCTTCTAAATAGTGTCGCATTCGGTCCTTGAGGTCAGGAGGTAATGGGTCACAAGGGATCTCAGGATTGTTATATAGGGTTGTGTAGAATTCCCCAAAGGTCTGGGCTATGTCTTGAGGGTGTGTATGCAGAGTGCCCATCCTATCTTTGATTTGGTGGGGGTGGACATATGGGAGCGCTCAGACAGTTTGCGCGCTAGGAGGGAGTGGGCTTTATTGCCTTTATCATAATAGGTTTGCTTTAGCCGCAGAAGTGCTTTCTCCACCTGGCCTAGTGCCAGATCTCGAAGGTTGTTTCTGAGACATACTACTTTTTTAAGGAGAGTTATAGATGGTGAAGCCTGTAGGCGAAGTTCTAGGGTTTTGAGTTCTTTTTCAGTCTGAAGTTTAGATGCTATCGCGTTTTTCTTCATGGCTGAAGAGATCGCAATACATCGTCCCCTAAGAACTGCTTTGTGAGCCTCCCAGAGGGTTGTGAGGGAGACATCGGGTGTGTTATTGTCTAGGAAGTAGTTTTTCAAAGTCGTCTCTAGTTCCGACCTAGACGGGACATGTTGGAGAAGAAAGTTATTTAACTGCCAGTTGCTGGGTTTACGCGCCGTGACCCCCATCTCAAGTGATAGAGTTATTGGGGCATGGTCTGACCAAGAAATGGGAAGGATCTTGGCCGTCTTTGTAACTCGTAGGGTGGCGTTATTAACGAAGAAATAGTCTAAGCGGGAGTGCATACGGTGGGGGGCCGAAAAAAAGGTATATTGTCTGTCTCCTGGGTGGAGTGCTCGCCATGCATCGAATAAGGCATGGCGTCTGGTTAATTGTCTAAATAGTTTGGAGTCACGGGCGGCTCGGACCTGGGGGGCTGTGGGGTTAATCACATGACGATCTAGACCCACTGAATGCGCCAGGTTGAAATCACCTCCCACAATCAGACATTCGTTGGGGGACTTAAATAGGTGTGTAAAGACCTTGGATAGGAAGTGTATCTGGTGTGCGTTAGGAGCGTAGATATTGCAAATAGTTATCGCCTGCGATTGCCACTGGCCTCGTAAAATTATATAGTGGCCCCTTGGGTCAATGAAGGACTCCAAGCATTTGAACGGGGAACCGTGCTTAAATAGGATTGCTACACCTGCGCGTTTGCGGGGGTTAAATGCTTGAAAGACCTGGGGGTAATGTCTGGATACGAAGGCGAAGGCACCCCCCCTATTAAAATGTGTTTCCTGTAGTAGCGCTATATCTGCCCCTGATCTCCTAAGTTCTTTCAATGTAAGATGTCTTTTTTTTATTTGAGTTCAGCCTGTGAACATTAAGTGATAAGAATCTAACCATGGTTCTTGGTGTGTGTGAAGGTGTGTTTACTTAGCTTATCCTGCTGAGACACTCCTACGGGGTTCGGAAGGCGAGGAGATCCATAAATGAGGCTCGACCAGATGACCGTCCCATACCCGCGACAGGCCAAAGGGGAGGGGGGGGGGTGGGGAGAGGAAGAAGGAAAGATAGAGAGAAAAAGAGGGAAGAAAGAGAGAAAATGATTATTGTCATCACAAATAAGAAAAAACAATTCATTTTGGGCCCGGGCAGTGTAGACCGCCCAAGCCCCAGTAAGTTTCAATAAGTCTCCCCGGCCAGAACCCCAAACCAGGGCTCGGCCCGGGGGGGCATAGAGAACCTCTCAGTGCAAATTCAACTGAAATTAAGCTATCTGAACTAAATAATAAAGAGGAACTTTAGTAGGGTAAACCACTAGGGGGACTAGTGGGCCGGAAACAACTAGGACTAACACTGACTAGTCTCCTAGAACAGAAAAATGCCCGACATTGAAAACACAATGACTGAAGGAGGGCCTTAGGGGGAGCGGTCGTAGCAAAGATGGGTAGGGCAGAAGTAAGTGTCTCGCCAATCAGCCTTTTTTAGGCTTGGGTTTAGTAGATCCTCGAGGTGAATCCCGGTCTCTGGGGCGTTTAGTCGGGGGGATCTTCTGCCATTCCACTGGGGGTGGTGTTGGCAAGTCCACGAGGTCCCAATCAGGCATCCGAGGGATAGGGATCTCCAGGGTGTCGCAAAAGTTTTCCAAGTCCTCTGGAAAGCGTAATGTTGCAGATTTACCCTGACAGCGGGCTGTGAGGCTGAAGGGAAAGCCCCAGCGATATGTAATGTCTTTCTCTTGGAGTGATATAAGCAGGGGCTGGAGCAATCTTCTCTTCTGCAGAGTAATCCAGGAAAGATCTGGGAAGAGCTGGAGTTGTGTATTTTCAAAGACCACTTTCTTTGCATTGCGTGCTTTGCGCATGATGTCCTCCTTTTAAGGGGAAGGAATGGACCCTGCAGATAACATCTCGGGGTCTAGAGGCCGGTCCCTTAGGGCGCAGGGCCCGATGTGCTCGGTCCATTTCTAGAGGTTTGTCTGGGGGGTCCCCCAGGAGGTTGTTAAACAAAAGCTGCAGGGTTTCATGGAGGTCTTCGGGACCATCCGATTCAGGTAGACCTCTAATTCGGATATTATTTCGGCGCCCCCTATTGTCAAGGTCTTCGATGTGACGTTGCATGTTCCGAAGCATTAAGTGGTGGTCTGCCCCTTGTATTTGGGTACGGTGAACTGCCAATTTAGTCTCTTGGATTTCCTCCTCCGCCATTTCCATCCTCTCAGAGAGATGTTTAAGGTTAGTATGAATAATCTGGATTTCCGCCCGACATGCGGATTTAACTTCTTCAATGAGGAGTTTGAAGTCCTCTTTGATAGGTATGGCTTGGAAACAGTCCTGCCAGGAAATAGGCTGCTGCATGCGTGGGCTGTGTCCCATATGAGATTGGGGGTAGCATGGAGGGGAGGATTCCCTGTGTAGTGCTGGAGGGAGCATGGGATCGTGTAAGTTCTGGGATTGCAGCTGGCGTGGCATCTGGGGTGCTTGCAGGTCTCCCCAGGAAGGCCTCTGCTTAGGAGGGGAGGGGTGGGCCCCCACCAGAGTATCCAAGGGGGTCCCGCTTGGCGAACAGGCCACCTGGGCGTATGATTCGGTGTGATCTGTCCCCTGCCCCACCGGTCCGAAGGCACCCTGACGCACGTGCCTCTGTGACTGGGGAGAGCTCGGGGGGGGGGGGGCGGCCGTGCACTTGCTGGGGGGTAAATCTTCTGTGGTGTGCCCCTAGTCCCTGATCGCTGCTCCAGTCACCCTCCGGCTCCGGCAGCGGGGGAAAATCACTCCGTTGGAGAGAGGGAGTAGGGGAAATCGTACCTCCCTGGGGCAAGTAGGGGTCTGATAGTGAGCGCAGTAGCTGCGGAAAGGCCTCTGAGCACTGTGTATAGGGAGGTGCAGTGCGGCCTAGTGTAACGTCCCGCGGTGTGCTTCGGGGTGCCTCATGTGCAGAGAGAGATGGGGGGGGGGGAACTCACCGCTGTAGTCTCCTGGTCGGTCAGCCCATCCATCTCCTGAGTTTGTCCCGCTGTAGTGTGGAGTGTAGATGGAGCCGCCGAGGACTGCCGTCGTTGCGGTCTCGTGGCGGAGGAGGAGGCTGTCGGCGCCATCTTGTCCCGCTCGTCCTCCGACATGGAGGGCCGATTAAAGTATGTCCGGATGGTCGTAGCGGAGCCGGATGGTGGCTGGGACAAACCCCGGGTCCTAGAGGATCTGGTCCTTCTGTTTCCTCCCAAATATTGAGGCTGAAAATCCCCACCGTAATATTGCTGTCCCGCTATATGTCGCTGATCGATGCCATTACTAATATAAAAAAAAAAATACAGTATATCCCATAATTTGTAGACGCTATAACTTTTGCGCAAACCAATCAATATAGGCTTTTTGGGATTTTGCTGGCAGCTCACGCGCACTTCCCCTAGACGGAAGTGTAGAATCGTGTGTATGTATACATGATCCTGCGCAGAACAGCCGCCCTGTAGCAATAAATCTGCTATGGGGTGGTCGTTAAGTGTCTAAAGTGCTTGTAAAGGCATAAGGTTTTTATCTTGAGTAAATACTACGCTGCGCTATAAATATGATCTCATCAAAAATATAAAAATATGTAAAAGGTAAATGGGATCAATATAAGAAACAGCAGCTAAAATTAGAACAAATTGTAAAATAAATTAATTGAAAAGTGCTGTACTATGTAATATGCGCTATACACAGCACTTTTCAATTTATTTTACAATTTGTTCTGATTTTAGCTGCTGTTTCTTATATTGATCCTATTACCTTTTACATATTTTTATTGAGATCATATTTATAGCGAGGCTTAGTATTTAATCATTTATGTTTGCACGAATTGTGAGACGTGTTTAACGCCAGCAGCTTTTTCTTTCTCTATACATTTAATGGGTATCTGGTCAGTGGTGGCTCGCAGGATTCTTTGTGTTTTTTCTAGGTTTTTATCTTAACGCATACCATGCATTAAGATAAAAAACTTAAGTGTGTAGCAGCCCCCCTAATACTTGAGCCCCCTCTCTATCCAGCAATGTACACGAGTGACTCTCCCTCCTGAGACACGGAAGAGGCACCATTGGCTCCCACTGCTGTGAATCAAAGTCAGTAAGCCAATCAGAAGAGGGGGGGGGGTGGGCGAATCGCGGCTCCATTTCTGAATGGACACACGGAGCTGCGGCTCGGCTCAGGTGCCCTCATAGTAAGTTGCTTGCTGTGGGGGCACTCGACAGGAGGGAGGGGCCAGGAGCACCAAAGAGGGACCCGAGAAGAGGAGGATCCAGGCTGCTCTGTGCAGAACCATTTCACAGAGCAGATAAGTATAACATGTTTGTTTCTTTTAAAGAAAAGATGTTAGTATCACTTTAAATTATCTTATATATGAAGTACCCCCCCAAGGAACTACTAAGGCACTTTAAAGGCAACTGATCAGCATTTTTTTTAGAAAAAAATATTTATATATAGAAATGTATTATAAAATATGTGGTGCATACATCAATAATAGCATAAAAGACAAGAGCAGAATCATATATCAGATATAAATGCAAATCCTTCTGGGCGTAACACTGAAGGATTTGCATTTATATCTGATATATGATTCTGTTCTTGTTTTTTTATGCAATTATTGATGGTGATGTATGCACCACATATTTTATATTAATACATTTCTATATTTTTGTTTTTCTAAAAAATTGCTGATCAGTTGCTTTTAAAGTCCCTTAGTAGTTCCTTGGGGGGTACTTCCTATATAATATTGTCTAAATTGGGATGTTGGCAACCTGTGGATCTTCTCCGTTGGATCTCTATAAACTTTAAATTATCTAATCACCACAGTTTGACAGAAAAAAAAGGTGTACAGAAATTTGCTGGTGCTGCTTAGAGGTAGTGGAATTGCAGAGTGAACCGAGATTGATTGATTGTCCTATGTTCAGCTACTATTTGGCACCACGGGGGGGGGTCACCACGGTGGATTTGGTTTAAATTTAAGTCGATTAAAATCACTAGTAAAAAGGCTTGATTTAAATCAACTCGATTTTAAGTCATAATTTTTCTAGCCCAACTGTCATCTCTGTCCCGCAGCGTATCTCCTCTGACTCGCTGTTAACTCACTGATGGTCCCACTTACTTTAATGGGATGACTGGTGATGCGGCAGTGACACAATAAGGTGAGGGATGTGGCGGCAGCAGGTGAGTGGATGCCCACTAACATGATGGATCCGAAATGACAAGAGCTCTTTAAATGTAAGGACTCATTCTTGCTGGTAGTTGGTATGAAATCATGTAAATGCATCAATACAGTGCATTTTATCTCAGCTCGCAGAGCTTGGATTCATTGAATGAGTCAGTTTACCGAAAATGTAAATGTTGCAAAATATACAGCCTCATGCTACACAACTAAGCTTCATTTCATGCTGAATAAACAAAATTATTAATGCATCTCAAATAGAAAACGATCTTTTAGAATTTTTTTTTTACTCCAAAAGCCTTTTATCAAAAATAAATTTTGATAAAAATCAAATAAATCAGATTTAAATACATTTTTTTTTTTTTAAATAGATTTTTTGATCCACCCTGGGGGTCACAAATTAAACAATGCAACTATGCTGTGCAATTAATTTAAATGTACCTTTGCAGTATGTGGTTTTGTGTATGTGTGTAACAATATAACTTTTTTTTCTCTTCCATTATAGGCTTTCCTCACCTAGGAAGAACTGTGTACCATTCCTACATTCCTATAAGTCACCTGGAATCCTCTACAGGTGGTAGCCCTCTGCTCACTCACATGGGGCCACGGAATATGATTGAGCCTCCAAAAGGTAACAAACCCTTTTGTAACTTTAGCAGTGTCTTACAGGGAGTAATTATTTTGGTATTTCCAGTATTTTACACTCAGTATTTGTGTTCAAGGCATATTCCACCTTTTGTAAAAAAAAAAAAAGTTTTTTTGTTTTTGGGCCTGTAAAGCATTGCAGCCATGATCAATGGATTGTGGGTGCAATGCACAGGCTCCTGCAGACTCTGTTCCTAAGGCCCCGGGTCAGTATGGAGTTTTGAAGCTGAGCTAGAGGAAGTGAACAATGGACTACAAGTGTGGTGACATCACCGCTCTCGTGCTCCGTTGAGAATGGAGTCCCTCTGTCACGGTGGGATATGGGCTGTAGTCTTGCATTCAGGCACAATAAATTATACTGAATTTTTAGTGGGACTTTTAAGATGCCAATATCAATTTATAACACAAACCTTTATATAAAATCCTTATAACTTTCATCTTCGTTATTTAAAAAGACTGAACTCTTATGCCATAAAATATATTATTTATACGCTTCCATAGGGCGTTTGGTAATATCATATACAGTGGGGCAAAAAAGTATTTACTCAGCCACCAATTGTGCAAGTTCTCCCACTTAAAAAGATGAGAGAGGCCTGTAATTGTCATCATAGGTATACCTCAACTATGTGAGACAAAATGTGGAAACAAATCCAGACAATCACAAGAATTTATTTGCAAATTATGGTGGAAAATAAGTATTTGGTCAATATCAAAAGTTCATCTCAATAGTTTGTTATATATCCTTTGTTGGCAATGACAGAGGTCAAACGTTTTCTGTAAGTCTTCACAAGGTTGTCGCACACTGTTGCTGGTATGTTGGCCCATTCCTCCATGCAGATCTCCTCTAGTGATGTTTTGGGGCTGTTGCTGGGCAACACGGACCTTCAACTCCCTCCAAAATATTTTCTATGGGGTTAAAATCTGGAGACTGGCTAGGCCACTCCAGGACCTTGAAATGCTTCTTACAAAGCCCCTCCTTCGTTGCCCGTGCGGTGTGTTTGGGATTATTGTCATGCTGAATGACCCAGCTACGTTTCATCCTCAATGCCCTTGCTGATGGGAGGAGGTTTGCACTCAAAATCTCATGATACATGGCCGCATTCATTCTTTCATGTACACGAATCAGTCACCCTGTTCCCTTTGCAGAGAAACAGCCCCAAAGCATGATGTTGCCACCCCCATGCTTCACAGTAGGTATGGTGTTATTTGGTTGCAACTCAGCATTCTCTCTCCTCCAAACAAGACGAGTTGTGTTTCTACCAAACAGTTCTACTTTGGTTTAATCTGACCATATGACATTCTCCCAATCCTCTTCTGGATCATCCAAATGCTCTCTAGCAAACCTCAGACGGGTCCAGACATGTACTGGCTTAAGCAGGGGGACACGTCTGGCATTGCAGGATCTGAGTCCCTGGTGGCGTAGTGTGTTACTGATTGTAGCCTTTGTTACGTTGGTCCCAGCTCTCTGCAGGTCATTCACTAGATCCCCCCGTGTGGTTCTGGGATTTTTGATCACCGTTCTTGTGATCGTTTTGACCCCCTGGGGTGAGATCTAGAGTGGAGCCCCACATCGAAGGAGATTATCAGTGGTCTTGTATGTCTTCCATTTTCTAATTATTGCTCCCTCAGTTGATTTCTTCACACCAGGCTGCTTGCCTATTGCAGATTCAGTCTTCCCAGCCTGGTGCAGGTCTACAATTTTGTTTCTGGTGTCCTTCGACAGCTCTTTGGTCTTCACCATAGTGGAGTTTGGAGTGTGACTGTTTGAAGTTGTGGACGGGTGTCTTTTATACTGATAACAAGTTCAAACAGGTGCCATTAATACAGGTAATGAGTGGAGGACAGAGGAGCCTCTTAAAGAAGAAGATACAGGTCTGTGAGAGCCAGAAATCTTGCTTGCTTGTAGGTGACCAAATAATTATATTCCACCTTAATTTGCAAATAAATTCTTTCAAATGGGATTGTCTGGATTTGTTTCCACATTTTGTCTCTCATAGTTGAGGTATACCTATGATGACAATTACAGGCCTCTCATCTTTTTAAGTGGGAGAACTTGCACAATTGGTGGCTGACTAAATACTTTTTTGCCCCACTGTAAGTTTAACAAAACATGAATTCTACAACCTGTACAATTATAACTTCATAGTGTGCCCTGGTTACCCTCCCCATCAGTATTTTTACATTTCTTATTAGCCAATAGGGGTGCAACGGATCAAAAATCTCACGGATCGGATCGATCCTCGGATCAGAGTCACGGATCGGATCGATCCTCGGATCAGCATAAAAAAAAAAAAAAAAAAAAAAAAAAAAAAAACCAAAAAAAAAAAACCACACAAATCTTGTTACACCCACCGGAGTTTTAGATTTAAAAGCCATTTTCAACACAAAACCGAGCTTATATGCATAAATACAGTATTTGTGCATATAAGCTCAGTTTTGTGTTGAAAATGGCTTTTAAATTTAAAACTCCGGTGGGTGTAACAAGATGTCCGCTTGCCCCCTTCTCACTCTATTATTATTGTACTGTGCAGGAGTGTGGGGTGTAGCAAGATGGCGGCGACGAAATGTCACTTCCTGTGGAGACAGCGGCCACTTCCGGGTGTACCAAGATGGCCGCCGGCTCCGGAGCTAGGCCGAAGCCGGGGCCTTTCCTATGGCTAAGGCCCGAAAAGTGCTCCGCGGATCGCGGGTGTGCCGATCCGCGGAGGGTGATCCGTACGGATCACGGATCGGCAACGATCCGTTGCACCCCTATTAGCCAACACTTTTATTTAAAAGACTTCACTTGTACATGTTGATCAAGTGGTTGGGCACCTGCTATAAACCTTGCTAGCAAACTCCCACTACCCTGGCCCTTGTACTCTTCAATATGGGGGCAAAGTGCTTTGCCAGGGTGATCCCGCTGTTGTTGAGGGGACCTACCGTGGTACTCAGTGGGATGTGTGCTTTTATACCTTCACTTTCGTGGCCAGCGGGCTGCATAATTGGATAAGGGTCTGGTATGCGTTTTTCTAAAGTCATCTTCTAGGGCAGCTTTGAGAGAAGGCTCCTACCACCTAGAAACACATCCATCATTATAAAAAGCCTCAGTTCTTTGTGCTTCCTCCAGACCAACAGGAAGCGTTACATGTTTATTTTATTTTGGGGTTTTCAGGCTGTTGTGCTAGTTGCAGGGGCCCCCCGTCTGGCTACCTCTCCCAAAGGATTCTCCGTACTGACTGGTGAGCCTAGACAGGGTTCATAGGAGAGAAAAGGCCATTTTTTCATCTTCACATTCTCCATTTTAATTTTTTATGTAGATGGCCCAAGGTTTCACTCCCATCAGGGAGCCCGCACCCATCCCTCAGTTGTAGTGCATCTATTGCGACCCCTTATGGCAGTTTTCCAAGCAAGCCCCTTGATTTTTGACCTGGAATTAGTTTTGGCCTGAGTGCTTGCACATTACACAGGTTGTCCTGTGTTGTTCTGTGTTAGGGCTGGGTGGCCTAAAGCAGCAGTTTGTGTGCACACTTGGTTTCCAACAAAGCGCAGCAGAAGAAAACGCCAGACCTGATTTTAGGGCACCTCAGCCCATTTGCCTGATTCATTTCCGGTGACGCACTTCTGGGCTATGTCTCATTGGATGATGCACATCTAGTACATGTCACTTCTGGCTCCACGGACTGGTCATCACCGCCGAGGCAGCAAGGTGTCTAAAGGGACTGCAGACATTGGATTTTCTCAGTCACACAGACGGCATGGTGGTATGTATTTTTAATTTCCACCTATACATATTAAAGAGACAGCTTGGGGGGCGCAGAGCTGAGGCAAGCAACACCATTTGACACGATGTCGGAAGCCACACCATTTGACTGCCCTGCAAATTATGCCACACAGCACAGCTTCAAGGTAATCCAGGGATTGCACAATGGTTACGCACATTTACATTACATTAACTGCACATTCACCCTTGCAAGTGGGCCTCTTTTTAGTGGGGTCCAGTTTATTAGCCTACTCCAGACTTGTTCCTTGTGTCTTTCCTATTAGACTAAGGCTGTAGAAAAGAAAAAAACTGCTTCTTTGGATGGCAAACTGTCTGCTAATTGGTCTAAACCCATATGTCAGAAGTGTATCAACAAGTTACCTGCCAAAATATCTGAGATTGCTTAAAGGTCTGGATGCCTAAATCAAGGAAGAAATGTCAGCCACCTTTTGCTCCTTCTGCTGCCTAGTACAAAGTTTGCAGTCTCAAACTACACTGGTTCCTGTAACCAATCCTACATGTCAGGTAGCAGTCCTTCAGGCGGTTGGGAGGAGCCAAGCCAACTAGAGGCAACAAGTCAGTTGTTATTCTCAGTCTGAAAAAGGCTAATGTAGGGAAAAGGCAAAACTCCAAAAATTCCTTTTCCTAACACAAGATACATAGGAATTGTTAAAAGCGATTTGTGAAACCTTTGGCATCACTATGGTACACCAAACTCCTGTATAGAAAACTTCAAACTTACTGTAAAAGATATGCAAATTTCCAGTCCACCAGTCTTGGACAAATCAGAATGGGTGGACCCAAAAAAGAAAATAGTTTTTCTGGCCTCCCTGAAATGCAGATTTCCATTTGCAGAAGATATGGATATCTGGACAAAATGTCCTAAATTAAATAAATACATTTTTAAGACAACCAACTTATCCTTTAAAGACAAGGGCACACTCAGGGATGCAATAAAAAAAAAAAGTGGCACTATCAAAAAGAGCACGGGAAGCAGGAGCGGCAAATTTTAAACCAGCACTGGCCATCACACATGTGGCCTGTATGCTTATCCCTGGTGGAGCCAGTTCCAAGCTCATCTAGAACCAGCAACATCCAGAGAAGAGCTTCTCATAACACTGTCCCCACTGAACAAAGCATTGTCCTCTTTATTACTGATGCCTTGGCAGAGGGAGTAAGGAACGCTCGCTCTGCTCCTTCATTAATTTATCTAGGAGAGCTCCGTGGCTAAAGACCTGGGTGGGAGTCGTAACCTCCAAAGCAAAATTGTGTGGAGTCCCTCTCTCAGAAAATCTTTTTATTTGGTCCAAAACTGGAATCGATCATGGAATTCCACTATTGAAGAAAAAACAAAACCTGGGTGATTTTCGCCCCCAATTTTCTCAAGTGCAACGAAAGCAAAGGGAAAACAAGAAAAGATGGTAGTTCAATCAGGGAAAATGTAGAGGGGTTTGAGAACCCTTCCTAAAAGTCAGTGACTCAGTACCAGTGAGGGAAGACTGTGGTGGCATTTTTCTACAATGGGCGACGGCAAACTCGTTTAATTTATCTTGAATATCATTCCAGTGGGACACAACATAACATTTTCCATTAACTCAATCCTAGAGACAGCTGGTAACTTCCCTCCAAAAAAACAGACAAGGCAGCAAGAATGTTGACATCCTTAGAAGAACTCCTAGCCCAGAAAGTAATGTTTTTGTTCCCACCAAAGAGTAGGGAAAGAGGGCTTTATTCCCACATTTTCTTCAGGAAAAAACCATCAGGAAAATTCCATTGTCATTCTAAATTTGAAACGCCTAAAATGAAACCACAAGATACAAAAGATTCCAAATGAAGTCAATCTGCCCCCCCAGAAATATTTTAATACTTCATCTCTACACTAGACCCCAGGGATTCCTACTTGCACATCACCTATGAGCACAAGCAAAACTACCAACAGTTCTTGAGGTTTGCAATAAGAGGGCAGCAGGGGGTGCTACACCTACAACACACTGCTCTGCTATTTGGCCTCTCCTCAACACTGAGTATATTCACAAAAGCACTGGCAGAAACACTGAAGGCACGAAGACTGCAAGGGATTAGAGTGGTTCCATTTTTAAACGATGGCCTGTTCTGAAAATTGAGGACCTCCCTGGTTTCAAAATTTACCGACAGACCTCGTAAGCAGGAAAAAGCTAATTTCTGGTACACATGGGCTGAAAACTGTCGGTTCTGCAGGACCTGGGCAACTTTCAGCCCCTGTTTACAGCTCCCTGTCCCACAGAAGGATATTCTTACAGAGTTATTTCCACTCTGTTGATTAGCAGTGAAAAGGTGACTATAGAGACATACGAAAACATTTTGCAGAAAGTTTGAAGCCTGGCTCAAAGATAACGGGCATATGATTTATATGCTATAAGGTAACTTCTCCCAAGTTAACATATTGTACCTTCAGAGTACAATTGGCAGAAGAGCTACTGGCAAAAAGGTTCCTGCGATCCATTGCTAGAGCAAAAACCACCACCCTGAAGGAATTTTCCTTCTTTGGATCTATAAATGTTCCTAACAGGGTTCCTAAAACCTCCTTTCAAATCACTGAACACTGCCTGATTAAAAATCCAACACTCAAAACAGTTCTGCTAGTGTCCCTAGCCTCGGCAGGCAGTATAAGCCCTTTCTATCTTGGAACCCTATTGCACCATACTTATGGACAAGATAATTTGAAGCCAGATCCATTTTTTTTTAGCTAAAGTTTCTTCAGCATTTCACAGGTCCCAGGATATTAATAATAAATGGAGGCGATCATGTCTCTGCGCCAATGCTTTCAACAAAAAAGAAAAAAAAAACTATTGCAGCCTAGATGTAAGAAGGTGTCTTGTAGCCAATCTAGAGAAAACAAAAGAATTGAGGAAGACCTTGGCTATGTTTGTCCCCTTTCAGGACCCAATAGAGATCAAAGGGCTTCAAAAAACACAATCGCAAGAGAATAGGAGACCCTATTATGCATTCTTATTAATCTAAAACAAAACTTTTTCCAATGAACTACAGCACATTCCACAAGAGCTTGGGTGGAGAAAGCAGATACCTCGCATGAACAGATCTGCAGATCAGCGACATGGTCAGGCTTTCAAACCTTCATCTCCCATTATAGGAAAAACTCCTATTCAGCCAGGATCAGTCCTTTGGTAGGAAGGTTCTCCAGGCTGTGGTCCCTTACCTCAAAGTAAGTATTGCTTGCTAATCCTCTCAATGCTGCCCCGGAAGATGACTGGAAAAAAAAAAACAGAGTTGGGTAACTGGTAACTCATTTTCTGAGAATCTTTCAGGGCAGCACAGCTTCCTGTTCCCATGCTTTTATTATATTTATTGCAATTGGCAGTTTGTGGTAATATACTTTGTATAGACTACCTGTTGTTCATTTGGTACTGTTACTGAGGCATGATTCTTCTTTTTTTTTTTTTTTTTTCTTTAAATAATGGTGGATGTGTTTCCTGCTGTTAGGTGAGCAGCCTTCTCTCAATGCTGCCCTGGAAGATTTCCAGAAAATGAGTTACCATGTACCTAACTCACAGGCTTTGCTGAGAACAATGGGAGTCATTGGCTGCTGTTGCTGTCAGTCTAATCCAGTGAGTGATGGCTGGGCCGAGACATGCTGTGTGTGTCTAATATATTATGGGGAAGGGGGTGGACACAGACGAGGAGGAGCCAAGATTGAAGGCAGGGGACCCCAGTAGAGGCAGTAATGGGTGGCTCTGTGCAATTCCAATGCACAGAGCAGGCAAGTGTAAACCTCTTTTATTGTTTAATGAGAAGAAATTAGACTTTATAATCAAATTTTTCACTGCCAGTACGTGTAGTTAACTTATTAAACAAAGTGAGAAAAACTGAATAATGGAAAAGAGGAGGGAAAGAAAAAGCCATGGACAGGAAGCAAGAGTAGAAGGGGGAAAAGGGAAAGAGAAAGAGGTTCCATGGGTGTTCAGTAGCCAAAAATTTAATGGTCAAACAAAAGTGGTCAAATCTAGATGGGTGAGCATGATCAATCTATGGGCCAGCCCGAATAAATTTGTCAAGGGAATCTGCCAAAATAGCGGTCCACTTTTTATGAATCATGATGTCATTCATACAATGCTTAACCGCTTCAAAGCTGAGGGTAGGAGATTTCCAAGCCCTTGCTATTAGATGTGCAGCTAGCTGACATTCCAAACAGAAAGGGGAGTTGATCAGCTTGTGTAGAAGGACTTCATATGAGTTCTTCTTAAGATTAGAGTGAAGCAGTGTGTGAAGCAAGGCATAGATTCTGACCCACAGTCTGTTCACTCTTGGACAAGTCCAGCAAATATGCACCATTGTCCCAGATTGGGCACAGCTATGGAAACAACATGGCAAATAATGGGGACATCAACATGTCCCCATGTTGATGGCGACAGGGACCTCTTCCTGGCCATTTGGTTGTCCATCCATCCTCAATTACACCACCTGACGGACCCAAAAATAGAAAAAATAAAGCTTTTCCTCAATGGGAGGCCTACCGGCAACTGCTGTCTCTTGGCTGTTATATAGGCAAGGGGGGCCACCTGGTGACGTAATTGTGTGATCCCGCCCCCTTCTGACATGTGACATCAGAGGGGGGCAGGGGTCATCTGGTTACGTCAGCGGGTGGCCCCGCCCTTGCCAAGAGGTGGATTTTTTTCTCTTTTTTTTTTGCACATCGCGGGACACTTCTTTTTTTTTTTTTCCCCTTCAGTAAAGGAATTGTTAAAAACTGTCTATTGTGGTTTTTACTTTGTGACACTTTGTGAATGGGTATGTCAAGAACAGGCCCTTGTCCCCTCCTCATGTTGAGGGCATGTTGCCTGGTATGGTTCAGTCCTCCAAGCTGCTTGCTTGGATAAGGGCCTGGTATGGATTTTGGGGGGGACCCCCCACACCATTTTTTTTTTTTTCCAATTTTGAGCGTGGAGTTCCTCTTAAAATTCAAAGGGCCTAGTATGGACTGGGGGGAACCCATGCAAATTTTTTTTCTTGGTTTTTAATCTTTATTGCCGGGAGCTGGCAATAAATTACAGCCGCGAGCAAGTTTAAATGAAATTTTTTCCTTTTAGAAATGTCATTTTGCTGCGGCACTGTTCTGCAGATTGCTCAGATATGCCACTTTACAGGCAACCCTAGAGAGGAACATGATATCAATAGGGATGGCATTTTTGCCTCTGGGGGGGTACTTGTCGATTTTGGAATTGAGAACCAAGTTGGAGTCTCCAGCTAGCAGTAAGGTACCCAGTCCGTTAGTGGCCAAGAGCAAACAGACATGGTAAAGGAATGGACCAGGGTTCATGTTCGGAGCATATTATGCAAGTATAGTAACTTCAGTGTCTTGCAGGAGTCCCTAAAGCAGTAGAGACCTGCCATTCAGGTCGACAGTTTTTCCTGCACTGGAAAGGGGTAGTCTTGTGAAAGGCCACCAGGACCCCTTTGTGCTTTGTAGTAGCATACACCTGGTATACTATGGGATATTGGGCCTCAAAGTATTTATTTAAAGTGTTACTAAACTCCAGGACACTGCATTCAATATATCTGGTCTCCCACAGTACACAGAACATGGAAATGCAATCATTTTAGTAAATATAAACTACTAAATATCTTTTCTCATCAGCAGTATATAGAAGTCTTGTGACTTCTATCAGTGCCTGGTTAAACAGGAAGTAAACCCTAATGGGTTTTACTTCCTCTTTGTTCCCCTGCAAAGTAAAAGCATAATGGGCTAGTATGCATCGCATACTAGCCCATTATGTGACACTTGCCTGCAAATGAAGCTTGTGATGTCCCCACTGCTGGCCACGTCCATCTTCACCCCTCTTACTTCCAGGGCCATGGAATCCGAGTCTCTGACTGGCCTGGAGTCGCGTGACGTCACTCCCACACATGCGCGCGGGAGACGGCGGTCAGGGCACGGGCCGTATAGAAAGGGCACGATCGTGCCCTTTCTTTAGTGTGTGTGCGCCGATGACGTCAGCGCAAGCGTATATGGTAAATCTCCTAAACCATGCAGGTTTAGGAGATATTTCCAGTACCTACAGGTAAGCCGCCTTTTATAGGCTTACCTGTAGGTAAAAGTGGTCTGTAAGGATTTACAACCACTTTAAAGCTTGTAGGTGTTTTCATACTGCACCGTTTGACCTATCAGAATACAGGACCCCTGACCCTCTGTCTGGACAGTGCTGATTGGCCCTATGCTGATCACATGCACCCTTCCAAGAAAAAAAAATACTCTATAGCAATACACACCAAACTGAGCATGTGCAGCCTGACTCCAGTAACTCTGTCTTATCTGGACATGTTTTGGAGACCGTGCAAGAAGGGGAGGATCTGTGCATACAGGATCAACTAGCCTTTTTACACCGTGCAGGGGATTAAGCCCTTAAGTTCCACAGTGAGTTTAACAAGTATGCTTTTCTGCATATATGGACTGATTTTACTGTTGTGGGTTTAGTAACACTATAAAATCGGTACTAAACCACTGGACTTCTTTTTTTTTTTTTTTTTTTTCACCCTGCAAGGTAAAGCCATAATGTGCTAGTATGCATCGCATACTAGCATATTGTTTAACTTGCCTTAAAACGAAGCCCTTCCAGCGCGAGCTGTCATCGCTCCAGGCGCTCCCATATTCACCCGTCTTCCTTCTGGGATTGCGGACTCCGGCTGTGTGACTGGCAGAAGCCGTGATGACTTCACTCCCACGCATGCGCATGGGAGCTGCAGTTTATGGTACAGGGCTCTGAAGGAATGGCCCGGGTGGCTGTTCCTTCAGAGTGCATGCGCCAGTGATGTCACTGGCTGCATGTACAGTGAATATCTTCTAAACTGTACACGTTTAGGAGATATTTACACTACCTATAGGTAAGAGTCAGAGATGGAAATTTACTCCCACTTTAATTAAAGAGACCGAAAAATGAATTTCTTGGAGACACGCAATGTTGATGTAGAGTTTCCAACGGTACCGGAAAACTTTCACTAGTTTTTGTGCAGAATTTAAGCCCTGAACGTAAGGGAGAGGAGAAATAAGAGAAGAACAAGTAAAGGAAATTTAGAGAAAAGAGAAATATTACTGCCAAATCGGCCATAAAGTATCCTAGTAGGTATCAGACTGTGGACCATACGGTCAAGAAGGAAGACGGCAGGTGGCTGAACACCCATAGGCAGCCAAATACTGAGTCGGGGGAGGAGCAAGTATCTGACTGAGCTACAAGGCAATAGAAAAGCCTATTGCCCATATAAATTATGGTAAAACAAGGGCTACAGAGAGAGTACTAACAAGGTGAGCTTGCAATGTGGCTAGAGGCAGCACAAACCAAAACTGTAATAAACAGTCCTATCTGCCCAGGAACCAGTATTTAAAACATACCGCAAAGGGAAGGAAACAAAAGGGGGCTTGTGTACTCCCCAATGAGGTGAGTATTCTGTACATATTGGCCCTATATCCACCTGTTTAGTATACATTACAGCAGCTGCATTTTAAAGCATGATGAATACAAGATAGGACTGCCTTTCTAACTGCTGTTCCACATCAGTTTCAGACTGTTCCCATGTCTGATATTGACAGCTCTGTCTCTCCTAGTTCTTTAAGCGGTTTTAAACCCAGAACCACAAATTGAATATATTGCAGTTTACCAATCGTTAGAAGTGATGACTGTACCATTTTTTTGGGGGGGTTTGTTACCTATTTTTTAACCTCTGCTTTCACCTGCTGATTTGGCCAGTAACACACATCACCTTCATTACAGTGCCCCCACTCTGGCGAATGTGCACAAGGGCATCTTTGGACAGCAGCATTGTCCATCTGGGGAGAGGGGAGTGTTGGATGTGCTAGCACTTTTAAATACACTAACAAATTGAAGCCAGACTCCATCTTATAAGCAGTTAACAGCAAACAGTTTTTTCCTTTTGGCATAGTGGTTTTACGTAAATAAAAGCTGATCATTGTAAGCACCCCTGGTAGTGTTAAATTGTTTGTCTCGTCTCTGTAACTGATACATTTTGCTGGCGAGCTTGTTCCTTTGAAAACCAGGTGAAAATAATAGGAAGGGAGCCTAAAAAGAAAATGAGTGCAGCCATCACATCTAAGAAATGGTAAGCTGCAATATAATAATTGCTTCTGGCTTTAATACTGTACATATTAAGCTGGCCATATTTTAGGTCAGCATGCTGGCTGAAAAAAATGGACTATCTATGGACTGCAGTAGATATTGAAATTCTCTAAATATTGAAAAAAAGCAATGTGCATTAATAAACTAAAATTATTCTTTAAAAGAATTGTATTTTTTTTTAATGCAACACTAATGAATAAACATCAAAACTTAAGGGAAAAAACAAACGCACATGTTGGTCCGCTGATGTCAGAGGGGCGGGGGTCTGTCAGTGGGTTGCCCTGCCTCTTAGTTGAGACCTGTCAGACAACGAATGTGGACCGTTTATTTATTTTTTTTGTTTTGTTTTTTGGGTCGATGGTGGCAGCGGGCATTGTGATTGACAATGGATCTACATTGGGGGGGCATTTTCTGTAAACTGCAAAATGCACTAAACGCATAGGTGTGAACCTAGCCTAACTCAGAAAACATTCAAGTCAAAACAAAACACATCACTCCTCATGTTTATCCTGTTGGGCAATCATTTCCTGCATCCTCATCAAATTACATTTCTCTATACATGTATGCTGCTTCTTAATGTGTACCATTTTTCCTTTCTTTAGAATGTAGTTGTTTCCTTCAGTGCTAGTACTGCTGTCCTTTTACAGGGTAGCTGCCTTCCCTTGAAAGGGTCCTGTGGAAGCCTCCTTTGCATGCACATTTCTTACCATGACTAGAAACAAATGCATGCTGTATCCTAGTGCATTCCTACTAACACACAGGCATGCAGCATAGGATGGCAAGTTTGTGTTGTCATTTGTGTCCTGGTGTTCATTGCATGTGGTCCCCAACAGGAAATTCATGGTAAGGGCGCGGTTCAGTGTGGGGCCGGTGGCATCAAAGAATGATACTTGTAAGTGTAAGGTGCTTGGGAATGTTTAATTGATACACTAGAACTCCTACATCCTATAAAAGTCAGGGTTTAATATTGCTTTAAAGTATAACTAAAGGAGATTGTGGATAGAGTGGAGATGGATTAGAACATCTGACAGTTTTTATTGCGATCTGTGTCCCGCTTTGGGGAGATTCACCCTCTATTTGTCTTGTTTACCATTATCATTGAAATTGATAGTAAAAGAAAATCCCAAATTTTGGGCTGTTTCCCTAAAAGTAATAGAGAGAAAATCTTCCAATGGGGATACTAGTTCCGATGACCTGGGGGTCCCCAAGACATTCTTTTAATTTGCAGGGATTTCATCTTTCTTCCTGTTTTGGTTACAGAACAGGAAGTGAATGTAAATCCCCACCAATGGGACCCAGGTGGCAAAAATAAACCTTACAAGGGTTATATCACTCCCTTACTCTATCCAAAAAAAAAAAAAAATTGCCTTTAGTTCTACTTTAAGTAGAATTAATTTATTTGTGTACAATTGTAAATTAACTGAAAGTAATATTTCCTTTATCCGTTAGAAGTGACCAAACCGCTTTTTTGTATAATTTTTCTAGATGGCTTTTGCTTTTCTGCTCCATTGTCAACATATCATCATCCTCGGCCATCTATAGGGAAGACTTCGACAAACCAGATACAGAATTCCCGTTTGAATGAGAATGATGCTATGTGTCACTCCTTCAAAAATTCAAGAGATGCTTCCAAAGACTCTAAGGAAAAGTTTTGCAGAAATGAACTGTTTAATTCTCAGTTAATGGGCACATCAAAAAAAGATGGACGACTATCTGAGGAGACATTTTCTGGTGAAATGGTTGATCATGATTCAGAGACTAAAATGGAAAAAGAGAGGAAGAGAAGTGGTCTTCCTAGGGTGCCTAAGATTGGGGACCATGTTTCTTCCTTCATTTCTGAACAAGCTCTGATCCACTGTTCGGGAAGCAGCGAAAAGTCTACACACACTCTTCAGACCTCTCTGTTAAGCAGTTACAACCATGGGAGTGATTCAGTTGTTAAATCGCTTGGCTCTGAGGACGACAAATGTGTCAAAGATGCAAGCAGGCTTGATGAAAGTTTAAAGACTTTGCTACCTGAAGGTTTAAATCGAGCAAAACGCAGTGATTCTGCAGTGACTCCAGCTACTACTTTGAATGTCTTGTGCAGCTGCTCTTCATTACATCCCTCAAACTTGTGTAAAATAGGTTCCTCTTCCCCAGTTCTTGCACAGCCTCTCCCCACTTCCATGTACAACATCAAAGTACAAAGCAAGGACAGTGATAAGATAAAGACCACAGTTACCCCAACTTGTGAGCTTCATTTTGAGGTGTTGAAGGAACAGAATGATTCTAGACAAGTTGGCAACCAAATCCATAACTTTAAAGGAAAAGAAATTGGCAAGCTGGATGAAAAGGCCGAAGTCTTATATTCACATTTTCTCCATGAAGTTTCTAACAATGAACTTAAAAGAGTGGAGGTATTTAGGGAGAAGGGGTCTGTAATTTGCTGTAACTCCTCCATAAAAAGTCAAGGTGTATCTGATTCGCTAATAGACACTCCCACAGTTAATTCTTTGGAAAAACGAATATCCATATCTACAAAAGATACTGGTACTACCTACTGCAGGCAAGGTGACCACTCTAAAGAAAAATGTAAGGTCTCTGGGTTTTTAGATTCTCATCAGCACACGGGACATCCCCTTGCAAACCCCCCAGAACAGAAAGTGAAGCATTTAGAAATCACTGATTTTAGGTCTTCACAAATGGATGGTTTATCAGCACAACACTTCACGAGTCATGGAAAAGAGGAAGCAAAGAAACTATGTGCGGAACCAAGGACTTTGGGTTCCAACAAACCCCCTTCTGATTTTACATATCCGTTTATTCACTCTGATGGCTGTGCTATGCAGAGCCTTATTAAATACAGTGGAAATTTTGAGAAAGAGGCAGCTATTTGGAAAAGTAGTGACAAGAAAAGCCCTTTTGGGGGACTTGGAAGCATGAGGTTGGATGAATCCCAAGTGAAAGCTGCAAAGGGGCAAAGTGTGTCCCATCAAGATGTTAAGAGAGATCCAGATAGACCTGGAAGTACTAAATTATTTATAAAAGATACAGTGGGTTTCCAAGGAGAAGTAGAAGTGCGTAATCCACCTGTTGGAATTGCTGTAGCTGTTGCCCGACAGAAGGACAACAGTGGAAATAAATCCGCCTCCTCTAAAGGTAAGATCATTTTATGTCTTAGTGCAACATTTTATGTTACTGTTTCACATGTATTCCAACTAACTGATTTTGTTTGTCAAGCTTTGGGTATTTGGGTTTTAAAGCCTGTGTTTGGTTATTTTTATTTCTATATGCACTTGGTTCGCAACAGTAGCGAGGTAAAGTACAAAAATAGCATGTCGACATACCAGAAGCAACTCCTAGAATGCTAAAACTTGTTCCCTTTGCGATCAGGCTTACCTTTTTATTAAGGGCTGCGGGGATACTCCAGGTCACCATTGGAGGGGACCACCACAAGTAACATTGATGACATTTAAAGATTGAAAATAATAAATAATTTTGCATCTTGAAAGTCAATGGTGGAAGGTGAATTAAGCCAAATGTTGCGAACCTTAGAGAATTTCTTGACACAGCTCCTGAATGCATACGTGAATTTGTGAAGTGAAATGGCAGAATTGACTAGGTGCTTTCATAAATCTAGTGTAGGGGCTATAGGAGACTTCGACTTTTAAAATGATAACTTTCCTCGTGTGGAATAAGAGAAGGCCTAGCAGGGTCCTGAGTGCCCTTGTAGGGGCCAAGGAATTAACCAAGCCTTATATATTCAAATGCCAATGCTCAGCGAAACTGGGACAGTGGTCAATTTGAAAATGAAGCGTGTAAGCTCCCCAAAATGTCTAAAATAAAGGGCTGTTTCAAAACACATGGGCAAAATTGGCCGAGCCAGTATCTCCAGCATTTTGATGGAACAGATGAGTATATTCTATGTAACCACTGAGGGGTAAAAAAAATTCCTGTGAAGAATTTTTTTATTTTATTTCAGTCTTTAGCAGAGACCAATTGTAACATGGGATTTTTCCAGATGTTCTCCCAGTCAAGCTCTAGCACCTCCTCCCGCAACCTAGAAAGTAAAGCGTCTAGACCAGGGATCTCCAAACTATGGCCCTCCAGCTGTTGCAAAAATTTACATCCCATGAGGCATTGTAAAACTGACGTTCACAGACATGACTAGGCATGGTGAGAACTGTAGTTCCAGAACAACTGGAGACCCCTGGTCTAGACCATCATGAATAGAGGGTGACGGGGCTTTGTAAATTGTGGATAAAGGCTTAGATAAGCAGTTATCCCACAGGAGAGTTTCCACCCTGGAGGAATTGAGAGATAACAGACATACCAAATTGGGCTTGGTACACAAGGTGTATCTGTAAGTACTGAAACAGGTAGGAGTTGGGGAGGGGTTATTGTTGCTTCAGGGTATCGTAGGGTTTTAGTGTACTGATTTCTGAAATTTAGTTGAGATGCTTAATCCCCTTGGAGGCCCAAATGGTAGAGTCAGGAACAGAGAAAAATTCAGAGTGTGGGGTTTTGCCATTGAGGGGTAAACGGGGATCGCTGATGAGGTACCTCAAGAATGCATTCAATTCCAAACCCTGTTAAGTGCTTTAATGGAAGGCGTCAGAGGAAGTGGGGTGCTGGCATTTCTATATAGGAGATTCACAAGGGCCTCATGGGAGCCTAGATAGGCAGTTTCCAGCACCACCACGGCATTCGCATCGCTGGATGCCAGCCATCTGTGGGCATGTGAAAGAAGGCAATAAAATAGCCATACAGATCAGGGCAGGCGGGCCATATATCCAGGGCCGCTGAAGTACAGATAGTCTGAATCAAGCGTGACGGGGCGTGTGTGTGTGTGTGTAAGGTCACTTTTGCAGGGTTGAATTGTTTACAATGCTTTTGTGGGATCCAGACTGCGGAGTGTCTGAATATATAAAATGGCAGGGAGTAATTTCATTTTTATCAAATTGAATTTGTTTACATGGGACAGAGGTAAGTTGTCCCAGGCTTTCATTTTCTGTTTTGCGATTTGTAGGAGAGGCAAGAAATTCAAATTGCAGTACTAAATATTTAAAGTTGTTTGTCCATTTCAAAGGGTAAAATGGAATCTACTACCACTTGGGCTCCAACATCTATAAAGAATTTGAAATGTATCCCTACTCACTCTCAGACTGGACAGATCAGAAAAGGAGGATATAAGTCTAACGACCTCCTTTTAACCACTTGCCGACCACATAACTTACATATACGGTGGCAAGGAATCTCTTCTGCGCCAGATCACGTACCTATACATGATCTGACTCCGGGTAGGGGGCGCGCATGTGATTTATACACAGCAGGAGCTGATCTGTGGGTACCACGGACTCGATACGCAACGATCATCCAGCACAGAGGCAGAACGGCGGTCTGACAGGAGGGAAGCCATGAATCCTGTGTCTCTGAAAAGCAAGGGACATGGATCTGTGTCTTCCCCTGGTAAAAGCATCTCCCACAGTACACTAAAACACTGGCTAGGAACACAGTTAACCCTTTGATCGCCCCTGATGTTAACCCTTCCCAGCCAGTGTCATTAGTACAGGGACAGTGCATATTTTTAGCACTGATCACTGTATTAGTGTCAATGTCCGACTATCTGCTTCAATATTACAGCCCCGCTATAAGTTGCCGATTGCCGCCATTACTAGTAAAAGATAAATAAAATATCTCAGTTTTTAGACGCTATAATTTTTGCGCAAATCAGTCCAGTATATGCTTATTGGGATTTTTTTACCAAAAATATGTAGCAGAATACATATTGTCCTAAATTGATGAAGAAATTTGATTTTTTTTTTTTTTTTTTTTTTATTGGATATTATGTTTTATAGCAGAAAGTAAAAAAAAATGTTTTATTTTTTTCAAAATTGTATTTTTTGGTTACAGCACAAAAGAAAGCTCTATTTTGTAGAGAGATTTTATTTGGGTACAGCAATGCATGACCACGCAATTGTCAGTTAAAGTAACGCATTGCCTTATTGCAAAAAAAATGACCTGGTCAGGAAGGGGGGTAAATCTTCTAGAGGTCAAGTGGTTAAAGGTGGGGTCCCAGGTCTCTGAAGAGGATCAAATTGTCAGAACATAGTGCTATATTTTCCTCAATGAGGTGCACGCTGATTCCTACATGGGGGGAGTTCCTGATTGCTAGTGTATTGGATTTCATCATTAAAGCAAATAAAGCCAGAGAGAGGGGGCACCCCTGTCTCGCCCCCCCTTCCAAAAAGGAATGGAGAGGAGTTTAATTTGTGCTGAACAAGATTTGTATACTATCTCAACTCACCTACAAAAATTCGGCCTGAAACACAGGACTTTAAATACGGTAGACATGAACTCATTTGTAGCATGGTCATCAGTCTATTAGCTAGAACCTTGGTTAGTGTTTACAAAGCATAGTTCAATAGCAAAACAGGCCTATAGGAGGCATCTTGTGTTGGGTCCTTACCTGGTTTAGGTATTAAAGTGTTACTAAACCCAGTAATATGAAAGTAGTTTCTCTGCCCACCCCACCCCCCACAGTGCCCACATAAAATACTGCCACTATATACCTTTTTTATGCTGATCTGTATACCACAGTCACATGATAAACTGCACAGTTTGTCCAGTGCTGAGTTTTCAGGTAGAAGATTTCTACTACAGTCTGTATACACGCCCACATGTGTGATGTCAATATCATGTGACCTGAAAAGTGCAACTGAAACAGGAAATGTTCTCTCCAGCAATAGGGACTAAACTGAGTATTGCAGGACGGCAACCCTCACTGTATTGTATGGCCTTACCAAGAGTGCGGGAGGGAAGGATCTGCTCATATAGTGTCAGCCTTTTTACACAATGCAGGGGATTAACCCCTTAACTTCCACAGTGAGTATAACAAGCATGCTATTCTGCATATACAGACAGATTTTACTGTTGTGGGTTTAGTAACACGTTAAGACAATGAGGTTGAATTCATAAAGGCAAATATACTGTGCATAGAGTTGCCACCTCATCCCTTTAAACCCGAACACCTTTGAATTACACTGGTTCTGAGGCTAATTAAATGCAGATAAGGCACCAAGTGAGTATAATTACCACCTTAACCAGCCACAGAACCTGTGTAATTAATATGTGTTTGGGCTTAAAGGGATGAGGTGGCAACCCTAATTGTGCACTGCAAGTGTACTTGCTCCAGAGTTTAGTAAATGAGGTAAGCTTCACTTTTCAAAGAATACCCAATCACACGCAAGGAAAATAAAGCATTTTGTTTGCACATGATTGGATGATAGCAATTGGCAGAGATTCCCCTCTTATCTAGAGCAACTGCACTGGAAGGGCACAGTGTATTTGCCTTTAGTAAATAAACCCCATTATGTGCTTGAAACATGGAGGGGAGGTAATATCAGGCAATCCAAACACTCAATATACAGTTTGTCACCTTGGTGCCAGGACTTCTGCATGTTGCTTATACCAATCCCCAGGTGTTTTTTTTATTTTATTTGGAAAACGATTGAATAGCAGTTTCAATCTCAGACCAATGCTCTACTAAAAGCAAACAATTTTATTTGTTACTGTAGGAAAGTTTTTCACTTTCTATTGGGTAAAATAAAGCAGATATGTTTGCTTTGAGCATTAGTTATGCTATGTTACAAAACAGTCGCACTAATGTGATAGTTTAATCAGCCGACTTTGATTATATTTTAGGCTTAATGTACACGGGACGTTTTCACAACTTCTCCTGAACGATTTAACTTGACAGATGGTAACCCATGTGTAAAACGCCAGTTTTGCCGCGTTTAGCCACGTTTGCGTTTAGAAGCGTTTGAAAATGTTTTTTTTTTTAAATAGCCAAAAATTAAAAATGCCTGTAAATGAAACGCGGCTAAACGAGAGTTGCTGAGTTTAGAAGCGTTTGGCGCTTGAAATGCCTCTCAACTCAGCGTCTGAACTCATTTTTTTGCTTTCTAAAAAAGGCCTCTAAACTCTGCTGCCTAAAAACTACATTAAACGAGCCTGTGTACATGTACACATAAGATGACATTGGATGCGTTCGGGGACAGCTGAAGAAAGCATCCAACTGCCTCTGAACATCTGTTTACCAGCAGCAGTGTACATGAGGCCTAACAAACTTGAGAAAGTCAGTGATGGGCGGTGAGAAGATGCTTCTTTTCAACAGCAATTCTCCTGGATCAGCACTAGGAATGGGCAGCACCTATGCACTGGATCACATGCGTGTGTGTGTGTGTGTATATGTGTATATATGTATGTATGTATGTATGTATGTATATATATATATATATATATATATATATATATATATATATATATATATATATATATATATATATATATATATATATATACACACACACACGGGTAGGGGGCGCGTTGCCGGCGGCTCGCTCCCACTGTGATTACACACAGCGCGATCCCAGTGGCGGGGGGCGCAGACTTAATGTCCGCCTGCTCCCCCTGATCTAGCAGAGAGGCAGAACAGTGGTCTGCCTATGTAAATATGTGAACAAGGCAGATTGTCATTTTGACAGGAGGGAAGGCATTGATCCTGTGTCTTTGCAAAGCAGGGACATGGATCCATATCTTCTAGTAAAGGCACCTCCCACACTGTACATGATAGGCACCCAGTTAACCCTTTGAGCACCCCTGATATTAACCCCTTCCCAGCCAGTGTCATTAGTACAGTGACAGTGCATATTTTTTAGTTTGTAGACACTATAACTTTTGCGCAAACCAATCAATATATGCTTATTGGGATTTTTTTTACCAAAAATATGTAGCAGAATACATATTGGCCTAAATTTTATGAAGAAATTAGATTTTTTTCAATCTTTTTATTGGATAGCAGAAAGTAGAAAATATTGTATTTTTGTTTTGTTTTGTTTTTTTTTTTTGTTTGTTTATAGCGCAAAAAATGAATGCAGATGTGATCAAATGCCACCAAAAAAATGCTCTATGTGTGGGGAAAAAAATTACATACATTTTATTTGAGTACAGCATCGCATGACCATGCAATTGTCAGTTAAAGCAGCGCCTGGTCATGAAGGGGGGTAAATCTTCCGGAGGTCACGTGGTTAATAAACTGTTAAAGGGACACCAATATCTTATCACCGTGATAATTACGGTGAAAAGTCCTCTGTGGTGTGCATTGTGCATCCACACTGCAAAGCATTGTTGCAGTGCATCTTGTTTACAGTGGGGTAGGGTTTAGGGAAGGTGCCCAGGAGAAGTGTCCTCTCAGGCTCGGTTCACACTGCAGCATTGCGGGAACCCTGAAAATCCAGTACGGTTTTTCCGCATCGCATTCTCCCGCAGACAGTTCATACTGCCCTATGCAAACTGCTGGGAGTGTCATTACAAAGTTAATGACACCCCCAGATCAGTTTGCATATCGCAGTGCAAGCTGTCAATTTGGACCGGAATCGTATCGCATGGGTGTGAACACCCATGTGATCCAAATCTGGTGCGGACCAAAAAAAGTTTGAGTTTGGGTCTAATGCGTTTGGTCCGAATCTGTATGGCTGAATTTACATCGCACAGACATCGCATGTGATTTGCACAGCAGTGTGGTGTGAATGACATGCAATGTCTGACATTGCAGCAGTAGGAACTGGCCCTAAAGCTTTGCAAGTATCTAGTCACCTGAAGGCACACCTCCATAATCCATGGTGTATGATTTTTATGCCCGTATCTTGTTTTGTACGCCAAGACAGTGGCGGAACTTTCACGGATAGCAGTCGCACTTGTGACTGGGCCCTGCCATTCTGCCGCTGTTGTGGGGCACCAAGACCCAGCATCTCCCCCTGCACCTCTGGCTGTCTGTTTAGAATGCAGTGGGGAGAGGTAGGAGGCGATGATCCGCAGCGCTATGTTGCTCGTGGGCAGTGGGATCTCCCTGGGGCTTGTAGTTCTTTTCCCGAGTGTCAGTGTATACAGTGGAGGAGGGAGGGGCCTCTGACCCGAGCATGTATCTGTTTCACTCTTCAGTGTACAAGTGAGTCGCTCTGCTTGTACACGCTTGCTGATACATGCCCGGGTCAGAGGCCCCTCCCCTCTCCACTGTATACACTCGGGAAGAGAACTACTAGCCCCAGGAAGATCCCCCTGCCCGTGGACACCATAGAGATGCCGATCTGATATAAGGGGGGGGGGTCTCTGGGGACCCTGATGTAAAGAGGGGTCTCTGGGGACCCTGATGTAAAGGGGGGGGTCTCTAGGGACCCTGATGTAAGGGGGGGGTCTCTGGGGACCCTGATGTAAGGGGGGGTCTCTGGGGACCCTGATGTAAGGGGGGGGTCTCTGGGGACCCTGATGTAAGGGGGGGGTCTCTGGGGACCCTGATGTAAGGGGGGGTCTCTGGGGACCCTGATGTAAGGGGGGATCTCTGGGGACCCTGATGTAAGGGGGGGTCTCTGGGGACCCTGATGTGAGGGGGGGTCTCTGGGGACCCTGATGTGAGGGGGGGGGGGCGCTCTGGGGACCCTGATGTAAGGAGGGGCTCCCTGGGGACCGTAATGTAAATGGGGGATCCGCACTCGGCAACGATAAAATACACACGTGTATATTATATACAAGTGTATGACTTTCTCTACTTCGCTGCTATGGGCTCTAGCCCGAGATCTTTTGTAGACCCAGCAACGCTGGTGGGGGCCCTTCATGGTTTCTTTCACCAGGGCCCTGAAGATTCTAGTTAATTCTCTGTGCCAAGATATGTAATTTATAGACAAGTCCAAAATTTCCTTTTTTTTTTTTTCCCCTCCCTCTTTTAAACCGACAGGCATTTATTTATATATATGCATAGGTTACTTCTTTAAGACAGTGTTTGAGGATGCTAATTCTGGCATGTGACAGAAGGGCTAGTATTTGTGGAAGTAATCACATTTTGATATCTTGGCTGCTGGTTGGCGTTAACTAGTTGCCTACTGCCCGCTGCAGTTGCACTGCGGCAAGTTGGCTCCCCTGTGCAAATCGCCATCGTACGTCGGTGGAGCCTACCAGCGGGTCCACCGCACCCGGGATCACGAGAGAGATCATCTGTTCCTAGTGATAAGGAATGGCAATCTGTCTTCTACAGTCAGCCCAGTCCCCATACAGTTGGCAAAACCTCCCAGGGAACAAACTTAACCCCTTGATCACCCCCCCCCTAGTGTTAACCTCTTCCCTGCCAGTGACACTTATACAGTAATGGCTATTTTTAGCTCTGATCGCTGTATAAAGGTCAGTGGTCCTAAAAAGGTGTCAAGTGTCCGATCTGTCCGCTGTAATGTCACAGTCCCGCTAAAAATCACAGATCACCGCCGTTACTAGGAAAAAAAATAAAAATGCCATAGATATATCCCCTATTTTGTAAACGCTATAACTTTTGCGCAGACCAATCAATATATGCTTATTGCTATTTTTTTTTTTTAACCAAAAATATGTAGAATACATATTGTTGGCCTAAACTGATGAAGAAATTTTGTTTATTTTTTATTTTTTTGGGGGATATTTATTATAGCAAAAAAAAAAAAAAATGGATATATAATTAAATAATAATATTAATATTAATATATATATATAAATATATATAAAAAAAATATATATATATATATACATACATACATATATATATATATATATATATATATATATATATATATATATATATATATAATGTATGTATGTGTATATATATATATATATATATATATATATATATATATATTTTTTTTATATATATGTATATATATATATATATATATATATATATATATATATATATATATATATATATATATATATATATATATATATATATATATATATATATATATTAATATTATATATATATATATATTTATATATAATTTTTGTTGTTGTTTATAGCGCAAAAAATAAAAACCGCAAAGGTCATCAAATACCACCAAAAGAAAGCTCTATTTGTGGGGAAAAAAAGGACATCAATTGTGTTTGGTTACAGCACGACCGCGCAATTGTCAATTAAAGCAACGCAGTGCCGTATCGCAATAAATGGCCTGGTCATTAAGGGGGGAAATCTTCTGGTCCTTGAGTAGTTAAAGTAGATGTAAACCCTCACATATACCCAGTAAAGTGAACAGCCTCAGATGATACACAGGGATATAACAAATCTCCCTACATACGTTTTACATGTATATCTGCTGTCTTCATCTTTATACTGTTTAGAAAGTGCACATGTTAGGAGATTTTCTCTTCCTGGTTAGCGCTGCAGTGAAGCCTGGGCATACAGCCAAGACAGCTGATTGGAGGAAAGGCACACACCCACTCTCCTCATAAGTAGAGACTTTCAGCTCTGTTTGAATCTTTCAACTCCTGTGCTAATCTATTTATAGCATCATTCCCAACACAAAACTCCAGCTGCTTTTATCATATGTGAGGAGAGCTTGTCAGGAGTTATCAGGCTGATAACAGAAGAACAGAGCAGGAGAAAGCTACTGGACATAGTGCTTTGAAGAGACACTATACTAAAGATATGTGCCCAGCTCAAATTTCATGAATCGAGTTTACATCCACTTTAATCATCCCTGTATTGGTAGATTTAGAAAAGTCATACATTACATACAAGCTACATCTCCTAATTAAATTCAAATTTGTATTCTTGTGAAAGCTTGAATCCTTTTGTCAGCTTTGTATTATTGTATGGATGTCCACTAGGCTAAGGCAGGTCATACATTATGTAGTTTTGTTTCCTTCAGCCATAGGTTGAAGGAAATAAAATTGCTAGATTTCCCCATCAAGAGAGTCAGTGTTGATGGCACTATTCCTATTGTATTCTGATGGTGGGAAAGAATAGTGATCACTGCTGGCAGCTATAGTCATCGGCAGTGATTGAACGAAAAAAAAACCTGACATGCTGGTTGTACTGATATTGATCGACTTCAGTACAACCAGACTGCTTATACATGAATTTAAATTTGGCCAGTTTCTGCTAAACCGGCAAAAATTTGATCCGTCTGTGGCCAGCTTAAGTTCACCTTTCAATTCCCCTCTGAAAGAAAACTGCCTGTGCGGTCACATGGTCTCAGTAGATAATGAAGAACTTTGCAGCTTGGAAAAAAAAAAAAGTGAAATAATGCAAGTGTTACACCTGTAGGCCATTTGCACCCCTCCATAAGCCTGGCCGAATTACTCTCACAGTGAGATTTTGTCCTGTAGCTAGGATGCTGTATCTGTTCTGTTCTGTTTTGAGTCCCTGGACATTTGCAGTCCACACTCTCCTGTCTCGGCATTGCTGAGCTTATCACTAGGGATGAGCCGAACACACCCTGGTTCGGTTCGCACCAGAACATACTGAACAGGCAAAAAATTCGGCAGAACACAGGAACACCGTTAGTCTATGGGACACGAACATGTATAATCAAAAGTGCTCATTTTAAAGGCTTATATGCAAGTTATTATCATAAAAAGTGTTTGGGGACCTTGTCCCTGCCCCAGGGGACATGTATGAATGCAAATTTTTTTTTTTTTTAAATGGCTGTTTTTTCGGGAGCAGTGATTTAATGCTTAAAGTGAAACAGTAAAAATGAAATATTCATTTAAATATTGTGCCTGGGGGTGTCTTTAGTATGCCTGTAAAGTAGTGCATTTTTCCCGTGTTTAGAACAGTACCACAGCAAAATGACATTTCTAAAGGAAAAATTGTCATCTAAAACTGATTGCGGCTGTAATGAATTGTCGGGTCTTGACAATATAGGTGAAACTCATTGAAAAAAAGAGCATGGGATACCCCCCCGTCCACTATCAGGCCCTTTGGGTCTGATATGAATATTAAGAGGAACCCCGAACCAAAATTTAAAAAAAAAATTGCATGGGGGTCCCCCTAAAATCCATACTAGGCCCTTCAGGTCTGGTATGGATTTTAAGGGCAACCCTGCACCAAAATTTTAAAAAAATGGCGTAGGGGCCCTCCCAAAATCCATACCAGACCCTTATCCGAGCATGCAACCTGGCAGGCCGCAGGAAAAGAGGGGGCGAGAGCGCCCCTCCTCCTGAACCTTACCAGGCCACATGCCCTCAACATGGGGAGGTTGCTTTGGGTTAGCCCCCCAAAGCACCTTGTCCCCATGTTGATTGGGACAAGGGCCTCATCCCCACAACCCTCGCCCAGTGGTTGTGGGGGTCTGCGGGCGGGGGGGCTTATCGGAATCTGGAAGCCCCCTTTAACAAGGGGACCCCCAGATCTCGCGCCCCAGTATGACATGGTAACTGGGTACAAATGTACCCCTACCATTTCACAAAAAAGTGTCAATGTTAAAAACGACAAGACACAGCTTGGGGAGTCCAAGCTGTCCTTTATTAAAAAATAAAATAAAAATGTCTCACGATGTCCATTCATTTTCTTATATCGCTCCGCCGATGGAACGAAAAAGGAAAAAAAAATCCGCCATGATCCTCTATGGGAGGCTCCTGTCGTGTGAGGCTCCCGCCGTGTGAGGCTTCTTCGCTTCTCCGTCGGCGGAGCGATATAAGAAAATGAATGGAGATCGTGGGACATTTTTTTTTTTTTTAATAAAGGACTTGTGACACAGGTCTTGTCGTTTTTAACATTTTGACACTTTTTTGTGAAATGGTAGGGGGATACATTTGTACCCCGTTACTATTTCACACAGGGGGAGGGGCGGGATCTGGGGGACCCCTTTTTAAAGGGGGCTTCCGTATTCCGATAAGCCCCCCCGCCCGCAGACCCCCACAACCACCGGGCATGGGTTGTGGGGATTAGGCCCTTATCCCCACTCATCATAGGGTCAAGGTGCTTTGGGGGGCTACCCCAAAGCACCCTCCCCATGTTGAGGGCATGTGGCCTGGTACAGTTCAGGAGGGGGGGCGCTCTCTCGTCCCCCCTCTTTTCCTGCGGCCTGCCAGTTTGGGTGCTCAGATAAGGGTCTGGTATGGATTTTAGGGGGGACCCCTATGCCATTTTTTTTTTAAATTTTGGCACAGGGTTCCCCTTAAAATCCATACAAGACCTGAAGGGCCTGGTATCGATTTTGGGGGGGATCCCTACGCCATTTTTTTAAAAATTTGGTGCAGCGTTCCCCTTAATTTCCATATCAGACCTGAAGGGCCTGGTATGGATTTTAAGGGACCCCCATTCAATTTTTTTTAAATTTTGGTTCAGGGTTCCCCTTAATATTCATACCAGACCCAAAGGGCCTGCTTATGGACTGGGGGGGGATACCATGCTCCTTTTTTTTTTTTTTTTTTTTTTCAATGAGTTTTATCTATATTGCCGAGACCCAACAATTCACTACAGCCGCGATCAGTTTTAAATGAAAATTTTTCTTTTAGAAATGTCATTTTGCATTGATACATGTCCCCTAATACAGGACCCGGGTCCCCAAACACTTTTTATGACAATAACTTGCATATAAGCCTTTAAACTGAGCACTTTTGATTTTTCATGTTGGTGTCCCATAGACTTTAAAGGTGTTCCGGCAGCTTTCGAATTTGCCCATCCCTACTTATCACTGCGTATGCCTGGGAGACAGAGCTGTATAGACACTCAATTGGCCATACACAATTATGGTGCGCTTGCATAAACTTGAAATAAAACAAAATCCCCTGGTGGTGGACTTTTAAGGCACAGAGATAATAAAGAATATTCTAATATGAAAAAATATTTATTAAAGTATGAAAAGTACAAAACCTTTAACCACTTGCCGACCGCCGCACGACTATGTACGTAGACAGTGCGGCACGGGCAGGCAAAAGGGCTTACCTGTACGTCCCTGCCTGCCCGCGGGTGGGGGGTCCGATCGGACCGATCGGACCCCCCCCCCGGTGCCTGCGGCGGTCGGCAAATGTCCCCCGGCGATCGGTGGTGAGGGGGAGGCCATCCATTCGTGGCCCCCCCCCTCGCGATCGCTCCCAGCCAATGGGATCATTTCCCTGCCTCTGTATTGTACACAGAGGCAGAGGAAATGATGTCATCTCTCCTCGGCTCGGTATTTTCCGTTCCGGGCCGAGGAGAGAAGACTGAACTGTGAGTGCACAACACAAACACACACAGTAGAACATGCCAGGCACACATTACACCCCGATTCCCCCCCCCCGATCCCCCCCCGATCACCCCCCCCCCCCCTGTCACAAACTGACACAAAGCAGGTTTTTTTTTTTTTTTTTTTCTGATTACTGCATAGTGTCAGTTTGTGACAGTTAGTGTGTTAGGGTAGTGAGTGTTAGGCCCCCTTTAGGTCTAGGATACCCCCCTAACCCCCCTAATAAAGTTTTAACCCCTTGATCACCCCCCGTCACCAGTGTTGCTAAGCGATCATTTTTCTGATCACTGTATTAGTGTCGCTGGTGACGCTAGTTAGTGAGGTAAATATTTAGGTTCGCCGTCAGTGTTTTATAGCGTTGGGGACCCCCATATACTATCTAATAAATGTTTTAACCCCTTGATTGCCCCCTAGTTAACCCTTTCACCACTGATCACCGTATAACCGTTACGGGTGACGCTGGTTAGTTTATTTTTTATAGTGTCAGGGCACCCGCCGTTTATTACCGAATAAAGGTTTAGCCCCCTGATCGCCCGGCAGTGATATGCGTCGCCCCAGGCAGCGTCAGATTAGCGCCAGTACCGCTAACACCCACGCACGCAGCATACGCCTCCCTTAGTGGTATAGTATCTGTATGGATCAATATCTGATCCAATCAGATCTATACTAGCGTCCCCAGCAGTTTAGGGTTCCCAAAAACGCAGTGTTAGCGGGATCAGCATAGATACCTGCTAGCACCTGCGTTTTTCCCGTCCGCCCGGCCCAGCCCACCCAAGTGCAGTATCAATCGATCACTGTCACTTACAAAACACTAACCGCATAACTGCAGCGTTCGCAGAGTCAGGCCTGATCCCTGCGATCGCTAACAGTTTTTTTGGTAGCGTTTTGGTGAACTGGCAAGCACCAGCCCCAGGCAGCGTCAGATTAGCGCCAGTACCGCTAACACCCACGCACGCACCGTACACCTCCCTTAGTGGTATAGTATCTGAACGGATCAATATCTGATCTGATCAGATCTATACTAGCGTCCCCAGCAGTTTAGGGTTCCCACAAACGCAGTGTTAGCGGGATCAGCCCAGATACCTGCTAGCACCTGCGTTTTGCCCCTCCGCCGGACCCAGCCCAGCCCACCCAAGTGCAGTATCGATCGATCACTGTCACTTACAAAACACTAAACGCATAACTGCAGCGTTCGCAGAGTCAGGCCTGATCCCTGCGATCGCTAACAGTTTTTTTGGTAGCGTTTTGGGGAACTGGCAAGCGCCAGCGGCCTAGTACACCCCGGTCGTAGTCATACCAGCACTGCAGTAACACTTGGTGACGTGGCGAGTCCCATAAGTGCAGTTCAACCTGGTGAGGTGGCAAGCACAAGTAGTGTCCCGCTGCCACCAAAAAGAGAAACGCAGGCCCGTCGTGCCCATAATGCCCTTCCTGCTGCATTTGCCAATCCTAATTGGGAACCCACCGCTTCTGCAGCGCCCGTACTTCCCCCATTCACATCCCCAACCAAATGCAGTCGGCTGCATGAGAGGCATTTTCTTTATGTCCTCCCGAGTACCCCTACCCAACGAACCCCCCCAAAAAAGATGTTGTGTCTGCAGCAAGCGCGGATATAGGTGTGACACCCGCTATTATTGTCCCTCCTGTCCTGACAATCCTGGTCTTTGCATTGGTGAATGTTTTGAACGCTACCATGCACTAGTTGACTATTAGCGTAGGGTACAGCATTGCACATACTAGGCACACTTTCACAGGGTCTCCCAAGATGCCATCGCATTTTGAGAGACCCGAACCTGGAACCGGTTACAGTTATAAAAGTTAGTTACAAAAAAAAGTGTAAAAAAAAAAAAAACATACAAAAATATAAAATAAAAAAAAAATAGTTGTCGTTTTATTGTTCTTTCTCTCTCTCTATTCTCTCTCTCTATTGTTCTGCTCTTTTTTACTGTATTCTATTCTGCAATGTTTTATTGTTATTATGTTTTATCATGTTTGCTTTTCAGGTATGCAATTTTTTATACCTTACCGTTTACTGTGCTTTATTGTTAACCATTTTTTTGTCTTCAGGTACGCCATTCACGACTTTGAGTGGTTATACCAGAATGATGCCTGCAGGTTTAGGTATCATCTTGGTATCATTCTTTTCAGCCAGCGGTCAGCTTTCATGTAAAAGCAATCCTAGCGGCTAATTAGCCTCTAGACTGCTTTTACAAGCAGTGGGAGGGAATGCCCCCCCCCAACGTCTTCCGTGTTTTTCTCTGGTTCTCCTGTCTCAACAGGGAACCTGAGAATGCAGCCGGTGATTCAGCCAGCTGACCATAGAGCTGATCAGAGACCAGAGTGGCTCCAAACATCTCTATGGCCTAAGAAACCGGAAGCTACGAGCATTTTATGACTTAGATTTCGCCGGATGTAAACAGCGCCATTGGGAAATTGGGAAAGCATTTTATCACACCGATCTTGGTGTGGTCAGATGCTTTGAGGGCAGAGGAGAAATCTAGGGTCTAATAGACCCCAATTTTTGCAAAAAAGAGTACCTGTCACTACCTATTGCTATGATAGGGGATATTTACATTCCCTGAGATAACAATAAAAATGATTTAAAAAAAAAAAAATGAAAGGAACAGTTTAAAAATAAGATAAAAAAATAATAATAATAAAGAAAAAAAAAAAAAAAAAAAAAAAAAAAGCACCCCTGTCCCCCCTGCTCTCGCGCTAAGGCGAACGCAAGCGTCGGTCTGGCGTCAAATGTAAACAGCAATTGCACCATGCATGTGAGGTAGGAAGGTCAGATCGAGGGCAGTAAGTTTAGCAGTAGACCTCCTCTGTAAATCTAAAGTGGTAACCTGTAAAGGCTTTTAAAGGCTTTTAAAGGCTTTTAAAAATGTATTTAGTTTGTCGCCACTGCACGTTTGTGCGCAATTTTAAAGCATGTCATGTTTGGTATCCATGTACTCGGCCTAAGATCATCTTTTTTATTTCATCAAACATTTGGGCAATATAGTGTGTTTTAGTGCATTAAAATGTAAAAAAAGTGTGTTTTTTTCCCAAAAAATGCGTTTGAAAAATCGCTGCGCAAATACTGTGTGAAAAAAAAAAATGAAACACCCACCATTTTAATCTGTAGGGCATTTGCTTTAAAAAAATATATAATGTTTGGGGGTTCAAAGTAATTTTCTTGCAAAAAAAAATATTTTTTTATGTAAACAATAAGTGTCAGAAAGGGCTTTGTCTTCAAGTGGTTAGAAGAGTGGGTGATGTGTGACAAGCTTCTAGATGTTGTGCATAAAATGCCAGGACAGTTCAAAACCCCCCTCAAATGACCCCATTTTGGAAAGTAGACACCCCAAGCTATTTGCTGAGAGTCATGTTGAGTCCATGGAATAATTTATATTGTGACACAAGTTGCGGGAAAGAGACAATTTTTTATTTTTTTTATTTTTTTTTGCGCAAAGTTGTCACTAAATGATATATTGCTCAAACATGCCATGGGAATATGTGAAATTACACCCCAAAATACATTCTGTTGCTTCTCCTGAGTACGGGGATACCACATGTGTGAGACTTTTTGGGAGCCTAGCCGCGTACGGGACCCCGAAAACCAAGCACCGCCTTCAGGCTTTCTAAGGCCGTAAATTTTTGATTTCACTCTTCACCGCCTATCACAGTTTCGGAGGCCATGGAATGCCCAGGTGGCAAAAAAAAACCCCAAATGACCCCATTTTGGAAAGTAGACACCCCAAGCTATTTGATGAGAGGTATAGTGAGTATTTTGCAGACCTCACTTTTTGTCACAAAGTTTTGAAAATTGAAAAAAGAAAAAAAAAATTTTTTTTTCTCGTCTTTCTTTATTTTCAAAAACAAATGAGAGCTGCAAAATACTCACCATGCCTCTCAGAAAATAGCTTGGGGTGTCTACTTTCCAAAATGGGGTCATTTGGGGGGGGTTTGTGCCACCTGGGCATTCCATGGCCTCCGAAACTGTGATAGGCAGTGAGGCGTAAAATCAAAAATGTACGCCCTTAGAAATCCTGAAGGCGGTGATTGGTTTTCGGGGTCCTGTACGCGGCTAGGCTCCCAAAAAGTCCCACACATGTGGTATCCCCATACTCAGGAGAAGCAGCTAAATGTATTTTGGGGTGCAATTCCACATATGCCCATGGCCTGTGTGAGCAATATATCATTTAGTGACAACTTTGTGCAAAAAAAAAAAAAAAAAAAATGTGTCACTTTCCCGCAACTTGTTTTAAAATATAAAACATTCCATGGACTCAACATGCCTCAAAGCAAATAGCTTGGGGTGTCTACTTTCCAAAATGGGGTCATTTGGGGGGGTTTTATGTCATCTGGGCATTTTATGGCCTTAAAAACTGTGATAGGTAGTGAGGAGTAAAATCAAAAATGTACGCCCTTAGAAATCCTGAAGGCAGTGATTGGTTTTCGGGGCCCCGTACGCGGCTAGGCTCCCAAAAAGTCCCACACATGTGGTATCCCCGTACTCAGGAGAAGTAGCTAAATGTATTTTGGGGTGCAATTCCACATATGCCCATGGCCTGTGTGAGCAATATATCATTTAGTGACAACTTTTTGTAATTTTTTTTTTTGTCATTATTCAATCACTTGGGACAAAAAAAAATGAATATTCAATGGGCTCAACATGCCTCTCAGCAAATTCCTTGGGGTGTCTACTTTCCAAAATGGGGTCATTTGTGGGGGTTTTGTACTGCCCTGCCATTTTAGCACCTCAAGAAACGACATAGGCAGTCATAAATTAAAGGCTGTGTAAATTCCAGAAAATGTACCCTAGTTTGTAGACGCTATAACTTTTGCGCAAACCAATAAATATACACTTATTGACATTTTTTTTACCAAAGACATGTGGCCGAATACATTTTGGCCTAAATGTATGACTAAAATTGAGTTTATTGGATTTTTTTTAGAACAAAAAGTAGAAAATATCATTTTTTTTCAAAATTTTCGGTCTTTTTCCGTGTATAGCGCAAAAAATAAAAACGGCAGAGGTGATCAAATACCATCAAAAGAAAGCTCTATTTGTGGGAAGAAAAGGACACAAATTTCGTTTGGGTACAGCATTGCATGACCGCGCAATTAGCAGTTAAAGCGACGCAGTGCCGAATTGTAAAAAGTGCTCTGGTCAGGAAGGGGGTAAAACCTTCCGGGGCTGAAGTGGTTAATAAAAAGCACATTTAAAGTGAACATTCCAGTGTTGTCATGGAATACATAAAGCAAGCTAGTATTTCTTGTACCCAACGTGTTTCGGAGTAAGAATGTAGTTCTCCTTCTTCAGGGGTATAGTTTAAACAAGAAAATCGGTATTAAAGACTGGAATGACAATTATTGCGGATTAAAAACATGGAGGTACCAAGAATGGTTGTTTTCAAATTGCTTGAGCCAGAGAGTTCAACATAGAGGCATACTTCAGGAACAGAAGAATGCCTAGCCCATAAATGCTGGTCCAGCTCCCCCACACAACACCAACCCAAGTCTTGGGCTGGTTGCTGGAGCGAGCGGTCACAGGATTCCACCATTTGTGGCATCTGCAAACAGCCCTCCTTTTTTACTATACAAATAACAACCCTCCTCCTTGTGTAGCCAAGCAACCTCCACGCACCACCTTGCAGGGTCTTTTCCTGTTTTCTGGCCCCAGTGGGTCCTCTGGTTTCCCCCTTTCGGGTCGTTGTGTGGGTGTGGGGGACCTGGATTAGCATTTATGGGCTAGGCATTTTTCTGTTCCTGAAGTATGCCTCTATGTTGAACTCTCTGGCTCAAGCAATTTGGAAACAACCATTCTTGGTACCTCCATATTTTTAATCGGCAATAATTGTCATTCCAGTCTTTAATACTGATTTTCTTGTTTAAACTATACCCCTGAAGAAGGAGAACTACATTCTTACTCTGAAACGCGTTGGGTATAAAATACTAGCTTGCTAAATGTATTCCATGACAACACTGGAATGTTCACTTTAAATGTGCTTTTTATTAAATGTTTTGTACTTTTCATATTTTAATAAATATTTTTTCATATTAGAATATTCTTTATTATCTCTGTGCCTTAAAAGTCCACCACCAGGGGATTTTGTTTTATTTCTTGTAAACACTGGATGTGGCACAACTATATGTCCAATCATTACCGACTTACCTTTGTGCTTGCATAAACTTGTTCACTGCCATAAATTCCTAAGGGCAGCTTGTGTACATCCAGGTTTCCAGGGAAAAGTTATAGCGTCTACAAAAAAAAGGGGATAGATTTATAGCATTTTTTTTTTCTACTAGTAATGGCAGCGATCTGCGATTTTTATCGTGACAGCGATATTGCGGCGGACATATCAGACAATTTTGACACATTTTTTGGGACCATTCACATTTATACAGCGATCCGTGCTATAAAAACGCATTGATTACTGTATAAATGTGACTGGCAATTAAGGGTTTAATCAGGAGGGGGCGCTGTAGGGTTAAATATGTTGCTAGGGAGTGATTCTAACTGGGGGGGGAGGGGACTCACAAGGGGAGGAGACTGATCGGTGTTCCTCTGTACAAGGAACACACCATCGGTCTCCTCCCATCTGACAGGACGTGGATCTGTGTGTTTACACACACAGCTCCACGGTCCTGCTCAGTTACCGGGCAATCGCGGGTGCCCGGCGGACATCGCGGCTGCCGGGCACGCGCACTGGGACCCGAGCGATGCCCCCTGGGCTGCCTGTAAGGCTGCGCCGTCATATGACGGCAGCCCAGAACAACAGCTGCACCGTCCCGCCGTCATATGACGGCGGGCGGGCAGCAGGTATTTAAACTTGAAAATGCTGAATTTACAAGTTTGAAATAAATGCATAAAACAAAGTATATTTTTACACGGATTTGTAATTTAGACCCTTAAGTGTGTCATGCTCATAGCTGAGGAAAATTAGGAATATTTTATTCCAAATATTTCTCCATCCACCACTAAAAGTCCTAAAGGACAGCTTAAATGGGAACTCCAATCATTTGTTGAAAAAAATAAAAAATTTGATATTAAAGTACAACTAAAGGCAAAACTCTTTTGAGTGGTGATGAATTATAACACCTGTCAGTTTTTTGTTGTTGTCTGTGCCCCCGTTAGTGAGATTCACCCCCTCTATTTGTTCTTTTTTACCATTATCATTGAAAGTAAAAGAAAATCCCAAATTTTGGGTTGTCCTCATAAAAGTAATAGAGGTGAAAAAAGAGGGGAGAAAAGCCTAAAAAACTGATGCAGCCATCACATCCAAGGGATAGGTAAGCTGATATGTATTACATTTTTGAGTTTGGGTTCAATACCCGGGCGAGTCTTCAGGACCGAGGTGTCGCCAGCTTGACTGTGGAATGATTGGTCCTGTAGCTGGGAAAAAAAACCTTAATGGCAGAGGAGGGAAGAGAAGGAGGATAAGCGGAAGTTTTACCTTGAGTCCAGTTGCACACTAGGAGAATAAATGACTGATGTTTATACTCAGGATCTTGTTGACAGAAAGAAAGGCGCGCAAGTGTAAAGACTAGTAAAATGCTTCTTCAATGCCAGTGTTGTAATACACTCTTTTATATTCATGTAAACATGCATTTGTGTGTAAATTACAGCCTCACCATTTATGAAAAATTTTGAATTCAATATGTGTGCTGTCGCCATCACTTCAATTAAAAAAATAACGGAAAATTGAATACTTACCTTTCTGTAATTTTCCTTTTCTGGTGTTTACCCATGGCAGCATATCAACGGTTGGTTGCTCTGCCCCCTACCAACCCACAGGACCACTTTAACTCTATAAATAAGAGCTGTTCCCTTCCACAAGTATTCTTGTATCTGGACCTCAGAACATTAAGGATTATTGAAGGGAGGGTGTATGCTGCCTATGCTGCCATGGGTAGGCACCAGGGAAGGAAAATTACGGAAAGGTAAGTATTCAATTTTCCGTTATCCTGATGCCTCCATGGCAGCATAACAATGGTAAATAACTCGCTTACAGGGAGGGTACTACAATAAGACATTTAATGAAATCTACAGCACAGATAATTGCAAGGTCTTCTCCCCAAATTCTCGGGAAGTAAGAACCGCTGGGTCTACACTATAGTGCGACATGAAAGTGTTGAAGGACGACCAACTGGCCGCTCGGCAAATTGTCTCAGGGGAGACACGCGCCAAGGCTGCCCAAGGGGCCGCCATTCCTCGGTTGAGTGCACATTGACCGCATATGGAACTGGAAGACCATTAGCCTGATTTGCTCTTTGGATTGACCTCTCGATCCAGCTCGCCAAGGTCATCTTGGATGCTGCCATTCCCTTTTTGGCGCCCTTTGGGATAATAAATAGCCATTGATCTTTGCAGAACTCTCCTGTCAAATTTAAATAGTGCCTTACAAAACCACCCTGTCTGGGGAAAAAAGATGATGTAGGGTTCCTGTATTTCTAGTGCTTGGATCTCCGACACTGCAACCTGAAGTGATGGCAATCAGGAAGACATCCTTCAAGTAAATATCCTCCAAGGTGCATTCTTCTGTAGGAGCAAAAGGAGGATTTGAGAGGGCATTAAGTACAATAGTTAAGTCCCATTTTGGGTATAGCGATTTTCTGGGAGGTCGCAATCTAAGGACTGCCTTCAAAAAGCGTTCTACAAGAGGGTTTAATGCCCACCGTGTGTCTGTTAGAGCTGAAAGGGAAGAGACCTGGACCTAAAGTGTGTTCAGGCCTAAACCTAAGTCCTATCCACTCTGCAAGAAGATAATTATATTCTGGACTCCGGGTTCCAGGGGATTGAAATGATTAACCTCTGCTAGTACTGTAAACTTTCTCCATATCCTGTAATAGGTGGAGTTAGTGGATGATTTTCTTGCCCGTAGTAGTATTTGGATAACATTATGCGAGCGTCCTAACTTACCCAACCTCTTCCACTCAACTTCCAGGCCCTCAAGTCTAGGATTTCTGAGTGCGGGTGAGAGAAATCGTCCTAAAACAGAAGGTTGTTCATGCGTGGAAGGGGAAGTGGCTTGCACAGGGCCATTCTGACTATGAGCGTGAACCACGGTCTTTTGGGCCAGTACGGGATCACTGCCAAGATTGTGACTTTCTCTGTTAGACGTTGGAGAAACCTCAGTATCAGAGGGGTCAGAGGAAACTCATATTCCTTCTGAAAGTTCCATGGCTGGACTAGGGCATCCACCCCTGCTGACCTCGGAGATGGGAATCTTGGAAAAAAATAGGGGAGTCTTTGCATTGAACGGTAAGGCAAAGAGGTCTATCTGGGAAGTGCCCCATTGCTGGCATATACAGAGGAAGACTCCCGGATTCAGCGACCATTCATTGTTGTTGCTGAATGATCTCGAAAGATGATCGGCTAATTGATTCTTGGGCCCTGGGATATAAGAGGCCCACAGGTTGATTAAATTCTTCTTGGCCCATGTTGGAATGGGCGTTACTTCGCTGAATAGGGACTTGCTGTGTGTTCCCCCCTGGTTCTGGACATAGGCCATTGCCGTCCTGTTGTCCATCTGAAGAAGTACCGATTTGCCTCCGAGGGAAGTGGTTAGATGTAAGATTGCCATTCATGCTGCCCTTGGCTCCAAGATGTTTGATACTACTTCTTCCGAATTGGATTGCCATCTTTCTTGTACTAACTGGTCTTGATAGTGTGCTCCCCAACCCAACCAACTTGCTTTTGATGTAAGAATGGTCCACGAGATGGGTCCAAGGGAGCAGTGAACCAGAAGGTTGCATGGTCTTGTCCACCACCAGAGGCTGGACTTCATTGCGGGAGTGATCAATATCCTCTGCTCCAGGTGATTCCTCCTCCACTGTGTTAAAAAACCCAGCTGGAATCCCCGTAGATGCCACCTGGCCCATTTTATCATGGGTATACACAAAGAAAGGGACCCTAGCAGGCTCAGACAGTCTGATACTGACATGGAATGGCTCGCAGGTGTTCTTTTCACTTTCCCTATCAAAATAGGGATCTTTTCTTATGGGAGAGAAACTGCTTTCTCTGGAGTGTTGAAGAATGCTCCCAGATATGTCATCTCATGTGTAGGTGTGAGCTGGCTCTTGGAATAATTGATCAGCCACCCGAACTTGATCATCGTGTCTAAGATCATACGTACATGTATTTCTAGACTTTCTCTGTGCTGGGACAAAATCAGAATATCGTCTAAATAATGTAGAACCCGAATAACTTTCTCTCAGAGGGGAGCTAAGATTGCCACTAGCACCTAGCTGAAGGTCCTGGGTGCCATTGAGATCCCTAAGGGAAGGCATTGAAACTGGAGATGTAAGTCGTCTACTTTAAACCGAAGGAATGGCTGAAACTGACGCTGGATAGGTATATGAAGATATGCGTCTTGGAGGTTTATAGAGACCATCCAATAAACCACTGTGTTTAAGGGTTCCATCTTGAAATATTCCACATGAATGTGTCTGTTCAGTCTCTTCGGGTCCAGCACGGGGGGCCTCCAACCCCCCGGTTTTTTTTTTTTGGTTTTTTTTTTGGGGACCAAAAAGTCTGGGGAAAAAAAGCCTGAGTGTTTTTTCCGAGTCTGGAACTAGTACTACTGCCTGTTGAATTATATGAATATACTGAAGAAGGCTCTTTCTTCTCCTTGGAGGCTGGAATTTTGGTGGGCTGGAAGCAAAAGGGAGGGGGGCGACTTCTGAATTTGCAGAAATGGCCTTGAAGGACTGTGGAGACTGCCCACTGGTCTATGCAATTTTCCACCCAAACCTGGGCAAACGCCCTGAGTCGAGCTCCCACTGGCCCAGTTTGGGTGGATAGGAAGTCAAAAAGACTTGTGGCTCTCAACCGTGGATGTTGCGGCTTTAGGCTTTCCCATCTTCAAAAAAGTTGCCTGCGATCCTTTACAGCCTCTTCTGTACTCCCTACCTGGACGGTACACTCTGGAATCTTTTGCTCTTTGCTGGACAGCTGGGCGTGTTGCGAATCTCTCCCTCCTGCTTCTGTCCTGGGGAATTAAACCACTTTTCCCCACTGTGACTCTGGTAATTGCTGCATCTATTTTATCGCCAAACAGAGCTTTCCCATCATATGGAATACGACACCAAGATTGCTTTGACGTTGGGTTGGCCGACCATGGTTTTAGCCATAACGCTCTTCTGGGAGTAATGGAGTACAGCATAGCTCTAGAGGAACACTTTAGGACATCATTGGCCGCCTCTGCCATGAAATCTGAGGCCAATTTCAACTCATCCAGCTCCTTTATTATTTCCTCTGAGCCCACGCCCTGCCTGAGGGCTGTTTCGATGTTGTCTGACCACACCCTGGTAGCCCTCGGGATCGAAGTCAGAGCCACCGCTGGTTTTCATGCTGCTTGATGAGAATTCTTTAAGTCTGAATCGATCCTTCTTTGGTCAAGGACATCCTTAAAGGAGACTGCGTCTTCTAATGGTAGTGTTGTATTTCTGGCTAACCTCATACTTGAGGCATCTATAGTTGGCACAGAGTCAAAAAGCTGTGCATCTGCCTCTGCTAGCGGATATAATTTGAGAAAACTATTGTAAGCGATGGGCCTCTTGTCCACCTTCTGCCATGCATCCGTCACCACCTCCTTGATTTCTTCCATTAACCACTTAAGCCCTGGAAGGATTTACCCCCTTCCTGACCAGAGCACTTTTTACAATTTGGCACTGCGTTGCTTTAACTGCTAATTGCTCGGTCGTGCAATGCTGTACCAAAACGAAATTTGCGTCCTTTTTTTTCCCCACAAATAGAGCTTTCTTTTGATGGTATTTGATCACCTCTGCGATTTTTATTTTTTGCAGTATAAACAGAAAAAGACTAAAAATTTTGAAAAAAAAATGATATTTTCTACTTTTTGTTATAAAAAAAAAAAATCCAATAAACTCAATTTTAGTCATACATTTAGGCCAAAATGTATTCGGCCACATATCTTTGGTTAAAATTATGTCAATAAGCGTAAATTGTTTGCGCAAAATTTATAGCGTCTACAAACTAGGGTACATTTTCTGGAATTTACACAGCTTTTAGTTTGACTGCCTATCTCATTTCTTGAGGTGCTAAAATGGCAGGGCAGTACAAACCCCCCCCCCCTCCCAAATGACCCCATTTTGGAAAGTAGACACCCCAAGGAAATTGCTGAGAGGCATGTTGAGCCCATTGAATATTACATTTTTTTTTGTCCCAAGTGATTGAATAATGATAAAAAAAAAAAAATTTAATTTTACAAAAAGTTGTCACTAAATTATATATTGCTCACACATGCCATGGTTATATGTGGAATTGCACCCCAAAATACCTTCTGCTGATTCTCCTGAGTACGGGGATACCACATGTGTGGGACTTTTTGGGAGCCTAGCCGCGTACGGGGCCCCGAAAACCAAGCACCGCCTTCAGGATTCTAAGGGCGTAAATTTTTGCTTTCACTCCTCACTACCTATCACAGTTTTGAAGGCCAAAATACCAAGATAGCTCAAACCCCCCCAGATGTCCCAATTTTGGAAAGTAGACACCCCAAGCTATTTGCTGAGAGGCATGGCGAGTATTTTGCAGCTCTCATTTGTTTTTAAAAATGAAGAAAGACAAGAAAATGTTTTTTTTTTTTTTTTTTTTCTTTTTTCAATTTTCAAAACTTTGACAAAAAGTGAGGTCTGCAAAATACTCACCATACCTCTCAGCAAATATCTTGGTGTGTCTACTTTCCAAAATGGGGTCATTTGGGGTGGGGGGTGGGGGGGTTGTGCCATTTGGGAATTCCATGGCCTCTGAAACTATGATAGGCAGTGAAGAGTGAAATAAAGAAATTACACCCTTTAGAAAGCCTGAAGGCGGTGCTTGGTTTTTGGGGTCCCGTACGCGGCTAGGCTCCCAAAAAGTCTCACACATGTGGTATCTCCGTACTCAGGAGAAGCAACAGAATGTATTTTGGGGTGTAATTTCACATATTCCCATGGCATGTTTGAGCAAAATAACATTTAGTGACAACTTTGTGCAAAAAAAACTTGTGTCACAATATAAAATATTCCATGGACTCGACATGCCTCTCAGCAAATAGCTTGGGGTGTCTACTTTCCAAAATGGGGTCATTTGGGGGGGGGGGGGGGGTTAAACTGTCCTGGCATTTTATGCACAACATTTAGAAGCTTATGTCACACATCACCCACTCTTCTAACCACTTGAAGACAAAGCCCTTTCTGACACTTTTTTTTGTTCACATGAAAAAATTATTTTTTTTCTTGCAAGAAAATTACTTTGAACCCCCAAACATTATATATTGTTTTAAAGCAAAGGCCCTACAGATTAAAATGGTGGGTGTTTCATTTTTTTTTTTTCACACCCTATTTGCGCTGCAATTTTTCAAACGCATTTTTTTTGGGAAAAACACATTTTTTAAAATTTTAATGCACTAAAACACACTATATTGCCCAAATGTTTGATGAAATAAAAAAGATGATCTTAGGCCGAGTACATGGATACCAAACACGACATGCTTTAAAATTGCACACAAACGTGCAGTGGCGACAAACGAAATACATTTTTAGAATCCTTTACAGGTTACCACTTTAGATTTACAGAGGAGGTCTACTGCTAAAATTACTGCCCTTGATCTGACCTTCGCGGTGATACCTCACATGCATGGTGCAATTGCGGTTTACATTTGCATCCCCTCCCACTGCTTGTAAAAGCAGTCTAGAGGCTAATTAACTGCTAGGATCGCTTTTACATGAAAGCCGACCGCTGGCTGAAAAGAATAATACCAAGATGATACCTAAACCTGCAGGCATCATTCTGGTATAACCACTCAAAGTCCTGCAACATACCAGTACGCTGCTGGTCCTTGTTGGGCATATATTGTAAACTTTTTTTTCATGCAGCCTGTGGGCTGAATGAGAAAAAGAGATTGATCGGTGGGTATGCCCACCATTAGAATACCTCCCTTCATCCACCCACTTCTAATGATGGGCATACATGCACCGTTTATATATGCCAAAGCATATATAAACCTTTTGCTCCTACCTTTTGGGGCATCCGTCCCAAAAGGTAGGAGCAAATCACTCCTCCGCCCCTGCTGCCCCCATGCTTCAGCATATATGCTCTTTTTTTTTTTAACTGTGGTGGTGAAATCGCCTCCGACAGTGCTGGAGTCACGGCTTTATGCATCGTGGGAACAAACGCTGTTGCTGTCAAGATAAATAAATCCGCTCTGCAGCTGAATGGCGTACCTGAAAAAATGGTTAACTATAAAACACAGTAAACAGTAAAGTATAAAAAAATTGCATACCTATAAAGCAAACATGATAAAACATAATAACAATAAAACATTGCAGAATAGAATACAGTAAAAAAGAGCAGACCAATAGAGAGAGAACAATAAAACGACAACTATTTTTGTTTTTTTATTTTATACATATTTTTTTTACACTACTTTTTTTTTTTTTGTAACTGTAACCGGTTCCAGGTTCGGGTCTCTCAAACTGCGATGGCATCTTGGGAGACCCTGTGAAAGTGTGCCTAGTCTGTGTAGTGCTGTACCTACGCTAATACTCAACTAGTGCATGGTAGCGTTAAAAACATTCACCAATGCAAAGACCAGGATTGTCAGGACAGGAGGGACCATAATAGCGGGTGCCACGCCTATATCCGCGCTTGCTGTGGACATGCCCTCTTTTTTGGGGGGTTCATTGGGTAGGGATACTCGGGAGGACATAAAGAAAATGCCTCTCATGCAGCCAACTTACTGCATTTGGTTGGGGAAGGTGAGGTGGAGCACCGTCTGGAAACAGAAGGGCTCCGACGATCTCTTCCTGGAATTTAAGGAAGGATCCAGTCTGTCCTGAAGCTCTGTATAGCACATGAGCGTTCAGCAAAGCCAATTGAAATAAACAGACACTTTCTTGTACCAGTGTCTGGCCTTACGGGCAATTAGGTAAGGTGCCAACAACTGGTTATTGAGGTTCACCCCTCCCATATTTTGGTTATATTCGTGGACACAGAGGGGTTTCTCCACAAAACCAGTCGCCGTAGAAATTTGGACCGTCGTGTCTGCATAAACGGAGGTAAGAACGAAAACATTCTTATTATCCCTCCACTTTATAGTGAGCAAGTTTACATTTGAAGCAGGCTCTCTCCCCCAGCCTAAGACGGGAATCTACAAGCTGCTGGGGGAAGCCCCAGCGATTAAGTCGCACAGTGCCACATGCTCCAATCTGCTGATCAAACAAGTGACTAAAAAGTGGCACACTCGTGTAATAATTGTCCACATATAAGTGGTACCCCTTTCTGAATAAGGGTGACACCAAGTCCCACACAATCTTGCCAGCGCTTCCTATGTAGTCAGGGCAGTTTGTCGGCTCTACAAGGCTATCTTTTCCCTCGTAAACCATAAAACTGCATGTAAAGCCTGTGGCCCTGTCACAGAGCTTATACATCTTGACCCCGTATCTGGCACGCTAGCTGGGAAGGTACTGTTTGAATGACAAGCGGCCAGAAAACTTAATCAGCTGATATCTGAATGATGCCTGTAGCTGCACCCATCATTCAGATATCCCTGCACGAAGTCAAGGACGTCGTATGACGGCCGGCGGACGGGAAGTGGTTAAAACGCATTTTTTTTTTTTTTTAACACAAAGTTGTCCATAGCATGTACATACCAATAATGACACCCCAAAATAGATTCTCCTACTCCTCCTGAGTACGGTGATATCACGTGTGAGACTTCCACAGCCTGGCCACATACAGAGGCCGAGTACGGCAGAGTATGGCTGAGCATGGCAAAGTATGGCTGGGTATCACCGAGTATTGCAGGGTATGGCTGGGTATGGCGGGGCATTGCAGAGTAGTCCTGGATATTGCTGAGCATGGGGGGGATGGCCGAGGATGGATGGCTGTGACTGCACATGTCACTGAGCAGCGCTGTGGGCACTACACATCCAGCCCACAGCGCTGTTGCCATCCGATCCCTCCCCCTCTGTACTAATCGGTACAGAGAGGGGAGAGAGGAATCGGCGTCATGACATGACGCCGGTTTGTTTACATATGATCGCTCCGTCATTTGACGGAGCGATCATATGGTAAACGGCCGCGATCAGCGGCCGTTTACCGGGATCCGTGATGCGCCGGGTCCTCTGGACCCAGCGGTCACGTATGTTCTCGGGTGCGCGCGAGAGCAGTATTCTGGGATCACGTCATAGTACGTGCTCCCAGAGTTATCCAACTGCCCTGCAGCCGTCATTTGGCTATGGGCCGGTTGGTAACTGGTTAAAAAAAACAAAACGGTCAGCTCTTCCCTTAAAGTGGATCTTCACAGCATCTGAGCACCACAAACCAAAGACACTATTTAGAACATTTTTAATATAGCAACCCCCCCACCACCACCATCCAAATCTCCATGCTTTATTTTGTTGAGAAATCACTTTGAAAACCACCCCCCAGGGCAAGTGATTAATGTAGCATTTACTTCCTGGAATCCATCTGCCCTTCACTCAAGTATGCATGCAGGAGAATGTACTTAGCCGAGTAAACCCCTCCTGAAAACTCCTGGGGTGTATGAAATTATTTGCCTAGGCCTGAAAACCAGGAGGTAACTGAGAACAGGAAAGTATATCATATTTTCTGATCTATTTACTAAAGCTAGTAGCATGAGGATACAAAAAAAAAAAATCAATGTTGATTGGGAGAGTGAAGTTTCACTTTAATTTGTAAATGTGGAATAAACATTCTGTGTGGTCTTTCATATGTCATTATCAGTGTTCACTTTGGAGTTTGCTTAGTAATACAGTGCAAATAACAATGATATGCAGTTACCACAGTACCAGATATGTTCAAGGCTGAAAACTTTGGTTCGCATAGTTGGGCAGATCTCACTGTGAATGACTAGCAATAAAACATGCCTTTTCTCACTCAAGTTGTATTTTCTGGAACTGACTGAGCTCTGGCTTGTCTAGGTGTATTTATAAAGGTTTGTGTAATGTAACTTGCCCTGCTGGTTTTGAAAAAGTTAATCAGGGCATGTAAGCATTCAAAAATTGTTTTAATCCGTTTTGTTAACTTTCACTGGTCATTTTTCTTTTCTATAGGACATTCAAATGAAGAGAATGGGGATGAGCAAATTAGAAACTGCAATGAAAGAGTTTTAATAGAAAGAATGGACAGGGAGCGTGCTGCATTGCTTCGGTAAGCATGCAAGGCTGATCATACACACAGATGTCGCATCAAACAAGGACATTGTGACCTCAGTCTATTTCTTCTCACATCGCAGTACCACCGGGACTCACCAGTTTTCTCTACAACTTTTCTGACAGTCAGAATATCTCTAGTTTATAACTGAATCAATCTGCTTCTAATCATGAAGATATTTCCACAATACTGAAACCTCTTTGCATTGTAATGAACACTTTTGGAAGGGTTCATTATCGCCTACTAGTCCCTATATAGTCCACTAGTTCCCACTTGTTGCAAGTGATACTCCAATCTGTGGCATTGCTGTGGAACTTTGCGATCAGTTTCCTTTGTTTTTCTAGTTTTCCTCATCACCATTGAAAACTGCTCATTTCTGTACATGTAATCGGCATACCTGTTTTGAGCGTTGGTATCCTATCTAACAGTACATTTTAGAGGCTGTTGTAGGTTCTTTATTGCACCCTTTCCCGTGTCCGTTTTCTAGCAGTCCCACTTCCTAGATAGTAATACTGAATCTGTGTAAAAATCTATTTTACCTTAATTGGCAGACAGTTCACTATCCTACCATACCAGAATAAGCTGTCAGCCAATAAAAGAATTGAACCTTATCAGGAAAGGAAGGATGAAGTCCTTGTATTTCATAAGACAAACTTATACGAGCAGTTTGACTTAAAGAGTTAATTTACCTTTATTAAAAAAAGCTCATCTTAAAGTTGAGCTCCACCCAAAAGGGGAAGCTCCGCCTGCCTCCCTCCCTCTGCTGGCACCATTTGGGGGGCAGGGGGGTGCGGGTACCCGGTTTTGACAGGTACCCGCTCCCAATTCCAGCTCAGTCGCGGCGTACTGAGCTGGAAGTTGAGCCCTCTCCTTCTCCCGCAGCCTTATGGGACACTTTGCAGGTCCCAGAAGACTGCGGCCCATTTGCAAAGCGCAGCAGGAAACTGGCTTTGAAGCCACAAGGCTTCACTGCTGGTTTCACTTAGTCAAGATGGCAGCACCAACACCTGATAGCCGATTGAAGAATTGGCTCAGGTGAGGGCACCATTGGATGCCTGGACAGGTAAGTGCCCTAAAATTAAAATTCAGCAGCTACAGTATTTGTATATTCATAGCGTCTGACTTTTAATTTTTTGGGGGAGCTTGGAGTTCCTCTTTAATTAAAAAAAAAAACAAAACACCAAAAACCTCACTATTCAGTCACACTGCACCATTGCACCCAATGCTAAACTGATATTAAAACCATTCCCTACCTCTCGTAGCATACCTGTAGAATATATTGGCGATAACAGTAGTTGCAACAGTAGCGCTCGTGAAAAGGACAGTGCTCTGTCCGTTAGTGCTAGTAAGAAGACTTTTTTTTTCTCCCCACAGGCTACTGTCATCACAAATATGATCCCACAGGTATGTTACTGGGGGGTATAGAAAATGCTGCGCTAACCCAATCAAATAAGTGAAGAAAACAAAGAAAAAAACAAAAAAGCAGCTAGCACACAAACAAACCAGGTCAACTCAACATACAAATAATTAAGTGCAGCGCTGAGGTCACCCAGCATGAACTAAAACATGGGTGAAAAATTATATACACCAGTGAAAATGTGAAATATAATGACAAAACAAATGTGAGAAATGACAGAATAACCAGTTAGGTATGATCGAAATGTCTATGGTGAAATATGAGGTAGCAAGGGACCAAAGTCCATAAATATAGGATCAGTGGAAGTCTTCCCAAAGGGAGAGGTACTGTAAACCCTGGAAGGTGAATTGACACTCGAATGGAAAAGCGACCACATACATCAAGCCACACAAATCTTCAATGGAAAAGGTTGGGTACCCTTACCGGATCTGTAGGATGTATCTGCCGTATAGCAGTACGTCTATTAGGCATAAGGAGGTAATCTCCCGTGATGTCCACCCGGGTGAGGTCCTGTAGGTCCCGGTCACCGGTGAAAAGTAGTTGTCCTGGGTACGAGTTGAACCACTATCGCACACGTGCTCCAGTTCCGGAACAGAAGGGTCAGGAGGAACTAATTGGAAAAAAAGGGGACTCCACATGGTGTAGGTCAAAACGAGGGAATTTAATAGATAAAAACCATACAGGATAATAGTGATCACAAGCAATGTACAATGACATACCTTATAAACCTAAGATATTTATTGTACATAGGCTGTGTCATTGTACATTGCTTGTGATCACTTTTATCCTGTATAGTTTTTATCTATTAAAACCCCTTGTTTTGACCTGCACCATGTGGAGTCCCCTTTTTTTCTTTCTCCATGGTTCCACTTCCAATTAGTTCCTCCTGACCCTTCTGTTCCGGAACTGGAGAGCGTGTGCGATAGTGGTTCAACTCGTACCCAGGACAACTACTTTTCACTTGTGACCGGGACCTACAGGACCTCACCCTACAGGACCTCTCAGCGCTGCACTTAATTATTTGTATGTTACTGGGGGGAGGGGGGGGGGTGCATGGTTGTAAGATCTATTTAACATAGGATGCTGCTATGGTATAATGTGATTGCATAGTGGTTGTGTGTAGTTTTTTTTTTTTTCTCTCTGAATTAACCCTGTAACCCAAAGTCAGTTATTGCACAGAGTTTCATTGACGCTATCTAGGGACTGCTAAAGAGCTGTAACAGAAAGAGAGTGCAATAAAGTGCTTACAACAGCCTCTATGCCCAGGTATTGTTAGGATAACAGTAGGAATTGCAATGGTCACGTTAAGATTGCTGATGCCATATCTGGTGAATTCTATTGCAGAGAAAACAAAGATCTCCCAGACCTCCCCCCAATGCATCCAGCAGGATGTGCAGCTATTGGTCTGAGCTCTAATCTGATGGTAACAGGTGGTCCAGCACTTTCAGGACCTTGGACGTCTGATTCTACCTCACACTTGACAACTCATCCATGGCTTTCTAGTGGCGTATTGCCTTGTATGTGGCATGCTGACAATCCCTATGGTGAGTTGTTATTATAGAAAATTCAGTAATAAGGTCTTTCAAACTGGGTTCACACTATTGCGATGCGGGAACCAGTGCAATTCCAGTGCCGTTTCCTGCATCACATCTCCCTCGTAAGCACTTCACACTGCCCTCTGCGAACCGCTGCTGGTGTCAATACAAAAATGTGGTGCGAATCATGTGATGTCTGCGTTCGCAATAGTGTGATCCCAGGCTTAGTGAATTTGCCTTTTTATTGGTCATATTTGTAATTATGTATGATACCGTAACTTACCGGTAGATTAAAGTTTGGTAATAGTTTATCAGCAATGTGAACAAACAGTGGGATTCTTATGTATAAACACCGCTTTTGTCAATACACCGTATTACCAAAATAATTGGGATGCGTGCCTTTACACACACATGAATTTTAATGGCACCCCAGTCTTATTCTGTAGGATTCAATATTGAGTTGGCCCACCCTTTGTAGCTATAACAACTTCAGCTCTTCTGGGAAGGCTGTCCACAAAGTTTAGGAGTGTGTCTATGGGATAGTTTGACCATTCTTCCAGAAGCGCATTTGTGAGGCCAGGCACTGATGTGGATGAGAAGGCCCGGCTTGCAGTCTCTTCTCTAATTCATCCCAAAGGTGTTTTATCGGGTTTGGGTCAAGATTCACACACTGAATATACACACACGCAGCCCCTTGGTATATGATGTGCGACCCTCAGCAGTGTGAGATGGGAACATTGATTAGGGTATTAGAATTGAACACTACTAGCCTGATGTAACATGTTCCCAGTTTCATATTGTCTGCAGCATATCCACAACCAAAAATTTAGCATGTCCACACTCTCTAACCCTAATTTAGCTCTACAGTTAACCTGACCTATATAGTGGTAAAACAACAATGTATTTAAAAGCCCTATAAACTGCTGTGAAGAAGTTTACGCATGTTGAAATCCATGCTGTCTCATTGTAGCTCACCTCAAGGATGATTGCCAGTGGGCACTGTGTGTCGTCCATGAAAAAGGGGTACGTTAGTACAATAATATGGGAGTTTTCAAACTAACATGAGACTTGCAGACACATTTATCAAAAACAAAACTTACCAGGAGGAATAGTTAACAGAAAAGTTGCTAAATGTAAAAAACAAAAAAAAACAAAAAACAGGCTTTAAAATGGCAACAGACTTTTATTACTCAACAAATCCTGTATATTAGAAAAGTCACAAAGCTTGAATTGCTGCCAGAACTACAGCTGTGCATATAATGTACATATTTCATGTTTTGCCTTTTACACACCAGGTTTGGCCCACCCCACAATTCATCAAGCAATGAATCCAGCAGTACCTCCTGGGGTGCCAGCATCTTTTCCTTCTGCATACAGCTTTGCCAGGGATCCACAGAATGGACAGATTGTGGTCATTCCAGCTGAACATATATCAAATTTTGGTATGCTTGCACAAACCTATATTTTTTTTATCTAGTCCTAGATGTTATTTAGACCTCCTTTTGATTATAGACCTAGAAGGGTAATTGGATACACACCGTGGTCAGGCAAAACCATCTTCACACTTATTCTATTCTGACATTTATGTGTATAAAATTGATTGGTGTGGAGGCACGCTTATTATAAAGGCTTGTTGCGCTTGAGGTTATATTTAGGAAGTTTATTGAAGTTGACAGGTGATAAGAAAAAGCCAAAACGTTTTGGGGGAAATGCCTCCCCCTTCATCAGGGCTAGTATACAGGGAAACATTTAGCCTCCACTCACACTATTTTTTTCTCTCCTGCATTTGCTACCGTGCTGCACAACAATAGAAATTACATTATTCTCTATGGTGCCCGTTCCCATCAATGCACAAAATCTTCAGCACGTTTTTTGAAAAGGTGAAGGCACTTCGTTTAGTGCAGTGCAGCAGGTTGTTTTCCCCAATGGACTTCAATGGAAATGCACCAGATACGCATGTGGATGCCTTTTTAAAGCATTTTTGGCACACTTTTGTGTATAGAATTCAGTCTCCTCCTCCCACAAAAATGCTCTAAAAAATGCATCTTCATCCAGCAGCACTAGTGTGAACCTAGGCTTAAGGCAAGCTATACCCGCTGGCAATAATTGCATACTGAAAATATGACATGCTGGTTTATACCCAAGTCAATCGATGGATCGACTTGGGTACATTCAGCCTGCCCATAGATGGTTTGAATCTTGGCCGGTCTCTGCTGATTAAAACCATCTATGGCTGGCTTAAAGCAACTGTTAAGTACAGAAGCAAGAAAAGGTATGTGAACCTCTTGGGATTAACTCATTTTCTGCAGTAATTTGACCTAAAATGTGATCCGATCCTCATCTAAGTCACAACAATAGACAGACACAATGTGCTTATAACAAAAAATAAGCTGATAACACACAAACCGCTCTAATTTCTTGTGTCTTTATTGAATACACCCAATAAACATTCACAATGTTGGAGGAAAAAGGTGAACCCATAGACGATATAAGCTGGCCATACGTTATACAATTTTCTTATTAAATTTCCTTTAGATTTACCTTCAACTATATAGCACAAAGGCCTTCCTGATTGCATACAAATTGAAAGTGTTTAGGTTTGACCAAATATTATATGGTTTTGGTAAATCTATAGGAAAATTGTACAAGTGAATTGCATAATGTATGGCCAGCCTTACTATAACGATAGCTAATTGGAGTCTGTAGCTTGCACACCTGGAGTTCAGTTAATGAAATAAATTTGAAGGTATAGATTGGAGCTTCATTGATAAGACATTCAAACATTTTAAAATATGAACCTTGCGTAACAAAATGGAGCTCTCTGAAGACATACGATCAAGTTTTTTTTTTCTTTTATTACATGTACTTGTATAGCGCAAATAATTTATGCAGTGCTTTACATGTACAGTAAAACCTTGGTTTGAGAGTAACTTGGTTTGAGAGCGTTTTGAAAGACCAGAAACATTTTTTAATAAATTTTGACTTGATAAACGAGCGATGTCTTGATATACAAGTAGCGTCATGTCACAACTGAGTATAAAACAGAACAGAGGCGCCTCTAAGTGTAGAAATATGGTTACATTTAATGAAGGTACAACATTTAACAAGTCACATGGTTGACTGTGATTAAAACAGGCACCTCTAAGTATGCAAACATACGGGGTAAAGCTGTCCATATAGTAGAGCTGCACGATTCTGACCAAAATGAGAATCGCAATTTTTTTGCTAGAATAAAAAGATCATGATTCTCTCACGATTCTCGTGACTTAAAATCTTTCACATTATACAAAAAAATTGAGCTAATATTACTGTTTTTTTTTTTTTTATTCACTAAAGTTATTTTTTTTTTTACAAAAAAATTGCATTTGAAAGACCGCTGCCCAAATACAGTGTGGCTTAAAATATTAAAATATTGCAACAACCACCATTTTTTTTTCCTCTAGGGTCTGATATGATATATAATAATATATAATGTTTGTGGGTTCTAAGTAATTTTCTAGCAAAAAAAAAAGATTTTAACTTGACACCAACAAATGTCAGAAAAAGGTTTAGTGTGGTTAAACTTTCTTAACTACAGAAGTCTATTCCATTGACAAATTGTTACAATGTTTATAGTTAAGTTTCACTGCTAAAGAATGTTCTGATTCTTGGCAGACTGCCCGGATTTTTTCTTCCTTTCTTTTGATGGCTGTGGCCTCAGAAGAGCAGAGAGAATTCTTTGCATAGCAAGAATTGTGAAACACTTTTTTTTCTCCTTTTGTCTTCCAGGACAGCCTCTGAGACATAGGGCTCCCCCCTCCGAGACAGGAAACATGTACACCAATCGTCTTAAAAGGTGGTCCTCCAGGCCTCCTTCAGTTATTGTGTTTTTTTTGCCGGACGGGAAGGAGCACTTTAGGAACTAAGGGAGCTCCATGTCTCAGGACTGTCCTGTGAAGAGCCCCTGGCTTTGACTCTCCTCTGCCTGGACACCCCTCTGTCCTGCTGGGGAAGAGGGTGGTGCTAGCCCCACCGTTGCCGTTGGCTCAGAGAGAGCAGGACCCCGGGTGACCACAGCCACACCCCCTACAATGCCGTACCTGCACTTGTGGAAACTCAGGTGATTCCTGGGCCAGCAGGTGAGAGGCCGGCCATGCCGGTGACCTCTGTGGCTCTTCCGGCTTCAGCGTGCGGCGTAGGGGGCAGGGCTTCTGCTTTCCAACAGGCGGAAGTGATGCACGATGTACTTCCGGCAGAACCACGTCATCAGGGGGCGCCTCGAGACATGGTTCCGGTCTCTGAGGCACAGCGGTGGATTTACAGGCATTCAGAGCGGTGTATAAGGCTCGGCAAGGCTGCGCAAACACCAGGGAACGCGGAGACAGCTGCACAAGCGATAGGCTCCGGCACCTCCCAGGTAAGGTAGTAAAGGTGGACCATTTCTTACACCGGGGGGGTCATGGTTCTTGGGACCCAAGTAACTCCCTCCCTGGGTGGGGAACCTCAGCTGATGGACTGGGCACTTCCTAGGCTGACCCTAGCACAGTGGTGGTTTGGGTCAGGGAGGCATACTAATGAAAGTTTGTCCTTTTGTCTTTTCTGTTTGGTTTTTAGATTAAAACCCAGAACAGGATTCAAACACAGCTGCCTAGGAAAAAATGTGCTGTATGTGGGACTAAGTTAGGGCCCAATTGGGAGAAGTCACTATGCTCAGATTGTGTCAGCAGTCTCGTCAAGGATGATTCTGTGGCAGCATGTCACAAAATCCTGACTTCGGTTAAAGACGAGCTTGTGTCCACATTTCAGTCATTCAAGGGAATGATGGATAGGATGCAGGGTCCCTCACTATCCCTACCCAGGGCAGCCAGTTTGCCTTCCCTATCTGAGCCCAGTCAGGAGGGGGATAGGGAGAGGGTACCTAAATCGCTAGCCTCCTCTCAAGTGGATTCAGCATCCGAGAGGGGGAAGATGATTCCTCCAGGGGGTCCAGATATAAATTGTCTCTGGACGATGTTGGGGATTTATTGAAAGCATTTTATGACACGTTAGAAATTCGTGAGGAGCAGGTTCAACTCTCCAAGAACGACCTGATGTACCAAGGGTCCAGTGCTCATAAAGCCACGTTTTTTTTCCCGTGCAAAAATCTCTGATAGTCAATTTTGCTGAAGTGGGAACAGCCGGAAAAGAGGCCATTCTTTTCAGGTAGCCTCAAACTGAGGTTCCCTTTTGAAGCATATGCTTCTCATCCATGAAATAAAAATCCCAAGCTGGATGCGCCCTTAGCCAAAGTCTCAAAAAAGACAGACTTGGCCTTTGATGACTTGGGATTGCTCAAAGATCCCATGGATAAAAGGGGGGACGTGCTGCTAAAGAGGGCTTGGGATGCCTCATCAATTGGGTTGAAGCCAGCTCTTGCAACTACTTGAGTGGCCAGAAATCTGGAGTGCTGGTTATCACAATTACAGTACCACATTTCGGCTGGTATGTCTAGGCACCAGCTTTTGAAATCTTTTCCCTTACTATTTAAGGTGGTTGGATTTTTGGCAGATGCCTCAGCGGAGTCTGTAAAATTAGCCGCACTAGTAAATGCAGCCAGAAGGGCTGTATGGCTTTTCGGGTGACCACCTGTTTGAGCCCGGCCTCCAGGAGGCACTGGAACGTACTCAGGACAGGAAGAAAGCGTTTCCTGAGAGGAAGAAGAAAAGCAAGGGCAAACACTTTTTTTGAGGCCCCAGGCAACAGGGCCAACAAGAGAGGGATGGCCGCCCCAAGAAACCAGTGACTCCTGCGTCCCAGTGGGAGGAAGACAGGGAAGTTCCTCTCACAATGGACCAGCTCAACTTCAAGTCCATTCATTTTAGACATCATATGGAACGGTTACAGACTGGAGTTCAATTCGGTTCCCCCCTCAAGTTATCAGGTTACCCAGTTATCCAGAGACTGGGAAAAAGCGAAAGCTCTGGGCCTATTAGGGGACCTAGTGGATCAGCGAGTCCTTATACAGGTGCCCAAGAAGGAGCAGGGTCAGGGTGTATATACTCCCATGTGTTTGTTGTGAGAAAACCTTCAGGGATGTTCAGACTAATCCTGAACCTCCGTCCCCTGAACCAGTTTGTAAGGTACAAGCAATTCAGGATGGAATCAATATTTACTGTAACCAACCTCCTTTTTCCAGGCTGCTATATGGCCACGGTAGATCTCAGGAATGCCTACCTGCATGTCCCTATACATCAGGAATTTCAAAAATTCCTCCGGCTAGCGGTCAGAATAAATTCGGAAGTTCTGCACTTCCAGTTCCGGGCACTACCTTTCAGTCTGTCCTCTTCCCTGAGAATCTTCACGAAGGTTCTAGCAGAGGCCTTAGCTCCGCTAAGAGTCAGGGCCATTATAGTGATCCCCTACCTGGACGATCTCCTGTTTGTGGCCCCCTCTTTTCATCAACTAGAGAGGGCTTTGCAGGAGGCCCAGAGTTTCCTGCTATCTCTTGGGTGGCTAATCAACCAGGAAAAGTCCCAGCTGACCCTGGCACAGGAGGTCCTTGTATTTGGGGTACAAAATCTCTTCAGTGGAGATGGAGGTGTTTCTCTCCAGGGAAAAGATCCTGAAGGTGGAACAGGCAGTATCCCAGCTTCAAACCAATCAGGTAGCCCTGATCAGAGAGGTTATGAGAGTTCTGGGTCTGATGACGTCCTGTTTCCCAGCAGTTCCTTTGGCAAGACTTCATCAGCGCCCTCTGCAGAATCTCATGCTGCGTTTCTTAGCGGAAAACAAAGCCTAGATCAACTTATGCTCCTACCAGCAAAAATCAAAAGGACTTTATGGTGGTGGTGAGCTCATCTCAATCTGGAAGTAGGTCTGTCCTGGGCCCGTCCTGCGGCCATAGTGGTGACAAGCGACGCCAGTGCATTAGGATGGGGAGCCCACCTGGAGGGGTCCTTAGTTCAGGGAGCCTGGTCACCAGTAGAAGCCAGTCGATCCTCAATTCAGAGGGAGCTTCTGGCAATTCTGAGGGCTATAGAGGCTTTCCAGTCCTGGATAGGTGGACAGACAATACGGCGACTGTCGCATATGTAAACAAGCAGTAAACAATCAGGGAAGCACAAGGAGCCCCGCTCTACAGACCCTAGCCAACAAGATTCTGTGCTGGGCTGAGGTGAATCTGTCCTCATTGTCAGTCATTCAGCTAAAAGGCTCTCAAAATTCGCTGGCAGATTTTCTCAGCTGCCAGGATGTGTGTCAGGACGAATGGTCCCTCAACATAAATGTGTTCAGGGAGATTGTACAGTGTTGGGGACAACCGGAGGTGGACCTCTTCGCCTCGGAGGCCAACAAGAAGGTGGCACAATTCTTTTCCGTCAGGCCACAGGGATAGACGCCTTTGCCAATCCTTGGCAGTTCAACCTGTTATGAATGTGGTAGTGTCCCTCGCGCTATCAAGAATAAAGGAATGTATCTCAATCTGAATGAAATAAATAAGTGAAATAAAACAATAAAGATAAGTGAGCGTGAGTATTATGTGATGATGTCTCTCAAGACTGCAGCAAAGTCAAAAGTGTTCCCACTACACTTCAGCAAACTAAAAACCTGTGGAAGGACTTCACGCTTCAAATCTATCACATAAAAAGTGACAGTATAACAACCTACAAAGGTGCAGCTAAAGTGGCTATCAACATATATATCAATGTGAGTGAGCACAACAGTGAATGAACACGCATAAAAATAATCAAACAAATTCAAATGTGTTGGTGACACACATGATCTTCATAAGTGAAAAGTTCATATTGTTCTCTTCTTAGAAGTAAAAATCTAATATGGCTATAGCTGGGATCAGGTGTGGGGGACAATGAACACAGTCTATAAACGGGGGGTCCGGTATATCCGGGCTCTCTAACCTCTCACCTTAGAGAAGGGGAATAAAGGCATCAGGTGTCTGCTGCAGTAGGTCCTGTAAAGTGCGGTGCATGAAGTAATCCGGGTGATGTACCTCTAGTGATAGGATAATCTTCCTGGCGTACAGATGCCTGTACAGCGCTGGCCAAAGAGACCCTGGTTTGCCAACTTGAAGAGACTGGCCATTTGTCCTCCTTTACCCCTCCCGGTCAGGGAGGATTTGATTTCACAGGACCCGATTCTACACCCTCGAATAGAGAGCCTCAGACTATCAGCATGGTATCTGAGGAACAGCTGTTGAGAGCGCAGGGGTTTCAGAGAGAGTGACTAGAACTCTTCTCGAGTGCCGTAAGCCGTTAACCAGGGCAATTTATGCCAAGGTATGGAAAAGGTTTAATTCCTGGTTGGTAGAGCAGGGGCTGAATCATCCTGGGATTCCGGCAGTCCTGGATTTCCTCCAGACAAGTGTAGAACTTGGCCTTTCTGTTAGTACCTTGAAAGTTCAGACTGCGGCCTTGAGTGTTTTCCTGCAGACCTCACTTCAGCAAAATAAATTTGTTAGGAATTTCTTCAAGGCCCTGACAAGGTCCAGGCCAGTGAGGGTTACAACCTGCCCCACCTGAAATCTGACCTTGGTCCTCAGAGCACTTACTGGTAGTCCTTTTGAACCCCTGGAGAAATCCATGCTAAAATGGGTTGTACTCAAAACAGTTTTTTTGATAGCTATCACATCAGCCAGAAGGGTGAGTGATTTGCAGGCTCTCTATTCGGGAGCCATATTTGTTGATTTGGGAGGATAGGATCATTCTTAAGACAGACCCCAGTTTTCAACCTAAGGTAGCATCTACGTTCCATAGAACTCAGGACATTGTCCTGCCAACATTCCATCCCATCTCAGAGGCAGATGAGGAGGAATCTTTAAGTTTATTAGATGTTAAGAGAAGCCTTTTAGTTTCTTTAGAAGTCACTAGAAGCTTTAGGAACTCAGATTCTCTTTCTGTTAATTTTGCGGGGGCCCACAAGGGTTGTAGGTAGAGGTCGACCGATATATCGGCCGATATATCGGCCGATATTTGGCTTTTTCTACTTAATCGGCATCGGCCGATTGTGCTGATAAAAAAAGCCGATTATAACTTCAGCGGGACTTGCAAATGACTTCTGTAATAGAAGTCAATTGCAAGCTGTTTAAAGTTTGTCTTCTCTCCTCCTCTGGGCAGCCTGCCAAATCTGATAAGAAGATACATTTGTATCTCTTCGGGTTCTTTTTATCAATAGACCAAACTCTGTGGAGAATTTCTCAGTTTAACCATTTAAAGACTAAATCTTTTTTGACATTTGTTGCTTACAAGTAAAAATCCTGTATTTTCTGCTAGAAAATCAATTGGAACCCCCAAACATTATATATATTTTTTTTAGCAGAGACCCTAGGGAATAAAATAGCGGTTGTTGCAATATTTTATGTCACGCGGTATTTGCGCAGCGGTCTTTCAAACGCAATTTTTTTTTAAAAAATACACTAATTAAAAAAAAATAAATAAACAGTAAAGTTAGCCCATTTTTTTTTTCGTCCAAAAGTTTTGATTACCTGTTTTTGTGTATTTAATATTTAAGATATAGTTATTTTTTTTAATCTAAATTATACATACAAGTGAACTGATTGGAGGTTTGTTTTGTTCAATAAATGTTTAAATGTAAAAAAATTTTTGTATCACTTATTACTTAAGATTGCTTTCACACTGGAGCAGGCATGCGTTGACGGTAAAACGCTGTTAGTTTTAGCGGCGCTTTACCGTCATTTTAGCGGCGCTATTCGGCTGCTAGCGGGGCGCTTATAACCCAGCTAGCGGCCGAGGAAGGGATTAAATGCGCCCCTGAAGTGCTGCTGCCAAAACGTTATGCAGGCAGCGGTGCGCATTCATTTCAATGGGCAGGAGTGGTGGAGCAGCAGTATACACCGCTGCAAAGATGCTGCTTGCAGGACTTTTTTTTACATCCTGCCAGCGCATCACCTCAGTGTGAAAGCACTCGGGATATCACACTGAGACTGCAGGGGAGCCGTTTTACTGGCACTTTACAGGCGCTATTTTTAGCCCAAAAGCGCCTAAAAAAATGCCCCAGTGTGAAAGGGGTCTAACTGTTAGATTTTATGAGATGAAGGGAAAAAAAAAGAAAAAAAAAAAAATCGGCATCATATATCGGCCATCGGCCACCGCGATTTCTAAATATCGGCATCGGCCAGAGAAAAACCCATATCGGTCGACCTCTAGTTGTAGGGCATACAAATCTTCCATTGCTAGATGCATAAGAATGGCAATCATTGAAGCTTATAAGTTGGAAGGTAGACACGCACCATTAGTTAAGGCACATTCCACCAGGGCAGTCTCGGTTTCATGGGCAGAGAGGGCCGGCGCCTCCCCGGAGGTCATCTGCAAGGCTGCAACATGGTCCAGCTACTCTACATTTGCTAAACATTACCGTCTGGATTTATTGTCTGACAAAGAGCAGACTTTTGGACGAAAGGTCCTCCAGGCAGTGGTCCCGCCCTGACAAAGTAAGTTTCTTGCTTATCATCTCAGAGGCTGTCCTGGAAAACGAAAGGAGAAAACCGGAGTTAGACTTACCGGTAACTCTTTTTCTAGGAGTCTTCCAGGACAGCCTAGTTTCCCACCCGGTGTTTTGTAATTAACTGGTGTTGGAGTTATATACTGACGTGGTGGAAGTGTTTTATATCTTTCAGAGCCTTCCTGTAGTTCTTTGGTAAACTGAAGAGGGAGGCCTGGAGGACCACCTTTTTATGATGATTGGTTTACTTGTTTCCTGCCCCAGAGGGAGGAGCCCTATGTCTCAGAGGCTGTGCTGGAAGACTCCTAGAAATAGAGTTACCGCTAAGTCTAACTCCGGTTTTCAAGATCGCAACGAGAAAAATCGTGATAACGATTCTTGACGATTAATCGTGCAGCTCTACCACATAGCCCATCCTCCACACCACCATCGACATCATCCCTTCCACGCTGCGATCCACAAGCGCTCCTTGCCTCACTTTCAAATCGATCTACTGCAGGGTAGTCTTCCTGTTCACGATTGCATACTGACAGCGGTGCAGAGAACGGTCTATGTCAGGGATATGCAATTAGCGGAACTCCAGTGGTTGCAAAACTACAAGTCCCATCATTCCTCTGCCTTGTGTCATGCTTGTGGCTGTCAGTCTTGCTATGCCTCATGGGACTTTGTAGTTCGCTAATTGCATATCCCTGGTCTATGTGGACAGCTTTACCCTGGATGCCCTTCATGTGCCTCTCTTAGTCCTCATGCACATGGACATTTAAAAAAATGAGCCGTAAAGCTAAGTTCGACACCAGGAAAAACCGGCGTTAAAAACGCGATTTTTACCGCGTTTTGCATTAGCGTTTTTTAGCGTTAGCGCTAAGTAGCGTTTTTAATGAAAAACACATCTCAGCTATATACACTCCCAAATTTCCCACAATGCCACAGAAACCAAAGAAAATATGTTAATGAGCATGTGTCGGTGCCATTTTGGTAGGAGAGAGAGAGAGGAGAGAGTGTTTCAGAGTCTGTTTGAGTTTTGTGTATTTTTCTAAAGAAATATGGATCCTGTCGTCCAGAAGATCGATGAAGCAATCCTTCTGATTGTTTTGCGGAGGCTGTGGAGAAGGAGACAGGAGGAGGAGAGAAGCAGCAGACGTCAATTCTGGGTGCATCCAATGGTATCCAATCGATTTTCTACGGGGTACTTTGGCAATATTTATTCCCAACTGCGCTCATATCCGACAAAATTCCTTAACTTTACAAGGATGTCAGTGCCGCTCTTTGATGACCTGTTGGAGAGGCTCAGGCCAAGGCTCACAAGGATGGACACTGTCATGCGTAGCTCTGTGTCACCGGAGGAACGGCTACTAGTGACACTCAGGTAAGTGAATACACATATGGGTTATGATTAGTGAATAGGGTTAGGAGATAGGGTTAGGAGATAGGGTTAGGAGATAGGGTTAGGCGATAGGGTTAGGCGATAGGGTTAGGCGATAGGGTTAGGCGATAGGGTTAGGCGATAGGGTTAGGCGATAGGGTTAGGCGATAGGGTTAGGGGATAGGGTTAGGGGATAGGGTTAGGGGATAGGGTTAGGCGATAGGGTTAGGGGATAGGGTTAGGGGATAGGGTTAGGGGTTAGGGGATAGGAGATAGGGTTAGGGGTTAGGAGATGGGGTTAGAGGTTAGGAGATAGGGATAGGAGATAGGGTTAGGGGATAGGAGATAGGGATAGGAGATAGGGATAGGAGATAGGGTTAGGAGATAGGGTTAGGGGATAGGGTTAGGGGATAGGGTTAGGGGATAGGGTTAGGGGATAGGGTTAGGGGATAGGGTTAGGGGATAGGGTTAGGGGATAGGGTTAGGGGATAGGGTTAGGGGATAGGAGATAGGGTTAGGGGATAGGAGATGGGGTTAGAGGTTAGGAGATGGGGATAGGAGATAGGGTTAGGGGATAGGAGATAGGGTTAGGGGATAGGAGATAGGGTTAGGAGATAGGGTTAGGAGATAGGGTTAGGAGATAGGGTTAGGGGTTAGGAGATAGGGTTAGGAGATAGGGTTAGGGGTTAGGAGATAGGGATAGGAGATAGGGTTAGGAGATAGGGTTAGGGGTTAGGAGATAGGGATAGGAGATAGGGTTAGGAGATAGGGTTAGGGGATAGGAGATAGGGTTAGGGGATAGGGTTAGGAGATAGGGTTAGGGGATAGGAGATAGGGTTAGGGGATAGGAGATAGGGATAGGGATAGGAGATAGGGTTAGGAGATAGGGTTAGGACTTATGCTTATGCTTTTCTCTTTAAATAACTAAATTTATTATGTTATCTTAGGTCCCTTGCCACAGGACAAAGTTATGCTTCCTTGCCTCATTACTTCCTCCTTGGCCTCTCAACGGTGTCAAAAATAATAAAGGAAACGTGTGGCAATATGGGAGGAATTGCATAACATTGTATTGCCAGAGCCAACAGAAGACATCTGGGAATCAGTTGTGGACACTTTTTGGGAAAAAACTCGGTTCCCAAATTGTATAGGAGCCCTTGATGGGAAACACATCAGGGTCAAGAAGCCTCCCTACTCTGGATCGTCATATTTTAATTATAAAAAATATTTTTCGGTGGTCCTCCTGGCATTGTCCGATGCGCACCTTAAATTTCTTTTTGTTGATGTGGGAGCATATGGAAGCCAAGGTGACGCCCGCATATTCCGCGAGTCGGCCTTCGGACGTCGTCTACATGAGGGACGACTCAATATTCCTGAAAGCAGGCATCTACCCTGCACTGAAGAACCCAGCTTGCCATTAGTCATGGTGGCAGATGAGGCCTTTGGACTGGCTGAAAAACTTATGAGGCCATACAGTGGCTATGGTCTCAGCCGACGACAAAAAATCTACAATTATCGGCTCAGCCGTGCACGCCGTGTTGTTGAATGTGCATTCTGGGTGTGCACGGCCAATTGCATACTTGTGAGCTTTGCTCACAAGTATGCAATTGGATGTTGACAATGCCATTAAAGTCGTCCTGGCATGCTGCGTTCTGCACAATTTTCTGCGGGACAGTGACAGAAATAATTTTGAACAGGAGCCCATTAACCAACTTCAGAGGGTTCCATTTATGGACTTGCGTTCAACTGCACAAGTCATGAGTATTCAAAACCAATTTGCAGAATTTTTTGAATCCCCTGATGGAGAGGTATCATGGCAGAATGATTATGTCTAAAAAATATTTGGAATACATCTACCTTTGCTTTCGTGTGTTTTTTTAAATAAAGCATTTCAAAATTGAAGTTTGTTATTTTTATGTCCATTTATCAACGATTGTTCAACAAGTCAATTCTGCCTTCAGGGTAAGCCTAGGCTAAGCCCAAAAAAGAGCTAGCTTACGCTTGTCCGAAGACAGAGTACGATAGAGTCCTTTGCACTCTGCCTTTAGGGCAAGCAGAGTGCAAAGGAGTGCTGTTGTAAATCATATAAAAGACAAATTGAACACATTTATTTTCAAGCAAAAAACATATTTATTATAAAAGGATTGGGATCACAACTGGTGATAGGTGGTGGTGGATGCTTGATCGCTTTGGGGATGTGGGGATTGGGGACGGGGTAATGCTTGGGCCTGGCAATCAATCCCAAAATCCTGCTGGTAGCGGGGTACAGGGTATGAGGGCTGAAAATGGGAGGTGGAAGGTGGAAATTCACCATGGGAGTTCGGGGTATAGAATGAGATCTGGGACAGCATAGGTGGTGGTTGGCGTTGGGGGGGGGGGGGGGATTGATAGTGAGAGGGGGGTGCTAGCACTGCTGAGGTCCCAGGGGCCATTGGGGGATCATGAGAAACATTATATGGATCGCATGGCGGTGGCCCGCCACTTAGTTTTGCATGTCGGTATTGCATTGCAATACCGTACATGCGATCCATACAAAGCTTCTCTTGGTCTCCCCCAATGTCCTCCACGATGTGGTATAGGCTGCGGCAGAAGCAGGCGCGTGGGTTGCTGCTATCCAAAAACGCATCCATACTGCGCCTCTCCTGCCGCACTTCCTGCAGCAGTGCTAGCACTCTGTCATCAGCCTCCAGATTGAACCCGCCCCTCGTCTGACGCCCACGGCCACGAACACCGCCATGACCGCGCTGCTCTCCACCTTGCTGACTGGCAGGAGACACTGATTCCAAGGCCCTTGATTCCTGCAAAAGAACAAAAATGTTTTACATTGACATGTACATGGACAGACAGACAATGAGATACAGGCAGACCTAAGCAGTTACCTCATCTGTGCACTCAACACCTCCCTCGCTGATTGGACGTGCAGATCCAGTGCTCATCATGGGACTGCTTGGTCTCTGAACCTCTGCCTCTTCTGCATCCACCTCTCTCTGTCTAATGTTAGAAGTTGTCCTGCAGACAATACAAAATGTATAAACGTAACTACTTCACCCCGGACCATTTAGCTGGCAAAAGACCCGAGCACTTTGTGCGATTCGTCACAGCGTCGCTTTAACAGTGGTGGTCGTGCAACGTGGCTCCCCAAAAAATTTACGTCCTTTTTTTTTCTCCCTCAAACAGACCTTATTTTAGGTGGTATTTGATCACCTCTGCGTTTTTTTTTTTTTTGTTTTTTTTCGTAACTAAAACAAAAAAAGTGTAAATTTGTTATAAAAATTTTGATTTTTAATTTTTTTAAGTAATAAATATCCCCAAAAAAATAAACAGATTTCAGTTAAAGTTTTTTTTTTGGCAAAAGTTATAGCGTCTTTGAAATAGGGGAGAGTTTTATGGCATTTTTTTTTACTAATTTTTATTTTATTAGTAATGGGGGCAATCAGCGATTTTTAGCCTGACTGCGACATAATGGCGGACACATTGGACAATTTTGACAAATTTTTGGGAAAATTGTCATTTTTACAGCAATCAGTGCGATTAAAATTGCAATGATTACTGTAAAAATTACACTGGCATTAAATGGGTTAACCTCTTCCTCTCCATGAGATGATCGCCGGTGTGCCCGCGGACATTGAGTCCGCAGGACCCGCGGTCGGACTCATGGACCTCGCAATGGGAAAGCGCACCGCCAAGGCGGCAACTTAAAAGGGACGTACAGGTACGCCCATTTGTGCAGCCGTGCCATTCTGCCGACGTATATGTACATGTGGCGTTTGGCAAGTGGTTACAATAGCCATGGAACATACTGCCTGAAAAGCAATGTACATAGGCAAATATATGAAAAAAACCCCAAAAACTTACGGTCTGGTATGGCTCAGCATATTTTGCTGTAAGAAGAGCAAATTTGTGTGATAGACGTGTGGTCTCTTAGCTGACGCTGGTCCTCCACTACGTGCTGCCTTGTCCTCGTCCGTGAGGTCCCTCCTGACACGGCCACGTAGGGACTTCCAGCGGCGCTGTATAATTTTGCCTAAAATAACTTGGAAAACAAAGGGTTAAATATGCAATCTTCGTTTACATTACACACAAACAGATCATACATTCAAGGAAAATAGACTTACTTATTTCCTTTCTTTTGGCATTTCTTAATTCTTCCCAGCCAGGGGTAATGGCAGCACTGATATCCTCCCACGCTTTTACTTTGCGGATGTGGTCTCCATTAAGTGGATGTGCCACATCCCACACTTCAGGATGGGCCTGTACAGCACTTATGAGCTCCACTTGCGAAACAGAACTTGCCATCTTCAACTCACTAACCACAGTCACACGGCTGTGCAAAGGACTCTTGGGTAATCTAATGTCCAGACAGAAATTTCCTGTTTTTACAGAGATTAGTGTCCAATCATCTTTTTTGAGCAAAATAACGCCAGAGCTAAAAAACGCAGCGGTTGCGTTTTTGCGCGTTTTGCGTTTTTACAGCTCTAGCGCTGCACCACGGAACGCACTGGTCCTGGGTTTTTTTTACAGCTTAAAAACGCCTATGCCATTTGCAGCTCAAAAACGTCTAAGTGGGCATGAAGCCATAGACTAACATAGACAGACGTTTTTAAGCTGTAAAAAACGCTCAAAAACGCGGCTGTAAAAACGTCCGTGTGCATGAGGACTTAATCATCAACCATGTGAGTTTCTAAATGTTGTACCTTCATTAAATATAACCATATTGCTACACTTAGAGGCGCCTTTCTTTTTTATACACCGTTGATCCTGCTGGATTTTTCTTCTCATCGCCTTGTGGAGGCTGCCATTTGTGGATGGACATTTTATAGTTAAACAACCTATCACATTGCTATAATCTTTTTATATGGACTATAAACTGAAGGACGTATGAATAAATGGTTGTGGAACAAATCATTTGAGTTTCCATTATTTCTTATGGGGAACTTTGCTTTGATATACAAGTGCTTTGGATTACAAGCATGTTTCTGGAACAAATGCTCGCAATCCAAGGTTTACCTTTATATTGTATATTTGCATTAGTCCCAAGGAGCTTACAATCTAAGGTCTCAAACTCACATTCATACTAGGGGCAATTAACCTACCAGCATGTCTTTTGAGTGTGTCACGTAGGCACAGGGAGAACATGCAAACTGTGCAGGTAGTGCCTTGGTTGGGATTTGATCTAAGGACCCTAATGCTGCTAGGCAGAAGTACTAACCACTGTGTTGCCCATTTGATCTGAGTAAGGCTGAAAAGGGCAAGCAATATTAAAAGTGTTGTAACTGGACGGTTATTCCTAGATGTAAACCTACCCCTACTAGGTCAACCCCCACAGCGCCTAGGATGTTTCACCCAGATAGTGTTACACCTCCGGTGAACTGACACCTACCTATAGCTGCCACTTAATATGTAAGACAAATATGCAATGGAATTTAAAATTGTGCTGGGTGATATCCAATCACCCCCCGTGACAAAATTAAATTGTGGCGCTCTCTTCTACAACTATTTATCTCCTTCAGTGAGAGATACAAAATCTATTGACTAAATCTAAACTATCAGAAGTCTTTTTTTCTATATGGAACGTATTTCCTGGATGGACATGGCTTGACCCTTGCCAGTAGCAGCAATCATCTATGCCTTGTTAGCCTCTCACGAAAGTGAAGGCATGAGGAGCTGGTGAGTGACTGTCCATAGGGAGAGTGGTCACTGAGCACGAAGGTGTGGTGGAAGATTTCGAGTAGAAGTATTCACATGCTTACAGCAGAAGGACTTGCCGTTGCACAATTTATGTTTTTGATTATTATCACGGACACTATTGTTTGTATTGGGTTTTTGCACTTATATATAGATTGTATACCTATTTACTATATAGGAACTCATATAGCAATATCTGATTAATATTAACACTAAGTCACGTTAGTTATTGTTGGTGTCACTATTGTTGTTTTCACTTACCTTTTACAATGAACACATTGTGAGGGTATCAGCAGGCATTTTTTAATACCTGTTGTACAGCCGTTTAGTATGTTGATACACACCATCACTAGGGTGTGGTTTAGATTTAGTCAATAGATTTTGTATCTCTCACTGAAGGAGATAAATAGTTGTAGAAGAGAGCGCCACAATTTAATTTTGTCACGGGGGGTGATTGGATATCACCCAGCACAATTTTAAATTCCATTGAATATTAAAAGTGTATAGGCATTTATCAGTCGATAGACAAAATATCTATATGGACCATTTAGAACTGTGGCTACTCTTCCTAGAACTGGGCGCCCAACCAAGATGACTCCCAAGGCACAATGCAGAATCTTCAATGAGGTAAAGAAGAACCCACGAGTAACAGCTAAAGGCTTGAAAACATCACTGGAACTAGCAAACATCCCTGTTCATGAGTCTACTCTATGTAAATCTTTGACTAGGCAGGGTGTCCACGGCAGAACACCATGGAGGAAGCAGCTGTAATCCAAAAGAAACCCAAAAACATTGTTGCGCACCTGGCACTTGACAAAAAGTGCCTTGGCAAACTGCAACACTACTGGGAAAATGTTTTGTGGACTGATAAAACAAAAGTTGAATTGTCCAGGAAAAAAACTAGGTATGGTGCAAACAGGGCACATCTTACCAACATTAAAACATCACCCTGTTGAAGTATGATGGAGGGAACATTGGATTGCTTAGCTGCATCAGGGCCTAGACGACTTACCATCATTGAGGGGAAAATGAATTCCCAAGTTTACTAAAATATCCTACAGGATAATGTCAGGGTGGCTGATGTTTGTCTAGAACTTAAAATGACAAGGTGTGAGAGATGCTGATGGGCAGATATGGAAGCACAGACACATTGTATGGCCATATCAAAGGGATTTGAAAGTGCAGGGAATATGTGGGTTTTCAGGGGTTATGAATCGGGCTGGTCATTTACAGTATCTCACATAAGTGAGTACACCCCTCACATTTTTGTAAATATTTTATTATATCTTTTCATGTGACAACACTGAAGAAATGACACTTTGCTATAATGTAAAGTAGTGAGTGTACAGCTTGTATAACAGTGTAAATTAGGTGTCCCCTCAAAATAACTCACCACACGGCCATTAATGTCTAAACTGCTGGCAACAAAAGTGAGTACACCCCTAAGTGAAAATGTCCAAAAAGGGCCCAATTAGCCATTTTGAAAAGAGGGGGGGGGGGGGGGGGAGTGGGACTGGGGGAATGTTGGGACTTTGTGTGAAGCACAACATCGGAACCAAATGAATCAATTGGTACGTATTAATGGTGCACATGGATGCATGTGGACATAAAATATACATACAGTACATAATGCTATGTGTGGCAGAAAGCTAACACTACACATCACCCTAAACACACCATCCCCACCGTGAAACATGGTAGTGGCAGCATCATGTTGTGGGGATGCTTTTCTTCAGCAGAGACAGGGAAGCTGGTCAGAGTTGATGGGAAGATGGATGGAGCCAAATACAGGACAATCTTAGAAGAAAACCTGTTAGCGTCTGCAAGAGACTTGAGACTGAGGCAGAGGTTCACCTTCCAGCAGGACAATGACCCTAAACATACAGCCAAAGCTACAATGGAATGGTTTAAATCAAAGCATATTCATCATGTGTTATGCCCCGTACACACGGTCGGATTTTCCGACGGAAAATGTGTGATAGGACCTTGTTGTCGGAAATTCCGACCGTGTGTAGGCTCCATCACACATTTTCCATCGGATTTTCCGACACACAAAGTTTGAGAGCAGGATATAAAATTTTCCGACAACAAAATCCGTTGTCGGAAATTCCGATCGTGTGTACACAAATCCGACAGACAAAGTGCCACGCATGCTCAGAATAAATAAAGAGATGAAAGCTATTGGCCACTGCCCCGTTTATAGTCCAGACGTACGTGTTTTACGTCACCACGTTTAGAACGATCAGATTTTCCGACAACTTTGTGTGACCGTGTGTATGCAAGACAAGTTTAAGCCAACATCCGTCTGAAAAAATCCTAGGATTTTGTTGTCGGAATGTCCGAACAAAGTCCGACCGTGTGTACGGGGCATTAGAATGGTCCAGTCAAAGTCCAGACCTAAATCCAATTGAGAATCTGTGGCAAGATTTGAAAATTGCTGTTCAAATGCTCTCCATCCAATCTGACAGAACTTGGGCTATTTTGCAAAGAAGAATGGGCAAAAATGTCACTCTAGATGTGCAAAGCTGGTGGAGACATACTCAAAAAGGCTTGCAGTAGTAATTGCAGCGAAAGGTGGTTCTACAAAATATTGACTCGGGGGTTGAATACAAATGCACGTCAAACATATTTATTCCTAAAAATTGTTGAAAACCGTTTATCATTTTCCTTCCACTATCACATAAAATAAATGTATGTTGTTGGTTGTAACATGACAAAATTTGGAACATTTCAAGGGGGGGTGGGGGGGTGTATGAATACTTTTTCAAGGCACTGTAGTAGCTGTGACAATACATCAATGAAAAGCTCTACGCACATTTCGTGGATAACTTCCACTCATCAGGAGCAAATGCAATATAGGTATGTCTGTAATGAAATATAAATGCCAAATAGTAAAGTAACTAAGATAGCAGTAAGAGGGGGAACCACATATTAATCCCAGCACTCTTACCTATAAGTAAGCAACAGCATTCAACAACAGGGGTAGTATTGGTAGCTGGAGGCACTATGGGAACATCATCCCTGAAAACCGAGGTGGCGATAACTGCGGCAACACAGAACAAGAAGTGAGCCTGAATAGTCATTTTGTTGCCATTAAGTAACTGGTTGTAATAAGTGCTGAGTAAAGGCCCATAGAGCTTCTTTGGAGAAATTGTAAATAAAGTGTATCAGCAAAGTGACTGCACAATAAGTAATTGGGGAAGATATTAAAACCATTACCAAAGGAAAGAAAGACAAAGAACAGATCTTCAATGTAAAGTAAAAACAGGTGAGTGCCTCACCATAGAATGGGTGGAAAGATCAACTATAACACATAAGAACCAAAGATGAATAGAAAACCAAATATTACCCTTAGTATCAAGTGGAAAGCATAGTCCAGAGATGTGAATAGTGTCAAGGAGCAGACTGAGTGTGCTATATAGAGGTGTGGAATATATACCCGCCCCATCGCCACAAGACCCCACCAACGTCACGCTGCATGCTGATGGGAAGTTCGAGCGACCATTGATGCCCGGCACTGGACACCACAACCTCTCTCATAACACATGCAGATGGATAAACAATGTCGGCCTGCTGCGTCAAGATTGACGTCAAAGGTACGGCGTGTGGGCGTGGCGTCGAGCGGTGAGCACCCTTCCGTCCCCCTACGTCCAAGGAACGAGAGAGGAGGGGAGGGCCCCAATGCGTGTCACAGTTTCCGGGAATGACTCAAACAAGAAGCACCCCAAGCACAATCGCAACCCTGGTTAGATGCATCCTTCTGTAGTTAATATAAATAATATTGGCAGATGTATGTCACAGATTAACCAAATAAACGAATAAATTACAAAGGTGTGCACTTCTATACCTTAACTGGCATTCATTAAATAAAAATGTTGGGAGTTTATATGAGACAACTGCTGTAGAGTTTGTCTCCATCCCTGAATCATATAGAAGAGAGAGGGAGGAAGAGGACTGGGGGTATGTTGGGACTTTGTGTGAAGCACAACACCAGAACCAAATTAATCAGTATGTATTATTTAACCGCATGCCGACCAGCCGCCGCAGTTATACTGCGGCAACATGGCTTGGCTGCGCGAATCGCCGTCATGGTACGACAGTACCACAGACCGCCGCTAGGGGGTGCGTGCGCCCCCCTGCTTGCCCACGGAGCCGATGCGAGTGACCGGCATTCGCGATCACCGCTGGGCTCCCGCGATCGATCGGGGCACACCGAGAACCCCGGGATCAACACACAGTTTCTGGTTCTCTGAGGGGAGAACAGACAGATCGTCTGTTCATACAGAGTATGAACAGACAATCTGTCATATCCCCTGCACAGTCCCCACCCCCCTTCAGTTAGAACACGTACTAGTACACAATAAACCCCTTCACTGCTCCCTAGTGGTTAACCCATTCACTGCCAGTGACATTTTCACAGTAACTAATGCAATTTTATAGCATTGATCGCTGTAAAAATGCCAATGGTCCCAAAAATGTGTCAAAATGGGGGATATTTATTATAGCAAAAAGTAAAAAATAATGCGATTTTTTTTTTTTTTTTTTTTTTTTTTTTCAAAATTGCCACTCTTATTTTGTTTATAGCGCAAAAAATAAAAATCGCAGAGGTGATCAAATACCACCAAAAGAAAGCTCTATTTGTTGGGAAAAAAAGGATGTCAATTTTGTTTCGGAGCCACGTCGCACGACCGCGCAATTGTCAGTTAAAGCGACGCAGTGCCGAATCGCAAAAAGTGCTCTGGTCAGGAAGGGGGTAAAATCTTCCGGGGCTGAAGTGGTTAATGGTGCACATGGATGCACACACACATAAAATATATTAAATGTAGCTCAAACTTGCATATAGACATGATTGATTGCACACATGATATTATAAAATTGATTTAAAATTCTTCAAGGTAGTCTCATAGTAGACAAATAGGTCTCAGGTGTGAATGGGGGAGCAGGTGTGTTTAAATTTGGTGTTATCGCTCTCACTCTCTCATACTGGTCACTGGAAGTTCAACATGGTATCTCATGGCAAAGAACTCTCTGAGGATCCAAAAGAAAGAACTGTTACTCTACATAAAGATGGCCTAGACTATAAGAAGATTGCCAAGACCCTGAAACTGAACTGCAGTATGGTGGCCAATACCATACAGCAGTTAAACAGGACAGGTTCCACTCATAACAGGGCCTCGTCATGGTCGACCATAGAAGTTGAGTGCATGTGCTCAGCATCCTATCCAGAGGTTGTCTTTGGGAAATAGACATGAGTGCTGCCAGTATTGCTGCAGATGTTGAAGGGGTAGAGGGTCAGCCTGTCAGTGCTCAGACCAAACACCGCATACTGCATCAAATTGTCTGCATGGCTGTCATCCCAGAAAGAAGCCTCTTCTAAAGATGATTCACAAGAAAGCCCGCACACAGTTTGCTGAGGACAAGCTGACTAAGGATTGCTGGAACCATGTCCTGTGGTCTGATGAGACCAAGATAAACCTATTTGGTTCAGATGGTGTCAAGCGTTTGGGGCGGCAACCAGGTGAAGAGTACAAAAACAAGTGTGTCTTGTCTACAGTCAAGCATGGTGGTGGGAGTGTCATGGTCTGGGGCTGCATGAGTACTGCCGGCACTAGGGTTCATTGACTGTTCATTGACAAAACCATGAATGCCAACATGTACTGTGACATACTGAAGCAGAGCATGATCCCCTCCCTTCGCAGGGCAGTATTCCAACATAACTACCCCAAACACACCTCCATGACCACTGCCTTGCTAAAGAAGCTGAGGATAAAGGTGATGTCCAAGCATGTCGCCAGACCTAAACCCTAATTAGCGAGCATCTGTGGGGCATCCTCAAATGGAAGGTGGAGGAGCGCAAGGTCTCTAACATCCACCAGCTATGTGATGTCGTCATGGAGAAGTGGAAGAGGACTCCAGTGGCAACCTGTGAAGCTCTGGTGAACTCCATGCCCAAGAGGGTTAAAGCAGTGCTGGAAAATAATGGTGGCCACACAAAATATTGACACTTTTTGGCCCAATTTGGACATTTTCACTTAGGGGTGTACTCACTTTTGTTGCCAGCAGTTTAGACATTAATGGCTGTGTGTTGAGTTATTTCAAGGGGACAGCTAATTTACACTGTTATACAAGCTGTACACTCACTACTTTACATTGTAGCAAAGTGTCATTTCTTCAGTGTTTTCACATGAAAAAATAGAATAAAATATTTTCAAAAATATGAGGGGTGTACTCACTTTTGTGAGATACTGTATATAAGACCTGATTGCAAGTGAAGAGTGCATCAGTGGTGAGAACACAAGGGGTTGCACTTAGAAGTGATTTTTGCATGAAGTAATTACAAAAAAATGTAAAAATGAAGGCGTGGCAAATAAATGTAAAAACTGAAGGGGCAAAAAAGGAAAATTCACAAACTGTAGATTTTTTTTTTTGATGAATTAGATAGGATCTACAATGGCATATAACATACACAAATTTCTCTTTTTTTTGCCAATTCAAATTCCTCAGACGAAACTGCACCACAGATATGTCGTTTACCATACAATCACAGATCTTCAAGTCAAGATGTGAAGCCAAAAAATGTATTTTCTTTGCATTGCTTCCTTTGTGTGAAATCCCTGGTGAGCTTGCCAATGTTGCTGCTTTCCTGTTTTAAACTGACCATGCCAAGCATGGAAGCTCATCCCTCCCAGCATGGTCAGTTTTCTTGCTGTCTGCTTATCCCCCAATGATCAGACTTGTGCTGAAACACCCTATTGCACAGCTATTCCTTGAGAAGATCAATGTACTACTGTACCCCCCCCCCCCCAAGTAACCGGGAACAAATTGTGTGATCATGTATAAAAATAGAAAAAAAAGTGTGTGTATGTGTGTGTGTATGTGTATATATATATATATATATATATATGTGTATATATGTATGTATATATATATATATATATATATATATATATATATATATATATATATATATATATTACAGCCTTTAGTTCAATGTTTTTTTTTAATCTGAATTATATGTGATGGATCAGAACACAATAGTCTAAGTTGGTGAAGTAAAATTGGAAAAATATATACATGAAACTATTTTTCAGAAATAAAAAACGAATAATTGGCATGTGCATATGTATTCACCCCCTTTTGTTATGAAGCCGAATTACCTTCAGAAGTCACATAATTAGTGAAATAATGTCCACCTGTGTGCAATCTAAGTGTCACATGATCTGTCATTACATATACACACCCTTTTGAAAGGCCCCCGAGGCTGCAACACCTAAGCAAGAGGCACTACTGACCAAACACTGCCATGAAGACCAAGGAACTCTCCAAACAAGGGACAATGTTGTTGAGAAGTACAAGTCAGGGTTAGGTTATAAAAAAAAAAATCCAAATCTTTGATGATCCCTAGAACCATCAAATCTATCGTAACCAAATGGAAAGAACACGGCACAACAGCAAACCTGCCAAGAGACGGCCGCACACCAAAACTCACGGACCGGGCAAGGAGGGCATTAATCCAAGAGGCAGCACAGAGACTTAAGGTAACCCTGGAGGAGCTGCAGAGTTCCACAGCAGAGACTGGAGTAACTGTACATAGGATGACAATAAGCCATACGCTCCATAGAGTTGGGCTTTATGGCAGAGTGGCCAGAAGAAAGCCATTACTTTCAGCAAAAAACAAAATGGAACGTTTTGTTTGCAAAAAGGCATGTGGGAGACTCCCAAAATGTATGGAGGAAGGTGCTCTGGTCTGATGAGACTAAAATTGAAAACGCTATGTCTGGCGCAAACCCATCACTTCACCCAAAGAATACCATTATGGTGGTGGCAGCATCATGCTGTGGGGATGTTTTTCAGCAGTTGGGACTGGGAAACTGGTCAGAGTTGAGGGAAAGATGGATGGTGCTAAATACAGGGATATTCTTGAGCAAAACCTGTACCACTCTGTGTTTGATTTGAGGCTAGGATGGAGGTTCACCTTCCAGCAGGACAATGACCCCACACACACTTATAAAGCAATACTTGAGTTGTTTAAGGGGAAACCTGTAACTGTGTTGGAATGGCCTAGTCAAAGCCCAGACCTCAATCAATTAGAAAATCTGTGGTCAGACTTAAAGATTGCTGTTCACAAGCGCAAACCATCCAACTTTGAAGGAGCTGGAGCAGTTTTGCAAGGAGGAATGGGCAAAAATCCCAGTGGTAAGATGTGGCAAGCTCATAGAGACTTATCCAAAGTGACTTGGAGCTGTGATAGCCGCAAAAGTATTGACTTTAGGGGGGGTGAATAGTTATGCACATTGACCTTTTCTGTTCTTTTGTCCTATTTGTTGTTTGCTTCACAAAAAAAAAATCTTCAAAGTTGTGGGCATGTTCTGTAAATTAAATGATGCAAATCCTCAAACAATCCATGTTAATTCCGGGTTGTGAGGCAACAAAACACAAAAAATGCTAAGGGGGGTGGATACTTTTGCAAGGCACTGTATAATATATTGTGAACACTGTTTTGCTTTTCATTTGCACTGTAAACTGAATGGGTGTTCACATATACTTTTCAGTGCTGAAGAGGATAGCAAGTTGTTTTTGGTTTCTGCAATTAGGAAGGTGTGCGTTTTTTAATTGCAATGATTTTGCTTGTTACGCGCCTGTACTTTTTTTTTAATTAAGGCAGAGAGTACAGGTACAGTAACTAATTAAACCAAACAGATTTTAGCTTTTAAAGGATAAGTTCACCTTTCATGACGTTACACCCATACACTGGGTCTACCTGTCCATGAAAGGACCGGACCCTGCCCCCCCCCCAGATCCACCGCTGCGCCGCATAAAAATTAAAAAATGCAAAAGCATGGCCATACGAGTCTCTGCCCACCCGGCTTTGTCACTCATTCACAGTGCTCTGTGAATGAAAAGCTACAAGTCCTGACAGCCTTAGCGGCTGTTGGCTTGTAGTTCTCAATGAACTACCACTGCCCTGTGGTAGTTCATTGATTCTTCCTGTCAGTGTATCGGCTTGCCTGTACAAGGTACGAGAGAGCAGATACACTGACAAGTCAGGTCTGCAGGAGTCCTGCATGGCATCAGCAATCTGCTGATCGCTGGTGCAACACTTTCCGGGTTCCTGCAACAAAAAATAATAAATGCACATTTTCTTTACCTGCAAAAAAGTGCATTTATTTTTTTTTGTGAAAAGGTGAACTGCTCCTTTAATCATTTTAGTGAAGAAAGTAAATGATAAAAGTTGAACATTACTTGTATCGCTTTACTTTTTAAAAAAGCCTCTTTTGCTGCATTCTGGAACCATTGATATGTTTTAGACCTTTTTATTAATCTTTTTATTTTTGTTTGTTCTCAGCAGAAATACTGGATCGAACATCATCCCTCTGGCCTTCTATGTATTCTTCAGCACATAGCTCACTGCAGCATGCACATCATCTACAGCTATTTTCTCAACAGCAGCTTATGCGACAACATGAACTATACATGCTGCTGCAACAGCAGGCAGTTCACTCTATAGATCTACACAGAAGTGCTCAACTAGAGGCTCTGGAATCACAAAGAAGTGAACAAATAGATACTATGGATTTACAGAGAAATTCACAACTAGATATTCTTGAAATGCAGAGAAATGCCCAGATGGAACTGAAAGAATTGCATAGGCGAAATCACCTTGATTCTCAGCAGTACCATCGAAGTGAACATTGTAGGGTAAGGTTGACGTTTTTTTGTAGTTTATTCTGTTTAATAAGAGGTAAAAGGTGGCACTGCCCGAATCTAATGTGCAATGCTCAAGAAAGACAAACTATATACATGCGAAAAATGAAAGGTATAAATGTGGAAAAACCGCACCGGTTCGGATAGTGCCATTGCCGCCGATTTGGCATGCAATGTCAAATCGCATACCAAATTGTACCAATGTGAACTTGAGCAGATCGCTGGTGCCATGCGCAGGTCTCTAGCAGATCTGCCAGTGTATTTGTGTGCCTGTACATCCCATACAAGCAAGCAGATACAATCTGACAGGAAGAATCGAAGAACTACCACGGCGCTGTTTGAGAATTACAAGCCGAGAGCTTGTAGTTCATTCACAAACACAGCTGTGTGAATGAATGATGCGGCCGTGTAAAAAGGGAGCTTGATTGGTTTGTACTTCCATGCTTTTTTGTAATAACCTGTGCGAGCTTTTAACATGGACAAAGACCTGTGTGCTTATGTTCTCCGGTTTTGCATGCTTGAGGTTTGTCTGATTTGCAGAAAGGAGTTTTATCCTGGCAGCAGGCACTGGATAAGGGGTGCACGTCAGAAGTACAAGTACTTATCAGGGGGGCTTCCAGATTTTTTAATTCCCCAAAATAACCTTTTTCTATTCTTTAGGGGACTGAACTTTTCCTCAACATTGAGACAAGGTGCCTTGCTGACCACACATCACCCCCTCTCCAATGTTAAAAGTCATTAGGCACCTCTCTAGAGCTGCACGATTAATCGTTAAAGAATCAAGATCATGATTCGACTCTTCTCACGATCTTAAAACGGCATTTCCCTGATTCTTTGTAACAAGTGCAGAAAGTTCTCTGCTTACTTCTGACAGCTGACGAAAAAATTAAAAAAATCCAGACAACCTGCCAAGTTTATTACAACAGCGAAGATAAAGAGCAACATCCACACTCACTGGAGCACTGAGCTGTGGAGGGGCGGGGAGCGCCGTCTCAGCGGCTCACTTATAGGCTGAGACGCCTATCAGTCCAGGCACCTGGCAGATCCAGACTACCAGAGTCGGTCAGTAGAGACCGGACTTCAGACTGCTCTCTGCTGTAAATAAGTTACAGGAGTGCAAAACGAATTGCACTCCTGTGACCCATGGGAGAAGCCCAGCCGAATGAGCTCAGGCTGAACTTCTCCTTTAAAGACTAAACCTTTTTCTGACACTTGTTGCTTTCAAGTTCAAATCAGTATTTTTTTTTGCTAGAAACTTACTTGGAACCCCCAAACATTTATTATTTATGTTTTTTTTTTAGCAGAAACCCTTGAGAATAAAATGGCGGTTGTTGCAATATTTTATGTTAAACTGTATTTGCGCAGCGGTCTTTCAAACGCAATTTTTTTGGAAGAAATACACTTTAATGAATTAAAAAAAAAACTAAACAGCAAAGTTAGCCCAATTTTTTTGTATAATGTTAAAGATGATATTACGCCACAAGAGTCGTGAGAAAATCGTGATATTTATTGTAGGCAAAAAAATTGTGATTCTCATTTTAGCCAGAATCATGCAGCTCTACCCCTCTCCCTATCCCACAAACCATATATTTTCTTAAAGTAGAAGTCTGGGCTAGAACCAACTATGCTTGAAATGGCTTCCACCCCCCTTCTAACACCTAAACTACCTACCCTGTAGAAGGAAGATGCTTATACCTAACTTACATGTCTATTTTCAGGGAGCTCTAATCTGATCAGGTGATCAGTTCCTAGCGGCCGGGTTCAGGGGAGAGGAGAGACAGCCGACTAGATTCTCAATAGTAATCCTTTGGGTGGCATCACAACCCAGGCATACCATCTATTGTCAATGCTCCTCTCCTCTCTTCTGAAGCTGGCCACTGGGGATATCACGAGACCAGACCAGAGTTCTCTGAGAATAAGTAGGTTTATGCATCTTCCTTTCACAGGATAGTTAGTATAGGAGTTAGAAGGTGGGTGGGAGCCTCTTTAAAATACATACAAAATGCAAAAAGTCAAATATTCTTACTAATTCCAAAAGATAAAACTGTATTCATGTTAATAGCTCATATAGTGCAGCGCCACTGAATAAAAATCTTTATGCTCTTATAGACTATGTGCCCTTAAAGTCTTTTACATCTAAATCCCAATGTGATAAAAAAAATCCAGTCCATTAATATGTATGATCCACTGCTGTGCTCTTCAGTCACCAATCCAATTATAAAAACAAAAGTGCACACCACCACCAGCTGAAAGGCCTGCTCACCTAAAAGATGAGTAAAGTAGGCTCTATTCAACACCACTCTTGCGATAAACCCTGGTATGGTCTCTTTCCTCCCCTCCTGGGATTTAGCATTCTTAACGCGTCTTTCTCAGCGAACCACATGCAATCAGAAAGGCAGACTACAAAGAAACTTTATTATAGGATGTGATCACATCCATCCAAAAGTTTTCTGTGTTCTCCCGTGCAGCCACCCAATGGTTGCTCCAGTTTTGTTTTATGTTGTGATGAACAACGGCCTGAGGTAATGGTGTTAAATATAAAAAAGAATGCATGTGATTAGAGGGTTGTTAGCCATCGACAACATCTATTCATAAATGCAGGTGGTCCTGGGCATCAGATAGCTGAAGCAACTATAAACTTTCAGCCTCTGAAACTGTTTTGAATGTAATGCCGCGTACACACGAACAGACTTTACGGCAGACTTTGCCCGGCGGACTTTATGACGGACTTTCCGAATGAACGGACTTGCCTATACACAATCCACCAAAGTCCGTCGAATTCGTACGTGATGACGTACGACCGGACTAAAACAAGGAAGTTCATAGCCAGTAGCCAATAGCTGCCCTAGTGTGGCTTTTTGCCCGTCGAACTAGCATACAGACGAGCGCACTTTTCGACCGGACTCGAGTTCGACGGATAGATTTAAAACATGTTTCAAATCTAAGTCCGTCCAACTTTTGAGAAAACAAAGTCCGCTGTAGCCCACACACGATCGAATTGTCCGAAATCCCGTCCGCCGGGCAAAGTCCACTCGTGTGTACGCGGCATAAGGGTTACTGAGCTGGCCAGCTGGAAGTAATTCTCTTCTGACATAACCCTTAGTCCATAGCAGGAAAAGGGTTAAAGAACTACATTGTACTGACCTGTAACACTTGTGCAACTTTAGGGTATCTTTCAAGTATGTTATTTACTACTTCTCTACCTGTGTGATATTTTTCTCACAGTGTTAAAATTTGCATTTTTTTTCTTGATAATTGCATTCCCAGTGCTGTACAAACTAGTGCACATACAAACTAGAACCCATCAGTAAATTAGAGCATAGCATATTACAGAAATGCAGAACTTACAGCAGCCCGTACATTTAGCATACAAGTAGACTTCCAGACATTATAGGGCAAAATACTTCAGGGGCGCATGTTTTCTAACTAGTAGTCTGTCCATTACTAGGTCAAGTGGGCTCAAGCTTGAAGTGCCCAACCAGGGCCCCCGGAGGTTCTCATATTTGCGGGGCAATCCTTGTGTTGATGTACTGTATTTATCGGCGTATAACACGCGCCGGCGTATAACACGCACCCCAAGTTTAGGAGAGAATTTTAAGGAAAAAACTTTTAGGAGGGAAGTTTAAGGAAAAAAAACTTACATTAAAATGCCCATCAATGCAGCCTCATCAGTGTTCATCTGCAGCCTTGTTAGTGTCATTGCAGCCTTTTCAGTGTCAGTGCAACCTTGACCCAGTGTCCATTGCAGCCTTGTCAGTGCAGCTTTGCCCCAGTGCAGCCTTGTCAGTGCAGCTTTGCCCCAGTGCAGCCTTGTCAGTGCAGCTTTGCCCCAGTGCAGTCTTGTCAGTGCAGCTTTGCCCCAGTGCAGTCTTGTCAGTGCAGCTTTGCCCCAGTGCAGTCTTGTCAGTGCAGCTTTGCCCCAGTGCAGTCTTGTCAGTGCAGCTTTGCCCCAGTGCAGTCTTGTCAGTGCAGCTTTGCCCCAGTGCAGCCTTGTCAGTGCAGCTTTGCCCCAGTGCAGCCTTGTCAGTGCAGCCTTGTCAGTGCAGCTTTGCCCCAGTGGTCAGTGCAGCCTTGCCCCCAGTGTCCATGCTTGGACAGATCTCCGCCGACATATACATAGCTGCATGTAGTTTTAAATATGGCGCCGCGGAGTTCGGAGTGACTCGGCAGAGCTGAACGAACGCCGCCGAGATACACATAGTCGAGTGTATTCGACTCTTTCCGGCGCCGCTCACAGTCACTGTGAGCGGCGCCGGAAAGAGCCGTATACACTCAACTATGTGTATCTCGGCTCCGCCCAGTCACTTTGATTTCGGCGGCGCTCGTTCAGCTTCGCCGAGTCCCTACGAACTCCGCGGCGCCATATTTAAAATGACACGCTATGTGAATATCGGCGGCGATTGCCGCTGATAGATCACAATTAGCGGGGATCAGCGTATAACACGCACCCACGATTTTCCCCTGATTTTAAGGGGAAAAAAGTGCGTGTTATACGCCGATAAATACGGTATATATAGTTCTTTAATCTAAGTGCCCCCCATACATTACAACCATTTCTTTTTGGAAGAGAGGTCTAGTGATGTCCAGTGCCTTAGGAGAACCCCCCGAGCCTGGATAAGCCCGTAGCTACTGCTTCCCTAGTATAGGCAGACAGTTGAATGTCATCTAGGATGCATTGTTTAGGTTCAAGTGTTGTAGCACTGTTGTACCGCTTGCAGTGCCTCTTCTCACTGAACCTCTTTGAAGGGGCCAAGGTCTACTGTCTTTACACTTTCAGAGGGAAGGACTTTAAGGAACTCCTTTGGCAACATAGTGTAACATCTGGAGATGAAGCCCTTAGTGGCGGAAGTGCTGGTCATTGTATTGTAAAGTGGAGTTGAGCATTGACTCCATACTGTGTACAATTTATTCTAGAAACCTTTTTTTTCACTTTATTTCTATTACCTAGGGTATGTGATAGCATGGTCAAGTGATGGGCTTTCTTTATAGAGACATCAGGAGTCTTAGTTCCATATTGTTTAACTTGTATACTGGGGTATGGCGCTCCCTTGAGGATAATGGGGTGACGTGGTAGGGGGTTTTTTATATGATGCCTTGTACCTAAAACCACTTATAACTTCAATAGTACCCCTGTTGGTAGTACAGGATGCCATCAACCCTATGAAGTGCAGAACATTAGTGTGCAATAGTGCGGTCTTCAGTGAACCAATTCATACCTGATACATGTGACCATATTTACAAAGTATAACAAACTAATATTTGGGGATTAAGTGCTGAGCCCCTAATTAAATATTAGGTTTTCACCAACAGGTCAGCATAAATACTGCCCTATCCGCAAAACCCATACACACACCTTAAACCAAGTGAAATTAAATTAATTATAAATGTGCTAAACCATTGGTTTCCTGCAAACCTCTATATCACAGGTGTAGGCAGGACAATAATAATACGTAATAAGTGATAGTAAAGATTATAGTCCATATAGTGATCAATCAAAATGTTCAAATCCAATGTTCAAAATTAAAATTAAATATTCAAAAATAACTCCAAGCTGTGACTGGGGTGCTCTCAGATGATAATGTGACTTGTGCTCCCCCTCACGGGTCCCCACTCACCGATTCCCGCAACCCCGAAAGGGGCAAACAGCATAGGGTATCACGGTCACAGGCTCCTCTCCACCACAGTCATCTGGGGTATCCGGATTGGTCTCCGCTCACCGAGTTCTATTTGGGGTATATTCTCGATGGCTCCCTCATGGAAAAAAGGAATAAGATGCTCCCATAGTGTAGTAGAGTAAAAAGTTTTATTCCATAAGTTTCCAAATGATTACACCATAATGGTAGTAAATGGCTGACACAGCAGCCAACTGCTAAAAACTGAACGCTAATTTTAAAACAAAATTAAATTAAAATAAAAATTAAATTAAAAGCATCCAGTTGCGTGTATAAAACGCTGAGTGGAGCGTCCCTATAGGCAGGCTGATGTGGATACCGCAGCATAAACTGGTAGCGAGGTGTTTGCGTTCCACCTGCGCTCCACACAAGGTCCACACCCGGAAGTGACGTAGCGTGCGTGGAGCCACGCACGCTACGTCACTTCCGGGTGTGGACTTTGTGTGGAGCGCAGGTGGAACGCAAACACCTCGCTACCAGTTTATGCTGCGGTATCCACATCAGCCTGCCTATAGGGACGCTCCACTCAGCGTTTTATACACGCAACTGGATGCTTTTAATTTAATTTTTATTTTAATTTAATTTTGTTTTAGTTTAGCGTTCAGTTTTTAGCAGTTGGCTGCTGTGTCAGCCATTTACTACCATTATGGTGTAATCATTTGGAAACTTATGGAATAAAACTTTTTACTCTACTACACTATGGGAGCATCTTATTCCTTTTTTCCATGAGGGAGCCATTGAGAATATACCCCAAATAGAAACTCGGTGAACGGAGACCAATCCGGATACCCCAGATGACTGTGGTGGAGAGGAGCCTGTGACCGTGATACCCTATGCTGTTTGCCCCTTTCGGGGTTGCGGGAGTCGGTGAGTGGGGACCCGTGAGGGGGAGCACAAGTCACATTATCATCTGAGAGCACCCCAGTCACAGCTTGGAGTTATTTTTGAATATTTAATTTTAATTTTGAACATTGGATTTGAACATTTTGATTGATCACTATATGGACTATAATCTTTACTATCACTTATTACGTATTATTATTGTCCTGCCTACACCTGTGATATAGAGGTTTGCAGGAAACCAATGGTTTAGCACATTTATAATTAATTTAATTTCACTTGGTTTAAGGTGTGTGTATGGGTTTTGCGGATAGGGCAGTATTTATGCTGACCTGTTAGTGAAAACCTAATATTTAATTAGGGGCTCAGCACTTAATCTCCAAATATTAGTTTGTTATACTTTGTAAATATGCTCACATGTATCAGGTATGAATTGGTTCACTGAAGACCGCACTATTGCACACTAATGTTCTGCACTTCATAGGGTTGATGGTATCCTGTACTACCAACAGGGGTACTATTGAAGTTATAAGTGGTTTTAGGTACAAGGCATCATATAAAAAAAACCCTACCACGTCACCCCATTATCCTCAAGGGAGCGCCATACCCCAGTATACAAGTTAAACATTTTGTGGAGTCTCTTTACGGAAGCTTCTTTAGGGGGGCTGCATACCTCACATCTAGTCCTAAGCGCAGCGGACTTTTTTATATATATATATATATATATATATATATATATAAATATATATATATAAATATATATATATATATATATATATATATATATATATATATATATATATATATATATATATATATATATATATATATATATAAATATATAATATCTTAGTTCCATATTGTTGCCTTTGCTTTCCACTGCATCTAACAAACACAGATCATGGTACTTTCGTATTACTATGACATTGGTTGGGCAACACTATAATCTCCCCAGATCAGTTTTACAAAAAAGCAGATTGCCAGCTGTAAAAACAATACCAAGAGCATGGACTACATTTGCCCACTGCACCTTTACAGTATATAAGTAGTTTTACAATATTTTCCTTGTTTTCAGTGATTTTACAAAGATAAAGAAATATAAAAAGTACAGATATTAGGTACAGAGTTGTAATGTATTTTGTGTCATGGCATGCCAACCAGGCAGGTTTCATTATGAATGCATCTGCACCATTCATGAAAGAAAGAGGTAGAATTTGTCACATCCACTTGCAACATTGTGTGGTCAAAGGGTGGTGTAAATCTGTAGGTCCCCTTGCAGGTGACCCTTAAAACCGCACATAATTCACAAGCTTGGATAGGTGGATTTTGCTGCAAACAGGTAGAGCCTGTCTCACAGAGGCTTTCCCTGCAATCATACTCCTCAGAAGCGGCAAACATGAACCAGTAATACAAGGTCTTTCTAAACTGTTCTCCTCTGTTCTGCAGGGAGAGAGATTGCAAGGTCTTCCATACAATGTACCTCCTTTAGTCAGGTGATAGAAGGTTGGGTCTATTTCCACACTGCTGGTACATAGGCCCAAGCTGCATTACAGTGCATCTGGAAAGTGAAAAATTGAAGTGCTGTGAATACTTTCCAGATGCATTGTATTAGGAGTATAATGAGTGCCCATTTGTAAATTTGTTTTTTCTGCAGAAGGTCTTGTTGGTGTCAAAATATGTGGAGCCTGTACTTGTCCCAGAGCAACTGGTTCAGTGAGTGTTTTGACGGTTTCCCTAACATTGTTCCAAAAAATTTGTTTGACTGCAGGACTAGATATGTAACCTATTGCCTGTTTTGCCATTAAATCTCCAGTAGTTGGGTGATGATGTGGGGGAAATGTTTGTGTAATTTACATGGGAAATATTTCTAATTTATCCAAATGAAACATGAAATAATATTGTGAGAGTGATGTGTGATATTCTCCATTGCTGTAGAGGCATTTTTATACTGTCGGACTGGAAAGTTTTCTAAGTATCCAGAAAAACTCTTCCTGACATTGTTTTTGGTTTAGGTTCTCCAGAACTGGGTTTTTAATAGGAATTTTGCACTTAGTTTAACTGTATGGGGTATTAATATGGGATTTCTTCATTCTTGTTTCTATCCAGGAGCCCACAAAAGTAGGCGAGGAAAGAGCTGTAGAGAACACATCAGAAGCCAGACATCCAAGCCCACTATGCAGCTCAGGGCCAGTCCAAAAGAAAGTGATTTCTCAGGCATCCTCAGGATCCTGTGGCAAAGCGTTTGATTTATCGCCCATCCGTCTCAAATTGTTTCCACTTTCAAATAAAACCGAAGAAATAACACAGCAAGACCATGATATGCACACCTCTAAAAATCCTGACTTGCATCCTGCAGTTTCTGCTAGTATTTTGCCAAACAAGGTTGAGGATAATGAAGAGATGGCAAAAGGGATGAATATAAAACCCGACTCATCTCTAAATGAAGGTTTGTTTTCACTTTTTTTTTTTTTTTTTTTTTGAGCCAGCAATAATAATTTTACAGCTGTCTGCTAAATCCAGATTTCTCAGCATTTAAAATTACACGTTATAATAGTCTTGCAAAAATTATTTTTAATTTGAGGTAAACGTGGATCCCAACAGTCAGTGAAAAGCGCTGAGCAATAAGTTACCATGTTAAAGCTGCAGCTGATTTAAAAAGCAGCGGTATGGCCATAGCCAACTTCAGGGTTCTGAAGCTGGCCAAGCGCTAAGCACATCTATAAAGTGGCGAGTTCGGGAGTCTGAAGCTACCAGAGCGCTATTAAATGAATATGGAATTTGAAGTACAAAAAAAGCTAAGAAGAGAATCCACTCATATTACTGGCTCTCTTCCGAATACAGAGCTTGCTTTACAACCGTGGCTTGCTTTTTAAAAAGCAGTTATGGTGTGTGTAGTTAAAGGAGTTGTAAAGGCAGAAGGTTTTTTTTATCTTAATGCATTCTGTTCATTAAGATAAAAAACCTTCTGTGTGTAGCAGTCTCCCCAGCATTCCCCTAATTACCTACCTGAGCCCCTTCTCTCTCTCCAGCGATGTCCATGATCCCCTCAGCCATCCATGACACTCCTCTTGATTGGCTAAGACAGAGCAGCGGCGCCATTGACTCCCGCGGCTGTGAATCAGTCATTCAGCCAATCAGGGTAGAGAGGGGGCAGGGCCAGGTCGGGGCTCCATGTCTGAATGGATACACGGGGCTCTGACTCATCTTGGGTGCCCCCTGTAGCAAGCTGCTGGCTGAGGGGCAATCAAAGGAGGGAGGGGCTAGGAGCAGTGAAGAGGGACCCAAGAAGAGGAGGATCGGGGCCGCTCTGTACAAAACCAACTGCACAGAGGAGGTAAGTATAACATGTTATTAAAAAAACTTCAACAGGCAGTGGTTTCAGAGGGGGACATCGATGGTTTAAAAAAACTATTAGATAAGCACTTGAACGACCGCAACATACAGAGATATACAATGTAATACTGACATATACTCACACACATAGAATGGGCTTGTGTCTTTTTTCAACTTCACCTACTATGTAACTATGGTATTCTTCAGTACCTTGTCGCCGTGTTTACTCTCATGCCGCGTACACACGAGCGGACTTTCCGGCAGAAAAGGTCCGATGGAGCGAATCTGTTGGACATTCCGATCATGTGTGGGCTTCATTGGACCTTATCTGTCAAAAAATCTGAAATAGAACATGTTTCAAATCTTTCCGACGGACTTGATGCCTATCGAAAAAAACGTTCGTCTGTATGCTAGTCCGACAGACCGAAAACGACGCAAGGGCAGCTATTGGCTACTAGCTATTGAACTTCCTTTTCTAGTCCGGTCGTACATCATCACGTTCGAAAGGATCGGACTTTGGTGGGATCGTGTGTAGGCAAGTCCGTTTCGTCGGAACTCCGTTGAAAAGTCCTTTGGAGTTCAGTCCGACGAGAAGTGTGTGTACGCGGCATAAGGCACTCACCAGACTTCTGCTGTTGTAAGTTATTGGGGCTTGACCCCTATTTTATAGCCTAGCGTGTGATTTTTCTCTGGTATCTTCCCCTCTTTGGGTTAGTGCTCTGGAGATTGGTGCTAAAACACTTGTGTTGCAGACCTTCTGTTATGTTTACTGCTATCAATTCGTTGTCTGCATCTACCCTCTTCTGGCTTGCAGCTGCCCTACACATACACAGTGAATTTTTTGCTGCGCCACACACGCCAGTGTGGCGCTCTCCCAGCCTACACTTGCAGCTGTCGGGCACATGCTCACTGGGCTATTTCCATGCACCACTCTGGCCCTTCACAGAATAGTGTGTTGCAACTGTTTGGCATTCCACATTACACTGCCTTCTTGCCTCCTCGGCGTAAGGTACCTCGCTACCACGAAACTTACAGCAAGGACTTCTAATGCAGTGACACCGTAACATTTGAACATATAACCTCCCCTGCTTCACAGATGGCTTTTACTGGGAATTTAACTGTTGGCATGCTCCTCCGTGTCTTGTCTAGCTCCATCCAGCATTGCTCCGTTTTCTGTGTTATCCAGAGAGGAGTTTTCTGTGGCTTTGTCAGATTTTGACAAACATCGCTGCCGTGATAGTTGACTGCAAATTTAATTCTACACCTCCTCCAGAGTCTGCTTTTATTTGGATGCATCTTCATATTCATCTGTGAATGGTGAGTTTAACCTATTCTTTGTGAATGAGTTTGTGCCCAAAGAAGTTTCGGCTGCTGACATAACACCTAGGCTTAAAGATGCATAGAAACATAGCAAAGTGACGGCAGAAAAAGACCATCGGGTCTGCCCATTTTATTTTATTTATTTAATTTTTTTTTCATGAATCTTGTTTGATTATAGATCTATGTTTATCCCAAGCATGATTGAAGCCATTTACTGTTGACTGTCTCACTACCTCTGTTGGTATTTTATTCCAAGCATCAACTACCCTTTCATTCAAATATTACTTTCTTAGATTAGTTTTGAACGTTCCTCCAGTTTGAGGTTATGTCCCCATGTTCTTAATTTTGGTTTCATATGCAAAAGACTGCCTTCCTGAACCTTATTTACCCCCTTGTATTTTAAAGATTTCAATCATGTCTCCCTTTTCCCTTGTTTCCTCCAGACTGTACATAATTAGTTCCCAAAGTCGCTCTTGATATGTTTTATCCCCCACACCTTTCACCATTTTTGTTACCTGTCTCTGGACTTGTTCTATCTTATCAATATCTTTGTGTAAGTGAGGTCTCCAGAACTAGACACAGTATTCTAAATGAGGTCTCACTAAAGATCTACAATATCTCACAAAAGTGAGTACACCCCTCACATTTTTGTAAATATTTTATTATATCTTTTCATGTGACAACACTGAAGAAATGACACTTTGCTACAATGTAAAGTAGTGAGTGTACAGCTTGTATAACAGTGTAAATTTGCGCAAAGTCTCTAACTTCCACCAGCTCTATGATGTTGTCATGGAGGAGTGGAAGAGGACTCCAGTGGCAACCTGTGAAGCTCTGGTGAACTCCATGCCCAAGAGGGTTAAGGCAATGCTGGAAAATGAATGTTGGCCACACAAAATATTGACACTTTGGGCCCAATTTGGACATTTTCACTTGGGGGTGTACTTACTTTTGTTTCCAGCGGTTTAGACATTAATGGCTGTGTGAGTTATTTTGAGGGGACAGCAAATTTACACTGTTATACAAGCTGTACACTCACTACTTTACATTGTAGCAAAGCGTAATTTCTTCAGTGTTGTCACATGAAAAGATATAATAAAATATTTACAAAAATGTGGGTGGTGTACTCACTTTTGTGAGATACTGTAGGCGCCTAGCAAAAGATTCCAAATGCAAATACCACACTTAGAATCAACTCCAGACCTTTTACCTGCTTAATTGATGAAGAAATAACAAAAGAATAGCCCACACCTGGCCACAAAATGGCTTTTGATTCAATTGTCCAATTACTTTTGGTCTCTTGAAAAAGGGGGGATAGCTATTCTTAAAGTGGGTTGTAAACACTTACAATCCAATTTTTACTACAGGTAAGCCTATAATGAGACTTACCTGTAGCTACCGTGGCTTCAGCTGACGTGCCGTTACGGGGGCCCATGCGCGGGAGTTATGTCATTGCGGCTCCGGCCAATCACAGCGCTGGAGCCCGCGATACCAGGAAATAACTCCGGGAGCGATGTCGCCGGCCAGAGAGGTGTACAGGGACTGCTGCGGAGGCTTCGATCTAAGGTGAGTATTTTTTTTTTTTTTGCGCGTTTACAGCCACTTTAAGAGCTGTGATTCCTAACCCCTTCCTCCGATTTGGATGTACCCTCAGATTAAACCTGAGAGAGTGCACTTTCAGCCCATATCCATTGTATCACAATAGCTTGAATATGTTTTGGTAAATACCTGAAAAAATACCAGAAAAAATCTAAAATTGTGCCTGTGTCCAAATATATATGAACTGTTATGGTGAAGGGTTTGGTAATGCTGGGCCGCTCTGATGCCCCCTGAATGGCTGTGCCGCAGACATGCCGGACTGGCGGAAAACCTGCGGCTCCATCCACCTGCTCCTCTCCTCCGCCCTCCTCTGATGACTACTCCATCATCTGTGAGAGTGGGTGACAGCAGGCTCGGGAACTGTCCTGGAAGGATGGGATCCCCACACTGCTCCATCCACCTCCAGCATGCCTGCGCACTACACACATCCCCTCTTTCTCTCCCTGCCCCCTCTCTCTCTATCTCTGCCCTTACTCTTTTTCCCTGTCCCTCGCTCTCCCTGCACTCTCTCTCTCGCTCCCCATCTCTCTCCCCTTCCCTCTGCCCCTCTCTCCCCTTCCCTCTGCCCCTCTCTCCCCCTCCCTCTGCCCCCTCTCTATCTCTGCCCCCCTCTCTCTCTATCTCTGCCCCCCCTCTCTCTCTCTTTCTCGCTGCCCTGTGCTCTCTCTCTCTTTCTCGCTGCCCCGTGCTCTCTCTATCTCTCTCGCTGCCCCCGTGCTCTCTCTCGATGCCCCCGTGCTCTCTCTCGATGCCCCCGTGCTCTCTCTCGATGCCCCCGTGCTCTCTCTCGCCACCCCCGCGCTCTCTCTCGCCACCCCCGCGCTCTCTCTCGCCTCCCCCGCGCTCTCTCTCCCGCTGCCCCCGCACTCTCTCTCTCTCTCTGCCCCTGCGCTCTCTCTCTCGCTGCCCCCGCGCTCTTTCTCTCTCTCTCTGCCCCCCTCTTTCTCTCTCTGCCCCCCTCTTTCTCTCTCTGCCCCCTCTTTCTCTGCCCCCCTCTTTCTCTCTCTGCCCGCCCTCTTTCTCTCTTTGCCCCCCCTCTTTCTCTCTCTGCCCCCCCTCTTTCTCTCTCTGCCCCCCTCTTTCTCTCTCTGCCCCCCCTCTTTCTCTCCCTGCTCTCTGCCCACTCTCCTCTCTCTCGCCCCCTCTCTCCTCTCTCTCTCGCCCCCTCTCTCCTCTCTCGCCCCCTCTCTCCTCTCTCTCTCGCCCCCTCTCTCGCCCCCTCTCTCCTCTCTCTCTCGCCCCCCCTCTCCTCTCTCTCTCGCCCCCCCTCTCCTCTCTCTCTCGCCCCCCCTCTCCTCTCTCTCACGCCCCCTCTCTCCTCTCTCTCGCCCCCTCTCTCCTCTCTCTCGCCCCCTCTCTCCTCTCTCTCGCCCCCTCTCTCGCTCTCTCTCGCCCCCTCTCTCCTCTCTCTCTCGCCCCCTCTTTCCTCTCTCTCTCGCCCCCTCTTTCCTCTCTCTCTCGCCCCCTCTTTCCTCTCTCTCTCTCGCCCCCTCTCTCCTCTCTCTCTCGCCCCCTCTCTCCTCTCTCTCTCGCCCCCTCTCTCCTCTCTCTCTCGCCCCCTCTTTCCTCTCTCTCTCGCCCCCTCTCTCCTCTCTCTCTCGCCCCCTCTCTCCTTTCTCTCACCCCCTCTCTTTCTCTCTCTCTCGCCCCTGCTTTCTCTCTCTCTCGCCCCCTCTCTCGCCCTCTCTCCCCTCTCTCTCTGCCTCCCCCTCTCTCCTCTCTCTCCCGCAGGTTGCAAAAATTATTGGGGGGGCAATGTTTTACTGCACCAGGTGACAACAACGCTAGTGACGCCACTGTTACATTACACTCTCAGTCAATTCCACCACACATGCACCAGAGTACCAGCTAAAACACATCTCTTGAAGCACCCGTCCGAAGCGCTTTGGTGCAAGTTTGGCTATCCTGGAGGGAATCCTATACCACTGAAGCAGTGCTTCCGCTGTCAATTTTCTGTTGACCCTCCTTATTTTTTCTTGTGGGCATGTTGCTGCTGTTTTGGCTAATTATTTGCCAACCCCTCGACCTATTGCTTGGGGTTGTCCCATGATCTAAGAATAAACTCCTGTGTCCTATACTGTACAATTTAAGATGATATGGAATTAACAGGTGCATCAAAATTCCTATCTGAGTACAGTAAAAGACACCGTTCTCTTCCCTCTTTCTCTGATTTCCTTACTGCTTGCTAACAAACTGAAGCCTCTAAGAGTGTGCAGGACTATATGGGTACACTTTTGTGCACCTTAAGGTAACTGCATATAATCCATGGTCTAAGAATCAACTCATGTGTCCTGTACTACAGTGCCTCCACAAATCTGGCCTTTATGGAAGAGTGGCAAGAAAGCCATTGTTGAAAGAAAGCCAGAAGAAGTCCTGTTTGCAAGAAACCTTGTGGGGGACACAGCAAACGTGGAAGAAGGTGCTCTAGTCAGATGAGACCTAAATTTTACTTTTTGGCCTAAAAGCAAAATGATATGTGTGGCGGAAAACGAACACTGCACATCACCCTGAACACACCATCCCCACCGTGAAACATGATTTTGGCAGCATCGTGTTGTGAGGATGCTTTTGTTCATCAGGGAAGATGGATGGAGTCAAATACAGGGCAATTTTAGAAAAAACCTGTTGGGTCTGCAAAAGACTTGAGACTGGGGCGAAGGTTCACCTTCCAGCAGGACGACCCTAAACATACAACCAGAGCTACAATGGAATGGTTTAGATCAAAGCATATTAATGTGTTAGAATGGCAAAGTAAAAGTCCAGACCTAAATCCAATTAAGAATCTGTGGCAAGAATTGAAAATTTCTGTTCAGATGCTCTCCATCCAATCCGACAGAGCTTGAGCTATTTTTCAAAGAAGAATGGGCAAAAATGTCACTCTCTAGATGTGCAAAGCTGGTAGAGACATCCCCAAAAAGGCTTGCAGCTGTCGTTGCAGCAAAAGGTGGTTCTACAAAGTATTGACTCGGGGGCTGACTACAAATGCACTCCACACTTTTCACACATTTATTTATAACAAATTTGAAAAGCATTTATCGTTTTCCTTCCACTTTATAATTATGTGCCACTTTGTGTTGGTCTATTGCATAAAATCACAATACATTTACGTTTTTTGGTTGTAACATGACAAAATTTGAAAATTTCAATAGGTATGAATACTTTTTCAAGGCACTGTATTTTGTAAGATATGGAATTTACAGAGATGTCAAAATTTCCATTTTCCACATGCTTAAGTGATTAGTAATAAAATATAATATAGTAACTGTTTGCTTTATGAGCTTTAGTTATCAAAATCTTACATTCTTCCTTAATTACAATCTTTAAAAATGCTTCTTATTTCCAAAATAGAAAGTAAATTGCGCTTTCACTTTATTTGCATTCAAACATGATGTATAAAAATTCCTTTCTCGTACCACCCTCATGGAATGAGCATTTGCAACAACAAAAAAAATAATCATGCTTTTAGCATAAGTTTCCTCTTAGGGCACTTTCACACTGAGGCTGTGGGGGTGGTAGCGGTAAAGCCTTGCTAGTTTTAGCGGTTTTTTGCCTCTGTTTAAGCACTTTGCAGGTGCTTCGGCAGCACTGCCCATTGATTAGAATGGGCAGGGCAGTTTAGGAGGACTTTTTTCTCGTCCTGCAAGCACACTTTTCCAGTGTGAAAGCACTCAGGCTTTCACACTGGGGCTGCAGGTGAGGCAGTTTTCACGTGCTTTGCAGGCGTTATTTTTGGCGCTAAAGCGCGTGAAAAACTTCTGAGTGTGAAAGTAGCTTTATTGAAGCACACTGGAACTGGATGGGTTACTGGGGTCCCCTGGATTTCTTGAGATCTGGTGATACAAGTATAATTAAAGAGGATGCAGTATGTATCTTATTTAAAGAGGAACTTCAGTGCTCTGTCTGTTTGCTCCACCTTCCCCTCCAGTGCTACCATTATGGCACCTGCGCAAATGTGCCAAATGCCTCTGCCTGGTTGTCTGGCCCTTTGGCACATCTGCTGGATTTTACACATGTGCGCAAGGACGGGGAAGTTTTCGGACTTTCATGCTACATGTCTTTGCGTATGTGCAGGGAAACCTGTGCAGGTGTGCCGCCGGGCTGTCCGGACCTGAAGCCCTGCAGCAAATCTTGGGTAGGGGAGGGGATTCATAGGCGTCATTCTTGCCTAGGCAAGAAATGCAAAACTGATGGATTGCAGTACAGTAGATATATGAATAAATAAAAATATCCAGATTAAATAGAGGGAGGGGAGAAGAGGCAGGGCACAAGGACAGTTAGGTTAAGGATGAAGGTCTGCTTTAAATGTAGAATTGCTTATATACTGAACAGTAGTCATTTCTATTGGGTTTAATTTGTTTTAACTATGATAATTTTGCCTCTGGAGTCAAACAGTTAAAATTAAACTTCACCCCTCTGAATAATTTTTGCAGTATTTTTTTTTAGTATTTTACTTAGGAGGTTATATTCTCTTTCAAATCAGTATGGTCCTCTGTGTGTTTGCATCAGCCTGGGTTCACACTTTTGCCATGTGGGGACCAGCGCGATTCTAGTGCCGCTTCCCGCATCACATCAGCCTCGCAGGCAGTTCGCACTGCCCTCTGCGAACCACTGCGGGTGTCAATACAAAGTTAATTACACCCCCAGATCAGATCGCAGTGTGAACATCCATGCGATCCGATTCTAGTACGGGGGGAAAAAAAGGTTCCTGCACCTTTTTCGTGCGATTCCAATGCGAGTTCAGCCATACAACTGTGTGGCCGAATTCGCATTGCACAGACATCGCATGTGATCGGCACAACAATGCTGTGCGAATCACGTGCAATGTCTGTGTTCCCAATAGTGTGAACCCAGGCTTAACTGTTAGAAGCTCTGCATTATACATGCACTTCACGGATCTCATTGTCAGCATCAGTGAGATCTTCAAATGAATATTGACAAATGCAAGCTCATGTAAGACACTCTTCAGTCAAATTACGTGAGGTTGGACCTTATGGGCTATTGGTCATGTGACTTTTTGCATCTTTTGGAATTCCCTGGGAATTTACAAGGCCTTGTGTAACTATTCCATTAAAGGCAGTAAGGAAGCCACATTTTGCACAGATTTTACAATGCCTAACTAGGCATGTTTTCAGCTCTGCCGCTACCAGTTTGCAGATATATGGGAATCTGTTTGCATAAGCCATGGGTGGATAGTGTTACATGAATAGGCGAGTGGCAAAAAAATCAAATATGGTCGCGGTCTCTGACAGCAGGGAGTTAAAGCGTTTGTTAACCCAAAAGAAAAAATATGGATCCTGCTCCTTTATAGAATGTTATACAGCACAGTGCTTGTGTTGTGTAATTTGGACCCCTGTAACACCTAAAAATCCTGGCTGATCCTGCCAGTTTCTCCCCTCCCCTATGTAAACAAACCACGATAATCATGGCTGCTGAGCCCTGACATTGTGGTCTGTTTACGTGCCTACGTCATCCGCAGCCTGCTCTTCTGTGTCTGTCTCCTCTGTGCTCCCCCCCCTTTCCCTCTCTGCGTGTCACCTAGTGACAGTGCCGCCCCATCCCCCTCATGCTGCAGGAATAACTAACTTATTGGCGTACTATCCGTTTTGTCTCCTAATACAGTGCTCCGCTGTCTGTGTTTTATTTAAAAAATTCCTCCTTTATCGTATCTCACGGTGGCTCCCAGCCATCACGTGAGCGGCCGTCTCTCCTCTTCCCGTCGTGTCCCGCTGACGTCAGCGGGGAAATCTCGGCCCTGCCCACTGCTTCTGTCAGACGGGCAGAGAGGAGACATGGCCGGTTATATGAGGGCCGGGAGCTGCTGTGAGATGCGGTAAAGGAGGAATTTTTTTAAGAAAACACAAAGACAGTGGGGCATTGTATAAGGAGACAGAACAGATTATGTAAATGTGTGAAAGTGGGTTAACAACCACTTTAATGGTGCACATGGAGTAGAAATGTGAAGCCAATTGGAGGTTTTTCACTTGGTGTATTTAGGTAAGCACCTCATAGGCCTGCTTCGCATACTCAGGTATTTGATGGAGATTGCTGCTACATACAGTATGTGATCAAATGTTGCTTCCTAACTGGAGTTCTCTTTGAATGTTTTTTTCTTTTGAAGCTTTTGGGAATATTTGTAACAACATGAGTAAGTGGCTCTGTGTAAGATTTATTCATTTTATGTTTCAGATACCACCCAAGGATTTCCATTTCAGTCTCTATCATCTTCTGTACGACATCATCTGTCTTACATAAACCAATTACATGAGGTTTCAGATGAAGAGTGTTTTGCACCTATTGTCAAGCAGCCTGAATTAAGCACAGAGACTCCCGAGCTCAATGTGAATTCAATGTCTCATAATACAAAGGATTTTGAGACAAGTGAAGAAATAGACAATATAATTAAAGTAGAAGATATATCTGGAACATGCAGAGAGAGCCTCCAAGATGAAAGTGGATCTTGCTCAGTACCTGTAGAATGCCAGAAAGGCCTTGTACAAGAAATTAAAGTTATGGATATGGAAGAAAATGATCATAAATCCGTAGTGGAAAACATAACATTTTGCATTTCTGGGGCAAGTCCGATAGCAGGAAGAGAGACTTGTTCAACTCAAACTGACTTTCCTGACACCCTAACCCTAGATGAAAATTGCAAAATGAATATGATAGTTGTGCCTCAGGGCATTTTACCACCTCACTCAGCAAATGAGATGATGGATAACAGTGTGGAAATTGGCAAAGAATGTACAGGAGACACAGATGGGATGTTTAGTTGCATAGCTGAAAACATGTCTGGCGGACCTAGCGACATAAACTCTACAAATGTCAAAACTGAAGATCCATTGGCTGGTATGAATGTTCTAGTTGCAGCAACTGAAATGCCAGAATCCAGCTCTCTGCTGCCTTTAGGCACCGTGATTCTGACTCCTGACTTGACTTTAGACCATACTCTGTTACATGGCATCATTCTACTGAGTGAAATGGCTGAGCTTGAACTGAAGAAAAGAAAAAAAGTGGACAGTAAGTTTGCTTCTCTGACCTATCCAAGTTGCGTTTCTTGGTTTTATTTAAAGGGGAGCTCAAATGTATTTGTCTAAACCCACAACAGTGTATGCAAGTACTTGAATTTAAGCCTTTTGCAGTCTACTGTTTGTACAGCAGAGCTCAGAGAGGGGAGGGCAAAGCGCAAGGTGCTAGAGCAAGACAAGTTGTGAGGGATATGTGTCTAAAGTTGGACATGCATGGCCCACTGGCTGTATAAAAAAAAAATCAAAAAAATAAATAAAACTGAACAGATTCCCCACACATTCGAGGTGGGTGCGGGAATCTTCTCCGCTGTATCATATTCTGACAGTGGGACTCCCCCACCTTCGGAATACACTGATCAGTGCTGCAGCCGATTTGGCTGCATACACCGATCGAAACAAAGTTTTCCAGCATACTCGTTCATGAGACGTCGATTGTTGGATTAACTTCTCATGATCGGAATGGCCATAGAGAGATCAAAATTCCCCGCTGAACCAGCCGAATTTAGATTCATCTATGGCTAGCTTAAATATCAGGACTGGACGGAACTATGGCTATTGTGTATGAGTTTCATCTGTGCTTTTAGCAGTTTCGAGTTGAAATTTAACCACTTCCCATCCAGGCCAATTCTGACATTTCTCTCTTACATGTAAAATTCATAATTTTTTGCTAGAAAATTACATAGAACCCCCAAACATTATATAAGTTTTTTTTTTAGCAAAGACCCTAGGCAACCTAGCTACAATGGTGGTCGTTGCAACTTTTTATCTCGCACAGTATTTGCGCAGCAATTTTTCAAACACATTTTTTGGGGGAAAAAAAGTTTCATGCTTTAAAAAAAAAAAACCAAAACATTAAAGTTAGCCCAATTTTTTTGCATAATGTGAAAGATGAAGTTACGCTGAGTAAATGGATTCCTAACATGTCATGCTTCAAAATTGCACACGCTCGTGAAATGATGCCAAACTTCGGTACTTAAAAATACCCATAGGCAACACTTTAAAATTTTTTACTGGTTACATGTTTTGAGTTACAGAGGAGGTCTAGGGCTAGAATTATTGCTCTAGCTCTAACATTCGCGGCGATTCCTCACATGTGGTTTGAACACCGTTTTCATATGTGGGCAGGACTTGCGTATGTGTTCGCTTCTGCGTGCGAGCACACAGGGACAGGGGAGCTTTAATTTTACTTTTCTTTTTTTAGTTTTTTTTTTTTTTTGTTTAAAAAAAAAAAATACATTTTGATCACTTTTATTCCTATTACAAGGAATGTAAACATCCCTTGTAAAAGGAATATGGCATGATCGGTCCTCTTTACCGTGAGATATGGGGTCAATAAGTCTCCACATCTCACCTCTAGGCTGGGAAGCCTGAAATCGAAAAAATAAAGTAAACGATCTCGGGCTTCCCAGCTGAGGCAGCGCCATTTGTTTGAACGCAGAGGCCGGGCGTAACATCATAGCATTGCGCCCGGCCTCAGAAGGATCATAGAGACTGTAGCTGCATCATTCAGATATACCCGCTCAAAGTCAAGGATGTCATATGACGTACCTTAAGCAGGAAGAGGTTAAAGTGCACCTCTGCCTATAGGAACATTAAAGTTGTCACACATTCTCCTTTTTTGTTTTTTAAACTGGTCTTATTGAAAGTATGCACAATAAACATAGGCAAATGTACAATTGTATTAGTGTAAATTATAACAGTACATACATGACTTTACAGGACATAAATCCCAGCAAAATAATGAAATACAGGACAAACATAGCCCGACCCAGTAGGTAGAAAAAGAACAGTTTGAAAACCATAAACCGTGCAGGATCTTGTCTTTTCACACATTCCTCAAATGATTATATGTGCTTCCCAACAATTACCCCTGAATATTGTCACGGTGGGGTGGTGGAGGGGCATTTGCACGTTACATGTTACACCTTAAATACAATAGCCAAAAATTAAAAACGCCTGTAAACGAAATGTGGCTAAACGCGAGTTACCGCGTTTAGCGTCTATAATGTCTGAAACTTCGGCGTCTTAACTCATCTTTTTGCCTTCAAAGAAAGGTCTATAAATGCAACTGCCTAAAAACGACATTAAACGAACCTGTGTACATGTACACATAAGATAACATTGGTTGAGTTCAGGGGCAGTTGAAAAAAGCATCCAACTGCCTCTGAACGTCCGTTTACCAGCAGCAGTGTACATAAGGGCCTTACAGTACAGTTCAATACAGAAGGGACAGGAGAGCCCTGCTCGTACAGCTTACATTCTAAAGGGAGGGGGTGGTGGTCCAAAAGGTAATGGATGCAGGGAATGATTTGATGGGGGGTGGCTAGGGGACAGTTGTTAGGTGGGTGTGGGATAGGCTTCCCTGAATAAGTGAGTTTTCAGGGATCTTCTAAAGGTGGACAGGTTAGGGGCTGATCGGATATACCGGGGCAGGGAATTCCAGAGGATGGGAGAGGCTCTGGAGAAGTCTTGAAGGCGAGCATGAGAGGAGATAACAAGGGAGCTAGAGAGCAGGAGGTCCTGGGAGGAGTGGAGGCGACGATTTGGGCGATATCTGCAGATGAGGTTGGTGATGTAGCTGGGGGCGATGTTGTGGATGGCATTGTATGTTGTGGTTAGCATTTGAATTTTATACGGTGAGGTAGGCGAAGCCAGTGAAGGGATTGGCAGAGAGGGGCAGCAATCATCTGCTGTTGCAGCTTTCAGCTGAAAGGTTCTTGCAGCAGCTCTCTGAATTGGGGTCTGTTGACCCTTCTTGTTATGCCTGTTGCCAAAGTTCTGTATGCCTATCTGTTGCCCACCCTTCTCATTATTTGCCTGGGGATGTCTCAGGGTTTGGAATGTTCCGCCTGTGTCCTGTATGGTACGATTAGTATTAGAGGAAATTTTACTTGCCAGTAAATTTCATACCTTGGAGTACAGGACAGAGGCCACCCTCCTTTTCTATTTCTGGATACAAAACTGAGCACTCCCAGGTTTATGAATGTTCAGCCTGTGTCCTGTACTGTACTCCCAAGATATGGAATTCGGATAAATCAAATCTTTCTTTTCTTTCTTTCGTTCTTTTTTCTTTCTTTCTTTCTTTCTTTCTTTCTTTCTTTCTTTCTTTCTTTCTTTCTTTCTTTCTTTCTTTCTTTCTTTCTTTCTTTCTTTCTTTCTTTCTTTCTTTCTTTCTTTCTTTCTTTCTTTCTTTCTTTCTTTCTTTTTCTCTCTCTCTCATGTGAACATGCTTAAACATTTTAGCAATCTAACTTTGTTCCAAAAATGTGCTTCTATTCTTTTTTTTTTTCCCTTTGTCAGGTCTACAAAGTTATCACGCAAGGCCATCCCTTGAAAGCCTGTTGGCTGCTAGTACCCAAATGTTGATGGAGGTGCTTTCTTCCTCAGCCCTGGATGGATTGAAACCTGAATCTATCAAATTACCTCGAGAACTATCTCATAATAAAAAATATAGCTGGAAGCAAGAAAAAAATCCAGTGAGTAAGCGATAATACAATCTTGGCAAGCAATCTTTCAATAATTATATGGCTGTTTTTTATGACACATTTTGTGCCAGTTTGTCATCTTAACCACTTCAGCCCTGGAAGATTTTACCCCCTTCCTGACCATTGCACTTTTTGCGATTCGGCACTGCATCGCTTTAACTGACAATTGCGCAGTTGTGCGACATTGCACCCAAAGAAAATTGACGTCCTTTTTTATTACCAACAAATGGAGCTTTCTTTTGGTGGTAGTTGATCTCCTCTGCGGTTTTTATTTTTTGCGCTATAAACAAAAAAATAGAGCGACAATTTTGAAAAAAATGCATTATTTTTTACTTTTTGCTATAATAAATATCCCCCAAAAATATATAAAAAAAAGCAATTTTTTCCTCAGTTTAGGCCAATATGTATTCTTCTACATATTTTTGGTAAAAATATTGCACGGAGCGTATATTGATTGGTTTGCGCAAAAGTTATAGTGTCTACAAAATAGGGGATAGTTTTATGGCTTTTTCTTTTTTTTTTTTTTTTAATTAGAAATGGTGGCGATCTGTGATTTTTATCGGGACTACGACATTATGGGGGACACATGGGACACTTTTGACACTATTTTGGGACCATTATCATTTCTACAGCGATCAGTGCTATAAAAATGCACTGATTACTGTGTAAATGACACAGGCAGTGAAGGGGTTAACCACTAAGGGGCGATGAAGGTGTTAAGTGTGTCCTAGGGAGTGATTCTAACTGGGGGGGGGTGGGCTTCAAGTCACTTGACAGCATTCACCGCTCCCGATGACAGGGAGCGGTGATATCTGTCATGGCACAAGCCAGATCGGGGAAATGCCTTGTTTACACAGGCACTTCCCCGTTCTGAGGCTCGACGCGATCGCCGTGAGCACGGAGCCTCAGGCCACATGCCTGCTATCCCCGGCTCTTAAAGGGGACGTACAGGTACGCCCATTTGCCCACCGCTGCCATTGTGCCAATATATATCGGCGTGCAGCGGTCGGCAAGTGGTTAAAGTTGTATTGTTGGTTTAATACAAATGAATAATGTGTGAAATGGTCATCTCTAACAATCGGCATTCATCTTTATTATGTGCAGCATTTTTCCCTTACGTCTGCAATTGAGGTTATGGACTCCGTAGAACTGGACTGTAGAGTAAGGCTTGCAGAGTTACAAAGGCAATACAAAGAAAAGCAAAGGGAATTGGCAAAGCTGCAGAGAAAAAGAGACTCAGAGTAAGTTTTCCACTGTTTGAGAAAAATGTATGTTTTGGCTGTTCACACTCCTTGATATTTTTAAATATACTTTTTACTGAATTTTAATAAATGTTGAAACCAAGGATCACTCTACCAAATTTGCTGGTGTTAATACGGGAATTTCAATTTATATCTAACTTTAAAAATATGACTAAATCTGAAATGCTAAATATATCAGTACCCACATCTGAAGTTGAGACCTTTAAAACCGTTACAGTTAAACCTTGGATTGAGTGTAACTTGGTCTGAGAGTGTTTTAAAAGACAGGCAAAATTTTTTTTTATACATTTTGACTTGATAGACAAGCGATATCTTGATATACAAGTAGCGTCATGTCCCAACTGAGTATAAAGGAGAAGAGAGGTGCCTCTAAGTGTAGCAATATAGTTTAATCCAAGGTACAACATTTAGCAACTCACATGGTTGATGATTAAAACAAGCACATCTAAGTATGCAGGCATCCAGGGTAAAGCTGTCCACCTAGACCAGTGATGGCGAACCTTGGCACTCCAGATGTTTTGAAACTACATTTCCCATGATGCTCATGCACTCTGCATTGTAGTTGAGCATCATGGGAAATGTAGTTCCATAACATCTGGGGTGCCAAGGTTCGCCATCACTGACCTAGACCCTCCTCCCTTCCACGTTCCGCTCCACGAGCGCTTCAAGCCTCAATTTCAGATCGCTCTACTACAAGGTAGTCTTCCCAGTCACGATTGCAGACTGACAACGGTGAGAGCCGGTGGTGCGGAGGATGGTCTATGTGGACAGCTTTACCCCGGATGCCTGCATACTTAGATGTGCCTCTCTATTGATCATCAACCATGTGAGTTGCTAAATGTTGTACCTCCATTAAATGTAACCATATTGATACAGTTAGACGCGCCTCTTTTCTCTTTTATATCCTGTAGCTCCTGTTGAATTTTTAATCCAATTGTGGAGGCTGCAATTTGTGGATTGACGTTTTATGATTACACAACCTATCACATTGCTATAATCTTTTTATATGGACTATAAACTGAAGGACTTATGAATAAATGGTTGTGGAACGACTCATCGAGTTTCCATTAGTTCTTATGGGGAAATTCGCTTTGATATACGAGTGCTTTGGATTACAAACATGTTTCCGGAGAAATCCAAGGTTTTACTGTATTTCCTTTTGTCTGGCAACCATCTACTTTTAAAGTATCCACCTATCATCTAATCTTATGAATTGATTTCGATATAATTATCTTCCCTTGCTTGATAAAATAAACTAGACTTATGTAAAGGGTCTACCCTTTGCCACTCATGGTTAGGTAAGATTAATGTTATAAAGATCAACGTTCTCCTCCGAGTTCTGTACGTCATTCAAATGCTACCTCTAGAAATTTCTATAGGATTTTTCTCGATGCTTCAGTCCATTCTTGCACGTTATATTTGTAAGGGGCACCATACCAGAGTATCATGGAATATTATATATTGACCTGAAGGCTTGCGGGGCTGGCTTTACCAGTTTTGAATTATACTACCAAGCGATTACCTTGACACGTGGTAGATTGGAAATATGCTAGAAAGACCAAACTCTGGGTTGAACGTAAAGTGGCGCTGGCAAATATGGACCTTGCAATTGCACCATGGATACCTCGATTAACGATGGGACATCTCCACTGACTGGATCTACCCTGGCATTATGGGACTTTTTCCATATTCGGCACTACTTGGAATATAATTCTCCAATAATACCCTTGTTAGGACATAAATATTTTATGCCAGGTGTTTTAGATAATGGTTTAAAAATAGTGGTTCCCAGGGTTTACACCTTTATTACATCATGTGTTAAGAATTTCCCAAAATCAAACCATTATTGTCCCTGTGCGGACTAACCCAACCAATATTTATGGATCAGTGGAGATGCACACAGTTGTCTCAGTTCGCTCCTTGAATGAACTGAACATGATTGAAACCATTATGTAACATGAGGACCCGCCACAGTACTCAATTTCTCAATTCTATAACGTCCTATTGATTTTGCACAGCCCTGACCACCCAGATTATGTAAGTTTATTATATAAGTGTCTACTTTACAAAGTGGGGTAATTTAGGGGGGGTTGTGCTATCTTGACATTTTAGTGCCTCTGAAACTGTGATAGTGAGGAAGTGAAATCGCCATTTTACACCCTTAGAAATCCTGAAGGCAGCGATTGGTTTTCAGGGTCCTGTATGTGGCTAGGCTCCCAAAAAGTGGCAAAATATAAAATATTCCATGGACTCAACATGCCTATAAGCAAATAGCTTGGGGTGTCTACTTTCCAAAAAGGGGTCATTTTGGGGGTTTTGAACTGTCCTGGCATTTTATGCGCAACATTAGAAGCTTATGCCACACATCACCCACTCTTCTAACCACTTGAAGACAAAGCCCTTTCTGACACTTTTTGTTTACATGAGAAATTTTTTTTTTTGCTAGAAAACTACTTTGAACCCCCAAACATTATATATATTTTTTTTTTAAAGCAAAGGCCCTACAGATTAAAATGGTGGGTATTGCAATTTTTTTTCACACAGTATTTGTGCAGCGATTTTTCAAATGCAATTTTTTAGAATAATAAAAAACACTTTTTGAATTCTAATGCAAGAAAACACACTATATTGCCCAAATGTTTGGTTAAATATAAAAAAGATGATCTTATGCTGAGTACATAAATACCAAACACGACACGCTTTAAAATTGAGCACAACCGTACAGCGGCAACAAACTACATACATTTTTAAAAGCCTTTACAGGTTACCACTTTAGATTTACAGAGGATGTCTACTGTTAAAATTACTGCACTCGATCTGACGTTCACGGTGATACCTCACACACATGGTACAATTGCTGTTTACATATGAGACGAGACCGGCGCTTGCCTTTGTGCGCGAGCATGGGGGGACAGGGGTGCTTATATTTTTTTATTCTTTATTTTTTTGCTTTATTTTATTTTTACACTGTTCCTTTCATTATTTTTTTTATCATTTTTATTGTTATCAGAGGGAATGTAAATATCCCCTATGATATCAATAGGTAGTGATAGGTACTCCTTTTTTTTTTTTTTTTTAAATTGGGTCTATTAGACTCTAGATCTCTCCTCTGCTCTCAAAGCATCTGACCACACCAAGATCGGTGTGATAAGATGCTTTCCAAATGTCCCAATGGCGCTGTTTATATCAGGCAAAACCAAAGTCATGAAATGCTCTTAGCTTCCGGTTTCTTTTCATGCAGCCTGTGGGCTGAAGGGAAAAAGATTGGTTGGTGGGTATGCCCACCATTAGAATACCGCCCTGCATCCACCCACTTCTAATGATGGGCATACATGCACCGTTTTTTTTTTTAAACTGTGGTGGGGTAATCACCTCCTACAGCGCTGGATTCGCTGATTTACGTATCATACATGTATGAGCGCAAACTCTGTTGCTGTAAAAAAAAAAAAGTATGGCGTACCTGAAAAGCAAACAATGGCAACAATAAAACAACTTTTTTTTATTGCAATCTGTGCTAAAAAAGAGAGTAAAAAACATATGCCGAAGGCATGGGGGGTGATTGGCTCCTAATATTAGGAGCAAATAACCCCTCCAACCCTGCCCCCATGCTTTGGCATATATGCTCTTTTCTTTTAACTGTGGTGGTGAAATCACCTCCTACAGCGCTGCAGCTGAATGGCGTACCTGCAAAGCAAATAATGGTTAACAATAAAACAAGGTAACATTACAATTGAACGGTAAGACATACCATAACTGCAAAGCAAATACAATAAAACACAGTAAAAATAAAACTGTTATAAAATACAGTAACAGTAGAGGGAGAACAAAAAAATAAAACAACAATTTTTGGCTTTTTTTTTTTTTTACAATTAAAAACTGCAAACATTCCAGATTAGGGTCTCTCAAAATGTGATGGCCATCTCATCCTTTAAGACCCTGTGTAAGTGTGCCCTAGGACTTTGCAGTGCTGTACCCTACGCTAATACTCCACTAGTGTGAGGTAGCGATGGAAACAGTCACCGATGCAGAGACCACGTTGGTGAGGACAGGAGGGACAATAAAAGCGTGTATCACACCTATATAAGTGTTTTCTGCAGACACGACATCATCTTTGGGGTGTTCTTTGGGTATGCGTACCAGGGAGGACATACAGAAAACTCCTCTCATGCAGCCAGCTCACTGCACTTGTATTGGGAAGGTGGGGCACAGCACTATCTGGAAACAGAAGGGCTGTGATAATCTGTTCCTAGCATTTTAGGAAGGATCCAGTTTGTCCTGAAGCTTTGTATGGCACATAAGCGTTCAGCAGAGCCAATTGGAATAGGTATACAGACACTTTTTTTATACCAGCGTATGGCCTTACGGGCAATTAAGTATGGCGCCATCATCTGGTCGTTGAAGTCCACCCCTCCCATGTTAAGGTTGTATTCGTGGACACAGAGGGGCTTCACAACAACACCAGTTGCCAATGGAATTTGGTCCTATCTGCGTGAAGGGAGGACAGAACGAAAACATTCGGTGTATCCCTCCATTTCACTGCGAGCAAATTATTACATTTCAAACAGGTTCTCTCCCCCCGTCTAAGTCGGGAATCTACAAGCCGTTGGGGGAAGCCCCGGCGATTAGATCGCACTATGCCACATGCGCCAATTCCACAAACAAAAAGGTAACTAAAAAGTGGCACTTGCCAGTGCTCCCTATGTAGTCTGGGCAGTTGTGGGGCTCCACATGACTATCTCTTCCCTTGTAAACCATAAAACTATATGTATAGCCTGTTGCACTGTCACAAACTTATACAACTTGACACCATATTTGGCACACTTGCTGGGGAGATATTTTATCAGGGACTCATCAACGCATACAACTTGATCGGGAATAAACAAAACTGTTGGTTGAAGTGGTTTACGAGGGGCCGAATTTTTAGAGCCGATCGTATCCAGGGTCACCCCGAGGACGATAGAGTTCATTGTCATTGAAATGCATGAACGACAATCTCTGCTCGTATCACGTCCTGGTCATGGAAGCAGAGAACATGGGCATATGGTGAATTGGATCAGTGGACCAATATGACCGCAATGCATACTTTCTTTATTGTACATCATGGGACACAGAGCCTTAAGTAATTAATGGGTTATGGGCTACCTTCAGGTGTTGACACTGGTGTACCCAATACAGGTAGTTCACTCCCCTATATAACTCCTCCTCCTTCCAGGAGTACCTCAGTTTTTTCGCCAGCGTCTGAGGTGTTGGTCACGAGTGAAGATGTGCTCTGAGGAGCTCCAGGAGGGATCCATGCTGGATTTAAATAACCTCCACAGCTGGATCAATCCAAGCCACTGAGGCCACAGGATGGTACCCGGGCCTCGCATAGAAGAGCAAAGGTTTTGCCTGTAACGCCTCTTTGAGGGCTGGACCCCAGGAACCAGGACTCTTTTTGGTTTTGCTACATTACCTAAAGTTGCTCCTGAGGGGTGCTATACAGGTCCAAAGGAGTGGAACACCCCTATTAAGGGAGCCGGTCTTTGAAGGTTTACTAACGCTGCCCGCCGTGATGGGTGAATTTTTCGATCTGTCTGTTTTCAGCAGTATCCTGCAGCGAGGAAAAGGTAAGAGAAAAGCTTAGGAACTGCAAAGTCCACCTATGCCTTTTCTTTCATATGAAACATTGTAATGCCTTAAAATCTCCTCTAGAGGGAGAAAAGATACACATACCTTTTTCAGCAGCTCTGTGTCCAGCTCAACAATGTGGTGTGTCCCAGTAGCAGGAGGGGGTTCATTATTATTCCTCTCCCCCCAATTGGGGAAACTAGGGGGGTACAGTACTTATTATGTACAGTCATCCTATCTGTCTAAGTAGACACAAGATTCTGTTGAGCAGTGTGTTTATGATTATTTGGCAAAGTGTGACAGCGCTAAGGCTGATTCACACTTACAGTATAAGTAAGCCTCAACTGCTGTATGGAAAAAAAAAAAATCCAAACCCCCCCCTGCCCGCCTGCCCCCCCAAGGGGTGCGGGGCGTTGTTTTCTTATTTACATATAACTTTTTTATGTTTATCTGCCTTTAATTAAGCATTGTTCCTAATGCAAGGAAGCCAGCTTCTCCCATGTAACGAGAAGAAATCCCTCTATTCCTGCCAAGAGACGCCAGATGGCTGCTACAGCCTTCTCTCCTTTGAGTCTGTTCCCTCCGCGCGTGGGGCTGTGGTCAGTTATAAAAAGAGGAGGAGGGTGGGTCAATGGAAGGGGTGTGGCTAAGGCAGTCGGCACCGTGTGTGGGACTCAGCGTCCACATGGAGCACACGGCGCACAGGCTGGAGCGCCAATTATGCTTACATCTGAAAAGTCTCTTAAAAAGCAGATGCTCTTATGCTCTTATGACAACATGTCTCTCTATCAGAGCAGCTGAAGTGAAGAGTCTGCCTCACAGGACACAGGAGCGCTGGGGCACGTGAGGGGTGTATTCAGGCATTTCCAGTACAGGAAAATACATTGTTGTTTAGTATCAGATTGATCTTTATGCTGCCATTGTTATTTCTATACTGTTGCTCGGCAAATAGTAAATTTTTATTGTGCAGAGTGCCTCTGCTTTTGTGCTTAGCACTATTGCTTCCAAGGTTACCACAAAGGCACCAAAAGTTCCACCCCCTGGCGCTAGGAACTCCAGTCATGCCTCCACAATGTCATCCTCTCCAGAGATACCAGATATGGCAAGCCAGGGTGAGTCTTTGGAACCGATTGGTGGTGCAACTGCTTCTCACACTTCAGCCCCTGTATACATGACTGAAGATGCATTTTCCTCTGACCTGCAGGGCCTAGAAGGAAGATTAGCAACTTTAATCGCATCCTCTATCCAAGTGGATAGGAAGCGTGCTAGATCCCCCTCCCCGACTTCAGACCCTTTACCAAGGGAACAATGGGGACAAGAATTACCCTCAGGCGATCAAGAGGAAAAACAAGCCGATTATTCCTCTGCGGAGGAAACAGTTGATGATTCAGCTTCACAATCTGAGGTACAAATGCTTACTGAAATGGTTTGTTCCACTTTCATGCTACCCCTAACAGAGTCAGCTGAAAACCTGGTTTCTTCCTTGGGTTCTTTTAAACCTTTACAGCCTTTTCATGCGTTTCTGGTCCATGCATTACTAGAAAAGCTTATTTATGCTGAATGGGATCATCCGGATAAGCATTTTCTTCCTCCAAAGAGATTCTAAGTTCTCTATCCCATGGAGGAGAAATTCACCAAAAAATGGAAGGTTCCAGCAGTTGACGCTGCGATTTCCAGTGTGAATAAAAGTTTAACTTGTCCTGTAGACAGTGCACAAATGCTTAAAGATCCAACAGATAAGTTGGAATTCCTGTTAAAATCCTCTTTTTCCTTGGCAGTGGGACCGTTACTCAGCCTGCAGTCGCAGCAATAGGCATTTGTCAGTCCTTAAAGGACCAGTTCACAGAGGCTCTTAAAGAGCTCCCTGCACAACAGGCCCGTGAGTTGGCGAAACTACCAAAAGCATTATGTTTTGCCATAGACGCTATGAAGGATTTTATTCACCAGGCGTCCCACCTTACACTTGTGCTAGTACACATGCGTAGGACCCTTTGGTTAAAAAATTGGTCAGCCGAAGAAGCTTCTGACTAGTTTCCCCTTTCATGGGGAGCGACTAATTGGCAATAATTTGGATAAATATATCCAAACGATTTCTAGTGGAAAGAGTACTCTTTTTGCCAGTCAAAAGAAAGTATAAACGTCCTTCATTTAAACTGACTGTTTCTCCAGCGCTAGGGGCATTCGCCTCTAGGTATTGGCGACGGCCTCTGCCATCAGACTCTAAAGGAAAACCTCAGGGTCAGGCCCAGGCCTGAAAGAAGACCTGGGGCCGGAAAGCTGTAAAGCAGAATACTAAAGCCTCATCGTGAAGAGGCATCCCCCCTCACCAGAGTGGGGGGAAGACTTCTGCATTACTCAGAAGTCTGGCAAAGGGAAATTCAGGACAGATGGGTTCTCGCCACAGTGTCTCTAGGATACAAACTAGAATTTCGGGAGTTTCCACCATCTCGTTTTCTGAGATTAAACGTTCCCAAGGATCCAGGGAAAAGGCAATCCCTGTTTCAAGCATTAGACCGATTATTGGCTCAAGGGTTGATCATACAGATCCCCACAGAAGACCAAGGTTTGGGGTTTTATTCAAACCTATTTATGGTACCAAAACCAAATGGCGATGTCAGACCCATTCTAGATCTAAGGAATCTAAATTGTTTCCTGAAAATCTGCTGTTTTCGCATGGAGTCAATCAGGTCAGTGGTCTCCATCCTATAAGGAAGAGAACTTCTGGTGTCCATCGACATTAGGGATGCAAATCTGCATGTCCCTATATTTTTCGCTCACCACAAGTTTCTGCGATTCGAAGTAGAACAGCAGTACTTTCAGCTTGTAGCCTTGCCCTTCAGGCTAGCCACAGCACCCCGGGTATTCACAAAAGTACTGGCCCCACCTCTAGCCAGGTTAAGGGCACAGGGCATAACAGTCTTGGCGTACCTAGATGATCTATTGCTAATAGACCAGTCAGTGGCTCGCTTGGAGCAAAGTGTACGCATTACAATTAGTTACCTGGAAAGTCTGGGTTGGATCCTCAACCTAGAGAAGTCTTCCTTAAAACCATTAAGAAAGCTGGAGTATTTGGGCCTGATCATAGACACAGCCCAGAAAAAGGTGTTCTTGCCTTCGGCAATGATCACCTTTATACGAGAGCTGGTGCGGATGGTCAGGTCGAAAAGAAATCCCTCAATTCGCCTTTGCGTGAGGTTGTTAGGAAAGATGGTGGCTTCATTCGAAGCAGTCCCCTATGCCCAGTTCCATTAGAAACTGTTGTAAAACAGTATCCTGTCTGCAAAATGATCCAAGCTTTGGACTTGCCAATGCGGCTGTCCCCAAGAGTTTCCCAAAGCCTCAGTTGGTGGTTACTAACCCAGAATCTTCTGAAAGGAAAGTCCTTCAGACCAATTATCTGGAAAGTATTAACGACAGATGCTAGCCTTTCGGGCTGGGGAGTAGTACTAGACAAGACTGTCCAGGGACAGTGGTCAAGAACCGAAAGAGTCTGTGGCCTATATCAATCACCAAGGGGGCACCAAGAATTTCTCAGCGCAGAGAGAGGTGAACCATATTCTAACTTGGGCAGAAAGGAATATCCGTACTTATCGGCAGTCTTCATTCTGGGAATAGACCATTGGCAGGCGGACTACTTAAGTCGCCAGCAGTTATTCCCAGGGGAATGGTCTCTTCACCCCGACATTTTTCGGGCTGTTTGCCAAAGATGGGGGACTCCGGACATAGATCTTCTAGTGTCCAGATTCAACATGAAGTTAGTCAACTTTGTCTCCAGGACAAGGGATCCACTTGCATGCAGAACAGATGTGTTGGTAACCCCGTGGGATCAGTTCTCACTGATCTATGCATTCCCCCCTATTCATTTGCTGCCACGACTTCTTTGCAGGGTCAAGCTGGAAAGAAAGCCGGTAATTCTGGTAGCACCAGCATGGCCCAGAAGGTCATGGTACGCAGAAATCATAAAGATGGCAGTGGAGGGTCCGTGGTCCCTCCCACTAAGGCCAGACCTGCTCTCACAGGGGCCGATATTCCATCCTACTTTAGGAACACTAAATTTAACGGCCTGGCTATTGAAACCCACATTCTGAAGAAAGGTGGGCTTTCTGGGTCAGTTATCTCTACTTTGATTAATGCAAGCAAGCCAGCGTCCAGAGCTATATATTATAGAGTCTGAAATGCTTATTTTTCCTGGTGTGAATCCAAGGGTTGGCACCCTCGGAGATGTATCATAGGCAGAATTCTTGCCTTTCTACAATTAGGCGTAGAGATGAAGTTAACCCTGAGTACTATTAAGGTCCAAGTCTCAGCCTTATCAATTTTATTTCAAAGACCGCTTGCTACACATTCTTTAGCCTGGGTTTTTATGTAAGGGGTGATGTGGAATAATCCGCCAGTTAAATCACCTATGAGCACTTGGGACTTGAATTTAGTTTTGTCAGTGTTACAAAAACAACCATTTGAACCGATACAGCATATTCCCTTAGTCCTTCTGACAAGGAAGTTGGTATTTTTGGTTGCTATATCCTCAGCAAGAAGGGTTTCGGAATTGGCTGCTCTTTCTTGTAAAGAGCCATATTTGATTTTTCACGAGGACAGGGTGGTGTTACGCCCTCGTCTGGGTTTTTTACCAAAAGTAGTCTCAGGTTTTCACCTGAACCAAGATATTATCCTGCCATCGGTTTTTCCAAAACCATGTTCCAGGGAAGAAAAGTCACTACATTGTCTTGATGTGGTGAGAGCAGTGAAAATCTATTTAAAGGCAACTGCTCGGATTCGTAAGACTGATGTCTTATTTATTCTGCCAGAGGCTCCTAAGAAAGGACAGGCAGCGTCGAAATCCACTGTCGCTAAATGGATTCGACAAGTGATAATTAAAACTTTTATCAGGTGGATGTAAGGAGGTATGAGGATATCTCCTTCGGGCGCAGGTTGCTGCAGGCAGCAGTATAAGTCCTCACGTCTGGGGGTGCCCTACTGGTTGTCTCTCCCTCCCCTCAAGTAACATTGCTATGGGACCTCCCATTAAGTAATTACTTGAGGCTCTGTGTCCCATGAAGTACGATAAAGAAAATAGGATTTTTATTAAAGCTTACCTGTAAAATCCTTTCCTTGGAGTACATCATGGGACACAGAGGTTTCTCCCCTCTTTTATGGGGTTTAAGTATATTGCTTGGCTACAAAAACTGAGGTACTCCAGGAAGGAGGAGGGGTTATAGAGGGGAGTGAACTTTCCTGTATTGGGTATACCAGTGTCAACACCTGAAGGTGGCCCATAACCCATTAAGTAATTACTTAAGGCTCTATGTCCAATGATGTACTCCAAGAAAAGGATTTTACAGGTAAGCTGTTATAAAATCCTATTTTTTCGTAATGCCCATGAGGGATAGGTCCTGAAAGGTCTTAAATTCAGAAACCTGTAATAGGTTTCCAATCTCTGGCAAGGGTCAACTTGGGGATTAATGGCGATGAATTGACCAGCATACAAATTGCTTTGGTCCACAGTAGATCTATAGAGATCTTCTGTGAAAAACAGTGAATAAAAATCAAGTGAAGTAAAATCAACTGTTTCCACCTGAATTCCGGGTTGTCCAGTGAATGGGGGGAGTACGGGCAGTGCAGAATTGGTGGGCTCCCAATTAGGATTGGCAAATGCAGCGGGAAGGGCACTATGGGCCTGTCTGTCTTCTTGGTGGCTGCGGGCACTACTTGTGCTAGCCACAGCACCAGCTTGAACTGCACTTATGGGACTCGCCACTTCATCACGTGTTACTGCAGTGCTGGTTTGACTATGACCAGGATGTACTAGGCCGCTGGTGTTTGCCAGTTCACCAGAAGGATGAGCGGCACTGGTACTGGCTCTCTGCTCCATACGAGAGCCCTGTGGTTTTCAACAGAAGACCAGGGTCGGGTGCACCTGACCTATCTGTCGAGCTATCTGTCAGGGTGCCGCTGCTCTCTACTGGTTCGTATACTGAGCCTAAATCTGCCCGTGAGACGGCTTCCTCATCACTCTCATCTGTCATGCTCAGCAACGTGTAGGCCCCTTCAGTAGTGTACCTCTGATTGGACATTTTGGCCTCTAAATTTACAGGTACAATTAGTGTGGCAAAAAGAGCAACTGGTTGTCAGCGACTGCTTCAAACGCTATGAAAAAAAAGTTAGCATTCGCAGGAATCAGGCCTGACTCTGCAAACGCTGCAGTTATTTGTGTTTTGTAAGTGACAGTGATCGATTGATACTGCATTTGGGTGGGCGGGGCGAAGGGGCTAAATGCAGGTGCTAGCAGGTGTCTGGCTTGATCCCGCTAATGCCATTTTTTTTGGGTACACTAAACTATTAGGGACGCTAGTATAGATCTGATCAGATCAAACCTATTGATCTGTTCAAACACTATACTGGTAAGGGAGGTGTATGGTGCGTGCGTGTTAGCACTACTGGCACTAATCTGACACTGCTTGGGATTGACGCTGACCCTAACTGACGCTAAAACCTGTACTGGGGGGCGATCAGGGGCTTAAACCTTTATTCAGTTATAAATGGCGGGTACCCTGATGCTATAAAAACCTGCTGGTGACAGTAACTAGCTAACTAGAGTCACCCATAAAGCTAAATACAGTGATCAGGAAAGAGATCTGTACACTATATATTAGTGACACTGGTGACAGGGGGTGAAAGGGTTAACTGGGGGGGTGATCAAGGGGTTAAATCTTAAGGGGTAGCTAATGCTGCTCCAACACTGATTACTGTATTGTATCACTATTACCGTGATCAGTAAAAAAATCTGAAAACTGCACTTGGTGACAGTGACAGGGAGTGAAGGGTTTGACTGGGGGGAGGGGGGGCAATAAGGGGGGGGGGAACCCACGCAGGCACAGGGAGAACATGCAAACTCCAGGCAGGTAGTGTGGTTGGGATTCGAACCAGCGACCCTTTTTGCTGCTAGGTCTAAGTGCTATCCACTACATCACTGTACCGCCCTTTACTGTTTTGTTTTTTTAATCCATGAAAGTGTATTTTTTCCCAAAAAGACTGCTGTGAAAATATTACGTGACATAAAATATTGCAATGATCACCATTTTATTCTCTACTCTCTGCTAAAAAAATGTATATAATGTTTGAAGGTTCTAGCAAAAAATACTGATTTTAACTTGTAAGCAACAAATGTCAGAAATAGGCTTATATCTCCTCCACCTCTAGCAGAATGGAGGAGCTAAATTTTAAACTTCTTATCCAATGGCATAATACACTAGTAGAATTGCATGCTATGTTTACGTCAAGCTCTCCCTTGTGTTGGAGGGAATGTGGAGGTCGAGCAACACATGGGCATATATGGTGGTTTAGCCCTAAGATTCAACCGATTTGGTGGAGGTCCTGATCTCTCTCTGATACAAGGTGAATTCATTAGACTTGAACCATGGGCATTCTTATTTAATTGTACGAGGGAATCAATAGGTCAATATAGTAAGTCGATGACTCCACGTTTATTAAATGCTGTTGAATTTTCGATCCCACTTTACAATCTATACATACTATTTCCCAATGGCTATGAAGGGCCGTTTAATGGAAGAATTAACATGTAGGAATAAGGGAATAATTGAAAGACATTTTAAGACCTGGGAAAATTGGTTTACATTTAAGGGCACTACGTTATATTACAAAATGATTTCAGACCCTTAAGTAAATTGAGCCAGAATATTGCTCATTCGTCACATCCTATTAGCTATTATTTTTTTTAAAGTTTCATTTATTTGTCTCAGGTCTCCCTGTGTCTATCCTGTTTCCCTTTCCCTCCCTTTTTTTCCCACTGATTTTTCACCTCCCTTTCCCCTTCGTATTTCTTCTTTTTTGCTACCCCCTCCCTCTTTCCCTTTATTCTACACCTTGAAGGGGAGAGGGAGGGAGGAAAAGGTTTATGTTTTGAGCAAAAGATAATGTTTGAAATATGCGGATTAATTAAATTAAATCTGAATTAAGTAATAATTTGTGAGCTACATGTTTAAAGTAGAAGTATAGGCAAACACATTTTTTTTCAATTTGGATAGAGCATTCAAGGGTTATAACCCTTCTTAAATTTTTTTTATTATTTTTTTGCCAATAGCAGAGATTTCCCTTCATTTCCTGTCTCATAGCAAAACAGGAAGTGAGAGGAAATCCTTTCAAATTAAAGGAATTTCTTGGGGCCCCCAAGGTCACCAGAACCCATTGGAATATTTCCCCTCCTACTTTTTCTGGGGATAACCCAAAATTTGGGATTTTCCTTTACTTTCACTTTCTAGTACAATCTTTTTTTTTATTGAGAAAAACAAAGCCAGAATACCGGCTTGAAGAAAACGGAAGGCAAAGTGGCCCCGTCCCGCACAGGCGAACAAAACTATATATATATATATATATATATATATATATATATATATATATAAAAAAATATATATATATATATAAAAAAATATATATATATATATATATATATATATATATATATATATATATATATATATATATATATATATAAAATATATATATAATAGTGGAAGGGTGAAGTGGGGAGAGCGGTAAGAGGGAGGAAATAGATGATGTAGAATTAGGCCAGAAGTGAGGAGGATAGACAGGCTAGGTAAGAATGGGAAAGGAGGAGGTGTAGCCCTGGACAAGAAAAGAGCTTGGGGCCTGCGGGCTGGGTGGTATATTGGAATGGTCTGGAATACCCAAGCTGGCTGGGGGCAGAGCAGGGAAGAGCATAAGACCACCATGGATTCCACACTTTGAGGAACTTAGCATGGGTGTCATGAAGTACACTTTTCATGTAACATAAGGGTCGTCAAAATGCTCTTCACTTCTGTAATACCAACCAAGGGCTTCTGCCAGGCTCTAGCAATAGCACGTTCTGCAGCAATGAAGAGGTAGGTGGCCAGCTTTTGTTGGTAGGAGAAGAGGCCCGGGAGGGGGCAATGGAGTAAAGCATGCCGGGCGTCTTTGTGGAAAGGTACATGAAAAAGGGTTGACAGGAGGCCATAGACCCTAGACCAGAATCCCACCAGTAGTGGGCATGACCACCAAATGTATGTCTCATCTCTGCGATGCCAGAAGCATCTATCATTGTACAATGGATTCGCATAAGCTATGCGGGCCGGGACCCAATACCGGCGGAGGAGGACCTTGTAGGCTTTGTAACCATATTGAAAGAACATTTGGCGATGGATGACCAGGCCTTGCTCCAATCCTTTAATTCTATAGAGTGCGTCTAGTCTCGCTCTCATCTGGAAACGTACAGGTGGGAGCGGGAAGAGCCCCCACCAGATAAAGAGGAATAGATAGAGGAGATAGTGCCCAATGTTCCAGGTGAATTAAGGCAGATGCGTTCAAAAGTCGTCATCTGGAATGGGAAGGTGGAGTTACAACAGGGAGCGTTGAAATCCAGTGTCGAAGTTGTAAATAACTAAACCATTCCATAGGGGGTGCAACATAGGTCTCACGAAAGGAAGCCCAAGATGGGAAGGTGCGCATTCTAAAAAGTGATGTACCTGTGAATAGCCGTGAGCGGGCCACCAAACAAAAGTCAGGGGATGGTCTAGCCCCGGAGGTAAGAGGGGGTTATTCAGGAGAGGAAGAAGTGGGAGAAAGGAGGACATTAAATCTCCTGAATAGCGGACCGAGTCCCAGAGATGCAAGCTATGGGTCATAAGAGGGCTAAGAGAAGGGGGGAGCAAAATTGAGGGAAGCCATAAAAGAGCCGAGACTGGATTAGGAGTGCAGTTGGGGATTTCCAGAAGTACCTACAGTATAAAGGAATGTCAGAGGAAGCGTGCAACATTGTAAGCTGTGAGAGCTGTGCAGCTAGGTAGTACTTGAAGATGTTGGGGACACCCAGTCCGCCTCTTAGTCTGTGGGTAGAGTAGTGCGGGCCACTCTGGGGCATTCGTGGGCCCAGATGAAAGCTAAGATTTTATTCTGGAGTGAGCGTAAGAAGAAGGCGGTGCGAAAGAAATGGAGAATCTTAGGGAGCACAGTCATTTTAACCATGTTGATGCGACCGATCCCCGACGGTAAAGGGAATTGCCAGGAGTCCAAAAGGGTGATGATAGTACGTAGGAGGGGATAATCGTTAGTGGCAAAGAGAGACTAAGAAGGGGTCAAGCGGACTCCCAAGTATTCTAGAGAAGGGCCAGCCCAGCGGTATGGGAAGGCCAATTGGAGGTGAGAGACCATGGAATTCGGAAGAGAGACATTCAGGGCGATTGTTTTCTGGGGGTTAATCTGCAAGACAGAGATGACTGCAAAACGGGACAGCAGTGTGTGCAGATTGGGGAGTGTTGTGATGGGATTAGAGAGGGACAGAAGAGCGTCGTCCGCAAATAAGCTTTACTTTCACTTTCAATGATAACAGTAAACAGGACAAAAGAAGAGGCTGAACCTCCCTACCGAGGTAACAGACAGCAATAAAAACTGACAGGTGTTCTAATCCCTCTCCACTCTATCCAAAATGAAGAAAAAAGTTTTGCCTTTAGTTATATTTTAAGGTAAGGTAATCTGAAAGAAAATTATTAAGCAAAAAAAACATGAATTCCTCAAGTCATACACGAGGTGCTACTGTTTATATGAAAGTACATCTTGTGTAGTATCTATACAGGTAAGAGGTGCCAGCAGCAGAATCTCCAGACCAAATGTTTGTAACATCTGTTGCTGTCATAGGTGATCTGATGGCGGATTAATACAGTAATAAGTAGTTCTATCAAGCCAACAGTAGATGGGATTTTCAACATTTACATTTTATTGCTATTAGTTTACACACACGGAAGGTCAATACTATTTCTAAGTATACACATGCGCAGGGGGCGCATGTTATAAAAGGAAAAACAAATACATTTAAGTTCTGGGTAAAAAGGCTGTCCATCCTACATGCAGTTCAAAAGGTACTGCTGTGTATGAGTGTATCTTTGTGTTTAGAGGGAGCTGTATTTGCTTTCATATACAGACTATATTTACTGAAGTGCTAAATAGTGATTGTATTGGGGAACGACTACACTAATTTACATGAATGAAGATTAATAATGCATTTGACCTGTTAAAGAGGAACTGCAGTCTGCTCAAATAATTTGTAATAAAAGCATCTTTGCCATTCTGAAGCTTCCCTCCAACCACTTTGCATAATATTTTGTAAAAAAACTGTGATTCTGTACTTGGCAAATATGTTGCAAAAATCTCACTCCAATGAGTCTGGCTGCAACCATTTTAACAATGTGCAGTTGAAGCTGCTGCTTGTTCACTTCCTGGATTTACACAGAGGCACACCTTCAGCTCTGCAGCTCTTATTGGCCTTCTTATGGCTCACCCCCCTCCCTTCCTGGCAATCTCTCTCTCTCTCTAGAGCTGTACATGATGTCATAAGCCTAGGCTTTTTACCAGACAAGAAACAGGAAGTGGGCTGTATAAGGCATTTACTGGCAGAAAAAAAATGTTTTACTATCCAAAGTTAAAACAACAAGGGAAGAAGATTTAAGTTCCGCTTTTAAAGAGGAAGTAAACTTTCTCCACTGACTTTTACCTATAGGTAAGCCTATAATAAGGCTTACCTATAAGCAGTGTAAATATCACCTAAACGGGCACCGTTTAGGAGATATTTACATTACCTGCAACCACATGACATCACTGACGCATGCGCTCTGAAGGAACGGCCACCCAGGTCTGTTCCTTCCAAGCTCTGTGCCATGAATGGTGGCTCCCGTGCACATGAGTGGGAGTGATGTAATCGCGGCTTCGGCCAGTCAGAACCGGAGCCCGACAACCCAGAAGCAAGACAGGTGAAGATGGAAGCGGCTGTAGCGATGACATCGCAGCGCTGGAACAGCTTTTTTTTAAGGCAAGTTTCACATAATGTGCTAGTATGAGACTCATACTAGCACATTATGACTTTAATGTTTTACACGTCTTTGCACCAATTTTTTACTGAGTGTATGCTTAGTATATGTCTGAGTTTTCCCATAATGCCTAGCGCACAATTTCACCCAGGAAGTGAATTTTCAGTGACAATTTTCTTGTCACTGTGGTCAAAAACCTCTATCGATTTGACCCTACTAACATTTAGAAACTCAAATAAGTATTTAAAAAGGATTTTTTTTTTTTTTTTTTAGTCACTTACTGTTTATTTAGAAAAAGGAATATTCAGGATTTTACAAGAAAGCAAGTAATATTCCATATCCTTAAAACATGTAAAACAATATCATCCAGCTAAATGCTAGGGAAAAGAAAAAAAAACCTCAAAAGTACCCTCTGGGAAAGTACAGAAAACACATGCTCGTATCTGTAATAGTATAGTAACCACAGTCGTTGATGGGTGAAGCACAGCAAGAGCATAGAAAAAAAAAAGAACAAAACTTAATATCACCAAAGAAAACAAAGCAGAAGGGAAAAAAAAATTTGTTGTGCAGCTGTGCTGCTATCTGTCAAAAACAGACAACCAATTTGCATAATAAAACCAGCTAGTAAGAGATGTATAGTAGAAAAAGAGGGAGAGAAAGTGCCCTGAGAGTGCTCACAGATCCTCCAGAAAGGAACCAGTTCCCGGAAGCACACGAAAATAAACAGGATTAAAGGAGAAAGTAGGAACATCCAACTCACTGGGAAACAAGAGCCGGAAAATGTCTGAATCGTTTTCACCTACCACCACCTGTGTATTACTATACAAAGACTTTTCATCTAATTTACCAATAGAAATTTGTCCATGGATATAGCTATATATATATTTATACCTATTATAGCAGCAGCTGCTGCTGAATATCCCAAGGATATAACAAATTGAAAGCAAATATCTATTTCCTGCACAACTAAAAATATACAATTAGGTCCATATATATTTGGACACGGGAACAATTTTCATACTTTTCACTCTGTATACCACCAAAATAAAATTTGTATACCAAAAATATACAATTAGGTCCATATATATTTGGACACGGGAACAATTTTCATACTTTTCACTCTGTATACCACCAAAACAATCCAAATGAATTTGAAGTAGATTCTTTTAGCTTTAATTGAAGGGGTTGAACATAAATATCAAGTACAAATTTTAGTCACTGCAACTATTTTTATACACAGTCCCCCCATTTTCAGGGGCTCAAATGTACTTGGACAAATGGATATAATCATAAATAAAATGTTCATTTTTAATATTTTGTTGAAAATCTTTTACTGGCAATGACTGGCTGAAGTCTGGAACCCATGGACATTACCAGGGCCGGTGTGGGGGAAGGAGGGGTGGCTGCCCTCGGTACAGTTTACTGCAGAGGTGGGGGCACTGGTGAATTAGGCTTTTAAAATCTTGCTGGAAATTGTGACACTACAGAGATACCAGCCCCTAATAGCTGCAGCTGCAACAATGTGCCGAGTGCGCTCCTGCACCCGACACAAGCTAACATGCCAGCCGTTCACTTGCCTTCCCTGTCAGTGGAGATTCACGGACCCCCCCCCCCTGACAGGTGCTTTGTAGTTCCGGCCGAGGAGGAGGAACTAAGCACTGAGTGACTGCAGTGTGTTTCGCACAAGTAAGCAGATGATTGCAGCTTAATAAATTAACTCTGTAGATTGGGGGTGGGCTTGGGAGTGGCTGAGGGGAGGTTAATTACCAATGGTATTTAATTTCTGTAATATACATGCTGTATATTACAAATTGAGTCAAACAAAATTGATAAAAACAAAGTCCCAATGTGATAAAAAAAAGTTATTTGGTAATATCCACACTATCCGCCACCTTCAATTGAGTGATCCTGTGACAGTCACCTCCACCATAGATAAAGTGCTTGCTTACCATTTTGCATGGACCTCCTATCACATGTAATCGCATTAGCATCAAAACAAGCCGGCTGACTAATCGCAGCTACCTGTCCTTCCGGGATTCGAGAAGCGCGGTAATGTCAGGTGATGGAGCGACGTGCTGATGTCACCGAGCTTCTCGAATCCTGGAAGGACGGGTAGCTGCGATTTGCCAGCCAGCTTGTTTTGATCCTAATGCGATTACATGTTTTTGCTGTAAGTGCAATATTGTACACCTTTAAATAAAGTTTTTAAATATTTTTACAGTATGGTGAGCAAGCAGTTTGCCATCTTCGCCCTGGGCACCAAATGACCTTGTCCTAGCACTGGACATTACCAAAGACTGGGTTTCCTCCTTTCTGGTGTTTTGCCAGGCTCCAAATGCAGCTGTCTTCAATTGTTTGTGGGTCTTTCTGCTTTTTCGTTTTGCCTTCAGCAAGTGAAATGCATGATCAATTGAGTTGAGATCAGGTGGTGGACTCAGCCATTGCAGACTTTTCCACTTTTTTCCCTTCAAAATCTCCTGGGTTGCTTTTGCACTGTGTTTTGGATCATTGTCCATCTGTACTGTGAAGCGCCGTCCAATCAACTTTGCTGCATTTGGCTGAATCTGGGCTGACAGTATATCTCTAAACACTGCAGAATTCTTCCTGCTGCTTCTGTCTTCTGTCACATCTATGAGGAAAGATTAGAGTAACTGAATCTATTCCCTCTTAAGAAGAGGAGATAAAGGGGGATATGATCAACATGTAAAAATACATAAGTGGTCCATATAGTGAACTTGGTGTTGAGTTATTCACTTTAAGGTCATCACAGAGGACAAGGGGGCACTCTTTACGTCTAGAGGAAAAAAGATTTCATCTTCAAATACGGAAAGGTTTCCTCACAGTAAGAGCTGTGAAAATGTGGAATAGATTATTTTCAGAGGTGGTTCTGGCGAGCTCAGTAGATTGCTTTAAAAGAGGCCTGGATTCTTTCCTAAATGTACAAAATATAACTGGGTACTAACATTTATAGGTAAAGTTGATCATGGGAAAATCCGATTTGCCTCTCGGGGGATCAGGAAGGATTTTTTTCCCTGCTATAGCAAATTGGATCATGCTTTGCTGGGGTTTTTCCCCTTTCTCTGGATCAACTGTGGTTATAGGATTGTGTATATGGGATTGTATTTTTTTGGTTGAACAAGATGGACTTGTGTCTTTTTTCAGCCTGACTATGTAACTATGTAACATCATCAATAAACACCAATGACCAAGTGCCACTGGAAGCCATGCATACCCATGCCATCACACTGCCTCCACCATGTTTTACAGATGACGTGTGCTTTCGATCATGAGCCGTTCCAAGCCTTCTCCATGCCTTTTTCTTCCTGTACAGATTAATCTTAAATTCATCCATCCAAAGAATGCTTTTCCAGAACTATTCTGGCTTTTTTAGATTTTTTTTTGGCAAAGTCTAATGTGGCTTTTCTATTCTTCAGGCCTTGAATGGTTTGCACCTTGTGGTGAACTCTCTGTATTTGCTCTCATAAAGTCTTCTCTGTATTGTAGACTTTGACAATGATACGCCCACCTCATGGAGAGTGTCCACTTGTCTGGTTGTTGTAAATGGGTTTTTCTTTACCATAGAGAGGATCCCGCGATCATCCACCACTGTTATTTTCCGTGGACGTCAAGGCCTTTTTTTGTGTTGCTGAGCTCACCAGTGCATTCTTCTTTCTTCAGAATGTACCAAACGGTTGATTTGTCCACTACTAATGTTGCTGCTATCTTTCTGATGGATTTGTTTTGATTTTGGAGCTTTACAATGGCCTGTTTCACTTGCAAGGATAGCTCTTTTGAACGCTTGATGTAGGTTCACAGCAATAGATTTTGAAATTGTGCAAATTCAGTTGATTTCAATCCAGCATTTCAGTCCAACTTTGGGGGCGATTTGATAGACATCTGTGTGGGTTCATGAAAAGATGTCTATTGAAAGTGCCCCCGAGGGCACCAAAAGAAGTGCAGAAACTACTTTTGGGAATCGGTGTGGCGCTGCGAAGTCGTTGCTATTGCCGCCAATAGGCTACGATTTGGCATGCGATTTGACAAATCAGTCCAATGTGAACGTGGGCTTAGAATCAACTCCAGACCTTTCCCTGTTTAACTGATGAAGAAATAATGGAGTGGCCCACACCTGGCCATGAAAGCGCTTTTGATTCAATTGTCCAATTACTTTTGGTCCCTTGAAAAGGGGGGCTGGCTATTCTTAAGAGCTGTTATTCCTAAACCCTTCCTCCGATTTGAATGTACATACCCTCAAATTACACCTGGGAGTGTGCACTTTCAGCCCATATCCATTACATAACTATAGCTTGAATATGTTTTGGTAAATACCTGAAACTAAAATTGGGCTTATGTCCAAATATATATATGAACCTAACTGTGTATGCATAATTCATTAATTATTTAAAGAAATAATGAAAAAATCAAGTTTTTCACAGGACCAAAAGATGTGCAAATGAGTACCCTCCATTTTCTGGTATCTCCAGCATTTGCCTGTGGTTTGGGGAAATTGTTTTTGTATTACTGATGGGACTATTTCTGCCACTTTAGTAGGAGCTTATAACCCAGTTCTTGATATCTACTAGCGCTTGGTTAATGTTCAAAATATAAAATATATTATCTTTGAGCGGGTAAAAAAAGATCCTAAGTCTCATTTACATCCGACCACCCATAGGGTAGATTGGGCTGTGTCTTTTAGCGGACCGGGCATGTGCCATCCACCTGACTGCTCAGCGGGAATCAGCAGACAGATCCCCTGCTGAGCAACAGGACTCTTAGCAGAGCCCACCCCTTGTGGAAAGGGCCTAATGCATACATCTCTGCCCTGAGCCTGGGTTCACACTTTTGCAAACACAAACATCGCATGTAATTTGCGCCCGCACTGCTGTGCCGATCACATGCGATGTCTGTGCAATGTGAGTTCAGCCATACAGTTATATGGTTGAACTCGCATTGGATTCGCATAAAGGTGCAGGGACGTTTTCTTTTTCCTCACTGGAATCGGATTGCATGGGTGTTCACACCCATGCGGGGTGAATTCACAGTTCGCACTGCGATCTGTGAACCGATTTGGGGGTGTCATTAACATTGTATTGACACCCGCAGCGATTCAGAGGGAAGTGTGCCTGCAGAAGAGATCCGATGCGGGAGTCGGCACTGGAATTGTGCTGGTTCCCGCATCGCTATAGTGTGAACCCAGCTCGACCAGGGATTAAAAATCCAATAACTTAAGCTATGTGAGATGGATACAAAAAGTGTAGCACTTATATGTGAAGCATAATGCAACAATAAATGTGAAACAAATGAGTAATGAACCCCAATAATCACTAATAAGAAAAAACAAAAATGAAAATACAAATACGAGTAAACACCAATGACTGGTAATGAGTGTCCAAGGAAAAGTCCAAGTGAAAAAATAAATAAAAAAAATAAAAAAGTTAAAAAATGTAATTCTAAATCCCATATAAATAAATACAAAAACTTCCTGTGAAAATCATAACGGTGAGCAAGATGTGAACTTGGAGTGAGAAATGCCACCACCGAACTTACCGAGGCTTACCGGAACGTTTGAACCCACGGGAACATATGTTCTGTGGGTCAAACAGGCTTGTGTTGTATGAATAACCAATGGGACTAGACACTGGGATCCCCAAAAGACTCCAACGGGAACTCGAAGCTGTCCTCAGGATAGTAGGTGGTAGTATTGATGTTTCTCATGAGAATGGTAACCAGGTGAAGGTGGATATAGCAGATGAATTCTGCAGATGGATCTCCATAGGAATACCTGGATGACGTGCTGTGTCTGAAGTGTCTAATAAGTTGTGCTGATATGAAGGACAATCATAGAGCGATGATATGAGTCTCCTGTAGTGGGGGTGGGGGGTAGGTGTCCCCCATCCACCTCTCAGCTGAGTGGTGGATGGAGGACACCTACCCCCCACCCCCACTACAGGATTCCAGTGTCTAGTCCCATTGGTTGTTCGTACAACACAAGCCTGTTTGACCCACAGAGCATATGTTCTCGTGGGTTCATATGTTCCGGTAAGCCTCCCTAAGTTCGGTGGTGGCATTTCTCACCTCAAGTTCACATCTTGCTCACCGTTATGATTTTCACTGGAGGTTTTTGTATTTGTTTATATGGGATTTAGAATTACATTTTGACCTATAACTTTTTTAATTTATTTTCTCACTTGGACTTTTCCTTGGACTCTCATTACCAGTCAGTGGGTTTACTCATTTGTATTTTCATTTTTGTTTTTTCTTATTAGTGATTATTGGGGTTCATTACTCATTTGTTTCACATTTATTGTTGCATTATGCTTCACATATAAGCGCTACACCTTTTGTATCCATTTCTATTGCATTTATCCAATTTGCTGTGTTAGCTGCTATTTCTCTTAGGCAGCCAGAATTATTTGTCACATAAGCTATGTGGGAAACTCTTAAATGTCTTTCACGATGGAACAATGCCAGAAAATTCTGCATATCTTGCTCAGATCCTCAAAATGTAAAAAACATCAAAAGACTAGTATTAATTTGTTATCTAGTGGTACAGGACATATGCTCCATATTTTGTTATATATATCACAAAACCATCCATATGTCCACCTCCTACCCCACCCCTTACCCATGATGGTTTTCCCTCTCTGCTGCCTTCAACCCCCCCACCCACAACCCCTACCATCCTAAGTGCTGCCTTGTCTTTTAATTTTCTTTACTCACCCCTCTACATTCCTGTCCTTTACACCCTGTACTTTCTTCTCCCCTTGCTATTTACCTGTTATACCCCCTGTTTTTGGCACAGTGATTCCCATCCACCTCATTTCCCATTCCTTGCTTGAAAAAATACCCTGGGGTTATTGTACCCTTGGATTTCCCTTTTTATTTTAATTGCATGGTATACCTCCTACATTTCTTTTATGCATTCACCATCTACACATTCAAAATATTACCTGGTCGTTAAATGGAATGCCCAGAAATACCTGTATATTTATGATTTATTTTGTAAAAGAATGTAATTAACCACTTCACAACCAGGCCATAGTCAAGACAACCTCAGTTTAAAGTGAAATACCAGGGTTATGGCTACAGCAATAACAGCTATGCTGTTTTTTTCAGCCGGCGATTCTTTAACCACTAAAAGTGATCTGAGCTGATTAGCTGCTGGATCATTTTTGGAAATGGTGGGAGGGGTTCCTCTAATCAATAATATGTATATAATATATAATATTTGGGGGTGCTAAGTAATTTTCTAGCAAAAAAAAAAACACAGATTTTTACATATGAAAGAAGTATCAGAATTGACCCAGTAAGCAAGTGGTTAATCTGTATGTACTTCAGGTTAAGATTGGGTACCATGATATTGCTATATGGAATAGAACTAGTATCTGAATGGTTGCCAATAGGGTTGCACCGATATTAATATCGGTGCCAATAACAAGCATTTGCACAAGTACTTGTACTCCTGCAAATGCTCCGATACTTGACCAGCGTAGAGGGGGGCAGCCTCACAGATGATCGCTGCGAGCAGTTACAAGCACCAATCTTCCTGTATATCTTTTAATAAAGCAGATGACAGCTGCTTCTCCTCTCCCTCCATGGCTTTCAGCTGCTTTATTAAAAGGTATACAGGGAGATTGGTGCTTGTAACTCCCTGCACCGATCATCCCAACTGTTCCCTGTGTCCTCTTGCGGCTCCCTGGGTCCTCCTCCAGGTCCTCTGCCTGCTCTTCAAGTCTGCTCTGGTCCTCCTCCGTGCTCCTCCGGTCCCCCCTGTGCTCCCCCTCCATGTCCTTCATCCTCCTCTGTGCTTCCCCTCCGTGTCCTCCTCCAGCCCCCCTCTGTGACCCCCCTCAATGTTCTCCTCCGTGCTCCTCCGCCCCCTTTGTGCTCCTCCGGTCACCCCCTTGTCCCGGATCTGTCAGGATGGAGAGCGGAGTAAGGAGCCGGTAAATGTCATTTAACGGTTCCTTCCTTTTCTGGATTAACGGTCAATAATCATTGATTCTGGCCACTCATAACTGAGCACTGTTTACGATATCTCAGTTTATGAATGAACAGGCGCTCCTGTCCATTCATCTTTAGTGCAGCTGAGGCCCCTGAGAAAAGGGACTGGGGAATCTGTGTCCTCAGTCCCTTTCCCTGTCTCAAAGGGGAGATGTCAGGGGTCTGATATCTCACCAAAGCCCCTCAACAGGGCTGCTAAAAAAAAAATTGAAGATTTTTTTTTTTAAATGGTTAAATTGTAAAAAAACACTGACACCGTTCACACCCCCACCCCCCCCAAAAAAAGAAGGCATTGTAAAAAAAAACAAAAAAAAAACGACTGACACAGTCCATGCCTCATCAGTGCCCATCAGTGCTGCATATTAGTCCCAGTGTCACATGACATTAAAAAAAAGTATCGGTAATGGGTATCTGTGGGTACTTGGGGGGTGAAAAAAGTATATGTACTTGTACGCTGCCTTAAAGTGGTATCGGTGCAACCCTAGTTGCCAACATCCCTAAATTACATGTGTATACAAAAAGAAACCCTCATGATGGGACTTTAGCGGCAACACATAGATTGCACAATGAAATTGTGACTTAAAGTAGATTAAAATGTTGCAAGTTCTTTATTAGTACAAATCCTAAAACGTTACAATACATCTTTAAAAATTATTTCTAACAAAATATATCTGATTGCAAGATACTCAGACTTCCAATTGAAATCACCAATGATGGGATTCAGATGGTGAACATCCAACGCGTTTCAAAAATACTATCTTCTTCAGGGGTGCTTAACCAATGAAGAAAGGAAGTTACTTTCTTGAGGTATTACGTATATCTTGAATAAATGCCTAAAGTTAAAAACGTTATTGCATATAGTTCTACATGCGTCACCGGGGAATAGCGGAACCAATGCCCAACGTGTGAATCACTGGGGTCGAACAAATCACACCAGAGAGTTGTGTATGTGGTAATCTAAAGTGCCTAAGCCGTGCCAACAGTTTGGAAATATCTTCTATTACATGGTAGTCAGAGGTTGGAGAATGTTGCTTTAAGTGGCATAAATATTATATTGCACCATCCAGAGTTTAGAGATCAATACATGTGAATAACTGCATGGGCAGAGAAGGTTATGCACCCCTGAAGATGGTATTGTCGAAATGCGTTGGAGGTTTACCATCTGACTTACATCATTGGTGATTTCAATTGGAAGTCTGAGTATCTTGCAATCAGATATATTTTGTTAGAAATAATTTTTAAACAAGTATTGTAACATTTTACGATTTGTACTAATAAAGACTTTGTAACATTTTAATCTACTTCAAGTCCCAATTTCATTGTGCAATCTACTTGTTGCCGCTAAAATCCCATCATGAGGGTTTCTTTTTGTTTACACATGATATTGCCATACGTTTTTAATCTGAACATCAGTCTCTTACAGATGAGGAATTTACAAAAACAAATTGGTCAAAATCGCTATTTGTGATTGCCATTTAAGGTTAAACTTGGGTTTCTTTGCAGGGACAAGACTGATGAAAGAAGTAAGACCATGTCAAGGAGAGGCCCTGGCAGGCCCAAGAAAAGAAAGCATGGAATCAATCCTTTGTTTTATAAAGAAGAGAGAATGAAAAATGGCAGCAATAGAAGGTATGGCTGTAGTACAGACTAGCACAGAGGTGTAGTGTAGAATCTGCAGTGCTACTAGAGCAGTGGTTCCCTGTTAGTATAAGTTATGCCTCATGCACATTGGTCTCCTTTGTTTATACACAAGGAATTGATCTGAAAAATATAAGCAAACTGTATACTTCATAGTTCCATTTTTTTCTGCAGTGCCTTCAAAAAGTATTCATACACCTTGAAATTTTGTCAAGTGTGGCAAGCATTTGTTTTTTTTAATCAAATAATTGTATTTTTTATTTTTATAATTATACATACAAACAGATACTATATCAAATATATTCATTGAATATCAGAAGTTATCAAATAATATATAAAAAAAAGAAAAAAAACATAAACCAAACAAACCTTGCACCTCTTGTATTAAAGTGGCTTATCATATAATAGCCAAAACATAGCAGGAGCATAAATACAATCTACTTATCAAATTAAGCTCCCTTAATATCAATCGTCAAACTATGGAGGCATCCTCCCTGCAGCTTCAGTTTATCTTTCTTTTGCATATTAATTTCTTCTTCTTCTCATCTATTCCACTTCCTTCTACCTCAGCTCCTTACTCCCATCTATCTCTATTGCCTTTACTCATCTCTGCTAGATGAACCGTCATAGAATTCGTTACTAGGTTCTATCCACCATGACAATATTTTACCAAACTTTTGAGGTGTACCTCTATGTTTATGCATTCATTTTTCTCTTAAGTATATAATTAAGTTTCTTAATCCATTGTTTATGGGTTGGAGGATCAGCAGATTTTTGTAGAATAACTTTATGCGCTAAGTACAGCAATCTTGTCCACATACAGTGGCGGAACTACCACCATAGCGACACACGCAGTTGCTATGGGGCCCGCGGTCGCTATGGGGCCCTGGCCCGCTGCCGATTGGGGCCCTCAGCCGGGGGCCCGCTGCCGAGCGGCATCGGCAAGCTCCTGTGACTGTCCTGCACAGAAGACAGGTCACCGGCCCGACGCCATCCCCATCCCAGCGGCGTGACGTCACTCGGCCGGAGGAGGGAGGAACGTCGAGAGCTACTCCAGAGCCTGCAACCAAGAGGAGCCAGGCAGCACCACCGAGGAGGAACTTCTACTTTATTGCAGAGCGCCAGAGACAGATACAGAGATCATTCACGTTTCACAGGTAAGTAAGCAGCAAGCTGCAGCAGTACACTACCACAGCTAAATTATGCTGATGCATTCAGTGATGCCATACGGAATATAAACTGTCTGTTTTCTAATATGCAGCATGGCGGGGGGAGGGGGGTAAATGTCTTACACTGGATAGTAACTGCTGTATTAATGTCCTGCAGGCTGCACTGGTCACCTCACGGTCACTGATGAATGATTGTACTGGACACATCATGGTCACTGATGAATGATTGTACTGGGCACGTCACAGTCACTGATGAATGATTGTACTGGACACGTCAGGGTCACTGATGAATGATTGTACTGGACACGTCACGGGGTCAATGATGAATGATTGTACTGGACACGTCACGGTCACTGATGAATGATTGTACTGGACACGTCAGGGTCACTGATGAATGATTGTACTGGACACGTCACAGTCACTGATGAATGATTGTACTGGACACGTCACAGTCACTGATGAATGATTGTACTGGACACGTCACACTCACTGATGAATGATTGTACTGGACACGTCACGGTCACTGATGAATGATTGTACTGGACACGTCACGGTCACTGATGAATGATTGTACTGGACACGTCACGGTCACTGATGAATGGTTGTACTAGTCACGTCACGGTCACTGATGAATGATTATACTGGACACGTCACGGTCACTGATGAATGATTGTACTGGTCACATCACGGTCACTGATGAATGATTGTACTAGTCACGTCACGGTCACTGATGAATGATTGTACTGGACACGTCACGGTCACTGATAAATGATTGTACTGGACACGTCACGGTCACTGATGAATGATTGTACTAGTCACGTCACGGTCACTGATGAATGATTGTACTGGACACGTCACGTTCACTGATGAATGATTGTACTGGACACGTCACGGTCACTGATGAATGATTTCACTGGACACATCACGGTCACTGATGAATGATTGTACTGGACACGTCACTGATGAATGATTGAACTGGACACGTCACGGTCACAGATGAATGATTTACTGGTCACTGAGAAATGAGTTTACTGGTTACCTCACGGTCACTGATGAATGATTTTACTCGTCAATTTTTGTTTTGTTGTTCGAAATTAATATAAGCTGTTGCCTGGGTACTGTGCCACATGAGTGTGGTAATCTGTTGTTCAATGGAATTAATTATTTTTGGGGGGGGGGCTGTTTGCAGGGGGGCCCCATACAACATTTTGCTATGGGGCCCTGTGATTTCTAGTTACGCCCCTGTCCACATAGTGTACATCTCTACAGGTAATGTTCCATCAGGTATTATTCCCAATAGTGCAAATTTGGGCATTCCTATCATCTCAGTGAAGCATAGTAGGTTTAAGGTTGTGAATATTTTTTCCCAGTAACGATGGAGCTTCAGACATCGCCAGAGCATGTGGAGAAGAGAGTCATTAAATAGAGAGCATTGCATAAAATAATGGTGTTGTGTTTTTTCCCCAAGCATGGAGTTTTTGTGGGGTATAATGAGCCCTATGTATAATAAAAAGCTGAGATAGCCTTTGAGAGGGCAAAAGAGATATCTTGCTCATGGTCCAGTCCACCTCATCTAGGTCCTCTATATCATCTTGCCACCGGACAAAGCTATTTTTATCTTTTTAAGTATTCTCTGTTATTTGTAAGCTTGAATAAAGATCTCCTATTAATCTTTGTTTCGTACAGGCACTTGAGGTTGCCTTTGTTAATATTTTAGAGTGTTCATGCTATAGTTGGATTTTTAAGCTTTGAGTTTGTAATGCATGATGTATTTGAAGATATTGGTAGAAGTTTTTATTTGTTAACTGATATCGGTCCTTTAATACATTAAAAGGAAGTAAAACATCCCCTTCATATAGGTGGTGCAAGAGTATTATGCCCACCTTTTTCCAATCTGAGCATTCCGAGAGTCCACCCAGTTCATAAAGACAAAAGTTATCCCATATGGGCATATGTTTCGTATACCCTCTATGCTGAGTGATGTTTCGCACTGCTTTCCAAATCCTGTGTATCAAGTAAAAAAGTAGGGAACCCCCTTTTGTTATAAAAATGATGAGCTACTATTAGTTGAACCAGAGGATATTTTAAAATTGGGATGCTATTATCTTCTGTGTTAGGGTCTTCCATATCCACTACCTCCCAGCCATGCCAATGTTGTAGTTGTGATGCAATAAAATATAATCTTACATTTGGAATTGCAATTTCCCCCCCTATCTATGGGCTGTTGTAATATTTCTAATCTAATTCTGGGTTTTCCCCCCTTCCACACAAAATCCCTAAAAACCGAATCAATAGTCCTAAACAATTGTAGCGTCAGCCTTGTGGGACAATTGTGCAGTACATATAGTATGTGGGGCATCCACACCATTTTCACCACGTTCTCTCTCCCCGCTATAGACAATGGAAATTTACTCCAAGTTTTACTCTGTTGTCTAAATTTGGCAATAAGAGGGAGTATATTCAGTAACATTCGATGTAATTACCACTCCCAAATATTTATATGATGTAACCAAGGCCAGCTGATGAATCTGGCGTGGATGTCCCACATACCTAGGATCCACAAACATCACTACAGACTTGTCCCAATTGATATTGAATCCTGAAAAGGATCCATACAGATATATTAAGGACATGCAGACAAGGATGGGCCCATATCCCCCAGAAACACTAGAGTATCATCCACATATAGTGCTACCTTATCTTCACCTGTAGATCTACGAAATCCCACTATATTTGTAGAGGAGCGAATAGCCTCCGCAACTGGTTCGATGGCCAGAGCAAAAAGAAGCGGGGATAGAGGACATCCCTGTCTCGCTCTGGACAGCGAAAAAGGGTCCGATACATATCCATTCACCTGTATCCTTACACTTGGGGAGTCATACAAAAGTTGTATCCATTTAATCTGGTACCAAATCCATAACGTTTTAAGCATTTCCACAGAAAGGCCCATTCTATACTGTCGAATGCTTTAGCCGCGTCGAGTGACATTATGGCTCTATTTCTCATGTTATCTGTTGGGAGTTGTAAGTTTAGAAATAACCGTCTGATATTATTTGCTTTGCATCTATTTGGAATTAAGCCTGATTGATAGCAGTGGATTAATTTTGAAATACATTTTGATAGTCTAGTCGCCAATGCCTTAGCCAGCAACTTAGTATCTGATGTTAGCAAAGATATTGGACGATATAAATCGGGGTTACTTGGATCCTTATCTGGTTTCAATAAGACTATAATTACTGCTTCATTCATAGAGGTTGGTAGTGAACTCACCTCCATGGCGTATTTAAAGTCGTCAAGCATTTCAGGTAGCAGTATATCCCCATACTTTTTATATATTTCCCCTGGAAGACTGATCCTGGTGCCTTATTAGGTAGATTGGATACTGCATTTCTTAACTCCTCCAATGTTAATGGGCCTTCCAAAGCCACCCTTTCATCATTTGAAATACTTGGTAGATCAGTGGTGTTGAAGATTCCATCCAGGGACTCCTCCGAGTAATATACCCTGCTCTTATATAGTGCCTGATAAAATTCCCAGAATATCTCCAATATCTCTGGAGTAGTATCAACCCTCTTATTTGGGGATAAGGATTGTAATTCATTTATATATGATGCCGAGCGTTGTGCTTTTACAATAGTTGCCAATAGATGCCCTGTCCCCTCTCCCTTTTTTTTCTTTGAATCATCATTTGGGTTGGCTATATATTTATATAAGAATTCTGCTTTCATCATGTTGTCAGCTAGTGTTTTTTCCATTGCCTGGATTGTTTCTTAATTTTTGATATCTGCGCAATAAGGAGACCTCGGAGGTATGTCCATAATGTACATACATACTAGAGAGAGTTTTATAACTACTAGGGAAGCATGAAAATTGCCGTTGGATTATGCTGTCTCCAGAGATCTATCAGTCCCAAACTACGGCAAAGGCCGTAGGACTCGATGAGGTTTGCTTATCCGTTATATATGTCCATTACGGAGTCCATATGATTATTAAAATTGTCAACCAATAGGCATGTACTATCTATTTTAACAGCTATGAACTGAATATACTCTCTAAACACCTCTGTTGAATATGGCGGGGGGATATATATATTTCCAAACACATATGGTCACCCTGATACTGTAGAGTACAAAAAAAATCAATCGACCTTTACTATCCTCCTTAATTTGTCTACATGAAAAATCCAATCCATTAGAAATAAGTATAGACACTCCTCTAGAGTATGATGTATATGTAGAGTGATATTGAGTATTAAACTGATTTCGTTTTAAGTAATGCAACGTCTGAGAATTTAAGTGGGTTTTCTGAAGACAAATTATTGAGGGAGTAAATCTTCCTAGTGAAGTAAACTCTGCTTGCCGCTTAGAAGGGCTACCAAGACCCCTCACATTTCATGAGATTAGCACTTCATTCAAAGGAGCCATATCAAACTTTTCTCCAATAAATTAACCAAAATAATTTTTAAAAAAATCCACTATTTTTCACTCTGACCTACATCTCTCTATTTCCCTCCCCTGAGCCCACCATCCCCATCTCCTAGTGCCTCACGGGTTCCACCTATAAAGGTGAGGGGAAAGGCACGGACAGTGGGGGGAGGGAAAGGAGAAGACAAAAGTATATTCCGAGAGGTGCACATAAATTAACATACACATATTCAACATAACCAAAAAAAAAACACAAACATGGGGGCTATCTGATCGAGAAGGCTGCAAGAAAAAGATTAGCATTCTCTCTGCCCTCCTCCCCTTCCCAAAAATGTTCATTCATATTCCCAAAAAGTAGGAGAAAGGGGAAAAAAATATATTTTGGGAGTTAATTTGACTGTTTATAGTTATCCAACCACTGGGTTGCTAGTTCTGGAGATACAAAAAAATGTGTGGTGCCCTGCGAAGATACTTTAAGTTTGGCTGGAAAGAGTCTAGAGTAAGAGAGGGGGAACAATTAATTACCCATCACATGGGAATGAGGGATGAGGATTAAAGCTTTAATAAAAAAAAAAAAAAGAGATTCATTTTAAAATGATTGTTTAGTTACCTATATGCACGAGCCCTCTGACAGCTGGATCCTGGAGTACCTATAAATAAGAGTGGATGAGTCAGTTATTCAGCAGAGCGGCGGTGACAATTAAGAAGACATACTCTCTGCGTTGCACAACGTGGATTTTTACCTGCGTCAGCTGATGGATTGAGCGGCGGCACCCGGCGGGATATATAAGCCTAGGATAGGTCCATCTTCCTCAGTTGCCGCTTCACTTCCATAAATCCCACCCTTTGGCGCTGCACTGCTGCTGAAAAAATCAGGGGAAAAACTAATTTTTGATCTATTCATCCATATATCTGCGAGTTGTCTAGCTCTCTGCAAAATAGTATCCCTGTCTTTATAGTTCATTATTTTCAAAATCAGGGTCCTGGGTGCACCTCCCACAGGCGTTCCTCTGATGGGGACTTTATGAGCTCTTTCCACTAAGAAAAAAAGAGGAAAAATGTTCTGGGCCCATCGTTATGAGCCTTTTCTCTATAAATTCAGCTGGAGCATTTCCCTCTACCCGTTCAGGGAGGCCTACTATTCTAATAATATTCCGGCGAAGACGGTTCTCCATGTCTTCTAATCGAGAGTCATGTGTAGATAATTGCTGCACAAACTTATTAGAGTTCATGACTTCATTTAGGGTGTCTTCAGCTGTACTTATTCTTTCCTCAGCAGCTGTCATTCTCTCCTTAGAGATTTGCATATCTTGTCTGATTACAGTTAGATCCTCTTTCATTCCCTCCAAGTTATGGAAAAGGATATTTACAGAGTTATTGCATGTAGTGATGGCTTTCAATATATCTGTGAGCGTAATTACCGTATTTATCGGCATATAACACGCACTTTTTTCCCCTGAAAATCAGGGGAAAATTGTGGGCGCGTGTTATAGGCCGATCCCCCCCAATTTTGTGCGATCGGAGCGATCGCGGCGATTGCCGTGATCGCCGCCGACATACACAGCCGTGTGTAAATTCAAATATGGCGCCGAGACTGCAGGGACTCGGCGGAGCCGAGATACACATACCCGAGAGTCCTCGGCTTTTCTCTGCGCCGCTTACAGTCCCGCCCATTGGTGCCGAGTCCCTGCAGTCTCGGCGCCATATTTGAATTTACACATACGCTGTGTATGTCGGCAGGGATCGCGGCGATCCCACAAGGCTGCACGGGGGCAACGCTGCACTGACATGGCTGCACTGATAAGGCTGCACTGGGGCAAAGCTGCACTGACAAGGCTGCACTGGACACTGGGGCAAGGCTGCACTAACAAGGCTGCAATGGACACTGGGGCAAGGCTGCACTGACAAGGCTGCAATGGACACTGGGGCAAGGCTGCACTGACAATTCTGCACTGGGGCAAAGCTGCACTGACAAGGCTGCAATAGACACTGGAGCAAGGGTGCACTGACACTGACAAGGCTGCAGATGGACACCGATAACGCTGCATTGATGGGCATTTTAATGTAAGTTTTTCTTCCTTAAACTTTACTCCTAAAAGTTTTTTTCCTTAAAATTCCCTCCTAAACTTGGTGTGCGTGTTATACTCCGGCGCATGTTATACGCCAATAAATACGGTACATGCTCTGTGTCTGAAGTATTCATTATTTTTGAAGCTTTAACAGATTTGTTACAAAAAGCTTTCTCTGAGGCTCCATTGCTCACTGTTTCACCCAGGTGTTCCTGTTGAGTTATTGCTCCGTCTCCATCTTTATTCTGGGACATATCTGGGCCAGCAGAGGTTCCCTCCATGGCTGCTCCTTGTGATGAGGTGGAAGCTGTAGACAAAGTTTCCTCTTTATCTCTCTCTGTTGCATGTACAAATTTCTGGAGACAAGTGGCGATGTCTTGAGATTTATCCTGCTTAATATTCTCTGTTTTCTTTTCTATACTATTCTGAGGAGTACTTTCAATTACTGACTGATCCCCGGGGTGATCCGCACTCCCCAAGAAGTTCTTTGTCCTGTGTGTCATCCTCACACTCTTTATTCCTGTTCCCCTCTTTCCACCGAGGGGAGAGATTAATAGACCCCCACATAAAATCAGCTTGCAATGTAGCTATAAGCGAGCTCATAAACAAGAAACAGTCCATGAGCAAGCCGGGTAGATCATTTTAATAGCGAGGATACATCCTGAAGTAAGTGGCGAGCATTTGTATTCAGCCCCCTTTACTCTGATACCCCTAACTAAAATCTAGTGGAACCAATTGCCTTCAGAAGTCTCCTAATTAATAGAGTCCACCTGTGTGTAATTGAATCTCAGTATAAATACAGATGTTCTGTGAAGGCCTCAGAGGTTTGTTAGAGAACCTAGTGAACAAACGGCATCATGAAGGCCAAGCAACACACGGACAAGTCAAGGATAAAGTTGTGGAGAAGTAAGAAAGTAGTTAATGGCATAAGGAGAGGGTTTGGGACTTTATGTGAAGCATGCGAATGGAGGGGCAACATGAACAAGGAATGTCTGGCAAGTACAATGTAAACAGTGTCTTATGCACATTATATCAGAACATAAACAACATGGTTCAAATAGTTATGGTTTATTTCATATACAGTCATGGCCAAATATATTGGCACCCCTGCATTTGTCAGATAATGCACCACTTCACCCAAAAAATTGTTGCAATTACAAATGTTTGAGCATTCTCATGTTTATTTATTTTGTTTGTATTGGTATGACACAAAGTGAGAAACAAAAAGCCAAATCTGACACATTTCAGGCAAAACTCCAAAAATGGATTGGACAAAATTCTTGGCACCCTCAATTTAATAGTTGGTAGCACACGCCCTGGAAAAAAAACTGAAATCAATCAGTTCCTGTAAACATCAATGAGTTTCTTACACCTCTTTACTGGAATTTTGGACCACTCTTCTTTAACCAACTGCTCCAGGTCTCTCAGATTGGAAGGGTTCCTTCTCCCAACTTCTGTTTTGAGATCTCACTACAGGTGCTCTGAGATTTAGATCTGGACTCATTGCTGGCCAGGTCAGTACTCTCCAGCACTTTGTCCTAAACCATTTCTGAGTGCTTTTTGACGTGTATTTTGGGTCATTGTCCTGCTGTAAGACTCATGACCTTTGACAGAGACCCAACTTTCTGACACTGCACCCCAGAATTCTTTGGTAGTCTTCAGATTTCATAATGCCATGCACACGGTCAAGACATTCAGTGCCTGCAGCAGCAAAGCAACCCCAAAGCATCACTGAACCTCTACCATGTTTTACTGTAGGGACTGTATTCTTTTCTTTGAAGGCCTCATTTTTTTCTGAAAACACTAGACTGACAGGCTTTACCAAAAAGCTGCAAATTTTGTTTCGTCTGTCCACAGCACATACTCCCAAAAAAAATTTATCTTCCTCAGTTAAGTTTTGGCAAACTCTAAATCTGGCTTTTTTATGTTTCTGTGTAGCAGTGGGGTCTTCCTGGGTCTCCTACCATACTTTCCCTTTTCATTCATATGGAGACATATAGTGCGAGCTGACACAGTTGTACCCTGTGACTAAAGGTCAGCTTGAGTTTGTCTGGAAAGTGGTCAAGGTTCTTTATCCACCATTTGAACAATCCTTTGTTGCAATCTTTGATCAGTTTTTCTCTGTCCACATCAGTCCACATCCAGGGAGATTAGCCACAGTGCCATGGGCTGCAAAACTTTTTCACAATGGTGCGCCCAGTGGACACAGGAACATTAGGATCTCTGGATATGGACTTTTTACCTTGAGATTGTCCATGCTTTTCCACATTTTTTTATCTCAAATCCTCAAGACAATTCTTTGTTGCTCTTTCTTAATCTTCGTTTGCTCATTCTTCGTTTGGCACACAGAGACACACAACAGAAGGGTTGAGTGAATTTTTCACCATTTTAACTAGTTGCCGTGTGATTTCTATATTGTCAGCACGTCTTACTGGATACAGGTGACTTTGATTACAAATTACAGGAGCATCACAAACTTGGAATGCAATTATTTCTTACAACTTTGAGAAGGTGCCAATAATTTTGTGCAGTCCATTTTGGAGTTTTGCCTGGAATGTGTCAGATTTGGCTTTTTGCTTTTCCACTTTTTTGTGTCAAAAGAAATAAACATGAGAATGCCTAAACATTTGTATTTGCAACAATTTTCTGGGCGAAGTGGTGCATTTATCTGACAGAAATGCAGGGGTGCCAATATTTTTGGCCATGACTGTATATACACCGCATAATAACATAAAAACATGATGGCATGTAATTCATGATGTTGACATTATAAAAACACGAGACTCTAGGATCCATGTTCACACAATATATAACAAAACCACACTTGATTGGTACCGGCCAGTAAAAAAGATCGCTAAAAATCTTGATAACAGGTAATAGCATCTATAAAGCTTGACTCGTTTCATGGATAACTTCCACTCTTCAGGAGCAAATGCAGAATCGATGTCTTTAAAAATATTATAAAATTGAGAACTCTTGAGATAATAGCATCTATATAGCTCGACGTGTTTTATGGATAACGTTCACGCTTCAGGAGCAGATGCAAAATCAATGTCTATAAAATTAAAATTATTATAAAATTACAATGGGGTCTATCCACAAGAGAGGAAGGGGAACAAATTATTATGTAGATAGAACAATAACCATAGATTACCTAATCGCACTTACAGATTAACTATGAGTCTGGGTGAGAGGTGCTGAGAGGTAGAGGCTGACTGGGGGAGATGTATCTTCAGCCCCGAGAGCTGAGGCGGTGAACCCCAAGGCACAATGGTGGAACACCAACAAAAAGACTGGTATCCCTGAGGAGTAATCCCCCCATGTGTATATTGAAGAGTGATGTAGACCACATCACCATGTATCTACAAAAAATAAAACAGAATATATGTGTAGTTATACGTAAAAATGTTACATGGTCAACCAATAGGTGCTGTGATGTGTAAACTAAGTGCTGTTACCAAAATAGATAAGGATATGGTGATTATAGTGATGGTAAGCCTATATTGAGTATAGAGCTAAACAAAAGAAAACCAAAAGTGAAAAATTAAAAATGTGTATAAAGAAAAACAAGCAGACTGCCACACAACTACCTAAAATCCTTGTCAACCCATATGGTTCGAATGGTACACAATCACCATTAAAAAAGCACCCATAGGAAGTTAATGGTGCAGCTAAAAGGAGTATATATGCTCCAATGTAACCAATGGGTGGCTGCCAACATCACACAGGTGGCTAATTAGAGGGAGGGCGCCGCCACCTGAGCATAAGTTTCGTATTGTCCATCAGCAATAGTACGGTGTAAATTGTTCCTCTTTGTAGTCCTTTTTTTTCTAGGGGAGTGCCTATATTTGACACCACATGCCTTGTATCCGGTCATGTTCCATCCAACCAGTACCCTGTGGGTTTGTCTGTGGGCATTTGGGCTGGTTTTGCTTTGGCTGGGGGTCTCAGTCCCAGGAGCTGCGATGTGCATCGGGAGTCCTTCCCTTCCCCCTTTGTCTTTGGCAACAGTGCACACCGGGACGTCCGCCCGAACCCCCACTAGACCTGTCTTGTGCCATAGCCCACAGAAAAAAGGACTACAAGAGGAATAATTTACATTGTACTATTGCTGATGGACAGTACCAAAATTATGCTCAGGTGGCGCCGCCTGCGTGACGTTGATGGCCACCCATTAGCTACATTGAAGCATATATACTCCTAGCTGGACGAGTTATTTCCTGTGGGTGCTTTGTCAATGGTGATTTTGTACCATTCGGACCACATAGGTTGACAAGGATTTTAGGTAGTATTGTGGCAGTCTTTGTTTTTCTTTATACATATTTTTATTTTTTCTTTCACTTTTTTTAGCTTTATTTTTCTCAGCACCAGCTCCCCATTGTTGAGATACACTGTTTCACTTTTTCATCTTACTTGTTTAGCTCTATACTCAATATAGGCTTACCATCACTATATCGCCATACCCTTATGTATTTTGGTGACAGCACTTAGTTTACACATCATAGCACCCGTTGGTTGAACGTAACATTTTTACATATAACTACACATATATTTTTTGTTGTTTTTGCAGATACATGGTGACGTGGTCTACATCACAATTCAATATACACATGGAGGATTAGTCCCCAGGGATACCTGTCTTTTTGTTGGTGTTCCACCATTGTGCCTTTGGGTTCACTGTCTCAGTTCCTGGGGATGACGATACATCACCCCCAGCCAGCCTCCGGCTCTCAGCACCTCTCACCCAGACTCATAGTTTATCTGTAAGTGTGATTAGGTAATCTATGGTTATTGTTCTATTTATATAATAATTTGTTCCCCTTCCTCTGTTGTGGACAGACCCATTGTAATTTTTAATAATTTTAATTTTATAGACCTCGATTTCGCATCTGCTCCTGAATTGTGCACATCCATGAAACGTGTCGAGATTTAGAGATGCTATTATCTGAAGAGTGTTCTCAATATTTTTATCGATAATTTTTTACTGGCCTGTATCAATCAAGTGTGGTTTTGTTATATATTGTGAGAACGTGGATCCTAGAGTCTGGTGTTTTTATAATGTCAATTACATGCCATTATGTTATTATGTGGTGTGTGTGTGTGTGTGTGTGTATGTGTATGTATATGTGTATGTATATGTGTGTATATATATATATATATATATATATATATATATATATATATATACACACACACACATATACAGTGGGGACGGAAAGTATTCAGACCCCCTTAAATTTTTCACTCTTTGTTATATTGCAGCCATTTGCTACAATCATTTAAGTTCATTTTTTTCCTCATTAATGCACACACAGCACCCCATATTGACAGAAAAACGCAGAATTGTTGACATTTTTGCAGATTTATTAAAAAGAGAAAAACTGAAATATCACATGGTCCTAAGTATTCAGACCCTTTGCTGTGACACTCATATATTTAACTCAGGTGCTGTCCATTTCTTCTGATCATCCTTGAGATGGTTCTACACCTTCTTTTGAGTCCAGCTGTGTTTGATTATACTGATTGGACTTGATTAGGAATGCCACACACCTGTCTATAGAAGACCTTACAGCTCACAGTGCATGTCAAAGCAAATGAGAATCATGAGGTCAAAGGAACTGCCTGAAGAGCTCAGACAGAATTGTGGCAAGGCACAGATCTGGCCAAGGTTACAAAAAAATTTCTGTTGCACTTAAGGTTCCTAAGAGCACAGTGGCCTCCATAATCCTTAAATGGAAGATATTTGGGACGACCAGAACCCTTCCTAGAGATGGCCGGCTGGCCAAACTGAGCTATCGGGGGAGAAGAGCCTTGGTGAGAGAGGTAAAGAAGAACCCAAAGATCACTGTGGCTGAGCTCCAGAGATGCAGTCGGGAGATGGGAGAAAGTTGTAGAAAGTCAACCATCACTACAACCCTCCACCAGTCGGGGCTTTATGGCAGAGTGGCCCGACGGAAGCCTCTCCTCAGTGCAAGACACATGAGTCTGCTAAAAAACACCCGAAGGACTCCAAGATGGTGAGAAATAAGATTCTCTGCTCTGATGAGACCAAGATAGAACTTTTTGGCCTTAATTCTAAGCGGTATGTGTGGAGAAAACCAGGCACTGCTCATCACCTGTCCAATACAGTCCCAACAGTGAAACATGGTGGTGGCTGCAGGGACAGGACGACTGGTTGCAATCGAGGGAAAGATGAATGCAGCTAAGTACAGGGATATCCTGGACGAAAACCTTCTCCAGAGTGCTCAGGTTTATGACACTGACCCTAAGCACACAGCTAAAATAACGAAGGAGTGGCTTCACAACAACTCTGTGACTGTTCTTGAATGGCCCAGCCAGAGTCCTGACTTAAACCCAATTGAGCATCTCTGGAGAGACCTAAAAATGGCTGTCCACCAATGTTTACCATCCAACCTGACAGAAGTGGAGAGGATCTGCAAGGAGGAATGGCAGAGGATCCCCAAATCCAGGTGTGAAAAACTTGTTGCATCTTTCCCAAAAAGACTCATTAGATCAAATGTATTAGATCAAAAGGGTGCTTCTACTAAATACTGAGCAAAGAGTCTGAATACTTAAAACCATGTGATATTTCAGTTTTTCTTTTTTAATAAATCTGCAAAAATGTCAACAATTCCGTGTTTTTCTGTCGATATGGGGTGCTGTGTGTAAAAAGGAAAAAAATGAACTTAAATGATTTCAGCAAATGGCTGCAATATAACAGAGTGAAAAATTTAAGGGGGTCTGAATACTTTCCGTCCCCACTATAATTAATATAAATATATATATGTATGTATATATATATGTATGTGTATATATATATATATGTATGTATATGTATATGTGTGTGTGTGTGTGTGTGTGTGTGTATATGAAATAAACCATAACGATTTGTACTATGTTTATGTTATGATATAATGTGCATAAGACACTGTTTAAATTGTACTCACCAGACATTCCTTGTTCATGTTGTCCCTCCGGTCGCATGCTTCACATAAAGTCCCAAACCCTCTCCTTATGCCATTAGCAGCAAAGGATGGAGGCAGTTGACTTTACATGTCCTGTGCCTCATACAAATTCCCTACCCCTTTTCTCTTTTAAAAGTTTAAAACAGAGTTAGGTTATAAAAAATATCCCAAGCTTTGAAAATCTCAAGGAGCAAACCTACCAAGACATGGCCGTCCACCTAAACTGACAGGCTGGGCAAGGAGAGCAATAATCAGAGAAGCAGCCAAGAGGCCAATGGTAACTCTGGAGGAACTGCAGAGCTCCACATCTCAGGTGGGGAATTTGTCAACAGGACAACAATTAGTCGTGCACTCCACAAATCTCGCCTTTATGGAAGAGTGGCAAGAAGAAAGCCATAAGAATTCCCGTCCGCAGTTTGCGAGAAGCCATGTGGGAGACACGGCAAACGTGGAAGAAGGTGCTCTGGTCAAATGAGACCATAATTTTACTTTTTGGCCTAAAAGCAATATACTACAGTGCCTTGCAAAAGTATTCAACCCCTTGGCTTGTTACCTATTTTGTTACATTACAGCCTTTAGTTCAATGTTTTTTAATCTGAATTATATATGATGGATCAGAACACAATAGTCTAAGTTGGTGAAGAAAAACACATACATAGAACTATTTTTCAGAAATAAAAAACTGATAATTGGCATGTGCGTATGTATTCACCCCCTTTGTTATGAAGCCCATAAAAAGCTCTGGTACAACCAATTACCTTCCGAAGTCATGTAATTATTGAAATGATGTCCACCTGTGTGCAATGTAAGTGTCAAATGATCTATCATTACATATACACACCTTTTTGAAAGGCCCCAGAGGCTGCAATGCCTAAGCAAGAGGCACCACTAACCAAACACTGCCATGAAGACCAAGGAACTCTCCAAACAAGTAAGGGACAATGTTGTTAAGAAGTAGAAGTCAGGGTTAGGTTATAAAAACAATATCCAAATCTTTGATGATCCCTAGGAGCACTATCAAATCTATCATAACCAAATGGAAAGAACATGGCACACCAAAACTCATGGACCGGGAAAGGAGGAAATTAATCAGAGAGGCCGCACAGAGACTTAAGGTAACCCTGGAGGAGCTGCAGAGTTCCACAGCAGAGATTGGAGTATCTGTACATAGGAAGACAATAAGCCGTACGGTCCATAGAGTTGGGCTTTATGGCAGAGTGGCCAGAAGAAAGCCATTACTGTCAAAAAAAAAAAAAAAAAAGGAAAATTTTGAGTTTGCGAAAATGTATGGAGGAAGGTGCTCTGGTCTGATCAGACTAAAATTGAACTTTTTGGCCATCAAAGAAAACGCTATGTCTGGCGCAAAACCAACATATCACATCACCCAAAGAACACCATCCCCACAGTGAAACATGGTGGTGGCAGCATCATGCCGTGGGTATGTTTTTCAGCAGTCGGGACTGGGAAACTGTTCAGAGTTGAAGGAAAGATGGGTGGTGCTAAATACAGGAATATTCTTGAGCAAAACCTGTACCACTCTGTGTGTGATTTGAGGCTAGGACGGAGATTCACCTTCCAGCAGGACAATGACCCCAAACACATTGCTAAAGCAACGCTTGAGTGGTTTAAGGGGAAACATGTAAATGTGTTTGAATGGCCTAGTCAAAGCCCAGACCTCAATCCAATAGAAAATCTGTGGTCAGACTTAAAGATTGCTGTTCACAAGCACAAACCATCCTACTTGAAGGAGCTGGAACAGTTTTGCAAGGAGGAATGGGCAAAAATCCCAGTGGTAATATGTGGCAAACTCATAGAGACTTATCCAAAGCGACTTGAAGCTGTGATAGCTGCAAAAGGTGGCTCTACAAAGTGTTGACTTTGTGGGGTGAATAGTTATGCACATTGACTTTTTTTGTTATTTTGTCCCATTTGTTGTTTGCTTCAAAAAAAAAAAAATCTTCAAAGTTGTGGGCTTGTTATGTAATTTTAAATGATGCAAATCCTCAAACAATCCTTGTTAATTCCAGTTTGTGAGGCAACAAAATACAAAAAATGCAAAGGGGGTGAGTACTTTTGCAAGGCACTGTATGTGTGGTGGAAAACTAACACTGCACATCACCCTGAACACACTATCCCCATCATGAAACATGGGGCTGGCAGCATCATGCTGTGGGGATGCTTTTCTTCAGCAGTGACATGGAAGCTGGTCAGAGTTGATGGGAAGATGGATGGAGCCAAATACAGGGCAATCTTAGACGAAAACCTGTTGGGGTCTGCAAAACACTTGAGACTGGGGTGGAGGTTCACATTCCAGCTGAATAATGACCCTAAACATACAGAGCAACAATGGATGGTTTAGATCAAAGCATATTCATGTGTTTGACTGGGACATTTTAAGTCCAGACCTTAATCCAGTTGAGAATCTGGGGCAAGACGTGAGAATTGCTGTTCAGACACTCTCCTTCCAATTTGACAGAGCTTGAATTATTTTGCAAAGAAGAATGGTCAAAAATGTCACTCTAATGCCCCGTAAATGTGCGATCGGAGCCTGTTGTTGGAAAATCCGACCGTGTGTGGGCTCCATTGGACTTTTTCCTTAGGATTTTCCGACACACAATGTTTGAGAGCAGGCTATAAAATTTTCCGACAACAAAATCCGATTGCGTCAATTCCGACTGTGTGTGGACAATTCCAACGCACAAAGTGCCACGCATGCTCAGAAGAAATTCCGAGACGGAACAGCTCGGTCTGGTAAAATTAGCGTTTGGAATGGATAGAGCACTTTCGTCAGGCTGCAATGTTAAAAATTGTTTAATGCAGCGCACTCTCTTCTTCTTTATAATGCTAGAAGAATAAAGTAGTTTTGCTGCTCATATTCACACAGAGTTCTTACAAACTTATTCCCTCAATATATTTGGATTTGTCGCATCTGACAATTTTTTTTTTGTTTTTTTTATTTTTGTTTTGTATTTTTATCAAGGATGATTTTTTTTTTTGGGGGGGGGGGTTGTATTTGTTTCAAGGCTCATGTTTTTTTTTTTTTGTTTTTTTTACTCCAGAATATTTTTGTGTATGTTTTGTGTGTCAAGTAACCCCAACACCACTATTATCTTGTATTATTTAATCTCAAGGAGATTGTTTGCTGTTGGTGTCTCTTGTTAATTTCACATTGTATTTTTGAAATGTACCTGAATCCTCACAAACAAACTGTCCTTTTTGAAGGAAAACACACATAGGCGAGTATAATTGAAACACAAAATCCTTTATTAAGGGATCAGAACCAAACAGAGTGAGGCAAAGCTGGAGAAACAGCAGAAATTGGTGAAGCCTTTGACCCCCAGGGCAGACATCAATTATTTTACTGCGAAATTGGTGGCCTGAGGAGTCCATATATAAGGGAGTGCAATCTGGTCCAGAAGTCCCAGAGATCCTGAAAGCAGCAGATGACATCTGTGTCCCCAGGCTGTGGTCCTACAAGAGGCTGCATCTTTTGTCAGACCAGACTGAACCCAGGGTCATCACTCTCTGGTCTTCCTTCCACGCATCCTTCCACGCTGTGGCTCTGGTGGTGGAGTTGTGGCAGGAGGAGGAGGGGGAGGATGAGGGACGCAGAAGCCTCCTGAATGAGCCTGAGCGCTGAATCCTGCACGTGACTCCCCTTCCTGGGTCTTTGGTTTGGAAGGCGGTGGGGAGGGACCTGCGATTCTGTCAGGCTCCTACTGGGCCCAGGCCTCTCCTGGCTGCCACTTAGCCCTGCCTCCTCCTGGCTGCCACTAACCCCCGCCACCTCCTGTCTGCCACATTCCACAGCTTCCTCCTGTGTGCCACATTCCACAGTCTCCTCCTTGCTGAGGTCTCCCTGTGTATGAAAAAGTGACATAGTTTTAGTTTTTATTCATCAGTCACACACAATTTAGCTCATGACTGTTGCAAATTTAATGTTAGTAAATATACCAGACTATCATTCTAAGCCCAGCATTTTTCATTCTTGTCCCAATTATTTTTGCCCACTACTGTCTATTGATATGTAAAACACTTTATTAAATTAGCAATTAGTGATCAATAATAACATCTAGGAAACATTTATTTATTGACCAGAAATCTGTAGAAGAATGCTATACCTGGCTCAAGCTGGGCTCCTCCACTTCTTCCTGGCTGGAAGTCCCAGGTTGGACATCGAAAGCCTCAGCTGGGGTGGAAGATAGGGTGGAAGGAAGAGTGGAGAGGGATTCCCTGACTTCAGTCTGGTCTGACAGAAATCGCAGTCTCTCATAGTACCACAGCCTGGGAACATAAATGTCATCTGCTGCATCTCCGGATCTCTGGGAATCTGTGACCTTCTTGCGCTCCCTAAGATAAGTGCTCCTCAGGCCATCAATTTTGGCTTTTAAATAAGGGATGGTTGCCGTGGGGACCACCGGCTTCACCAACTCCAGCAGTTTCTCAAGCGCTGTCTGCCTCTTTTGTTTATGATTATACAGACAGGGCAGCACCCTGTATTTGTCTATAAACAGGGGGAGGAAGTTGTGGTCATTGAAGCCATCCATTTTCTCTGCAAGACACAACACAAGACAAACCCCAATGTCAGGCTAAACTCTACTAATCTTGTTACAATATAGGCCTCAATTTAGAAGCAGTATAGGCCCAAGTTTAGATCTTACCTTCGTTATCACGATGGGCGCCTCCGATACTCCTTCCTCCGCTCACAGATCATACGTACTACGCACGCGTGTTACGCTTTATAGACACTGCGCATGCGTGAACCTCCGCCCGCCCCTGACGTTCTTTCTAGTCTATTCCCCTGCCCCTTCTCGTTCGGCGCAGTGGGGGAAGAGCACATGGCGGCGACACAGCAGGTGTCTGATAATTACACCAACGAGGAGGAGGAGGAGGAGGAAAGCCCGGAGCCTGAAACGTCCCGATCCAGAAGGAGACGATTTAAGGCATCGAATATGTCCTTTGGGGAGATGTTGGAGATGGTGGACATCCTGAAGAAGGCCGACTATGACATAAAGTATGGACCTTACCCCAACCCCAATGTCAGAAAGGCCAAGGTCATGGCGAAAGTGGTCAAGAATAGAAAAAAAAAAAAAAGAGAATGAAACTGCGCTATAGACCAAATAAACAATGAATCGTTGAAAAGCTGCAATCCTGACAATAAACATCAATTGTGGGAAAACATAAAAAATAAAAAGAATTGCGCTAATGCATGTGCAAGATAACATAAACGAATATAATAATAAGTGCAAAAGTGGAAAAATTAAATGTGAATAACCGTTAATAAAAATCCACCATAATGTCCCAATGAAGTAAGAGCTCAATATAGTATGTAAAGAACTCCAATTCGCCCAAAAAGTGCAAAAACCAAAAGTCCAAGTGATAATGCGATTAGTGACATCAGAGGAGGGTCCACCACCCGAGATAGAAGGGGTTGCTCCTTACCAGATGGCCATGACTCCCCACTACAGAGGGTCACAGCAAGTAGATAAGATCGTAACACAGAGGTTAGAGACTTCTATCAGCATCCACCAGGGGTCGCCTCACCGCCAGTCACTCCAGCAAAGCCAATGGCAAAGGTACACTGCTTGTGGCCATTCACTCTGTACTACTTCTTGCCTACAATTCCCATAGTGCCTTGCAGGACCAGAGGGAAGGGGAGGAACGCTGTACTCTGTCCTCTCCCCTATGCTGCCAGGAGCGCGATTGGAGGAGGGAGCAGAGGTAGGAGAGGGGTGGGATGCTGGAAGAGTCACGTGATGGATTTTTTAGCTGAGTGGCGGCTACTAACTACACTAGCACAGAATAGGCAGGCTGGAGTGGTCAAGAGTCTGCACCAGAATTTCGGGGTACGACGATCGAAAGATCAGCTCAGGAAGCGGTGGTCGGACCTCAAATTAAGGGAGCATGAGCAGTACAGAAGGATCAGGAGAGTGCTGCAAAAAAGTAAGTAGTTGTCCTGTGTTCCTATTCTTTATGTTTATTACGTTCGTGCTGCTTCATGTGCTTTTCTTAACTGTTGTCCAGTTTAACATGGCAACTTTCATGTTCATGGGCACATTATTAGTTCGTATGAAACATTGTTCGTTCGGCCTAGAACACACCATTGTTTTGGCCATATGCATTTTAAAACATTTTTTATGGCCTACTTGTCTGAAAATAATTTGGTTGTGTAGATGGGTTTATAACTAGAATGAAATGCAAACTAGATTCTGTGTAAGGAGAGGACATTCAGCAGCAGTTTTCACATCTGGACTCTGGAGCACTAGTGTGGGACACAAGAACACCCTTTTTATTAGGGGCCCCCCACAGGTGCTCCAGTGTATACTATAGGGGTGACTCCATCTGTGAAGCTTGTACTAAACAGGTAAGTATTCAAGCTTTGCAAAGGACAATAAAATTTCAACATCTTGGAACTCTGCCAAAATAGACAATTGTACCCCACTTCCAAGCAGTGTTTCATATTTATAGTTCTGCCATCAAATATCTGTGTGCTAAGTATACCTATTTGTTTTTACATAGGAGATAAAAGACTCGGAGGACACCCCTCATCCGAGGAGACCATAGACCCCCCACCTCAGGAAGAAGTGGAGATTCCACAAAGACGACATGAGGAGGAGGAGGAGGAAGGAGATGTGGTGGAAATAGTCATCACAACAGGTGAGTGTCTGCGACCACAGGCTAAGGTAAGAGATGGATGCCAGCATATTTATAATACATGGTGTGTTTTTGTTTCTATCTTTTTAGGTGATCGTGATGTTGTGGATCCAGGGCATTTCACCTCTGAAAGTGCACAGATCCTGATCGGGGAGATCATGGGGTATAATAGGGATTTGGAAAACATCCAGAAAAACATCAGTGATCGAAAAAAATGAAGAACATCATTGATGTTTTAGGGAGAGTTAAAAAAAAAATCCAAATCCCTTTGTTTTTTTTTTGTGAGCTAAAAATTTATACAATTTTTTGACATAGTGTGTCAACATGTGCTATCTGCCATCACGGGAGATCAATGTAGGCGTAAGCTGTGAGGAAGGGCTTGCACCCACAAAACACGTCCCTTGATCCCCCGTGATGGCAGGTAGCACATGTTGACATTCGGTAATTTGTGGGCATCTTCAAAATTTGGCTTTTCCTGGGGTGACTTCACCCCATCTGAACGCAATATCAAACACAGTTTGTAAATACTCATGCCTGATATTGCCTTCAAGTTCTACCAAATGTGAACTTTGTAAGTTTGAGATTTGTGTCTTTCCTGTTGGTTTTAAACATGCCTGTTTTATCTAAAATGGACATTTCTACTTTTTCTAATGTGACCCCAAAAATTGTTATACAACAAACATGTTGGTTTGTTTAAAAAACCTTTTATAAATGCACATGTGATTGTGCTGGGATTAAAAAGATTGTTAATCAAGAATGTGTGGATTATTGTTTCAACGCTCCAAAACTTTTGTTGTGCTCTAATTGGTGTTTTCTGTGACAAAGGGTGTTATTTCCTAAGGTAAAATCCACTTTGCACTACAAGTGCAGTTTCAAGTGCACTTGTAGTGCAAAGTGTCTTTGCCTTTAGTAAATAACACCCAACAGTGCTTTGTAATGTTACACAATCACGCCATTTTCAGGACTCACCACATTTCTGTCAGGGTCAGCTAAAAGAAACACAAGCAGTAAATATCACCAAAGATTTTAGTATTTTTTTTTATTATTTGAAAAAGGTTTCAGACATTGTCTGGCATATTGATGCCCCCCCTACCCGCAAAGTATTCAAAGTATCTTAGACGGACATCACGGGCACTCAGGGGGGGGCAAGCCAGGCCACTTTCAAGCGCCGTCAGGGTTGTTTCATTTAGAATTCTGGCCTCAGGCCCAACTGAGCCAGCATAGTTGGCAGAATGTTGCCGTAAAAAGTTGTGTAGAACACAGCACGCCAAGATGATATGATTCAGTTTGTAATCCGCCATGTGTATGGGTGTAAGAAATATGCGGAACCAGCTGGCCATGATTCCAAACGTGTTCTCCACCACTCTTATGGCTCTGGCCAGCCGGTAATTAAAAACCCTCTGGTCCGGGGTGAGGGTCCTCATCGGGAATCGCTGCATAAGATGGTCCCCCAGCGCAAACGCTTCATCCACAACGAAGATGAATGGGAGTCCTTCCACATTGTCTTCTGGAGGTGGCAAGACCAAGCTGCCATTCTGGAGACGCCTGTAGAACTCTGTCTGGGCGATGACTCCACCATCGGACATCCGGCCATTCTTCCCCACGTCCACATACAGGAACTCGTAAGTAGCCGACACCACCGCCAACATCACAATACTATTGAACCCATTATAGTTGAAATAGTATGACCCCCGAGTTGGGTGGTGGGACGATGTGGACATGTTTCCCATCAATTGGGGCCATTTCTAACATTTTAGGGGGGGGGGCCTCTTGGACAGGTAACCCTCTCCACTTCATTGAGAGATGAATGCCTAAATAATGTGTATTACTTTGGCCAGCCCCTCCTTAGTTACACTATTGACAGCCCACTGGACAAGTAAGAAGTGTCATAATACAAAGATATAAATACACACTGTATACATTTGAGCACATTTGGAAATTCTGCTATTACCTATCAAGATAATAATAGGATACAAAAACTTTAAAAAACTTTAAACAGTACCATTTGAAAGTATTCAGGCAGGCCCTTACACTACATGCTTTGGGGAATTCATCCATAAATCTGACCACGAAAGAGATGGGTATAGTGTGTATGGGTTTGGCAAAGTCAGCAGATAGATGATTGAGGATAGATAGAGAATTGGTATCAGCTGACTTAGCAGTTGGGGGGAGGGAGGGTTCCAAATGATTTGGGGACCCCCAAAAAAAGCCTCTGGCACTCTGCCTAAATTTAAAGCACAAATCACATTTTAAAACATTTTAGGGGGTGTTTGGGGTAAAGCACTACTACTACAGGAGACCATGCTGGGGGAGGTAAGTGAAGGCAAATATGTATGAAGGACAAAAAAAAATTACAGAAAAATCAAGCATGCATGAGGACAAGGGGGACATTCACAGCATATTACAATCATGGTAATTAGGGAATGAGGAAAGAAATACAATATATTATCAAACATTAAATACAATAAAATGTGATGTTAAAGGATAAAAATCTTGCCTTAATATACTCCTTCTGCAGGACCTGTATGATGGCAGAACAGGTCTCTGGGATAATGATCGGCGACTAGCCTCTGCTCCGGAGTGATGGCTTGCCTCATGCAGGTATCCTGCCTGCTAATATAAGGGGTCAGCAAAGCCAACAAACGGTGAAATAGGGGGTCCGGCATCCGGAGAAAGTTCCTGAAATCATCAGGATTATTCTCACGGATCTCAAGGAGCAAAGGCATGTGACAGAACTGGTCACGCTGGAGCAACCAATTCTTGGTCCATGAACTCCTCCCCACCCTGTTCATGGACTGGACTTGTGTCAAGGTAAGGACCCCAACACCAAGCCCCCACACAGCACGAACTCTAGGAGGAGTACGTATACGCAACATGGCTAGAAAACGGTCAGCTGCTCAGAACGAAGTAACAGAACGCACTGAAGAACAGCAAGGCCTGTGAAGAGCGACCTGAAAATCCGTAACTAACGAACAAGAACACAATGATAAATCAATGCAAACTCACTGCACGCACTGAAGAGCAGATACAAACCCACAAGCACAAACTGAACAGCAGAAAACGATCTGAAAGCCAAGAGTCTGAAAAAGCGCGAATCGTCTCTCACCAAACTTTTACTAACGCGAGATTAGCAAAAGGAGCCCAAAGGGTTCCGCGCTTGGTTAGGACCTGCCCTTTTCTAGTCTCGTTGTACGTGGTGTACGTGACCGCGTTCTTGGTGATCGGAAATTCCGACAACTTTGTGCGACCGTGTGTATGCAAAACAAGTTTGAGCCAACATCCGTTGGAAAAAATCCATGGATTTTGTTGTCAGAATGTCCGATCAATGTCCGATCGTGTGTACGAAGGATAAGAGTGCAAAGCTGGTAGAGACATACCCAAAAAGACTTGCAGTGAAAGGTGGTTCTACAAACGATTGACTAAAACAAACAAATGCACGCCACACTTTTCTGATATTTGTAAAAAAAATTTGAAAACCATCTATCATTTTCAGTCCACTTCACAAATATGTGCCACTTTGTGTTTGTCTATCACATAAAATACATTTACGTTTTAAGTTGCCACATGACAAAATGTTGAAAATTTCAAATGGTATGAATACTTTTTCAAGGCGCTGTAGCTGCAGAAACCCAGGCTAAATGATCCTGGGATGCCCAAAATTCATGTTTGTGTAAAAACCACTAAACTTGAATGCAGCTAGATGTGTAGGTGTGAATTTTGCCATAGCAAGGTAATACACGCTTTTAGATGTTTAGAAATACATATGGATGACTGTGTGCATGGGTCCTTATTGCTTTCCATGGATTCACTTGCATAAAGAATTTTTTTTTTTTAAATGGTGAATTCAACAGGAGAATAAATCTGATGGATTAAGGTGCATGTACATAATGAAAAATGTGTCCTGGAAACAACTGTATGTTTGTAACTCCTCCCCTGTGTGCCCTGGCTGAGCCCATGTGGCTGAATAATTGATTGGCTAAGATTTTTCCTGGCTGACTGTAGAAAAGCCAAAATGATGATAAATGGCAAAGCCATTGTTCAAGTGCTTTCGCCTTCCTTTCTTCCTTGTAGGCAGAAGCGTGCATGTGCACTCAATACAAGTATGCATTCTAGTAGTGTGGTTATTCAGTTCCCAGACTGTATATTCACGTCTACCTGGCCCTTATTGCTTGTACACAACTTTACTCTACCCTGTATTGGGGTTGTAATTGCAGTTTGTTGTTTAACAGACATGTATTGAGATAAGAGGATAAAGAAGAGGACTCTGCTATATAGTGAGCAAAATTGACTAGTCCCATGTACACATTGCAAACTAATAGCTGAGCTTTTTCTTTCTTTTTTTTTTTTTTTTTGTTCCTGTGTCATTCATGGCCAGACATGGTTTGAACTGGCCCTTAATACTAAAACCATTTTGGCTTTAGATATACTTTAATGTTGTTATCCTTCTGCCCTAGCCACAGACTTGTGAGTACCTTGTAGTAAAATATTTCCCTGGTTTGCTCTCCTCCCCATAGCACACACTATTAGGATTAATTATAACTTGTATGAAAAAGCAAATACAGTCATTTTAATAATTTTACTGATTGTGATTTACAGTATGTGTGAATAATTGAGGTATAGGGGGGGAGGTGCTGCGCTAACCAGAAGAAAGCTGTAAATCTCTGTCTGTGGTCAATTAATAAAATGACTTAAAATCGCATAATAACATAAATCGCATAAATAAGTGTTGACACTAAAAACATTCAAGTCTTAATGATCAGCATCCTGTGTATGTGAAAAAAAGTGCATAAAAAATCCTTTTCAGTTGGTATATACTAAATGACAAAAAAATCGCATGTAAAATCGCATAAATAAGTGTTGACACTAAAAACATATAAATCTAGATTATCATGTGTAGGTGCACAAAGGGACATAAACACTACTTCATGTGAATAATTCTAAATAAAAATACATAGAATAAAGTGCCAGTGCTTAAAGGTGATCTAGATATCGCAAATAAAACACATCAATCCTACGCAATATGGATGATAAATAATATAAATAAATGTCCCAATAATAGTGATGTAAAATATATTGTGCTGGCCTGCGAAACAAATGACCAATGACATGCCAGTAAGTGCAGCAAACTTAAAGTGCCAGTGTAAAAGTCATTGAAGGTGCAAAAGCAAGTTCTGGTGTATTCAACAAAACAACAGTGGGGTGTCTGGGATGCAATTCACTCAGTGTCCTCTTCATGCATAAAACACTAATGTAAGCAGTGGCCCCTTACCTAGCGGTGCTAGGTCAACCGCATGAATTGTAGCTAAAACGCCAGGTCCTGAGCCTCCATCGCGTCCCTATATCCACGCTTGCCGGTGTTGGGTTATCCTAATGGCAGCTGATTACAAGTGGCTATGGTCCTATCAGGGGTCCTGGACCAGTGCGGATCCTAGCTCAGCCTCCACATCTCAGGTATGTATGTACAGGAATATGCAGGACAAAGGTACTTGATAGTGAAGTATGTCTTAACCAGGTAATGCTTTATTAAAAATCTTTAAGTAGATGTACTCACATAAAAACAATGCAGAGCAAACCTCTCTCCTACGAGCAGCGAACTCGTTCTGTGTCTATCAATGTGAAACAGCCTATTCCGTCCCTACGCGTGTCATCACCGATCACGTGACTTCTTCAGGGGATGTGTGAATGATTGTAAATTTTCTTTTTTGTAAGTTTTTATGATGCATAGTCTCATTCTAGGTTTCTCTTCCACTCTCTTGTTTTTCCTTATATACAGGTTAGAGAAACATGTTTTACTTTCAGAAAGCTCCAAGACTGGCAGCTTTTTCCGAAGATCATTGCTGAATGTTTCAGAAGTTGATGAAATGAAAAATGGAACTGGAGATATAAAAGGCAGACTACATAGTCCGGAGGAGAACGAGAGAGTACAGGGTTACGTGTATGAGGTAAGTAAAGGTGTTTCTTGGCATAAAAATAATTATCTTTAAGCAATAGTTATCATCTTTTCAGATTAACTGAGCAGCGTGGATTGTTTGCTGGACTTTTTTGCTTTAGACCTGGTATGTCGAAGTGTGGGAAAATGTATTTAAAGGAGGAGTGTGGGATAGCCACATAAAATAAAAGTAATAATTACCTTCACCATGGCAAAGCTTTTCTTCCTTACCTCTGTTGCACTTTTTGTTGTGCCCACATTCCAAGTCTCAGCCAGGACCAAGTAACGGCACACTCCTGATTTGAGGGGGTCGTTACAACTTGATCGATCTGCCCAAATTTGGCACTCAAAAAACAGCACTGTCAGTGTTTTCTCTTAACTTAGTCACTTAAGTGCTGCTGATGGCTTTTCTGGCTGCTCGGTCACTCACAGTGAGAGATCAAACAGTAACAGATGTGCTGACTTCTTCTGAGCATGCATACAGCCTGGAACTGACATCAGTCACGTTCAGGAGTGAATTTTTAGGATCTCACTCAGTGGTGGACTCTGGCCCCTTGCACAGGTCATTGCTTCCGTTTTAAAGTGTAAATAAAGGCAAAACTTTGGGTCACGCTGGCACAAACAATCGGTTTCCTTTACTAACTGATGCTTCTACTGGGAGCACTGTATGCACTGTATGTCGCATCAGCTCCATACAGTATACAGAGCTGTGTTCTGGCAGCAGGACTAGGACTTCTCGCCCCGTTCCAAGAACGAAATTAAGTCAAATTAAGTGTTGCTTACTCAGTACTGCTACCCAGATTACTAAGGGTGTTCAACGCAGCTAGGGAGCAAAATGCCCTGCCTCCCTCTATGTCTAAGGCCCACATCGTGTTGATATTAAAACCAGGTAAGGACCCAGTAGATCCAACCTCATACAGACCAGTATCACTATTACAATCAGACATTAAAATATTGGCTAAAGTGCTGGCCCTTAGGCTAAACAAGGTCATTACGTCGGTTATACATCTGGACCAGGCGGGATATATGCCTGACAAATCCATGGCGATAAACCTAAGAAGGCTTTTTCTTAATATGCAGTTCCAAGCTGACAATGTTGGTCACAGAGCCCTGCTGTCACTGGATTCTATGAAAGCCTTGACAGTGTAGAGTGGCCATACCTCTGGGAGGTGTTGAGACACTTTGGCTTTGGAGACTTGTATATCTCCTGGGTGCGTTTGCTGTATTACAGCCCCTAGGCAGCTACAACCCCTGGCAAAAATTATGGAATCACCCGTCCCTGAGGATGTTCCTTCAGTTGTTTATTGTTGTAGAAAAAAAGCAGATCACAGACATGGCCAAAAACTCAAATCATTTTAAATGGCAACTTTCTGGCTTTAAGAAACACTAAAAGAAATCAAGAAAAATAATTGTGGTGGCCAGTAACAGATTTATAGAACAAGCACAGGGAATAAATTATGGAATCACTCAATTCTGAGGAAAAAATTATGGAATCACCCTGTAAATTTTCATTACAAACACTAACACCTCCATCAGATTAAAAAACGTTCAGATCCGCCTGAAAAAACTGACAGGCGGATCTGAACGGTCCGCACGTGTGAAAGGGGCCTTAGGCAGCAGAGACCTCAAAGAGGTTTATATCCCAAAGCTATAGTACACTACTTCATCGGTATCTTACAAAACACCCCCTGACAGTCAAAATGAAGTGGGAAGTGGACGTAGGCCCACTAGATGAGGATCAGGAGGAGGAGGAGGCCCTACAGGCAGTGACCATTTGCTCCTTGAATGTGACTCAATGGCTGACACAACTATACACCCTCCTGAGAGTCTACTACACACCTCATAGGCTGCATAATATGGGGCGGCTACCCACACCAACATGCACTAGATGCAAGCGGGATCATGGGTACCTGATGCATATGCTGTGGCGCTGCCCCAAACTACATGTGTACTGGAAGTGGGTGATTGATACCCTGAACACAGTGTTCCAGGTGTCAGTCCCGCTAGACCCCAAGCACTGTCTGTTGAACCTTTTAGATGAGCTTGGCTGGGAACACCACACCAGAGAAGCCCTTACAAGGACCCTCTTTCTGGCTTGTAAACTGATAATGCTACATTGGAAGTCTGAATCCCCTCCCACAGTCAGAATGGATCACTGCAGTGGGAAATACCACGAGAATGGAATAAGTTATTTACCAGCATAGGGGGCTGCACCAGAAAATTTGAAAAATTAATGGCCCGTGGTTGGAGACACCGGGGCTCGCCCCGGAGGATCTGATCATGGACAGACTTCTGGGATTGAATGTGGGAATGTAGACACCTTGATGAATAGCAGATGGAATATGGGTAGGAGGCAAAGTCACTTACACTCCTGTTGCACGGTGAGGTGGGCTACGGATTTAAGCTGTGTATTCTATGATGATGGTGGCTGCGATGAATATGCAATGTTCCCAATGGATATTGGACTGTATGTATGATGAATAAGGACTACTGTCGATCTTTGGACTGTATGTACTCAATCTAAAATAAAAATAGTTTTTTGGATGGAACTTAGCCTTTCACAGGAATGAATGAATACAAGGCTTGCTCTGGCTGAGGTGGAAAGGTGGGTGGACTGCATCAAAATCTCCACCTCGGCCAATCATAGGAATCCTTGTATTCACAAATAAAATAGAAAACTGCCTGTGAATGGCTGAGCAGTGCTCAGCCTGACTGGACCTTGTTTCAGGAACCAGATGGGAAGCCCCTGTCCCACTACTGATAACAGCTCTGTATTCTGGACAGTTATTTAGATACTATATTTGTTCAGCGCTCCCAGTAGGCATATTCGTAAAATAAATTGTTTGTTTCGGCCAGGTTGGCCCAAACAAACTATTTAAAGAGTTATCGTAAACCTGGGGTTGGGATTTAAGATTAAGCCAAAAATAATGAAACCCATATACTTCTTAGGATATATTAGGTTTTATTGGAACAAAAATATATATTTTTTTATTTGTTCTAATATACTGTAGATGTGTAATGCTGCTAGATTTACAAACAACCACATTGTACTACGGCTTCATTCACACAGGCGTAAACATTTTACTGATGTTATTACACTTTTTCTAGAAGAAAAGTTCCTGCGTAATGATCAGTAAAGCGCATATGTGTACATTTTTTTTTATGATACTTTATTTTACAACTTGACTTAATTTGCACATGCGTGTACACGCGTAAGCGTGTGTTCTAAGATGCAGATCTTTGGATTTTGTGTTACAGGTACGCAAGCAGCTCATGTCTACACACCCGTGTGAATGGCTCCAATGCCATGCAGTTGCATTCACATCCAGAATTTAAAAAGACTTATGTTTGCATTTTTTATGGCCAGGTGAATGAAGCCTAACTTTTACTTGTGTAACTTACCTGAACAGCTCTACAGTATACTCTCTCCAGAGTAGACAAAAGCGCTGGCGTTCAACTACAATCTTCACTGCACTTTATTGGTTAAAATCTAGGATGTTAATAAATAAAATTTGTTTTTTAATCAATAAATTGCAACAAAATCATAGTCTAACTCCAGAGCTTTTGTCTGAACTGTATGGCAAACAGAATTTCTACTGTTTGAAACTGACATTCCACAGGTCACAGTAACCGAGAGGTAGAGAAATCCTTGGAGTGCTTTGTAATTGTCCAGAGTCACTGCAAACTGTTGACTATAAATTGAAAGTAAATAAAACTAAGTGCTATAGTCAAACAAACAAATATATCAATAGATGTGATAATCCACTAAACACATTCAGGATATTCAATCAGAAAAACCTTCAAACTGATTAGACCAGCCAGAAATGAAGTAAGCAATTAGGGTAACCTGTCACATTAGTCAGAAAATGTCAAGGTTTGAGAATTAGTCCTTTCCTCCCTTCTTTTAGCTGTCTTTGATATGGCACTGTTATATAGTGTGACCATCTTTCATAGCCTTTTTAGCTTTTGCGCCTTTTTTTTTTTTTATTGTTTCGGTGACCTTGTGCTCATAGCTCCTATTCCTTTACTATTAGTTATCTTTCTCCCCTCGTCAGTGGTGTATGCTACTCGCTTATGTTATTCCCCCCACCAGTGTTTTTCTCCTGTAGTTTCCTTGTGTTCCGAATAGGTTTCACAGCTTTAAAAAAAAAAAATGTGTAAACTAAAAGCATTTTGTCCCAAAGCCATTATCGTTTTACTTAAAAGTTTGCCCTACTTCTGGTGTGATTTCTGCATCATTTTGTCTACGCTACAATTTCCTCTACAGTTCAGTCATTGTGTAGAGCATGTACCTACCAGATTAGATAACTGCTGCACTGGCTATAATTGTCACCTCAAAGCTTTCACCCACCAGTCTGTGCTTCCTGATTTCCCTTTTTTGGATTTATCTGTATAGTTCAGTTTCTCTCCCTTCTGTATGCTTGTTTCCTTATTTCAGCGCTTGCTTCTCACCCCTCTTCTTTTGCAGTGTCTCTCTTTTTTGCAGTGGCTGACTTTCTCTGTAAGAAAAAAGGAAAGGGCCAGTGTACAGTAAGTGCTGAAAGAGGGAGCCATCAGAAAATCCAGTAAGTTGAATATGACAAGCTTGAAGCAATGGAGTTAGACTTGCAGATAGTGGTGGTTGAAAGTACTGGAGATGGCAACAATTTACTCTTCACTAAGATTTATCTTGCAAAGGGGGTTAATGCAGCACAGAAACAGGGTTTCTTTGAAGAAATTGGTGAGAAAAATAGACTTACTCAAATCTTGACTTAACAGAATATTTTATAGAGCTCACGTTTTACATAACACTTTCATTGTTACTTTCATTATGCCTTTATTAATCTGCAGTTTACTTTTGTGATGGGCTTAGACTGGTGTAAGCTGTGCATAAAACAAATATAAGAAGAAACACTTGATTTTTGCATTATAATATACTTTATGGTTACAGTTATTTCAAACGTGTTTTAGCTGAGAAACTGACATTATTTTTCAAGGTGCTTGTAAAGCATGCATGTGTATTTTTCATGTTCTTAAAGATGTTTATTGCTTTGATTGTTGGTCTCATTGATAGGTGTTGATCATTTCTTTAGATCCAGTTGTGCTTTTTGGGGTTAAAACATAAAATGTAAATGAACATAATGCTTTTGATAGCGAACGGTAGAGGAAATCATATAGAGAAAACATTGTAAACATTTCTGTTTTTTACATTCAATAAAAATGATTGCAACAGAAACGTTGCAAACATAGGGCTATGGATCATTGATTGAAGGCATAACGATAAAGTGTGTGTTCAAGGACATCAAGAGACAAGCACAAGGACACTACATAAAGTCATCAAATCATTCCCAGTAGCAAGGATCAGAAAACCAAGGCCTAGATATGGCAAGTTGGCAGATGAGAGAAAAACAATCCAAAATAGCCATATCAACAACACAGCTGCCACCCCAGAGCCCCTCCCCAACACTGCAAAATGTTAAGCTACTAGGTCCGTTCATTAGCCTGATGAAGTAAGCTAATTAAAGGTACTCAGTGTCTAGAAACCTTTCCATATTTTCTCTGCGATCCATCTAGTGACTAATGCAGTACCAGCCATAACTAGTTTTCCAACGTAATACATAGCCGTAGTTGTTCATAACACCTCTTGGCATACCCAGCATATTTACCCAGGGCATGACATATATTATATTTAATATATAATGAATAATAAAGATGGGGAGAGAAGAAACCTAAAAGAGTGAAAAATGTATAGTCTTTTACATTGGTGTCATTGGAGAAGTGTCACCTTACGTTAGTGGTCACTGGGAGCTCAGCTTAATAGATCAATAGTGTAATTTTATCACTTAATAGAGACAAGGTTCCCCTGCTTTCCCAATTACTTAGCAGGCACCATCAAGCAGTAGATCAATCCATTCAAAAAGCCTGCATTTACCACAGCCTTCTTACTGCTGACACCTAGGGTGAACAGCACCCACCTGCTGTTGTTTAGCCACTAGTTACGCTGAAAGAGGGAGTGTTTGCAGGTATATAAGTGATAAATATGTAGCTTTTATTTCTGTATAGAGGAGACAGTGAGGAATTGCTATTTGATGGTGATTCAGTATAAAACCCCCACCATACGTTAATTTTTTAAATGGGTAGAATACTATTCAAAAATGTATGTATTTTACATTTAGCACGATCTCTATTTTTTCTCATGCCAGGCTCAAAGCATTTTTAAAAAGAAAAGGAAATCTAGCATCCAGGACCATCTTATTAACACGTTGGACTCAGCCCTCTCACTAACAAAACCAAACAGAGAAAAATCCTGCTTTAAGTTTACAGATCATAATGGAAGGAAACCGAGAGATGTAAGAAACCTAAAGAATATTTCATCCTCAGACTTCAAGCAAATGTGCAGTTTTCAACTTTCGAGGACTAATTCAAAAGAAGGTATTTTGAATTCCTCTACATAGTGTAGAGAACATCACTCAGAACTATTGTTTAGGGTGCCTATGAGTAAGTTGGATCACCTCACCTGTTGGCTTTTCATGAAAAGGCAACTGCATCAATTTATTTTGGTTTTATAATTAAACCAACCAATAACATGTGCATCGATGTTTTGAGTGTCTTCTCAAAACTTTAGGGTTGTAGATGCTAATTGGCATAGGTTTTAAAAGAGCAGCACAGACTGTGAGAACACTGACTAACTAAGGAATAGACTGTAACTGGTGAATAAAGAGTAAAATGCATAAATGGACTTAGATACCTCAGCTAAATTTTAACATGGCATTATCCTGCACAGTCATTATGGCAAGCGTTGACCACCATAGGAAGTCTTGCCCAGTATTTTTGAACAAGGTTAGCAGACATAGCTGTATAAGGCTTGTTGTGTTAAAAGGAAGTGCCTAAATTAATCCAGGAAACCCAAATAAGCCTTCAGGTATTAGAAATTGTTATAATTGTTATAAATAAAGATATCCTTTCCACAGACATAAATTATGTTAATATGAATAGGATATTAGCTGCCCAATTATTACTCTAATAATTATACTATTATTATTACACTATTGTAAATGGTGGTAGAGGAGGTGTGTACTACCCCTGTACACAAAGTTAAAAAGTTCATGTGCATTAAGTCCATAATAGTCCATGGCTTTCATAGCAAAAAGTGGAAGCAGCTCCGTTGATTGAAGCAAACTATGTCAGTCCGGAAATCGAACACAAAGGGGAGCCAACTAAGTGCTGTATTTAAACACACATTTATTAAAAAGTCAGTGGGCAACTCATATGTAAAAAGAGTAAGACAGGCTTGTCTGATTTATCTGTGGTCTGATGATGGGCACAAGTTCAGTTCTCCAGCTGGACTGATGTTTCTGCTCCTCACCATGCTCAAAGACCATGAGGGATCGTGACTGGATGTAACAGGGCCAGCGTGGAACAAACTGGGAGTGACGTCATCAAGGAGCTGCAGGAAGGGGCATGGTTATGCATTTCATAATTTACGCTTTTTTTTAATCAAATTTGTTGCACACTGTGGAGAGCACCCTAATATAAGAATGAGCAGGGGGCGGGGTCCCAAAGGACTATGGCACTGCTCAATTTCAATATCAAGATTAGCCCACCTACCTATAAAGACAATGAATCAAATATCAATACTGTGTTTAGAAAAACAGGGGATAACACTATAGCTAAAAACTGGACAATGCCATATTGCACACCTCAAACCACAAATTAAAAAAAAAAAATGTTTAACTTATATGGTGGAATGTAACCGCAAATGAATATGAAGAAATACTCTGCTTTCTCTTCAGATTGTATAAATCTTTCATCTTTTACTAGAGAATATGGAACCATAAAAACTAAAATAGTATATAGGCATAGAATCTGAAGGTAAGCATAAGACACAGGTTTACCATCAAAATATAAACCACATAATAACTAGAGGCATCGAAAATGAAAGCATCACAGCTAAAACAACCACTTCCCTACACATTACTACGTGTAATGAATCAGTGATTTTAATGCAATTGTATAGAATCAAACCACTAGGTTGTGCTTAGGGACCAACTTAAATAAGCTTGGTTCATGAGCGATGGTGTGCGCTGTGTATTATGAGCGAGGTCATGCATGACTGTAATGGGTAACAGGCCGCTCACATGACCCTAGCCATATTAGCTTATTGTGGTTGGACGCTATGTATTAGTAGTGTGAAGTCACATAAATTATTATATAGCTGCTGTAGCGCATTGCACGCTGTTGCACATGTGTGACAAAAAAGCATGACATCCATGCCTACGCATGACACATGGTTGTGAGAGCGTGGGAACACACATATATATTCTTATTTACAACTCACTGTGGCTAGTGGTCATGCAAGTGGCCCGTTACCCACAGTATGTGATGCATGACTGCGCCTATAACACACGGCACACACCGTCTCTATTAACAAGGTTATTTAGGTTGGTCCCCAAGCACCAACTAGTGGTATGATTCTCTACAATTGCATTCAAATCACTGTGACGCATTACACATTGCAGTGATATGGTTGTTCTAGTTGTAATGCTTTCATTTTTGATGCCTCTAGTTGTTATGCTGTTTGTTTTGATGGTACACCTGTATCTGATGCTTACCTTCAGATTCTATGCTTCTATACTATTTTAGTTTTCGTGGTTACATTTTTTCTGTATTTTCCATATTCATTTACTTATTCGTGGTTCTATTTTACATACATGATTGTCTATAATCACTGTTACATTCCATCATACAAGTTGACGTTTTTTTTTAATTTTTTTTATTTTTTTTTATTTGAGGTGTGCAATATGGCATTGTTCAGTTTTTAGCTTTAATGTTATCCCTGTTGTTTTTTCGTTTTTTTTTACATTAAAGTTTATTGAAGGATAAGATTACATACAGACATGGAAAAATAAAAAGTCCAATAGCGTACATGTGAAATGAAACGTGATCTAAAGAAGAAGCTTATAATCAGAATAATAAAACAATGTCAGCTAGGTCAATAGGTGGTAGGAACTACAACAGAACCACAAAAAAGTACCACAGACATTGTACGAGGCTTCCGATTTGAAGCATGAACCACCACCTTTACAGTGAAGCTTTCCAGTCTCTGTGTTCAAGGAGATAGAAAAGAAGAATTGGAGTTAGAAAGATAAAGAAGAAAGTTAAGGGGAGAAAGAGAGAAGTTGTACTACCAAGGTATATCAGAAATTCTGAACCATCTCTCTCTGAATCTGTCCATGCCCAACGTTCTCAGATTTTGCAACCATGCATAGGAGGTGGAAGTGGATTTCGCTACCTGTTCTCCACTGAAGCACACCCTCTCAAATTCCGTGAGATCTCTCGTAAAGTGACTCCTACAAGTGGTATTATTGACATAGCTGCGGACTTGGAAGTACGACCACATAGGCAAGTGGGGCGTTTTGTCTATTTTTAATTGGGTAAAATCTTTTATTGTCTTGTTGGTAAAACAGTGCAATGCAAGGAGAGGCATCTCTGTGTCTGCAGATTTCAGTAGGTGATTACCTACTCCCGGTGGAAAGTCTAGGTTGTCTTGCAACAGGGTGAGAGGGCTCAGGGGTGTGGAGAATTTGGCATGTTTGGTGAGATTGTGGAAAATGTCCAGAGAAGTGCCTATGAGAGGGTGCGCTTTCATGGAAAGGGGGTATTTCGTTTTGGATACCCAGGGAGAGAATTGAAGTGGGACTGCGCTCATGTAATTTTCTATGGTAACTCAGTCTTTGAGCTTTGGGTGACAATGCCAATCAATAATACGGGCGATGTGTGCGGCATAATGGTATTCTTTAAAATTAGTTATACCCATACCCCCCATTGCCTTAGATCTAGTGAGAAGGGAGGCTTTTATACGAGGTGGTTTATGAGCCCAAATTAATTTCTTCTGCAGTGCATGGAGAGTTTTAAAAAAGCTTTGAGTCATTTTGATGGGCAAAGTACTGAGTAGATATAGAATTTTTGGCAGAACAGTGATCTTGCATATTGCCGCCCTGCCAAACCATGAAAAGTACGAAGTGTGCCAGTCCTGTAGGTTTTTCTCGATAGATTTAAGGAGAGGAGGGAAGTTGTGGTCAAAGATCGATGAGAGTCTAGGGGTCAACCAGATCCCGAGGTATTTAATGGCTGATTTTACCCAAAAAAAGGGGCTATTGCTCTGTGCTATATTCAGTTTGTCATTGGGCAACGTGACGTTCATCGCTTCAGACTTTGAAAAATTTATTTTGAGATTGGAGATGTATCCATAGAGGGAAAACTCTCATGTGAGAGGGAATGGAAATATGCGGGTCAGTCAAAAAAAATAAGAGATCATCCGCATATGCCGCAACCATGAATTCCCACTCGGTCATCTGGAATCCCCTAACAGAATTATTTGAAAGTGTGCGCCTGATGAACGGTTTGAGCGATATAATGAAGAGTAAGGGGGACAGTGGGCAGCCCTGTCTCTTCCCATTTTTTATGTTGACACTATCTGACAGTGTACCATTTATTTTAAGCTTAGCTGAGGGGTTTTGGTATAGTGCTGAAATCCAAGTCAGCATGTGTGGACCCAGGCCCACATGCTTGCAAGTCTCCAACATATAATCCCACGTCAGTCGACAAGACAAAGCCCTCGATCTTTCGCTGGTGTGCAGCATAGATCAGGTCCAAGGATTTTGTGACATTTTTCTTAGTCTCTCTTTCCGGTACAAAACCTGCCTGGTCTGGGCCAATCAAAGCATGCAGTAATGGTTTCAACCTATTGGCAATGATCTTAGCCATAAGTTTGACATCCAAATTCAGTAGAGAGATCGGCCTATAACTAGTGCAATGTACTGGATCCTTGCTGGACTTGGGTAACACTGTGATGTATGCTGACAAGAAGTCGGTCGGCATTGGTCTCTATTTAGACAAAGAGTTTAGTGCATCCTGAAGGGGAATAGATAGTAAGTCAACGAATGTCTTGTAATAGATGGCACTAAAGCCATCTGGGCCAGGACTCATTGTCAGCAAGGGAGTGGAGATTGAAGTCCTTCAGATAATCTTCGATGGTCAGTGACCTGTCTTTTAAAATGTCTGCCGGTTTGTGCTGTAACGGGAGATTATATAGAGCAGTGTAGTACTCATGAAAGCGTTGTGCTATTTTGCCTGTGGCTCTATCAATTTTACCCCCTTTGTTTTGAATGCCCAAAATAGTGTATTGGGCTGCCTGACCCCTTAATGTTCTTGGACTTGGTTTCCAGAATCTGTTTAAGGGTTTTCCTGGACTTCAATAGTAACGCCGCCGATCGGGTTGTGAGGGATTGTTTATGTAGGGACTCTAGTTCACAAATTTTATTTGTCAATTCAGTAATTTCTTTGTCGTTTTCTTTTTTTCTATACGTTCCCATTTGGATCAGTTCCCCTCTAATATAACACTTGTGCGCCTCCCAAACCATTAAAGGGTCTACATCAGGGGTAACGTTATGTTTGAAAAAGTCAGTCAACAAGGAGGTCAGTTTAGGTAACAAAATCGGATCTGTTAGTAGGGAGGAATTCAATCCCCAGATATTGGATTTGGCTGGGGGTTCTGAAAAGTTCAGGGCAATAGAGATTGGGGCGTGATCTGAGATAATCTGTAGCCCTATGTTTGTCCCAGATAGTGTTTGGAGGTCCCTCTGAGATAAATAGTCTATTCTTGCATGGCGATCGTGTGGAATCGAGTAAAAAGTGTAATCTTTATCTTCTGGGTGTAAGAAACGCCACGTATCAATCAGGTTTAGTGAGTGTAGGAGATGGGTTTTTTTTTGTTTGTTTTTTTTTGTTTTTTTTTTAAGAATTCTGTAGGTAATATGTGTCTTCCCGGAGGAGGTATCTTTCAGTGGGTTAAGAGGGATGTTGAAGTCCCCACCAAGGATCAGACGGCCTGTACTAAAGCTTGCTAGCTCTGTGATCATTTTTTGGCAAAATGTAAGTTGTGCAGTATTAGGAAAATAGACATTGGCCAATGTGAGGGTAGCCCCATGGCACTCCCCTTTTAGAAAGATAAATCTGCTCCCTCGGTCAACTAGTTTGTCAGTTATTTTAAACTTAGCATCTTTACTAACCAAGATTGAGACTCCCTTTTGATTTGGAGATGTCATTGGTAGCATGATGTGCCTCAGTGAAGTAATGGTCGGTGAGCCTTGGTATATGATGTATCATAAAAAAATGCGTTTCTTGGAGAAAAAAAAAGCAGAGCCTACCTTTTTTCAATTCTCTAAGAAGAGTGGCTCGCTTCTCCGGGATATTCAAACCCCTAACATTATGAGAGATAACTGCGGGATTGCGTCCTAGGTCAGAGTAGGCCATGGTGAGAGCCCAGAGAGAGATGGTAATATGTGCCTGCAAATACAGCTTCGATAATACCGGTTAAATGCAATGACAGCTTGAAATACTGATCACTTTATACAACTAAGTACAGATAAGATGGAGTCTAGGAGAGTGTAGATAGGAAATAAGAAAAAGTAGGAATGGAGAGAAAAAGGCGCTCCCTCTGAAGACGAGTAACACGTCCCAGAGAGTCATATTTAGTGTGCATGGGTAGGCTCAGAGGTGCCCTACCGTAGACACTATTGCGGGGTCGGGGGAGACGCCTGATGAGTAAAAACAAAAAATAGCAACTACCTTACTAAGTATACACACGTGTAAATATACACACGTAAGATACAAAAAGAAAATCGCATGCAAGTGATATGGAAACGGGCAGACCACGGCCCGACTAAATCCTATACTACGTGCAAAATGGTCTAATCTGCACCAATATTGTAGATTGATTAGCAATGGACAAACATCTACTACTGATAATGGTACTGCAATGTCGAGCATTTATATAATTACAATTATAACTATAACCACAACTGTAACTGCCCCAGGGCCAGGCTGAGGAGAGATGTGAATCCAGCCCTCTCGTCCCAGTTGACACTGCACCGAAGCTATCTTTCATAAACATATGTTGGAACATGCCGTAAACACCATATAAACTATGTGTTGCCTAACTAGCCGTACCAGGACAGGGGACATATGACCTATTGTAAAATTAGGAACAGTGATATACGGCCCATCAGATAGTCATTTCCTATAGGAGGCCTAGGTTGGGGGCCTGTAGCCATTCAGGGTGATCATTCAAACCTGCCTGGATTCTGCGGAAGATCACAAACTGCTAACGCCTGATAATGCAATCACCGTGTCAGTTTAAGGTACATAGAGGCAGAGTCCGTGAAGGTACCAGGCAAAATATAATTAAAGCTGGAGGAAAGTAGAGGTGTAAATGATCAATGAATCTCCATTAAGAGTCAACAGTTCTGGCCACCCAATATGGTCCCGCAATGCATAGGTCTCTGTGTAGAGCAGCAGGTACCGTGTACCTCAGTGCGAGCATGAGCTCGGCCAGAGCCTTATAGTGGTCAGATAAGTCAGTCACCCACTTGGTATAGTATATGAAAATTAACCCGCTTTGGCAACAAAACAAGCTTGAACATGTGTAAGGCTATTACCCTCATTCCTCCAACACACTCCTGGAAGAATGTGGATGGATGCGGGGTGTACCCGCCAACCGTGCATCATGACGGTGTTGTTTCTGTTTTTTGGAGTGTTGTTTCTCCGGTGTTGTCAGAGGGGAGTGAGGTGGGCTCAGTTCTTGGGGTGGCAAGGTGAATGCCTGGTACCACTCCGGTAGTTCAGTCGGGGCAATTTGGAGGGCAGTGCAGAACTCAGGGAGGTCATCAGGTGTGCGGAGCATGTGCTGTGTGCTGTCTGCTGTCATGAGTGACCAGCAAGGCAAAAGGAAAGCGCCACGTGTAACGTATGTCTCTCTCCAGCAATTTGTCTAGTAGAGGTCGCAGGGCCCTGCGATTTTTCAAGGTGATCTGGGAGAGATCCTGAAACAGTCTGATGCACTCTCCATTGAACACTATTTGTTCATTCCTGCGGGCTTTGAACATTATCTCCTCTTTGAGAGCAAAGTTTTGCAAACAGCAAATAATGTCTCTGGGGGGGCAAAGTGTCTGGACCCCTAGCTCTCAGAGCTCTGTGTGCCCTGACAAATTCAATGTCTGTGTCCTCCGGTTTTTCTAAAAGGCTATTGAAGACTCTCTGCAGGAATGAGGGGATTTGATCGGCCATGACAGACTCTGGGATACCGCGGACTCTGATGTTATTGCGTCTCCCTCTGTTGTCGAGGTCCTCCAGATGCCTGTTCATTTAGATGAAATGATGTGCATGAGAGGAGGCGACTTTATCCAGCCTGCTAATCTTAATGTCTCTTTGTTTCCCCGCTGTCTCCGCGGTGGCCATCTTTTCCTGTAAGACCAGGAGGCTAGTTTTAAGGTCCTTGATGGCCGCAGAGAACAAGGCTTTAATGTCAGCTGCAAAGCCTGACATGTCCTCGTATGTAAGGTTATGATCAGAGCGGGCGCCTCTCCTACCGCTCTCCTCTGCTGCCAACTGTGAGTCTTCACTTAGGTTCTCATCCGCATGAGCCGGCGCCATCTTGCCTCCTGCTGTGACTCTCAGAACAGCAGCCTGGTTCTTGAATATATCGGAGATGTTTCTCCCTGTGCTTGCAGCCATAGAGCGACAAGAGCGAGTGTGGTGAGAATGTCTGCTCTGCTTGTTCATCCTCCGGTGATTTAAGTGCAGAAAGACTGGCTGGGGCCGTGTATCTGACAGAGCTTCTCAGCTAAGCTGCCATCCTCATCACGCGCCAAGCCACGCCTCATCCCTGTTGTTTTTATCAACACTGTATTGGTATTCATTGTCTTTATAAATGCGCTGTCCCCTTTAAGATAGGCGGGATGCTGTTGATACTGAGCAAGGTACCATCATCCTTTGAGGCCTTGCCCCCTGCTCTCCATAGTATGTAACAGGTTTGATAAAGAAGCAGAAGTTTTTAAATGCATTATCACGCCCCTTCCAGCGGTATCCGGTTTCATTCTACGTTGGCCCTGCTACTTCCGGCTGCAATCCCCCATGGTCTTTGAGCACGGTGAGGAACAGAAGCATCAGTCCAGTCGGAGAATCTGACTTGCACCCACTATCAGACTGCAGATAAATCAGACATGCCTGCCTCTTTTTACAGTTTTTTTGAGTTGCTCATTGACTTTTTAATGTGTGTTTTAATACTGCACTTAGTTGATGCTCCCTTGTGTTCCTTTTTCATGTACTATAAATGCTTCTGGATCTAGTGCTGTGTAGAATATGCCATAAATTATCTTGAAAATTTAAATGTAAAGGGATGAGTGTATTACCACTGTCTACAGTGTATACACTTAAGTTTTAAATAAAGTGCTTTTTATATGGATATTATACAGTCCTGCTCATAAGTTACCTCTCTGCGGCCTTTGATACTGTTGACCACCCGCTCCTTCTCAATAAACTAAATTCCCTTGGCCTCCGAGATTCTGCTCTATCCTGGTTCTCTGGCTATTTATCACAGCGCTCCTTCAGTGTCACCTACAACTCTGTCTCCTCCTCTCCATTGCCCCTTTCTGTGGGTGTCCCCCAAGGCTCGGTTCTTGGACCCCTTCTCTTCTCTATCTACACCTCCTCCCTTGGTCACCTAATAACTGCCCACGGCTTCCAATACCACTTATACGCTGATGACACCCAAATCTATCTGTCCACTCCTCACCTCACTCCTTCAGTCTCCTCTCGCATTACTAACTTACTAACTGACATATCAGCATGGATGTCGCACCACTTCCTTAAACTAAATCTCTCTAAAACTGAGCTATTAATATTCCCCCCCGCCCGTGCCCCCCTCCATGACTTTTCCATCAAAATCAACAATGCAACCATCAGTCCCTCCCCTCACGCCAGGGTACTAGGTGTAATCCTAGACTCCGACTTGTCATTTCAGCCTCAAATCCAATCGCTGTCAAAAGTTTGTAGAATTCACCTCCGTAACATCTCTAAAATTCGCCCTTTTTTAACAAATGAAACCACCAAGCTCCTCATTCACTCCCTTGTTATCTCTCACCTTGACTATTGCAACTCCCTTCTCATTGGCCTACCGCTCCATAGGCTATCCCCTCTTCAGTCTATCATGAATGCTGCTGCCAGACTTATCCACCTTACCAACCGCTCAGTGTCTGCCAACCCTCTACTTCAATCCCTACACTGGCTCCCAATCACCCAGCGAATTAAATTCAAAATTCTAACCACAACATACAAAGCCATTCACAACTCTGCCCCAAGCTACATCACTAATCTTGTCTCCAAATATCACCCAAATCGTCCTCTCCGCTCTTCTCAAGACCTCCTGCTTTCAAGCTCTCTCATCTCCTCCTCCCATGCTCGTCTCCAGGATTTCTCCAGAGCCTCTCCCATCCTCTGGAACTCGCTACCTCCATCTATCCGGCTATCCCCTACTCTTGCTACCTTCAGGCAATCCCTGAAAACTCATCTCTTCAGGAAAGCCTATCACGTCTCCAACTAATCTCCTACCACTTCCACCAGCTCATTCCCCACAGTTACAACCTTTTGTACCACCTGCCCCACCCTATTAGATTGTAAGCTCTTCTGAGCAGGGCCCTCTTAATCCTATTGTATTATATTGTATTATATTATAACTGTATTGTCTCCCTTTTATATTGTAAAGCGCTGCGTAAACTGTTGGCGCTATATAAATCCTGAATAATAATAATAATAATAAGTTTACATATCCTGGCAGAATTTGATTTCTTGGTCGTTTTTCAGAGAATATCAATGATAACACAAAAAATTTCTTTCACTCATGGTTAGTGTTTGGCTGAAGCCATTTATTATTGTTATGGGAACTATTTCTGATTGGGACTCTAAAAACAGAAGTTAATACTGCAATTGCAGGAACAGATTCCCAGGACGCAATCACTGTGTTTAAAATGTCCGTTCAGTGCCAAAATGTATTATTACATGTTGTTTTATACATAGATAAGAAAGGGGTGGTGTGAGATGTTATTAAAAACTAACAAATAGAAATATGTTATTACAAGCTAGCGAATAGAACAATTGCAAAAGTAAAACCTTAAGAGGGGAGGGGGGAGTAGAGACAGAGATCTTCTCGCAAAAGATGTGTCTGTGTGTTAGGTGAAGGTTATAGACAAAAAAGCAAAGGTTTTGCCTGGATCAACCAGTTCATTTTAACAGTAGATGGCCATTATTAGCGGGTGAGTATAAACCAATCATACAGACCAAAGCATGGATGCAGTTCAAGTTGCCCTTTTATGCATATAGGGAAAAAAAGAGAAAAAGAGATTTCTCTGAAGAGGGTCAACAAAGAACACTTGTGTGAATACAAAACCAGCTTTATTAATTACCAAAAAATATTAAACCAATTAGAAATATAAAAGGTGAAAAACAACAATATGGACAGACGATTACCACAAACCAATTAAAAGTTGGACAACGTTGTCACAGGGGGTATTAAAAACAATTGGGAGCCGCGGCTACACACCCACTCATGCACATCATTCAAACAGCTTCCCTATATAATGGGGTATAATAATATTGAAAAAGTCCAGCCCAGTTGGAATAGCAATTAATAATGGGAGGTATTCCTAATGTAAAGTATCCAATAGGACAGGGACAGTTCTTATACTGATGGTATATTCGTAGTATGGAGGTGATGTAAGTGGGTGAGCGATCTGGCTATCAGATAGATTATAATGATGTTAACCACAGATGGATCGATCTCTCAAGGAATCAGTTCACACAGAGGTTGTGTAGACCACAGCTGATAAACAGATTGCAAAACAGGCGCTTTCCAGATTGCAGCAGGGGAAGTTGTAGATTCATCTACATAGGCAACAAAATAAATGTCCGTGGAGACAACAATAAAGAAATACAGAAAAAGCTGACATACGTTTTGGGAGTGCTGAGTGGAATGGAAGGATCTCACTAACTGCACTGTGTCCGTCGTCAGATTGTAGTAATCCTTTGTGTCTGAGTCTCTATGTGGACAGATGCCGCTTTATGGCTCAGTTGGAGTGTGGGTTGATAAGGAGCCGTCCCTCGCTGTGGAGCCGCTGAAGAGCCGTTGCCTCAGTATGGAGTGTGGCTGCAAGGGGAGACTGACATCAGCTGTTGGATCTGTGTTGGGATAAGCCAGATCGAATTGCGCGCGGCTCCCGATGACGTGCTGACGTCACACCGCTGACGCGTTTCACCAGCCAATGGACGCTGGTTTCCTCAGAGCTAGCCACAGCGAGGGACGGCTCTACACAACCTCTGTGTGAACTGATTCCTTGAGAGATCGATCCATCTGTGGTTAACATCATTATAATCTATCTGATAGCCAGATCGCTCACCCACTTACTCACCTCCATACTACAAATATACCATCAGTATAAGAACTATCCCTGTCCTATTGGATATTTTACATTAGGAATACCTCCCATTATTAATTGCTATTCCAACTGGGCTGGACTTTTTCAATATTATTATACCCCATTATATAGGGGAGCTGTTTGAATGATGTGCATGAGTGGGTGTGTAGCCGCGGCTCCCAATTGTTTTTAATACCCCCTGTGACAGCGTTGTCCAACTTTTAATTGGTTTGTGGTAACCGTCTGTCCATATTGCTGTTTTTCACCTTTTATATTTCTAATTGGTTTAATATTTTTTGGTAATTAATAAAGCTGGTTTTGTATTCACACAAGTGTTCTTTGTTGACCCTCTTCAGAGAAATCTCTTTTTCTCTTTTTTTCCCTAGGTGAAGGTTATAGAACACATTTCAACAGCGTGAACAAAATGGAGTCTCTTGTGCTTGATTGAACAATACAGTGAAAGTCTGTCATTTATCAATCCACTGTGTTTACTCTTTTTAAATCATAATCGCAACAGAAACTACCCAAATGGCCCTGATCAAAAGTTTACATACCCTGGTGATTTTGGCCTGATAACATGCACACAAGTTGACACAAAGGGGTTTGAATGGCTGGTAAAGGTAAGCATCCTCACCTGTGATCTGTTTACTTGTAATTAGTGTGTATGTATAAAAGGTCAATGAGTTTCTGGACTCCTGACAGACCCTTGCATCTTTCTGGATTCTGAGATGGGTAAAGCAAACGACTTGTCAAATGATCTGCGGGAAAAGTTAGTTGAACTGTATAAAACAGGAAAGAGATATAAAAAGATATCCAAGGAATTGAGAATGCCAATCAGCAGTGTTCAAACTCTAATCAAGAAGTAGAAAATAAGGGGTTCTGTTGAAACCAAACCACGGTCAGGTTGACCAACTAAACTTTCAGCCACAACTGCCAGGAAAATTTTTCAGGATGCAAAGAAAAACTCACAAATAACTTCAGGTGAAATACAGGACTCTCTGAAAACATGTGGTGTGGCTGTTTCAAGATGCACAATAAGGAAACACTTGAAGAAAGATGGGCTGCAAGGTAGAGTCCCCAGAAGAAAGTAATTACACAAATGCCACAAAGTATCCCTTTTACAATACGCCAAACAGCACAGAGACACAAGCCTCAAACCTTCTGGCACAAAGTCATTTGGAGTGATGAGACTAAAATTTAGCTTTTTGGCCACAACCATAAATGCTACATTTGGTGAGGAGTCAACAAGACCCATGAGGTACACCGTTCCTACTGTGAAGCACATAGGTGGATCGCTGCTGTTTTGGGGATGTGTGAGCTACAAAGGCACAGGAAATTTGGTCAAAATTGTTGGCAAGATGAATGCAGTATGTTATCACAAAACACTGGAGGAATATTTGCATTCATCAGCCAGGAAGCTGCACATGGGACCTACTTGGACATTCCAACATGACAATGATCCAAAACACAAGGCCAAGTCGACCTGTCGTTGGCTACAGCAGAATAAAGTGAAGGTTCTGGAGTGGTCATCTGTCTCCTGACCTCATTATCATTGAGCCACTCTGGGGAGATCTCAAACGTGCAGTTCATGCAAGACAACACAAGAATTTACAGGAACTGGAGGCTTTTTTGCCAAGAGGAGTGGGTAGCTTTACCATCTGAGAAGATAAAGAGCCTCATCCACAAATACCACAAAGACTTCAAGCTGTCATTCATGTTAAAGGGGCAATACATGGTATTAAGAACCGGGGTATGTACACATTTGATCAGGGTCATTGGGGTAGTTTCTGTTGTGATTATGATTTAAAAAGAGTAAACACAGTTGAGTGATAAAAAAATGGCTTTAGCCAAACAAATTAACCATGAGTGAAAAATGGCCAAGAAATCATAAATTCTGCAATGTCTAATGTAATGTAAACTTATGAGCACAACTGTACATAACTGTTTTTTTTTCAGTATGATGCATTGTCAAAAATGTATCTGAAACTTGATTTGTGGCTCATACCTGCTTATTTGTTAAGCAAATACCAAAATTTCTACGCTCAACCTAAACTCCATGCAGTGAAAAAATAAATTGTGCAGAATCACTCCAACAGTTTATAATCAATTCTAAATACGTAGAAACAAGCAAGGATTCCCGTAGGGTGGGATTTTGAAGGCACTACCACACAATAATATAAAAGGTAATTTTATTACATAGCAAAAATATAAATCGAAAACAAAAATGTACAATAATCACATGTATTGACAATAAACATAAATATGGATACAAAAATGTAAACAATGCATGAAAAAGAACCATCAATGAAAATGCATGATCTCACTGAACCAACGCGTTTCAGAAATTTTCCTTCATCGGGGTTCATTTAGTGAAAATACATTGATGATGGTGCATAGGTATCCATATGGTTAAAAGCAGCTTCACGGGTGTCTCCCCAGCAACATCCACTCAAAGGTTGGATCAAAATCCCCTAGGCTGTATCGGGAAAAAGCCAGGGGGAAACAATGCCCCCAATTACACTGGAAGTTGTTGCACCCAGAAACCAGGTGCGGCATATGTGGGTAAGCTGGGGTCCAGAAGGCTAAGAACCTAGTGTGGATATACAGAGAAGTGTATATATGTGTGTGTGTATATGTATGTGTGTGTATATATATATATATATATATATATATATATGAGTCCGGACTGAAAAAAACAGGATGTTGAACAGCCAAGTGGATAGGTGCAGACCGGACATCCCAACCCTACCTAATCAATTCTAAGTACATAAACCATGCATTAAAATGGGGCCCTGTTCAAATAAGTGCAAAAGGAGAAAACACTCATGATGTAAAACAAATTATATTTGCGCAGACATTGCAGTTCTCTGACCGCTCCTGATGATGTCCATATAGAGGAAGCACTCTGGGCAAGGCTTGAGTACTGTGACATAAGTATGCTGAGAGGAGGCCACTTGCAGCGCAGGAGGTGCAGTGGTGTGGTGCTTGATTCATGTCAGAGCTGTCAGAGCCTTAGTTTTGGGTGAAGCACTTGGTTTGTGATTACTGCTGGATTGTTTTTAATGTGGCTTTTTAATAAGGAAGTTATTTCTTTATCATACATCACAGGACACAGAGCTTACTCATATCCATTCTGATAGGTTTATGCTGCTACCTTCAGGTGTTTGGCAAAAAAAGACAGGACATCTTGTCCCAGGCATAACCTCGCCACGTTGGGGAAGGTTTCATTTTTTTTGCTAGTGTCTTGGTAATGATTATGTCTGTGCAGTCTCTGCATAAAAGTATAGCTTGCTTCTCAATGGATCTGACTGTAAATAAAGTGGTTGTAAAGGCAGAAGGTTTTTTACCTTCTCTCTCTGCTATATCTGAGCTCTCTAGGCGCTCTCACTCATTATTGGCTCAGATACAGCAATGGGAGCCATTAGCTCTCGCGTCTGTTAATCAGAGCCAGTGTCGAGGGAGCAGGGGACATGGCCGAGCCCCGCTCTGTGTGTCTTATGGACACACAGAGCAGGGCTCAGGAGCAAGTACGCATGAGTGACCCCATAACTTGCTGTTTGGGGGAAAGACCAAGAATAGAAGGATCGGGCTGTTCTGTGCAAAACTATTGTACAGAGCAGGTACAGTGGATATAAAAAGTCTACACACCCCTGTTAAAATGTCAGGTTTCTGTGATGTAAAAGAATGAGACGAAGATAAATCATTTCAGAACTTTTTCCACCTTTTTAATGTGACCTATAAACTGTACAACTCAGTTAAACAAACTAAAATCTTTTAGATGGAGGGAAGTAATAATACAAAAAATAAAGTTGCATAGGTGTGCACACCCTTAAACTAATACTTTATTGAAGCACCTTTTGATTTTATTACAGCACTCAGTCTCTTTGGGGATGAGTCCATCAGCATGGCACATCTTGACTTGGCAATATTTGCCCCCTCTTTTCAGAAACACTCAAAATATGTCAGATTATGAGGGTATCTCCTGTGCACAGCCCCTTTCAGATCACCCCACTGGTTTTCAATCTGATTCAGGTCTGGGCTCTGGCTGAGCCATTCAAAGACGTTATGCTTCTGGTAAAGCAATTACTTTGTTGATTTGGATGAATGCTTTGGGTCATTGTCATGCTGAAAGATGAAGTTCCTCTTCATGTTCAGCTTTCTAGCAGAAACCTGAAGGTTTTGTGCCCATGTTGACTGGTATTTGGAACTGGTCATAATTCCCTCTACCTTGACTAAGGCCTCTTTTCCAGCTGAAGAAAAACCACCCCAAAGCATGATGCTGCCATCACCATGCTTCACTGTGGATGTGGTGTTCTTTTAGTTATGTGCAGTGGTGTTTTTGCGCCAAACCTATCTTTTTGAAATTATTGCCAAAAAGTTCAACCTTGGTTTCATCAGACCAGAACACATTTTCCCACATTCTTTTTGGGAGACTTCAGATGTGTTTTTGTAAAATTTAGCCGGGCTTGGATGTTCTTCATAAGAAAAGTCTTCCGTCTTGCCGCTCTACCCCATAGCCCAGACATATGAAGAATACGGGAGCTTGTCACATGTACCACACAGCCAGTCCTTGCCAGATATTCCTGCAGCTCCTTTAATGTTGCTATAGGCCTCTTGGCAGCCTCCCCGATCATTTTTCTTCTTTTCTTTTCATCAATTTTGGAGGGAAGTCCAGTTCTTGGTAATGTCACTGTTGTGCCATATTTTCTCTACTTGATTAGTGTCTTTACTGTGTTCCATGTTGTTTATCTAATGCTTTGGAAATTCATTTGTACCCTTCTCCTGACTGATGCTTCTTAACAATGAGATCCCTCTGATGCTTTGGAAGCTCTCTGCGGATCATGGCTTTTGCTGTAGGATGCGACTAAGAAAATGTCAGGAAAAACCTACTAGAACAGCTGAACTACATTTAGGGTTAATCAGAGGCACTTTAAATGATCATAGGCATGTACTGAATCCTATTTAACGTGAGTTTGAATGGGATTGCTTAAATCTGAACACGGCTACATCCCCAGCTATAAGAGGGTGTGCAGCCACATTATTAGTTTTTATATTTACTCTCCCTCCCCCCACTAAAAGATTTCAGTTTATTTTTCAATTGAGATGTACAGTTTATAGGTCACATTAAAGGTAGAAAATGTTTTGAAATGATTTATGTTTGTCTCATTTTTTTTACATCCCAGAAACTTAACAATTTAAAAGGGGTGTGTAGACTTTTTATAGCCACTGGAAGTATGACAGGTTTAAAATTAAAAAAACTTTTGCAAATTCCTGAAGAGACTGGCTCCTCCAGATCATTGCTTACAGCTGTTTAATGCTCAGAAGAATGGTATCTGAACCCCTCTGCTGTACACGCAGAGACAGCTTGTAACTTTGTCAGTTGGCGCTGGACTTTGCAAAATGGGGCCCTGTGCAAGGATCTATTGCCTTGCGGACTGTTAGGATCCTATACAGGTCCAGGGCAGTAATCTTCTGCTGGGGAGTCAAGTCTTAGAAGGCCCTTAGACACAGAACCCACTGTGATAAATGAAGATTGGACTCTGGGAGATCTGCAGCATGGTCTGGTGTGTGCCCTCTGGTAGTCCCTGGTGTCCTCCTTATTTACATTTATTTCTTATTTTTTACTGACCTATTTAGTGCTTGTACTGTAGCTTCCCGGGCTGCCCCAAGTGCTACATAGCTGTAGTGGAGCTTACAGATGGTCTGGGAGGCTCTAAGCAGAGATGAGAGTATTTCTCTGCCCCCTGCATTCCTTTGGATACATGTTGGCACACACACACACTAGGGCTGCAACATCACAAGTCTTTACTGCACATCTGCAATAGCAAAGGACAGGGGAATGCTCTATTTATACACTCTCTAGAGTGGTGCCTCAAGTCAGAGTATACTTGTGGGACTACAGGTCACTACAGCACACTGTGGGACTATAGGTCAAAGCATAACATTTCTTGAGGGACTACAAGTTGCAGCACAGCCTCCTCTTGTGAGACTACAGGTCACATCAAGCATTGAGACCACACCATTATTCCTGTGGTTGGGGAAGGGGGGCCATTGGGAGATTTATGGGGAAATTTTCTGCGGCAACCAGCACAGTGATGTATGTTAGCTCAGTGCCCTCTTGTTTCCATCAAGAGACCCTATATATGTGTAGCAGGCATCCTCTCATTTATGGCAGAGAAGGGATGTAGGGAGTGAGGCGTCCCAAATACCTTTTTCGGGTAGGATGGAAACTGGACGCAGCCCCCATGAAATCTACCCACAGGGGACAGTATGTTCCATGCAGCTCTGATTCCCTTCACCTATCTGGTAATTATGTGACTTCCTGGGCACATTTTTCTAGTTCCTTTTGTGACAGAGTACAGCAGCAGGACTCTGGGGTACAGCAGCAGATTTCCAGAATACTTGCCAACTTGGACCATCTTGGCCACAAACAGAAGCGTTACCCCTCTTATTGCCCCTCTTTATTAATGGAAGAGAAATCGTGGAGGATGAGGTAGAGGAAGAGTATGTTCTGGTAGATGGGGATGCAGAAAAATCCTCATCTGAGTAGTCTATTCTGAAGAAAAAAAACAGGATCAGTATTTCTCAGACCCAAAAAGCCTTTGAGTTTTCTCATGGAAGTTGTCTAGACTATCTTGGAATTACTGCTTCCCAAGTCCTCTATTCCAAAGATTACAAGATTTGAATCATGGCATTTGTTCTGCCAAAAGGGCTCACTCGGCAACACCCCTTGGGGAGTATGTTCAGCATAAAGTGAAATATACCTTTGGTGGATCCATAGATCTGGCAGTCTCTTATCTCAACAAGACCCTCACTTTCCCACTGCATGAGGTCCCAGTATTTAAGGATGCCTCAAACAAACGTCTGGAGGCTTTATTCAGGCCGTCGGCGTGTTATCCTAGCCTTGCGGTCTGGGCTCATTGCACGATGAGAGAAAAAAGGGAATGGAGATACCAAATCGAACAAAAACCTGGAGAATTTTCCCACACTCTTAGCTTCCCAGTGGACGCATTAAGGCTCTATGCAGCAACTTTTGCATCTTGGGTCTTATTCCAACACATGCACAAAATATTATGGCTGTAGTACTGGTCAGTGCATTTGCCCTTCAATAAACATGTGTAACATCTACCTTTTTATGGGGCAATGCTTGTTTGGTTTGGATGATTACATCCAGAATGTGTATTCTGTTGCTGGTTTAAAAGACGGTGAAGTGTATGGTTCAAAAAAATGCTGCTCCTTCCTCTTAAAAAAAAAAAAAAAAAAAAAGGCATCCCAGTCGCCAGTCCCAGGCCCTAGTCAAATGTGCACTTTCTCAATGAATTTGTCATGTTATTTGTCAAGCTTACAATCTGAAGGGATTATTTCTGCACGTTTTATAGTTATTCATTTTGTTGGATGGGTTATTGATGTATTGATTTATGCATCTTTATTGATCTATACAGCATTTTTTCAAAAAATTTAATTTTTGTCTTATATATTTACAGTTTGTTACATTATAAAGGCAGACCGCATCATTTGCTTTATTTGCATCATAAAACCTAAGAGAATTTGTAAATTTTTTTCAATCCACATTATGATTACAGATACGGATACAGATGAAGATGAAAATATTTTAAGGAATGAGTGGTCTTCCCAGTCCAGGCCACAACCATACAGTATGTGCAGTATGCTGTCCCGCAAAATGAAGAATTTTGAGCGTTCACCATCCCCGGAACGGATTTCTTCATTCTATAGAACTGGCAAACATAAGTCAGTCAGCAGAAATAAGCAGTTTCATTTGCTGTTAATGGATCGCGAGGCTGGGTTCTCATTCAGTGATTCAACGGAGGACTCATTTGACCAAGGTTATTAGTTTCACAAAGCAAACATTTTAGCTCCTTATGAAACCAAGAAACTTCTGCTATCACAGTTGTCTTTGGATGGCTGTCTGTCTGTTGTGCTGCTTCAACTGCTTTACTTTTATTTTATTTTTTTTTAACCTTTTCCTATTTTGGCTCTTTGTGCGAGCTGTTCAGTCTTCCATCAGTCTGCCCTATTGCTTTTTTTTTTTTTTTTTTTTAATAATACGTGGCATGAAACGTGCATCTGAAAATGTTTTGTACTAAAATAACACATGGGTGTGATTTGTTGTATCGTAAAGTTTTATTAAATTAAAAAAAAAAAATTAAATTTTTAACAAAAATGGTGTACTTTGTGTCTCCTGTGATGCATTCTAAATTGTTAATATAGGTCTGGCTTCTATTCATTCTGCTTCTCCTTATCTTGTACCTTTTGCATCACTCCAAGGATTACCATATTGCTGATGAAGTCTTGCAGTGTTCATTGTTCAACTATCCCTCATTTAAGATAAATGTGCTGTGTGTGTGTGTATCTGTTTAGATTTATCTGTCTTTCTCTATATAGTGCCTCTCTCTATCTAGTGTGTGTTTGTGTGTGTATATGTGTAGTTTTATAAAAAAAAAAAATATATATATATATATATATATATATATATATATATATATATATATATATATATATATATATATATAATTTATATATAATTAGTGTGTGTCTGATTTGTCTTTTTACAAAAAAAATAAAAATCTATATATGTATACATGCGCATATATATATATATATATATATATATATATATATATATATATATATATATATATATATATACATGCATACATACACACACATTTTAATTGTAAGTATTACTAAGGCTCTTTGTAATTGTATTTGAGCCTTGGGTTGATAAAATTGCTCTCTTAAAAGTTCTCATAAAATGAAAGATGTTATACTGTAAATTATAGTTCATTTGCCATAAATTGAAATGAATAACTAATAATAATTAAAAGTAAAATGTATACTTCACTGTTTTTATTTTTCTGAGGGATGTTGAGTAAAGGGCTTTGCAAAGACGTGCTGTAATACTAAAAAAATGTGCAGTAATTAACCAAACTTTTCTAGAATGCTTGCTTTTTCCTTGCAGCTGCTTGAGCATTCCTTCACCCCCGACCCTTACCCATGATGCTTTGAATGTCTGTATCGGTTTCTTGCATTTGCTCTTACGCTGCTCTAAGGAAGCAAAGTGAATGGCTGGAATAGGGCAGACACCGTACAGCGCGGGTCAGATTGCAAGCCATCAGAACCCTGTCTGTAAAGTAGGTAACTTCTGAACATCAATCTTTTTTTATTAGTAAAATTTCCAGTCTGACATCTGATCTTATGTTTCTTTAACAGAGTGATTTAACCCTTGGATTTTAAGATTAAATGGCTAATGCTACCAAGCAATATAAAACACAACAGGAAGCAGTATTCTGTTTGATTTTTTACAAAAGAATACACATGAAATATTAATGGAAATAAAAAAGTATAGCAAACCTTTTTGATAATCAAGTTTAAATTTACAACTATACTTTTTAAAACTTTCTCAGTTAACTGCTTGCCTCAGGATAAATTTATTTATAAAATCCTGGATTTAAAAGTTAATTATTGGATAAGTTTATGGTATTCTCCACAATTTATTAATGCTTGTGACAAATGTCCTTATTTAGAGGACCTATTTGACAAGTCTAATTTTCACTTAATGTTAGGAAAATCGGGGATAACTTGCTTGCAAATATAAAAAGGAGTGACGCCATGTGCAGTTTGCACTAATTCAAAAGGGTGTCATATTCTCTTTAAATTGTTGCTTTGTGTATTTTTGAGTATTTTATTTACTCCATATAATTAATAGCACCATTTTTAAATGCTTAAGCGTTGGTGCTGCTCTCTTGAGATAGAATGGATAAGGGTACAGACTGTAGTATCGTGTTAAAATTATACTTTGTTTATTAATGAATGGCATTGCTCCCACTTGTGACTGTCAGTTAACTGGCAGCCCAGCATTTCCCGAATCTAAAATTACACGCTTAGTCTTTTAAATCTTGCAATATTAGACAAATTACATCTTGGGGTTTCCTATTTATAGGTGCATTTTCTTTTTTTTTTTTTTAATTAACACGATGAAGGGTACCAATGCGAGACTGAAGAGACCCTTTAAGCTGTCTATGGTCTGCCTTCATCTAGCCTGCTTTGTAAGCTATGCCTGACATTGTGACAGAATTTGTACTTACAAACTTCAATGGGTCTGTATCATGCTCATTGTCTGCATATTTTCTCTCCCCTTGCTAGAATGCTTCACAATTCATCCTGTGTGTCAATCTTTGGTAACTTAATAACATTTTAATAATTTCACTGTTTAACATATAGCATTTCACTGCTTGTAAAAATTCTGTTTACTGTGCTAATGTTATTCTTGAGAAAGCATGATCTAACTTTGTTTGTCTTTTTTCCCCTCTGCAAGCTCTCATCTGTTTGGATACCATTAATAAGCCTGAAAAACAATTTGTTAATTACTACCTCACATGTGGACATTTAAGTATACTACTCTCTAGAAAAGTTGTTGTGAGTTAATACTAATTGGGCTTCCAATAACAAAAAGTCTGGACTTTCCACATTCAACAAAGGCAAACCTGACAACATGCACACACACTGGCCTTCCTCGTAGCTTCAGAAGCTAAAAACAGATTTGACTGTTGAAAGTGGAAATTCTTTTAAAATTACTGCAAAGTAGAATTTGATGATATTGACTAGCTTGCAGCTTAATGGAATGTAAAATATTTGTCCGTGTCCAAAGTTAAATCTTCACAATATATGCAGTATTTGTGTTTGTTAGTCTCTGTATTGTCCTACACACCTACAGGTCATTTTTATTTATTTTTTTCTTCTTGCTTTCTTCAACTTTAACCTAAAGGAATCTGTATGTATTCAATCTGAATCTCCTATCTGGGTATATGTATGTGTGTGTGTATATGTGTGTGTGTATATATATATATATCTATCTATACACACATATATTCATGCACACATATATATATATATTTGTCCTGTGTTCCTGTGAGTATATATATTTGTATTTTAAGTCACAACTTATTACATCACAGCTAAATGCTGGCCATACATAGATACAATTTCGGCCCTGTTCAGCAAGGACTGACCTATTTTCGATCTTTGTGTAGCCACTGTGGTTGAACAGAGGTTGATCAACTGCCCTGTTGGTATTTTTTGCTTGGTTATCATTGCAGGCTTTAGACTGCAATGCTGATTTGTGTATTGTAACAGCAGGGAGGTCTCCCTGCTGTCAGAATACAATGATACTGGGGAGAGGATTTTTGCATCCACATCAAGTGTGTGGATGGGTAATTGGGTCATTTATGGCCAGCTTAAGGTATGTGCATGCACATAGGTGATTTTAGTACTGTCTCCCAGAGCACTATTGGGTTATCTTAAAGAAACCAACGCAGTACTAGCAGACTACCCAGCTATCTTTGTCTAACTGTGCTGTCTGATAAGGAAAGAGTTGCCGCAATGAGACATTCAGTTATCTCTGTAATTTGCAGCTTGATCTTCTGATCTTTAAAAACAATAGGTTATTCACAACAGATTGCTAAGCAGCCTTTGGTCAATAAGGCCAGCCATACACAGAGCAAATTTGGTTGCAGGAAAGAAATTTGCTTGATACCCACATCAACACAGTGTTGATGCGGGAATCCCTCCTGCTGTGCCATTGTCTTCTCCTGCCGGGAAGGCAGGGGAAAGCCATCCCTACAGGGGGGAAGACAGTGATCATTGCTAGCTGCTATAGCATCCACTAGCGATAATCACAGGTAAAACCCAGAATGCTGTTTGTACAAAGTTGATCACTCAACTTGGTACATTCAGCCAGCCTATACACTGTTCGAATTTCGGCTGGTTCCTGCTGAGGGGGCTGAGATTGGAACAGTGTATGACCTGCCTAAATGATAAAAAAAATAAAGTTTCATCTGCTGGCTAAAAAACTACAGCATATTAATGTGGCATATTTGCCCTGACTTTAAAAACAAAAACTGTTTTCATGGTTATAGTTTATTCCTGATTAAAATATGCCAAAAAACACTATATATTCCCTTGAAGTTGCAGAAGTATCAAGGGGTTTTATAACATGTTTTAAAATCTCAGTGATAAGTGATAATGACCACATAATTTGTAAAGGTTTGAGGTGGTTTTGTTTATTGGTAAATACTTTTCTGTTGTAAAGAAAGGTAAAAATGTTACCTTAGCATTGTGAAAAATATTTTAACCAATACGCACACACAATTTGTATATTAACATTTTCTGGCACTGCTGAGGATGTGTTAAAATACACTCTCTCGAACCAGCTGATGTTTCACATGGCTGTTGTCTTGTCTGTGCTGTCAGTGACAGCTAGGGTCCCTGATTAGGAACAAATCAGAATGGTTCCCAGTCATACAATTACTGTGCCAGCCCTAACATAGTGATCACACGCAGGCTGAAGGCTCCATTGACAAAAATAAAAGCTTTCAGCCTGCTAATGATCACTGCCATCTTCTGGCTGCAGTATTCATCTGCAGTGTCATGTATGTGTTAATAGGTAACAGTATTAAGGCTCTTGCACACAGGATGGCTGAACCCATTCAGCGTAACTGCAGCCATATTTCCTCTGCCCAGGTGCAGCGTACATCCTGTTGTTGATATAAGTGGCTGTACACTGCAGTACTCGTTGTGGTGATATCTAGTATGCAAGTATATTGTGCAAGTGTTTGCAAAAAACAGAAAGTTTTAGCCCGCTCTTTTGCAAGAGCCCTAAAATCCCAAAAGCAAAATTAGTAGTATATTGCAGTTTACCAGTTCTTAGATGTGTTGGCTACATTAGTGCTTTTTTGCTCTATTTTCACCTGTTGATTCAGCCATTAAGTCTGTTAATTTATTCACTTCCTGTAACTGAGAGGAGTGCTTAGAATTGCCAGCTTTTGTTCATTTATATAAAACCTTTATTCTAAAAGGAAAATAAACTGTTGAAGCCAGGGCTTTTTTTCTCAGAGATAAGGTGCAGGAACCCCCCTACCCGCCCCTAGAACAGCCTCTTTAGAGAAAAGGGAACCAATTACATCCAAGAGACAGTCGCAGCACAGTCCAGTCCCACAAAGAGACAGCTGCAGCCCAGTACATCAGAGACAGCCTAATCCAGTACATCAAACACAGCCGCAGCCCCGTCCAGGAAAGAGACAGCCGCAGCCCCGTCCAGGAAAGAGACAGCCGCAGCCCCGTCCAGGAAAGAGACAGCCGCAGCCCCGTCCAGGAAAGAGACAGCCCAGCCTAGTCCGCAGCACAACCCCATTCAGCAGCATTTTGCTCACAACAGTCACAGTCCAGTCCAGTGTACATGAGGCTAGTGAGGAGTAGGAGGAACGCCTGGCTACCTACTATCACTCGATCAGATACCGTAACACACGCCGATCTCCCGTACAGCACTGAGAGGCATGGCAGAGCCGTGGAGTACAGATCACTCTGCCCTCCACTCTCACAAGCTGCAGCCATTCAATCCCTCAGGGCAGTGGCAGCAGGCTACATAGGAGGAGCCGGGACGACACACAGGATACAGAGGGAGTGCTCTGGTGGAGGTGCCCCCATTGTTTGATCCCTCCGCGGGCAGCAGGGTGCTGGTTATACAATTAGGAGGAAGCACTGTTCTGGCAAAGGTGGCGGAACGGCATTCCGGTGTGTTCCGCCAGAAAAAAAACCCTGGTTGTAGCCATTTAAAAAGTGTTGACTGAAGTTTAGGTTTATTTGTTTAGTAAAGTCCATCTAAATCTGCTAGTGCATCTAACATTACCCTTTCCAAAGGCTGACAATACTGCTCTCTAAGGGTGGCCTTAGTTGCTCCTCATAGAGTGGAGCCACCCGAAGACAGTAAGGCCTAGTACACACGACTGAATGTCAGGCAGCATCAGCCGGTTCAATAGAAATTGGCTGACTTTTGGCCGTGAGTACTGCAGCTGGTCAGACAGAAGCCAGCCATTTGGCTGGCTTCTGTCAATAGGGCATGCCCGAAAAAAGGTCAGTCGGCAGGGCGTCCCCCTGTCAGAACACAATAGCACAGCAGGGGAGATTGCTGTACTAACATTGCATGGTTAGTACAGCGAATCCTCTTTAGCTGTCAGTTGTGTTTTTTTTTGTTCAACCCTGCTGGGTTGAACAAAAAAAAAAACTACTAGTATGTACTAGGCTTTAGTGTTATTGGCTGGATCACCAGGTGAAAATAAGTGGGGAAAAACACTAAGGCCTCTTTCACACGGGGCAGATTAGTCATGATCCGCCCCGTGAACATCCGCTTGCTCAGCGGGGATAGCTCCGCCGCTGAGGAGGAAGATGACAGGTGCATCGCTGCACGCTGTGCAGCGACGGACCTGTCAGAGCGCCACTCTCCCCTATGGGGGGATCGGATGATGACGGTCCGTAGTGTCCGTCGTCATCCGATCCGAAAACGGATGGAAAAGTAGGTTTTTCCTCTGTTACACTTTTCGGATCGGAGCGGGTCGGATGTCAGCGGACATGTCACCGCTGACATCCGACGCTCCATAGGGATGAATGTATGTCCGTTTTTCATCCGAAAACGGAAGGATGAAAAACGGACATACGGATCGTCCGTGTGAAAGAGGCCTAATACCACAATCAAGGTCCTTTTTAATCTGCCATTTGTGTTTGGGTTTAATACCACGTTAAACTGTCAGATGCAGTTACACTATGCAAATAATAATTTTTATTAAAGTAGTGTACTAAAGGTTTTAAAACCTTATTTACTAATACAGATATTTACAGACATTAATTAGGTATGCAAATTACTCAGTTATTGTTAAAGTGGTGGTAAACACACATATATCCAGCGAAGTGACTAGGCTCAGTTATTACACAGAAATTAAAAAAATCTTCCTTCATTCTATTCTCTACAGCCATTCAAAGTCTAGAATTTCTACTGCTTCTCTGAGCTTTCAAAAAGCAGGGGTTGGTGAGCTGAAGTTACTATGCAGGGATCAGTGAGGAGAGCGGATTGGAGGAAAGGGACACGTACCCACTTCACAGCACACAGGAACAGAGCTGAGGCTGCCGATCACAGACTGTGTACTAGAGCTCCCACCCCTGTCACCTTTTTTGTCTTTTGGTGGCAGGAAAACTTGCCAAAAGTGACTCATGCTGATGACAAAGGAAAGAGGCAGCGGACAGAAATGACACTTAGTGCTCTGGATTTAGACAAGTACACATCATAGAAGGATTTGTTAATATTTTTTGTCAGAGGTTTACAGCCACTTTAGAGGCCAAGTTCACCTTTAACCACTTGCCGACCAGCCGCCGCAGTTTTACTGCAGCAGGTTGGCTCCGCCGGGCAAATCTGCGTTACTTTGTGTCGCTTCCCATTGTGGCCACTAGGGGGGTCGCTCGTGACAGAGCGAGAACTGGGATCTGTGTGTGTAAACACACAGATCCCGGTTCTTTCAGGGGAGAAGAGACTGATCGTGTGTTCATACAAAGTATGAACGGCGATTTGTCATCTCCCCTAGTAAGTCCCATCCCCCCTTTAGTTAGAACACAGTGAGGGAACACCGTTAACCCCTTGATTTCCCTCTAGTGTTAACCCCTTCCCTGCCAGTGACATTTATACAGTAATCTGCATTTTTATAGCACTGATCGCTGTATAATTGTCAGTGGTCCCAAAAATGTGTCAAAAGTGTCCGGTTTGTCTTCCGCAATATCGCAACCCCGGTAAAAATCGCAGATCCCTGCCAATGCTATTAGAAAAATAAATAATATAAAAATGACATAAATCTATCCCCTATTTTGTAGACGCTATAACTTTTGCGCAAACCAATCAATATACGCTTATCGCGTTTTTTTTTTCAATCAAAAATATGTAGAAGAATACATATGGACTTAAACTGAGGAAAAACATTGTTGTTTTGAAAAATTTGGGATATTTATCATAGAAAAAAGTAAAAGATATTGTGTTTTTTTTTTTTCAAAATTGTCGTTTATAGCGCAAAAAATTAAAACCACAGAGGTGATCAAATACCACCAAAAGAAAGCTCTATTTGTGAGAAAAAAAGGACGTCCATTTTGTTTGGGTACAACGTCCACGCAATTGTCAGTTAAAGCGATATAGTGCTGTATCGCAAAAAATGGCCAGGTCATTGAACAGCCAAATCTTCCGGGGCTGAAGTGGTTGAACAAAATAATAAAATGCACGCACTTTTCTTTTTGTTTTGTTTTTTTTTGAGTCTGCGCAGCCCTACTCTTTTTAAATTGTGACAGCGGGTGCTGGGAGAAGATTCCCCACCCCAAACTGTCAACAGTCGATCAGAGGGGCACAGGCAGGTGCTCTTTGGTAACACATTACATGTGTACCATGTACCAATGGTGAACTTACCTTTTATGTTAACCAACACATGTTGACACTGCTAAATTTGGACTGGAATATTGCCTCTGGTAATAAAAGGGTTGAATAGACAAGAATTCTTTAGTGTATTTACAACATCTTTAACAGTATATCTATGATGGTCTACTGAATGGCACCATGAGTGTAAGGTATATGCAGATTAAAATTCCAGTTGTTATATAAGCCCTGGGTTGGTTGTTTAGCTTCCCTTTATTTCTCCATGTTTTTCAGTGTTTAAAGTGGTTATAAAGCCTAAACATTTTTTTTTACCTTAGTGCATTCCTTGCATTAAGGTAAAAAATGTTTAGGCATCAGTATCTCCCCTCAACCTTCCCCCAATCCCTTTCACTCATTTGATCCAGCGCTGTACACGTCTTTAGCTCTTTTCTCTCCTCCCTTCCTGGTCTCTTGGACTTTGCTGAGGCATTGGGAGCCATTGGCTCCTGCTGCTGTTAAAGCTAGTGACGAGGGTGTGGGGCCGTGTCCCGCTGTCTGAGTCATCAGATGCAGACAGTGAGGGTCAGGAGTTAGCCCGCATGAGTTCCCCCCCATATAAAGCAACTTTCTGGGGGGGGGGGGGGCCATTCGGTGGAGGGGTGGAGCCAGAAGCGGCGGCTTAGGATCGCTCTTTGCAATTTTATTGCACAGAGCAGGTAATTTATAAACCTTTTTGTTTTCTTTTGTTTTTGTTTTTTTTTTAAAGCATTTACAATCACTTTCTTTTTCAATTTGTTTCAGTTTCCATTACTCTCCTTTTAGTTCAAAACGAAATGAAAAGAGAATATTACTCCATTGCATTTCTGATCTGTAGATGGCAGCGGTTTGTTTTTCAGGGCTCCACATAACCAGTTCTTAAAGACACTGGTCAATTGTGCCCTTAGCTATTAGGCTCCATACACACTAGCGTTTTTTCATAAGCTCAAAAAACACTGGATAAAAAATGATGATGATTAGACATGTGCATTAGTTTTAGTTCGAATGCACTTTCTTCCAAATTTCGGGTATTTTTTTGTTATTGCTTTAACAAACGATAACGAACGCGCAGAATCTGAAAACCAAAAGATCCGACATAAATGCTTTATTTTCGTTTTCGTTGCGACAACAGTTCAATATAGATAGAAGATTCGACATGACGCTGACAATAGTGATCTGTGTCCATCGAACCTGTGGTCGAATGTGCCTAACCTTAGCTCTTTTAGTCCAAGATTATTCTACATAGAGAGAAAAGATTCTATATTCAATATTATAGAGACAATAGCAAAAAAGGTTGAATGTGCCTAACCTAACTCTATTAGTCCAAGATTATTCGACATAGAGAGAAAAGATTCGACATAGTAGTCGCCGCGAGCGGACATTTATGGTCAAATGCTCCGCCCATAGGCTATAGAAGAATTCTAATGTTAGTTGACTAGTAATAATAATTAAATATAATTATTTCTAGTGTCGTACAACATTAGAATTCTACTACAGCTTGTAGGCGGAACATTCGACCGAAAATGTACGATTGCGGGTCGTACAGTTTAGCTGCTCCATTCGACAGACACCATAACAAAATGAAATAAATAAAAACGATTTTCGAGAGTAACTAAATAAATGTATTTTTCGGACGAAAACGAAATTCCGAAACAAAATATTCAGTGTGCACATGTCTAATGATGATAGCGATTTTGTGACAGCTTGTAGTAGCGTTTTTAATAGCTTTTAGAAGCGTTTTAAAATGTTGGTGTTTTGTCAGCGTTTTTATAGTACAAAAAAAAATGCTTGAAAAAAGCTGTTAGGCGCATTTAGTAGCATTTAGCTTTTTTTTCTGCTGGAAAAATGCTCCCAAAAACTCTACCAAAACAATTTTTTCTCTGCTTCTTTAAGCTGAAGCTTGAAAATTGCTTCTAGCATAAAACAGTGTGCATGAACACTATTAGCAGAAAAAAAGAAAAAAATGCTTAAAATAGCTTCTAGAAGCTTGAAAAAACGCTAGTGTGCATGGAGCCTGAAAGTGCTACATTCTGTTCATTTTGATTTTGTGCATGTTCAGTGGAACGACATTTGCTTCTTTAAAACGCTGCACGTTTTATGGTACTAAAGGTACTGTAAACATGGCCTGTAGATTTTTCCTTCAAACAATTATTTTATTTTTCTGTGATATCAATCTGTTGCAGTTTTACATTCCATTATGATGAAATACAATAGGGCTAAAATAAATATGATTTTGCTTTGATTACTTTGGCAGTTTTTTTCACGTCAGAGATTGATGTTGGTCAACTACACCTGAAACAGATATTTCAATTTGGCTTTTTGGGTTGAAATACACTTTAGGTACCACAGAGGCAAGATTTTTCCCGCAGTAGTTTTCTCCTCCCAAAAAGCAATTCTCAACATGCTACTACTGCTGGGTATCCCAGTTATTTATATATGCTATATTAATAGAGAATCCATTGGGTTTGGCAGGCATGACACCATCATTTTGGCTTGGTGATGGTCAAAGCATTTTACTTGCCTTTTAACCATGCAAAACTGAAATATCAGTTTTGGGTGGTGTTGGCATTTGAAGTAAAAAATGTCATAATTGCATTAATTGGAAACCCATGCTGTGCTACATGTGTTGGCCAGTATGTTTATTCATTAATGAATTTAAAGTCCAAAGACGCTATTAGACTACAATATTTGAAAGATGCCAATTTGTAATGGATTTTTTTTTTTTTTGTTTTGTTTTTTTTTAATTGTTAGATTTCAGTTCAGAAGAAGAAGAGGAGGAGTTTGATTATGATGGAGAGCATTTATGTAGTCCACTCATGGAAGATAATGGACTGGGTCTTCTTGCACGATTTGCTGCCAGTGTTGAGCCCAGCCCGCTGCCATCGCTAGCAAATATTCAGTTGGAAGAGAAACAAAACCATGATGAGGAGAAACAAAGTTTTATTGGTGAGTTGAATAAAAAGTTGCAGCTGTGATAAACACTAGTACAGTGGTTCCCAACCTCAGTCCTCAAGTATCCCCAACAGACTTTAGATAAAATAGTTGTCATAAATACCAAGCCATCGACATTGATTTAAAGCAACCATGATGGGTGAAGAAAATTCTGAAGACATGACTTGGTGGGGTACTTGAGGACTGAGGTTGGAAACGAGTGTAAAGTTCCCACCGGTGTTCTAAATTTTATGAATTGTGTGAATTATCGAATATTGCATGTGGCTTGAAAATGAAGCATTAAAGTGGATTTTCAGCTTACAACTAACTAGATTTAAAACTGTCCTGTCCCCCCTCCTAACAGCTATGCTAATGAACCCATGTAGGAAAGATATATATATATATATATATATATATATATATATATATATATATGTGTATATATATATATATATATATATATATATATATGTATATATATATATACTTCTTTTTTCAGGCTGCTCCAGTCTGACCACCTGATCTTCCCTGCGTCAGCCACAGCAGCTTGGGGGGGGGAGCACTTGGACAACTGCTAATAAAGCCTGTCATTACCCATAGGCTTCAGTGGCCCATCAGTCCTGTTGACACTGAAGCAGAGTCATATGACTGCACAGTAGTGCATAGTGGCCTGACAACATTGAGTATATACTGTATATTTCAGTGGCGGTGCGTCCATAAAGGGCTCAGGAGCACTGCCCCCTCTCCCCTGGCATAGTTCCATCACCATAGATAGATTCATGAATCTATGGTCGCCGCTGACACCCCCTATTCAGGTGTCCGGCCCCTTTTCGGGCGCCGGGCACCTGAATTACAGCGGGTTTTTTTTGGAAGCACCTGATTAGAGCCATAGGCTCTAATAGGCGCTCCAAAAGGTGAACAGCGGGCGCAATGCTGTGCGTTCGCTGTTCACTCAGCTGTGTGTTAGCAAAGTTAAGGAATTAGATTTGCTAACACTGAACCGCCGCTCAACCAATCAGGTGCTCGGGTCTGTTACCTGTCACCTGATTGGCTGAAACGTCAGGTGCTGTGATTGGACGCCTGATAGAGAGGACGGAAGAAGACATCGAGGAACGTGCAAGACACCGCCGCTGACCCGCTTCGAGACAGGTAAGTGCCGGGCGATGCAAACTGGCAACAATTGATGGGCACACTAGCAGCAATTCATGGGCCCACTGGCAGCATTCTATGTGGCACAGTAGCGGAAATTGATGGGCTCACTGGTAGCGCCAATTGATGGGGCACAGTAGCGCCAATTGATGGGCACACTGGCAGAAATTGATGGGCACACTGGCAGAAATTGATGGGCACAGTGGCTGCGTTTGGGTACAGTGGCTGCGTTTGATGGATACAGTGGCTGCGTTTGATGGGTACAGTGGCTGCGTTTGATGGGTACAGTGGCTGCGTTTGATGGGTACAGTGGCTGCGTTTGATGGGTACAGCGGCTGCGTTTGATGGGTACAGCGGCTGCGTTTGATGGGTACAGCGGCTGCGTTTGATGGGTACAGCGGCTGCGTTTGATGGGTACAGCGGCTGCGTTTGATGGGTACAGCGGCTGCGTTTGATGGGTACAGCGGCTGCGTTTGATGGGTACAGCGGCTGCGTTTGATGGGTACAGTGGCTGCGTTTGATGGGCACAGAGGCTGCGTTTGATGGACACAGAGGCTGCGTTTGATGGGCACAGTGGCTGCGTTTAGTCACAGTGGCTGCGTTTGATGGGCACAGATGATTGTACAGTGGCTGCGTTTGATGGGCACAGTGGTGGGGTTTGTTTTTCAGTTTGTTTGCGCCCCCCCCCCCAAAAAAAAAAAATTTGGAGCACCAGCCGCCACTGGTATATTTTTCTTGTGTGTTAGCAAGCTGAAATTCCACTTTAAATATAATTTGTGGTTCTATTCAGCAGTGATGATATAAACTAGCTTTGAAATATGTGTACTTATGTTGAAGAACAGCACAGTGGCTTTGTGATTAGATTCTGCCTTGCAGCACTGGAGTCCTGGGATTTAAAACCTCTTCATGACACTATCTGCATTGGGATTACATGTTCTTGCTTGTGTGGGTTTTCCTTCAGATACTCCGGATTCCTTCCACACTCCAGATATGCTGGTAGGTTAATTGGCTACTGTAAAATTGACCCAAAAATGATATTGTATTCACTGCACTCAAGATGGCTGCCTCGTCATCTACCCCAGTGGCAGATTAAGCATTTTGTGTCCCCAGAGAAAAAAGGCACTATAGAAATGTTAATAATAAAAAAAAGAGGCTATATAATCGATGTCAAAGTACTTCATGATATATTGGCAAAACAATTTCATGGGCAATTCATGCCAGCATTGTTCTTTGTAACATTGATACAGGCAAATGTTTTTGTGAATCTGATATAGCCAAATTTTACCTTGCAGTAATCAAATGCCGAATAGCAGCTTTTTGACTGAACTATCATCTTTTATGTCAATTGTGAACTCGCTACATTTGAGGAACAGCTGCAATTATACATTGTAGCCTCACTGTGTATTGACCAGCAAAGCCTCATATATTTTTGGCAGTCGTCAGATTTACGTATGTTCTAATTTTTAACTTTGTGAGACATTTGCATATGTGTGAAGAGCTGATGGTGGACATGTTTTAGTTGAGTTCCGCACCTCCTGTGCCTAAGACCAACCAATATCCTGAAACCCGGATGCGTAATCTGGTTCATGCTCAGTTGCCTTTCTTCTGCAAACTTGGGACACTCACCACGGCTCCCTTGAGTGAAAACAAATCTCTAGAGCTGCTCTATCAAGGAAGCTCTCACTTGCCCTGCATTCAAGATGGCGCAACCTGCATTGGACCTTTCCCTCGCCAGACTGTCCATGTTGCTTCCTGGAGGGAAAGACAAGGGAGAGAGCTGCACTAGCTCCTTATCACCACATATAGAGATGCCAGACTACAAAGATCTCCTGCAGCCGATTGACAAGATGCTCCATAAGGCTAACACACCTCTAAACCAATTACGGAATGCCTCCCTAAGGAAATAAGAGCGCTTGGCCAAAGAACAGAGGATTTGGGACTTGAATGGAAAACAACACCACTCTCCTGGAGAACCACGAAAAAGAACTAGAGGCCTTTCAATATAAAAATGCTACTCTGCACTACAAGCTGGAAGACCTCGAAAATAGGTTTGGTGATAACACAGAAGTGCAAATTAATCTACAATCCATGGTAGTGAAGTAGAATAATAACGTGCAGAACTTCAGCAATGCAGGTTTATTTACAGCTGGTAACATACAGGTTTATGTTCAAAGTATTACAAGATACAGGTCTAATGTATACAGTTTCTTACAATGCAAGCATATTAGATATTGGTATTCTTATCCTCTAACCAAATCGCAACAATTGTGAATTGCTCTTACCTTGAACCAGAATGGGTCTTTTCTGCCAGTTCTTGGGAACCTGTCACCTGATAGGGAACAGACGGTCAACCGGCCTCTGTCAACAGACGCAGGACTTCGGAATAAGGAATCTCGTGTGCTCTGAGATTCCCTCGTACGGTAATGGTCACTGGTGGTCTGGTCCCTTTACAGGGTTTGGGTTCCGGCTCGACTAAGATTGTGAGGGAAATTCACCTGAGACCACACTCTGGAACAAGTCAAGAAGTTTTCTCCATTTGACTCGTACGAGGAGACAGGTTACGGACATATATTTGCTTATTGGTTCTGACTGTCTGCCACCCATGCAATAGGGCTGCATAGACAAACAGTCAGCCTGATGGACGCCTATCTGAACACATAATTGCCCACTGGTTCTGACCTCTATGACCCATGCAATAGGGCAGCATACATAGAGTTCAGCCTTATGAGCTCCTATTTGACTTGTCTGTCTAACAATTGTAGAACTTGCATGTATATACCCTTTTACAAGCCTATCTCAGCCATCTCTCCTAAATATGATTGGTTGCTAAAATGTACGTCAATGTAACTCTCCATAAATCTGACACCTGTTCTACAACCAGACAAACTTATTCACTCCCAGAATTCCTATATGTTCATGAAAGTGATTTATAACTGGTTTTGTCCAATTAAAAAAACCTATGTAGAGACAGTATGGCACCCAGCTGTGTTAGATCAAACCCTCCTCATCTTGATAAGATTTAACTAACTTCAAGGATTACAGATTTACGACTTTGGGAGAATGAACTTTTGATAACCCCACCAGTGTTATATGTCTCACTATATAATCCTATGTATATCATCTACATAAAATATATATATATATATATATATATATATATATATATACATATTCATATATTTTCCATACAAAGCCAATTACTTTATTCAATATTGTCTAATTAATAATATATACATTGAAAACTGTATTTTAACAGTTTTAATGAGGGCACAAGCAGACCTTTGTTTGACCCTGTCAAACTTAATGTACTGTACATAACTTTCCCGTATTCCACATAATTATTTTAATCACCTGTTTAAGATATTCTTATCTTATCTTTCTGATTTATCTGTTGTCAAGTCTTTTCTTTTCTAATTAGCGCTTACTTAAAAACTAAAAATGAACTATCCTAATGAACTTTCACCCAGTAAACTATCTTATCAAAAGTATGAGAAAGAAGAAGAGAGGTCATCTAAAGTTCAACATTTAAAATGAAATCTTTCTAAATCTATGGAAAACATAGTATACATTATTAAAGATTAATAACTATTGCTTTACTTATTGAATAATAATAATGATAAAACCACTACTAAATAATAATAATATAAATAACATAAAATATATATTGGTTAATATGAAATTCTACTACATTTCCCCCCTGTTGAGGCATATGCCTCACAGCAATTACAGTAGAGATCACCCACCATGCCCTTCAGAGACCATATGTACCCGGAACTTATCACTTAAATTGTCCAAAAAATAAATCAGTCCAATCAAAAACACACTGCATCATCTTCTTTAGCCGCAAAGTCCTTCTCCATATGTGGCACGGAAAACATAGTTGTCAGTCTCAGTGGCATCGTGAGCATTCTTGCCACAGGCAAGAGTTACTCAGCAACATCACATCAAGGATAACAGGGAAGAGGAACAATCCGTTTAGCTAGTGAGTGAAAGCCAAATATGTGGTTCCAGGGACCATTCACCAGACTCAGTCCCATAAGGCTCTGCCTTTTCCTGCATAGGTCTTTTCAGCTTAGCCAAGTGCTTGATGGGTCTGGAGAGATATCCTTCTTCATCATTATTTGTTGGTCCAGTATCATAGCACAAGCTGCTTTGGATGCTGTAAGACACAAGTTCAGTGCATACTTGTTCTGCAAAGATGCAAGTCTCAGATTTTCCAGTTCCTCCTTTATTGCATGAAATCCTTCCTTTGTAGCAATTAACATTTGTAACAAGTTGCATTATGTCTTCTGCGATCACCCGATATTTGTCTGGATATAAAATACACTTCAAAATTATAGTTGTAAAAAATAAAAAAAAATAGTGTGAGGATACAATAGGTCTCTGGCAAGCATTTCAGGGCAACCTACAAAGCAATGGTGCCTACACTATCATTTTTATCTAACAACCTAATTTAGTGCGTTCCTTTTACTTCTACAACATCCGCTAAAATAATTTACATGTATCTATATAGTTTTATCATAGTACAATACTCTTAGAATATTCCTCAACATTATTAGTACATGTTTTCAGTATGAAGTATTTTATATAGATTATTATTTTACATTTTATTTTCCAGCCAATACTATTTCCCATACAATAAATTTGAAATTCTTATTTGTTAACCTTGACTCTACCTACCAGTCACTATTATCCTGGTCATGTCATAGGTCAATATAGTCAGTCCAAATATTTCATTAGTTTTAATTCTGTAGTCTTCCCACAAAGTTTGCTAAACTCAAAACCATTTCACTTTTTGTCCATCCCTGCACATACTATACTGCAGAATATTATACAATAACAGTCAGCATGGGCCTCTTCTGTCAGTCACTGCTGTACTGTCTAAGTCAGTAGCCTAGTTTTAATTACTATGGTTTATTTTTTACCTTTCCTATGTCTTAAAACATGAATTATAAAACAATATCAAGATAAATATCATAACGTATCTTATAACATCAATATCATACAGTCTTAGTGAAAATGTCATACTCAGATTATAACTCCCCACTTAGTTTTATCATTTTTTGGGAAAAAAAAATTTGTTTATAATTATTGAACATTTACTCAAAGTGGAACTCTACTCATAAAAATGTGGTAAAATAAGGTTCATTAGCAAGAAAAATACATTCCACATTAATTTATTATGCTACCATTTTACTGAAGCCCAGAACCTTTGAGCAGCAGTAGAATTTCAGGCTGTCAGCGGACTGGCCTCTTGATTTTAATCAGTGCAAAAAAATGGAACACAACTGAGCCTGTGCACAGCAGGGTGGAACAGTGGATTTTAAACAGTATAGGCACTTATTTTTTACTGTGTTTCATAGCTACACCTACAAAAGGGGTCAGCCGCAAGCGACCCAGCAGGACTTAATTTCTGACCAAAGTTCCACTTTAAGGTGTTCACAATAATAATACTTATAACAGGTATAACAATGAAAACAATGGTACTTCTCTACATACATAGTATCGCATACAATTATTTAGAATTTTCCATTACTGAAATACTTTTAATGTCTTTTTCTGCAACAGTCTTCTTGTATGCATTCCACTTGCACTTATGTGAATAACATGCCTGCTAATCTCACTCAGACTTTGACTACTATAAAAACTGAAAATGTCACTGGCACAAATGTGGCTTTAAATGGACACTTGAATTGTGAATTCTTCCACTTCCTTTTATGATCTTTAATGTACTTGCAGTCATCAAGAGTTACTGACATACATTCCTTTAGTGGCTTTGACTGGAAAAGGAGATCACATCTAAAACAGGATCTGTTTAGAAACAAAACTACACCAATTTAGTTAATTATTTTAAACACATGAACATTTGATCTCCCACTGTACAGCATTAAGTCTAAGCAACTATCATTTGCCTCTAGAACTCCTAAAATTAGTAACAAATCTATCCAAAGTTTCATATGGCCCAGTAAATTGTATTTAATTGGTCTACAACAGCCCATACATTCTATCCACCAATGAATATGAGTATGGACACAAGGTTCTATCGTCTGTCAAGCATAGAGCAGAATGGAACTGATTTTTCATAAAAATGGGTACAATTATCTGATATATAGTGCTGTAAACACCCCAATCCTGGGGGAAAACTTCCCACATCAGACACTTAGCTGTTGTCTCGTACATTTGCATGACCATATGAAAAACTTCGGTTTACTTTAAAAAGGAGCAGGCATTTATTAAAGTCAAAAAGAAAAAACTGCGCTTGGAGAAAGAAAAATAAAGCTGCGGTTATAAGTGTGGCACACCAAAAACAAGACAATAAACAAAAAAACGCGCTATAATAATGAATTATTAAAAAATGTGTAATCTTAATATAGTCCTGTAGTCCCATATAAATGTCCACACCAGATGAGGGAAGTAGAACTGTTATACGTGAATAGCATGAAAGTTCATCCAATAAAGTAAAATGACAGTGGAACTGGAAAACATCAAATTGTTGCGCTTACCAGACGTAAGCCAAATAGGAACAGATGGCTTGAACCCAGCCTGGGCCTTTAAATAGATGCTCTGGACGGATCAGGATGATCGCACTCGTCTCATGTGCCCAGTCGATAGGGGTATTTATCCAAAAATATATAACACAAGCATAGCGTAATACTGATAATTTTATAAAAACACTAAAAAAGTGAAAAAAAGTGCAACACTCAACACAAAACTAATCATTAATATCATATATAATCCAAAGTTGACGCTGCAACTAAGGATGGTGAGTGAGTGTCATGCAATCATGCAAAGAAGTGAAGTAGGGTGAATTAAGTAATGATGGAATTTGCAACACCCAATGTCTGTTTGACAGATTCAGGTAATAGCAAGACTATACCCAATCACCCAAAAAAATATTGGCAAAAAAATATATACAAAAACAAACGTGAAAAAAAAGGAAGAAACAAGAAGAACCCTTTACAGGCAGCACATCACATGCACAAGCTGCTTACCAGATAACAGATACTTATAGGCAAAAATATCACACAACCCAGCGTGTAAATAGGATAGGATTGCACCAGCGAACCTAGGGGATATTCTGCTTACCAGACATCCTCATAAAGTAGGCAGAAGGGATGGAGCACAAACAGGCTCCTATCTGGAGCGGCGTAGACACGTCCGGGCCAGTCAAGCCCAAGCTCATTGCTTGTTCCCAGATGGGTTTACCCTTTGCTATTGTTATTAAAGTATTTCTATATCTACAGCTTTGTTCTTTCATTGCAATAAAGTCTATATGCAGGCACACAAAATAGACTTTGTAGAACTACATTTTATGAAACTAAATTGCGATAATGTTCATAATTAAAAAGAAATCAAATAAAACTACACAGTCACTTGCACAGTCTGTTAAATCCAAAGAGGTTAAGAAAATGTGCATTACTATGTCCCTACTTATCTGAAAGAAGACAACAAAACCTGAAAACATTAATCAGTGTTATTATCAATGATAAAACAATGCCTAGATCAACAGCCTACAAACTTAAGATATCTAAATATTTGAGTATACCATCACTAGCAATAAATACCACTGTTTATGAGCGAAAGAAAGCTTCACATTTTTATAAGACACAGTTTCTGTTGTCAGTAAAACTTTCTAAATGTAAGATTAAAATGTATCATATGTCGTTTATAGGGCCATAAGTAAATAGAATGTCATTACAGTTTAATTACATTTGACACATTAGCACATCTCCATAAAACATGTTCCCCCACATCAATAAATGTAACCCTTATAATTGGTGACCAAAGATAAGCCACATATCTGGGATAAGGCTAACTCAATGTTTAATGAAGTAACAAAACTATAGATTGATCCCACAATATATACATATATATATATATATATATATATATATATATACACACACACACACATACAGTACTCCTAGTACAATAAAGTATTATACTTGGTTGGTTGCAGACTTACATTGCATGCATATATATTAAAATTCTAATTTTAATATATAATGTTATTCAGGAGAGCCCCTCCTAAAATATGTCATGTATATTGCACACATAGCTTCCCGGTCTTTCAACATTTTATTAGTTAACTAGAGTTTGTTTAAAAATAATTATATACACATTTTATTGTTAGATCGTATTAATGCAGAGTGACCCTAATCCAAAAATTGACTATGCTACCTGCAGTAGCATAACTAGGAACTTGAATAATAAAAACTCAAAAGGAGTGAAATTTTATAAAGTATAACTTTACTTATGAAAACGTGCTGGCTGCTCCTGGAATAAAGAAACAAATTATTACTTTAGTCAAACTAATAATCAGCCTGATGATTTCTAAATATTGTAATCAGGTAGGACAAAATAAGTTATAGGCAATACCAATAAGGGACCTTGCTCACCAGATTTTACAAGCAAAGATTAAAAATTAGGACTCTAATTATCTAACTCACCCCCCTGTATGTGCTACATATATCACATATAATAGGATGGTAGCACTGTTTTTATCATGCATCACTCTTCACTATTCTTTTTAGAAAATAAGAAACAAATATACATTTGGAGTTCCCTTATACCTAATAAATAAATCCCATTGCTATCTTTGTGAATACTAAGTAGGCAAATATGTAAAGATGACAGTATACATAATACTGTACAATAAGATAGGGACATGACAAAATAAACAACAAAAGCTACAAGGGAGAATAAGCACCCTAGTTACAAGAGTGATAAACTAAAAAATAAAATGCACCTTTCACTACTGCAGTCCATAATATAGAAGACAGAATACCTATTATCTACAATTTATATTCTAATAAATTGAGACCTATTCCTATGATGGACATTTCCCTGCTTATCAAAAGTATGAGAAAGAAGCAGAGAGGTCATCTAAAGTTCAACATTTAAAATGAAATCTTTCTAAATCCATGGAAAACACAGTATACATTATTAAAAATTAATAACTATTGCTTTACTTATTGAATAATAATATTGATAAAACCACTACTAAATAATAATAATAATAGTATGAATAATAATATATTGCTTGCTGTGGGGGCACCCGAGCTGAGTCACAGCTCCCTATGTCCATTCAGACATAGAGCCCCGGCCCCGCCCCCTCTATTCCCTGATTGGCTAGCTGACTTTGGCTGAGACACAGCAGTGGCGCCATTGGCTCCCGCCGCTGTCAATCAGGAAGGAGAATCTCGGACAGTATGGACATTGCAGAACAGAGGGGGACCTCAGGTAAGTGTTAGGGGGGCTGCTGCAAACAGAAGGCTTTTTATCTTAATGCATAGAATGCATTAAGATAAAAATCGTTCTGCCTTTACAACCACTTTAACTCATAAATATTTTGTAGTTTTTCCTCCACTGCAACAGGGACTTGAACTGGTTATGGTTCCTGCCTGAGGACTCTTTCACCAGTCCCCTGTACCTACTTGTACATACTGGCTTAAACTGACGTAATAGCCCCATTATTCCCAGGACTTCTGTGCTCCCCCTCCACATACAGTGCATTCATAAAGTTTTCAGACCCCCTTACCTTTTTTCTATTTTGTTGTCTGTTGCAGCCTGATACTACAGTTGTTTAAATTCATTTTTTTTCTCATTAATGTACAGTACCCATAATGACAAAGTGAAAATAGGATTCTAGAAATGTCTGTAAATTTATTGAAAAAACTGAAATATCACATGTGCTTAAGTATTCAGATCCTTTACTCAGTACTTTGTTGAGGCACCTTTAGCAGCAATTACAGCCTCAAGTCTTTTTATATATGATGCAACATGCTTTGCAAACCTGGTTTGGGGGATTTTCTGCCATTCTTCTTTGCAAATCCTCTCAAGCTTAGTCAGGTTTGATGGGCACTGTCAGTGGACAGCCATTTTCAGGTCTCTCCAGAGATGTTCAACAGGATGTGTGACTCTGGCTGGGCCACTCTAGGACATTCACTGAATAGTCCCTAAGCCACACCTGTGTTGTCTTGGCTGTGTGCTTAGGATCGTTGTCCTGTTGGAGGGTGAACCTTCAGCCCGTTATGAGGTCCCGAGCGCAGTGGAACAGGTTATCATTGAGAATATCTCTGTACTTTGCTCCATTCAGCTTTCCCTCAACCCTGACCAGTCTTCCAGTCCCTGCTGCTGAAAAACACCCCTACAGCATGATGCTACCACTACCATGCTTCACTGTTGGGATGGTATTGGGCAGGTGATGAGCAGTGCCTGATTTCCTTCAGACATAATGTTTAGAAATGAAGCCAAACAGTTAAATCTTGGTTTCATCAGACCAGAGAATCTTGTTCCTCAGTCTGAGAGTCCTTCAGGTGCTTTTTTGCAAACTCCAAGCAGGCTTTCATGTGTTTTGCACTGAGGAGAAGCTTCCGTCTAGCCACTCTGCTATAAAGCTCAGATCAGTGAAGGGCAGCAGTAAAGGTTGTCCTGGAACTTTGTCTCCTCTCCAAACAGGAACTCTGCAGCTCAGTCAGTGACCATTGGATTCTTGGTCATCTCTTACTAAGGCTCTTCTCTGATTGCTTAGTTTGGCCATGCGACCAGCTCATGGAAGCATCCCAGTTTGCCAAACTTCTTCTATTTGAGAATTATGGAGGCCACTATGCTCTTGGGAACATTCAGTGCAGCAGAAAATTGTTTTTTTTTTTACCTTCCCCAGATCTGTGTCTTGCAGTAATCCTGTCTGAGCTCTGCAGGCAGTTCCTTTTGACCTCATGGCTTTTGTTCTGATACAGTATGCATTGTCAGCTGTGAGGCCTTTTATAGAGAGGTGTGTGCCTTTCCAAATCATGTCTAATCAATTAAAATTACCTGAGGTGGACTCCAATCAGCACCGACCAGGAGATATGAGAGGCACCTGAGCTAAATTTCAAGAGTTGTTGCAAAGGGTCTGAATACTTATGCCAATGTGATAGTTCAGTTTTTCATACGTTTGCAAACATTTATAAAATTATGTTTTCACTTTCATTATGGGGTACTGAGTGTATATTGAGAAGAAAAAATAATTTAAACAACTGTAGTATCAGGCTGCAACATAACAAAAATGTGAAGGGGGTCTGAATACTTTATGAATGCACTGTATACCTACCTCACGCTATAGCTGTTTTTCTTTTTTACCCTGTGCCCTCCAATATTGATGTCTACTGTAATTATGATTTTTGTTGGTGCCTTGAGGCACCTGCACTACCTCTACATTCTTACCACATAGCCCTTCCCCTTCTACCACAATCTTCTGAGTTTCTGGGAAAATGTTCTCTGATGAGTGTAAGCGCGGTCGACATGGTCAACTGGCTTAAAAGACAAAAGGGCTTTGCGCAGGATTGTGACCCGGAATAAGAAAACAACTGCTGTAAAAGTGACAGCAGAGCTCAGTCGCAGTCTTGCAAAGTTTGTTTCCACAAAAAATGCGGAGGGAACTCCATAAACAAAACATTCATGGGCGAGCTGCAATTGCCAAACCACTAGTGACCGATATTAATGTTCAGTGGTTCAACACCCACAAGTCATGGACTATTGATCAATAGAAGACTTATATGGTTCAATGAATTGAGCTTCACACTGTTCCCAACCACCGGACATTTTTACATGTGGCGAACACCATCCCAAGTTTATGACCAAGACTGTCTTGTGCCAACAGTAAAGCATGGTGGCGGCACAATTATGGTTTGGGAAGCCATATTGGAGGCCCCATCATCACTTTGAAAGGTGGAGTCACTGCCAGCGACTATGTACAAATTTTGGCCAACCATGTACACCCCATGGTGCAGACATTTCCCAAAGACCGCGTCATTTACCAAGACAGTAAGCTCCGATTGACACAGCTGGTGTTGTCAAATCGTGGTTTGACCAGCATGCAAAAAAAGTTTCGCACCACCTTCCCTTGGTGCAGTGTCGCCAGACCTCAATATCAGTGTCAGAAACCATGAAATTAGACTGAGAGCGAAGTACAGTTAAATCACACTTGTTTAATAATAGAAGTAAAAAGAACAAACTTAATCAAAACATAGCCAAAGTTCAGTAACCGGAACGGATAGTCAGCCAAGCCAGAAGTCAGGGATCAATGTAGTGGAACAGCAAGCAGGATCTGGAGCCAGAAGGAATGTCAGCAAAGCAAGTCTTTAAACAGGAACGCAGGAGATGGGTTCTGTGATGTTGACCAAGGTGAAGGCAGAGATCCTTTGGGCTGGATGGCTTAAGTAGGCAGGACTGATGGGCAGGATATCATCAACAGTTGAGTAACTGTGGAGAAATGGGAGCTGGCAATTAGCCGACAGGTGAGCGGCCAGCTCTGAGAAGGAAGGGCTGAGCCCAGCCCTAACATAGAGCCACTATAGTCAAATTGGAGAACAAGGTTCAGGCTCGCCTCTGACATCTCTGCGAGAACTGGAACGATTTTTACATGAAGAGTGGTATCAGAATCCATTATGCACCATCCAAGACTGGTATTTGTCAATTCCCAGAAGAAGTCAGACAGTCTTGAATGCCAAAGGCAGTCCAACATCATATTGGGTATTGATTTTGTTTTTTTTCCTGATGTTTCCATAATTTTGTCCAACCCCTGTATGTCTCTAATTGGGAATAGGACCTGTAACCACCCCTAGACCAATCCCAATAGGGACCAGATCTGGGCAACCACAAACTCATGCTCTAGAAATGTAGCGGCAGTAGAGGCCAACTATAAAGCACTACTTACAGTGGATATAACGAGTCTACTCTCCCGTTAAAATGTCAGGTTTCTGTGATGTAAACTCCATTTAACAACAAACTGAAATCTTTTTTGGGTGGGGAGTAATAATAAAAAACTAAAATATTGTGCTTACATAAGTGTGCACGCCCTCTTGTGTTCAGAATTAAGCAAGCACATTCAAACTCATGTTTAATAGGAGTCAGTACACGCCTGCCATAAAGTGCCTCTAACCCCAAATAAAGTTCATCTGTTCTAGTTGGTCTTTCCTGACATTTTCTTAGTCGCATCCTACAGCAAAAGCCATGGTCCGCAGAGTGCTTCCAAAGCACCAGAGGGATCTCATTGTTAAAAGGTATCAGTCAGGAGAAGGGTAAAAAAGGATTTCCAAGGCATTAGATGTACCATGGAACACAGTGAAGACAGTCAGCAAGTGGAGAAAATGTGGCACAACAGTGACGTCCCTCCAAAATTGATGAAAAGACGAGAAGAAAACTGGTTAGGGAGGCTACCAAGAGGCCTACAGCAACATTAAAGGACCTGCAGAAATATCTGGCAAATACTGGCTGTGTGGTACATGCAAGAACAATCTCCCGTATTCTTCATATGTTTTGGCATTGGGGTAGAGTGGCAAGACTGAAGCCTTTTCTTATGAAGAAAAACATCCAAGCCCGGCTAAATTTTGCAAAAACACATCTGAAGCCTCCCAAAAGCATGTGGGAAAATGTGTTCTGGTCTGATAAAACCAAGCTTGAACATTTTGGTCATAATTCCAAAAGATATGTTTGGCGCAAAAACACTACACATCACCAAAAGAACACCATACCCACAGTGAAGCATGGTGGTGGCAACATCATGCTTTAGGTCTGTTTTTCTTCAGCTGGAACAGGTGCATTAGTCAAGGTAGAGGGAATTTTGACCAGTTCCAAATACCAGTCGATATTGGCACAAAACCTTCAGGCTTCTGCTAGAAAGCTGGTCATGAAGAGGAACTTCATCTTACAGCATGACCCAAAGCATACATCCAAATCAACGAAGGAATGGCTTCACGAGGAGAAGATTAAAGTTGTGGAATGGCCCAGACCTGAATCCGATTGAAAAATCTGTGGGGTGATCTGAAGAGGTCTGTGCACAGGAGATGCCCTCGCAATGTGACAGATTTGGAGTGTTTTTGTAAAGAAGAGTGGGCAAGTCAAAATGTGCCATGCTGTTAGACTCATACCCAAAAAGACTGAGTGTTGTAATAAAATCAAAAGGTGCTTCAACAAAGTATTCATTTTTCTTGTTCAAAGGTTTTTATTGATAGATCAACACGTATCAATTAAAGGTATTTTAGTAGTTACATTTAAATTAAAGAAACAGGTTACGGCATTGTATTAACCACTTGCCACCCGCCGCACGACGATGTACGTCAGCAGAATGGCACGGGCAGGCATAAGGGCCTGCGGCGGTCGGCTGCGTTACAGGAGCGATCCGTGATGAGGGGGAGGCCACCTATTCGTGGCCACCCCCTCGTGATCACTCCTAACGAATTAAATGCTTCCTCTGCCTCTGTAATGTAAACAGCGGCAGGGGAAGTGATGTCATCTTTCCTCGTGAAGCCTTTTCGTTCCAGCTTCCGATGAGGGAAGGCATCAAGTAAGTGCACCAAACACTACACTTACAGTAGAACACTCTAGGCACACATATCACCCCCCTGCACTCCCTGTCACAGTGACACCAATAGCAGTTTTTTTTTTTCTGATTATTGCATTGGTGTCATTTGTGACAGTTATAAGTGGTAGGGCAGTTAGTGGTAGGCCCCTTTTTAGATCTAGGGTACCTAACCCCCCCCCCTAATAAAGGTTTAACTCCGTGATCACCCCCCGTCGCCAGTGTCACTAAGCGATCGTTTTTCTGATCAATGTATTAGTGTCACAGGTGACGCTAGTTAGGGAGGTAAGTATTTAGGTTCGCCGTCAGCTTTTTATAGCGTCAGGTACCCCCATATACTACCTAATAAAGGTTTTAACCCCTGATTGCCCCCTAGTTAACCCTTTCACCAGTGACCACAGTATAACTGTTAAGGGTGACGCTGGTTAGTTAGTTTGTTTTTTATAGTTTCAGGGCACCCGCCGTTTATTACCTAATAAAGGTTTAACCCCCTGATTGCCCGGCGGTGATATAAGTTAAGTTTTAGGGTCAGATAGGGTCTGCGTCGCCCCAGGCAGCATCAGGTTAGTACCAGTACTGCTAACACCCACACATGCAGCATACACCTCCCTTAGTGGTATAGTATCTGAACGGATCAATATCTGATCCGATCAGATCTATGCTAGCGTCCCCAGCAGTTTAGGGTCCCCAAAAACGCGGGATTAGCCCAGATGCCTGCTAGCACCTGCGTTTTGCCCTTCCGCCCAGCCCACCCAAGTGCAGTATCGATCAATCACTGTCACAAAACACTAAACACATAACTGCAGCGTTCGCAGAGTCAGGCCTCATCCCTGCGATCGCTAACAAGTTTTTTGGTAGCGTTTTGATACAGTCGCTCACAGTCTAGGAGCTTTTTTACCTGCGAGTCTCACTAGTGTACCACTAAATTTAGAGCCCAAAATGGCAAATCGAAGGTACGCTAGTGAAGAGGCCTACACGTTTCTGAACATGACAGATAGTGAAGAGGAAGTCACTCATCTGTCAGATTCAGGCTCAGAATACGAACCTGTAGACAGCAGCGGCTCCATGACAGATAGCTCTGACGAGGGAGTTGTGGTCCCTGCCAAGGTCAGGCGTACCAGACCCCAATCTTCTGCTGTTGAGGTACAGGAACCGCAGGGCTCTCGTATGGAGCAGAGAAGTACTAGCGCCGCTATTCCTTCTGGTGAACTGGCAAGCACCAGCGGCCTAGTACACCCTGGTCGTACATCCAGCACTGCAGTAACATGTGGTGGCGTAGCGAGTCCCATAAGTGCAGTTCAAGCTGGTGAGGTGGCAAGCACAAGTAGTGTCCCGCTGCCACCAAGAAGACAAAGACAGGCCCATCATGCCCATTGTGTCCTTCCTTCAGAATTCGCCAATCCTAATAGTGAACCCACCACTTCTGCAGCACCCGTACTTCCCCCATTCACTGGCCAACCCCGGATTCAGGTTGATTTTACATCACTTGATTTCTATTCGCTGTTTTTCCCTGAAGATCTCTATAGATCTATTGTGGACCAAAGCAATTTGTACGCTGGTCAACACATGCCACTATTCCCCAGTCCTCCCTTGCCAGAGATTGGAGACCAATTACGGTCTCCGAATTTAAGACCTTTTTGGGCCTATCCCTCAACATGGGCATAGTTAAAATGAGTATGTTGCGGTCATATTGGTCCACTGACCCAATGTACCATATGCCAGTGTTCTCTGCTTCCATGGCCAGGGCACGATACGAGCAGATTTTGTGGTTCATGCACTTCAACAATTAACTCTGTCATCTTCGTGGAGACCCTGGATACGATCGGCTCTACAAAATTCGGCCCCTCGTAAACCACTTCAACCAACGTTTTGCTAACTTGTTTATTTCCCCATCAAGTTGTCTGCGTTGATGAGTCCCTGATTAAGTTTTCTGGCCGCTTGTCATTCAAACAGTGCCTTCCCAGCAAGCATGCCAAATACGGAGTTAAGATGTATAAGCTCTGTGACAGGGCCACAGGCTATACATGTAGTTTTATGGTTTACGAGGGAAGAAATAGCCACGTAGAGCCGACAAACTGCCCTGACTACATAGGAAGCGCTGGCAAGATTGTGTGGGACTTGGTGTCACCCTTATTCGGAAAGGGGTACCACTTATATGTGGATAATTATGACACAAACGTGCCACTTTTTAGTCACCTTTTTGATCATCAGATTGGAGCATGTGGCACCGTACGATCTAATCGCCGGGGCTTTCCCTAGCGGCTTGTAGATTCCCGTCTTAGGCTGGGGAAGAGAGCCTGCTTGAAGTGTAATAACTTGCTCGCTATGAAGTGGAGGGATAATAAGAGTGTTTTCGTTCTTACCTCCCTTCATGCAGACATGACGGTCCAAATTACTACGGCGACTGGTGTTGTGGAGAAACCCTCTGTGTCCACGAATATTACCAAAATATGGGAGGGGTGGATCTCAACGACCAGTTGTTGGCGCCGTACCTAGTTGCCCGTAAGGCCAGACGCTGGTATAAAAAAGTGTTTGTTTATTTATTTCAATTGGCTTTGCGGAACGCTCATGTGCTATACAGAGCTTCAGGACGGACTGGATCCTTCCTTAAATTCCAGGAAGAGATCGTCAGAGCCTTCTGTTTCCAGACGGTGCTCCACCTCACCATCCCCAACCAAATGCAGTAAGCCGGCTGTATGAGAGGTATTTCCTTATGTCCTCCTGCGTACCCCTACCCAGCGAGCCTCCCAAAGAAAATGTTGTGTCTGAAGAAAGCGTGGATATAGGCGTGACACCCGCTATTATTGTCCCTCCTGTCCTGACAATCCTGGTCTTTGCATTGGTGAATGTTTTGAACGCTACCATACACTAGTGGAGTTTTAGCATAGGTTACAGCATTGCACAGACTAGGAACACTTTCACAGGGTCTCCCAAGATGCCATCGCATTTTGAGAGACCCAAACCTGGAATCGGTTACAGTTACAAAAGATCGTTACAAAAAAAAGTAAAAAATAAAAACAAAAAAATACAAAATAAAAAAACTAAAAATAGTTGTCCCCTCTCTCTCTCTCTCTCTCTCTCTCTCTCTCTCTCTCTCTCTCTCTCTCTCTCTCTCTCTCTCTCTCTCTCTCTCTCTCTCTCTCTCTCTCTCTCTCTCTCTCTCTCTCTCTCTCTCTCTCTTCTCTCTATTGTTCTGCTCTTTTTTACTGTATTCTATTCTGCAATGTTTTATTGTTATGTTTTATCCTGTTTTCTTTTCAGGTATGTAATTTTTTTATACTTTACTGTTTACTGTGTTTTCTTGTTAACCGTTTTTTTGTTTTCAGGTACGCCATTCAGCTGCAGCGCAGATTTTTTTATCTTGACAGCAACAGCGTTTGCTCCCACGATATATAAAGCCTTGACTCCAGCGCTGTCGGAAGTGATTTCACCACCACAGTTAAAAAATAAAATAAAAGAGCATATATGTCGAAGCATGGGGCAGCAGGGGCGGAGGAGTGATTTGCTCCTACCTTTTGGGGTGGAAGCCCCCATGCTTCGGCATATAAAAACGGTGCATGTATGCCCATCATTAGAAGTGGATGGGTGAAGGGAGGTATCCTTATGGTGGGCATGCCCACTGATCAATCTTTTTTTTCGTTCAGCCCACAGGCTGCATGAAAAAAGGTTACAATATATGCCCAACAAGGACCAGCAACGTGCTGGTATGTTGCTGAACTTTGAGTGGTTATACCAGAATGATGCCTATGGGTTTAGGTATTATCTTGGTATCATTCTTTTCAGCCAGCTGTCAGCTTTAATGTAAAAGCAATCCTAGTGGCTAATTGGCCTCTAGACTGCTTTTACAAGCAGTGGTAGGGAATGCCCCCCCCCCCCACCGTCTTCCATGGTTTTCTCTGGCAGCTCCTGTCCCAACATGGAACTTGAGAATGCAGCCGGTGGTTCCGCCAGCTGACCATAGAGCTGATCAGAGACCAGAATGGCTCCAATCATCTCTATGGCCTAAGAAACCGGAAGCTACGAGCATTTCATGACTTAGATTTCGCCGGATATAAACAGCGCCATTGGGAAAGCATTTTATCACACCAAAAAAGAGTACCTGTCACTACCTATTGCTATCATAGGGGATATTTACATTCCCTGAGATAACAATAGAAATGATTAAAAAAATACAAATGAAAGGAACAGTTTAAAAATAAAATAAAAAAGCAAAATAAATAATTAAAAAGAAACCAAAACACTATCCCCCCCTGCTCTTGCGCAAAGGCGAACACAAGCGTCGGTCTGGTGTCATATGTAAACAGCAATTGCACCATGCATGTGAGGTATCACCGCGAAGGTCAGATCGAGGGCAGTAATTTTAGCAGTAGACCTCCTCTGTAAATCTAAAATTGCCGCTGCACGTTTGTGCGCAATTTTAAAGTATGTCGTGTTTGGTATCCATGTACTTGGCCTAAGATCATCTTTTTTATTACATCAAACATTTGGGCAATATAGTGTGTTTTAGTGCATTAAAATTAAAAAAGTGTTTTTTCCAAAAAAGATGCGTTTGAAAAATCGCTGCGCAAATACTGTGTGAAAAAAAAAAATTAAACACCCACCATTTTAATCTGTAGGTCCTCTGCTTTAAAAAAATATATAATGTTTGGGGGTTCAAAGTAATTTTCTTGCAAAAAAAAAATATTTCTTCATGTAAACAAAGTGTCAGAAAGGGCTTTGTCATCAAGTGGTTAGAAGAGTGGGTGATGTGTGACATAAGCTTCTAAATGTTGTGCATAAAATGCCAGGACAGTTTAAACCCCCCCCAAATGACCCCATTTTGGAAAGTAGACACCCCAAGCAATTTTCTGAGAGGCATGTCGAGTCCATGGAATATTTTATATTTTGACACAAGTTGCGGAAAAAAGACAATTTTTTTTTTTTTGCACAAAGTTGTCACTAAATGATATATTGCTCAAACATGCCATGGGCATATGTGAAATTACACCCCAAAATACATTCTGTTGCTTCTCCTGAGTACGGGGATACCACATGTGTGAGATTTTTTGGGAGCCTAGCCGTGTGCGGGACCCCGAAAACCAATCACCGCCTTCAGGCTTTCTAACGGTGTAAATTTTTTATTTCACTCCTCACTTCCTATCACAGTTTCGGAGGCCATGGAATGCCCAGATGGCACAAACCCCCCCCCAAATGACCCCATTTTGGAAAGTAGACACCCCAAGCTATTTGCTGAGAGGTATGGTGAGTATTTTGCAGATTTCGCTTTTTGTCACAAAGTTTTGAAGTTTGAAAAAAGAAAAAAAAATACATTTTTCTTTTCTTTCTTCATTTTCAAAAACAAATGAGAGCTGCAAAATACTCACTGTGCCTCTCAGCAAATAGCTTGGGGTGTCTACTTTCCAAAATGGGGTCATTTGGGGGGGTTTTGTGCCATCTTGGCATTTTGTGGCCTTCAAAACTGTGATAGGTAGTGAAATCAAAAATTTACGCCCTTAGAAATCCTGAAGGTGGTGCTTGGTTTTCGGGGCCCCGTACGCGGCTAGGCTCCCAAAAAATCCCACACATGTGGTATCGCCGTACTCAGGAGAAGCAGCAGAAGTTATTTTGGGGTGTAATTCCACATATGCCCATGGCATGTGTGAGCAATATATCATTAAGTGACAACTTTGTGCAAAAAAAAAAAAGTTTGTCATTTTCCTGCAACTTGTGACAAAATATAAAATATTCCATGGACTCAGCATGCCTCTCATCAAATTGCTTAGGGTGTCTACTTTCCAAAATGGGGTCATTTGGGGGGGGGGGGGGTTTGTGCCATCTTTGCATTTTATGGCCTTCAAAACTGTGATAGGTAGTGAGGAGTGAAAGCAAAAATTTACGCCCTTAGAAAACCTGAAGGCGTTGATTGGTTTTCGGGGCCCTGTACGCGGCTAGGCTCCCAAAAAGTCCCACACATGTGGTATCCCCGTACTCGGGGGAAGCAGCAAAATTTATTTTGGGGTCCAATTCCACATATAACCATGGCATGTGTGAGCAATATATCATTTAGTGACAAATTTTTGTAAATTTTTTTGTCATTATTCAATCACTTGGGACAAAAAAAAAAATATTCAATGAGCTCAACATGCCTCTTAGCAACTTCCTTAGGGTGTCTACTTTCCAAAATGGGGTCATTTGGGGGGGGGGGGTTGTACTGCCCTGCCATTTCAGCACCTCAAGAAATGAGATAGGCAGTCATAAACTAAAAGCTGCGTAAATTCCAGAAAATGTACCCTAGTTTGTAGACGCTATAACTTTTGCACAAACCAATAAATATACACTTATCGACATTTTTTTTACCAAAGACATGTGGCTGAATACATTTTGGCCTAAATGTATGACTAAAATTGAGTTTATTGGATTTTTATTATAACAAAAAGTAGAAAATATCATTTTTTTTTCAAAATTTTCGGTCTTTTTCCGTTTATATTGCAAAAAATAAAAATCATAGAGACAATCAAATATCATCTAAAGAAAGCTCTATTTGTGGGAAGAAAATGACACAAATTTTGTTTGGGTTCAACATTGCATGACCGCGCAATTACCAGTTAAAGCAGCGCAGTGCCAAATTGTAGAAAGTCCTCCGGTCTTTGGCCAGCCAAATGGTCCGGGGCTGAAGTGGTTAATATAACACACAGATAGTAAAATTAATGTTAGATAAGTTCCCTTTTTATCAAAATGATAGTCTTGAGACTGTTTCAATATTAGCTTACATTAATATTTAGGGGATCATTATCAGTTAATGAAAGAAAATTAGGTCTATTTGTGTTCTTATCTGTGTTAAACATTTGAATAAAATATATGTATCAAACCACTAAGTGTGATATTTTAAATATATTCAATATCATATAGTTTTATCATTGTTGCATATAAAATTGTGAGTTACCATGAGTGGAGTACCTGGTGGTCAAAGTTTATAGGTAAACAATGTGTGATCCATGGTTTCCATAGACCTTTATAGCCTTTTCTTTATCTAGGGCTTCCATTTTTGCATGCAACAATGACCGATTCATTCTGTGCTTTGTTTCTGCTATGTTTAGTAAGGAAGTTTTCCATGCTTTAGTTATTGTCTGTTTCCCGGCCGTCATAAGCTGTATGAATAGCTTGAATTGTTTGAGTCATGTAATCAGGTTTTATATTTAAAAGTGCAATTTCTGGATCTGGTATTGTTGTTTCAAACATTTCTGAAGCGAGTAAAAAAAGCAGAATTTTTTTATAATAGAACAATTCCACCACATGTGTGTATGTATGTATGTATGTGTGTATATATATATATATATATATATATATATATATATATATATATATATATGTGTGTGTGTGTGTGTGTGTGTGTGTGTGTGTGTGTGTGTGTGTGTGTGTGTGTGTGTATGTATGTATACATACAAGCCCGAAAAGATCTGGGATAAGTCCATGCTGGATAGAAAGCTGGGTTTTTGAGAAAAGATAGAAGTGGATTATGTTTGGATTGCAGACCATGAGAGTTTGAGTCTATCCCAGATAGTGTTAGAATGTTTAGTGATTGTGTTTTTTAAAGTTTTACGATCTACGGGACATAACCATAAAATATTGTGTATGGAGAGAGGGTCACAATCTATTGCTTCAATGGTAACCCACAGGGGAATCTCAGTTTTGGAGTGATATTTTATGGATTGTGCTAGTTGAGTGGCTTTATAATATAATTAAATGTTTGGAAATCCTAGGCCACCATGGATTTTGGGAAGAAATAAGGTTTCTCTAGATATTCGTGGTTTGAGTTTCCCCCAAGTAAATATTTATACATTTTTGTTGTATTATTTTAAGGAAATAGGCAGGGATGTGTATTGGAAGAACTCTGAAAAGGTATAGGAATTTAGGAAGTATGGCCATCTTTATTATATTTTCCAAACCCATGAAGTCTGTATAGATGACTACTTTAAAAGCAAGTTTGTAGTTAATTTTAGTAAAGAAGGATAGTTGGCGCAAAATAAGGAATGTTATGTGTAGCCCATTTAAAGGGTAATGATTCTTGTACAATTCATTTTTCTGCAGTGGTTAATGAGATGTTCAGTGCTGTAGATTTTTGAGTATTAACCGTAAGGCCTGAGATGATCGAATAGTTTTTTAATATATTCATGAGGTTAGGAGCTGAAATTTGAGGTAAAGATAAAAATAGAAGGAGGTCATCCGCAAATAAACATATCTTGTGGTGACAACCTCCCATTTCTATGCCTGGTATAGCAGGTTCCATTCTTATTCTCTGTGCTAAAGGCTCAATAAGCAAAGCAAATAATAAAGGTGAGAGCAGGCATCCTTGACATGTGCCCCTTTCTATGTTGAATGTTTCAGATTTGTAACCTGCATATTTAATGTACGCTTTAGGTTTGCAGTAAAGTGCTGAGATCCATTGTAAGAAAAGGGGGTCGAATCCCCATTTACTAAGAGTATAGTGCACATAGGACCATGAATTGCATCAAATGCCTTTTTTCATTTCTAATGTAAGGAAACAGGCTGGGTTGCGACATATTTTCGCAGCATGTGATAGAAGGGTGGCACGTCTAATATGATCACGTGCTTGTCGGATAGGGATGAATCCTGCTTGGTCTTTATGTATAATTTTACCAATGAAGGTATTAAGTCTAGTAGCAAGGATTTTGGCTAATATTTTAATATCTACATTTAGTAAAGAGATAGGACGATAGTTCGAACAGATGCTATCGTCCGAGTTTGGTTTGGGAAGCATACAAATAATTGACGTTTGTTTCCTGTCTAAATGAGTGACCTGATAGTATAGAGTTGAAGGCATCAGTTAAGGTGGGTGACAATGTTTCAATATATGTACGATAATACAGGAAAATCCATCAGGGCCAGGTCTTTTGTTTATTTTCAGTGTTTTGATAGCACTGGACACCTCTTCAACCGATACAGGTTTCTCTAGTAGCTCTAACAGTGTTGTGGATAATGGGAGGAGGGAATTGTGGTAAAAGAACTCATCTGCTTTGGCTGTATCCAGCTCAGTGCTAGAAGAATATAAAGTGTTTAAATGTGTTTTAAACTTTTGACGTATTTTCCTTGGGTTATTTGAGTATACATCTTTAGATATTTTGAGGCGAATAGGTTGCCAGGGGTGGGTAGTGGGGTCCCCCAGGGTTCTGTGCTGGGACCAATCCTATTTAATTTGTTCATAAACAACCTGGAGGATGGGGTAAACAGTTCAGTCTCTGTATTTGCAGACGATACTAAGCTAAGCAGGGCAATAACTTCTCCGCAGGATGTGGAAACCTTACAAAAAGATCTGAACAAATTAATGGGATGGGCAACTACATGGCAAATGAGGTTAAATGTAGAAAAATGTAAAATAATGCATTTGCGTGGCAAAAATATGAATGCAATCTATACACTGGGGGGAGAACCTCTGGGGGAATCTAGGATGGAAAAGGACCTGGGGGTCCTGGTAGATGCTAGGCTTAGCAATGGTATGCAATGCCAAGCTGCTGCTAACAAAGCAAACAGAATATTGGCATGTATTAAAAAGGGGATCAACTCCAAAGATAAAACGTTAATTCTCCCGCTCTACAAGACTCTGGTCTGGCCGCACCTAGAGTATGCTGTCCTGTTCTGGGCACCAGTCCTCAGGAAGGATGTACTGGAAATGGAGCGAGTACAAAGAAGGGCAACAAAGCTAATAAAGGGTCTGGAGGATATTGATTATGAGGAAAGGTTGCGAGCACTGAACTTATTCTCTCTGTAGAAGAGACGCTTGAGAGGGGATATGATTTCAATATACAAATACCATACTGGTGACCCCACAATAGGGATAAAACTTTTTCGCAGAAGGGAGTTTAACAAGACTTGTGGCCACTCATTTAAAATTAGAAGAAAAGAGGTTTAACCTTAACCACTTCAGCCCCGGACAAAACACGACATGCTTTAAAATTGCGCACAAACATGCAGCAGCGACAAACTACATACATTTTTAAAAGCCTTTACAGGTTACCACTTTAGATTTACTCAGGAGGTCTACTGCTAAAATTACTGCCCTCGATCTGACCTTCGCGGTGATACCTCACATGCATGGTGCAATTGCTGTTTACATTTGATGCCAGACTGATGCTTGCGTTTGCCTTTGCGCAAGAGCAGGGACGGACATGGGTGCTTTTATTTATTTTTTAATTGCAGCACAGTGGTGTAGTGGATAGCACTTTTGCCTAGCAGTAAGAAGGGTCGCTGGTTCGAATCCCAACCACAACACTACCTGCATGGAGTTTGCATGTTCTCCCTGTGCCTGCGTGGGTTTCCTCCCGGTACTCCGGTTTCCTCCCACACTCCAAAGACATGCTGGTAGGTTAATTGGATCCTGTCTAAATTGTCCCTAGTATGTATGAATGTGAGTTAGGGACCTTAGATTGTAAGCTCTTTGAGGGTAGGGACTGATGTGAATGTACAATGTATATGTAAAGCGCTGCGTAAATTGAGGGCGCTATATAAGTACCTGAAATAAATAAATAAAAATAAAGTACATTATTTTGCTTTTTTATTTTATTTTTAAACTGTTCCTTTCATTTTTTTTTATTTTTATTGTTATCTCAGGGAATGTAAATTGGGTATGCCCACCCACTTCCAATGATGGGCATACATGCACCATTTTGTTTAACTGTGGTGGTGAAATCACCTCCTACAGCGTTGGAGTCACGGCTTTATGTATCATGGGAGCAAACGCTGTTGCTGTCAAGATAAATAAATCTGCGCTGCAGCTGAATGGCGTACATGCTAAGCAAATGATGGTTAACAATAAAACAAAGTAACATTACAGTATAACAGTAAGACTTAGCATACCTGCAAAGCAAATACAAAAAAATAGTAAAAAATAAAACATTTTTTAACGCAACCGGTGCCTAAAATATATATATGCCGAAGCATGGGGGCATCCGCCCCAAAAGTTAGGAGCAAATCGCTCCTCCACCCCTGCTGCCCCCCCATGCTTCGGCATATATGCACCTTTTTTTAACTGTGGTGGTGAAATCACCTCTGACAGCGCTGGAGTCACAGCTTTCACGGCTTTATGTATCGTGGGAGCAAACGCTGTTGCTGCCAAGATAAATCCCCGCTGCAGCTGAATGGCGTACCTGCAAACAAAAAAATGGTTAAAAATAAAACTTTGCAGAATAGAATACAGTAAAAAAGAGCAGAACAGTAGAGAGAGAGAACAATAAAATGACAACTATTTTTGATTTTTTGATTTTATATTTTTTTGTGTTTAACTTTTTTTTTTTTTACACTTTTATTTGTAACTGTAACGGTTCGGTTCCAGGTTCAGGTCTCTCTAAATGCGATGGGATCTTGGGAGACCCTGTGAAAGTGTGTCCTGGTCTGTGCAGTGCTGTACCCTACGCTAATACTCCACTAGTGTATGGTAGCATTCAAAATATTCACCAATGGAAAGACCAGGATTGGCAGGACAGGAGGGACAAAAATAGCGGGTGTCACACCTATATCCGCACATTCTAAAGACACCACATTTCCTTTGGGAGGCTCGTTGGGTAGGGGTACTCGGGAGGACATACGGAAAATGCCTCTCGTGCAGCTGGCTTACTGCATTTGGATTGGGAAGGTGAGGTGGAGCACCGTCTGGAAACAGAAGGGCTCCGACATTCTCTTCCTGGAATTTAAGGAAGGATCCAGTCCGTCCTGAAGCTCTGTATAGCACATGAGCGTTCAGCAAAGCCAATTGAAATAAGTATAGAGACACTTTCTTGTACCAGCGTCTGGCCTTATGGGCAATTGGGTATGGCGCCAACAACTGGTCGTTGAGGTCCACCCCTCCCATGTTAAGGTTGTATTTGTGGACACTGAGGGGTTTCTCCACAACACCAGTCGCCGTAGGAATTTGGACCGTCGTGTCTGCATGAAGGGAGGACAGAAAGAAAACATTCTTATTATCCCTCCACTTCACAGAGAGCAAATTATTACACTTGAAGCAGGCTCTCTCCCCCAGCCTAAGGCTGGAATCTACAAGCCCCTGGGGTAAGCCCCGGCGATTAGGTCGCACGGTGCCACATGCGCCAATCTGATCAGACGAGTGACTAAAAAGTGGCACACTCGTGTAATAATTGTCCACATACAAATGGTACCCCTTTCCGAATAAGGGTGACAACAAGTCCCACACAATCTTACCAGTGCTCCCTATGTAGTCTGCGCAGTTCTCTGGCTCTACAGTTCTCCGGCTCCCTTCCCTCGTAAACCATAAAACTACATGTATAGCCTGTGGCCCTGTCACAGAGCTTATACATCTTGACCTCGTATCTGGCACGCTTGCTGGGAAGATACTGTTTGAAAGACAAGCTGCCAGGAAACGTAATCAGGGACTCATCAATGCAGACAACTTGATGGGAAGTAAACAAGGCTGCAAAACGTTCGTTGAAGTGGTTTACGAGGGGCCGAATTTTGTAGAGCCAATCGTATCCAGGGTCTCCACGAGGACAACAGAGTTTATTGTTGTTGAAGTGCATGAACCGCAAGATCTGCTTGTATCATGGCCTGGCCATGGAGGCAGAGAACACGGGCATATGGTGAATTGGGTCAGTGGACCAATATGACCTCAACTCACTCTTTTTAGTTATGCCCATGTCGAGGGATAGGCCCAGAAAGGTCTTAAATTCAGAAACCGTAATTGGTTTCCAATCTCTGGCAGGGGAGGACTGGGGATTAGCGACGATGTATTGACCAGCATACAAATTGCTTTGGTCCACAATAGATCTATAGAGATCTTCGGTGACAAACAGCAAATAAAAATCAAGTGACGTAAAATCATCTGTTTTCACCTGAATTCCGGGTGGGCCAGTGAATGGGGGAAGTACGGGTGCTGCAGAAGTGGTGGGTTCCCAATTAGGATTGGTGAATTCTGCAGGAAGGACACTGAGCACGACGGGCCTGTCTTTGTCTTCTTGGTGGCAGCGGAACACTACTTGTGCTTGCCACCTCGCCAGCTTGAACTGCACGTATGGGACTTGCCACGTCACCACGTGATACTGCAGTGCTGGATGTACGACCAGGGTGTACTAGGCCCCTGGTGCTTGCCAGTTCACCAGAAGGATGAGTGGCACTAGTACTTCTCTGCTCCATACGAGAGCCCTTCCGTTCTTGCACCTCAACAACAGCAGAAGAAGATTGGGGTCGCTAGTATAGATCTGATCAGATATTGATTCGTTCAGATACTATACCACTAAGGGAGGTGTATGCTGCGTGCGAGGGTGTTAGCGCTACTGGCACTAATCTGACACTGCCTGGGGCGACGCAGAACCTAACTGACCCTAAAACCTAACATATCACTCACCAGGCGATCAGGGGGTTAAACCATTATTGGGTAATAAACGGCGGGTATGCAGTGATCAGTAAAAAAATAAACACTGCAATCGGTGATACTGTGACTGGAGGTACAGGGGGTGTTCGGGGGGTGTTTTATGTGCCTATATGTACTGGTGTTAGTGTAGTGTTGGTGCAAGTCACATGGATATCTTCTCTCCTCGGGCACCGGAATGAAAAGGCTCCACGGGGAGAGATGACATCACTTCCTCTGTTTCTTTTTACAGTTCAGAAGCAGAGGAAGCTTATCATTCATCAGGAGCGATCGCGAGGGGGTGGCCATGAATCAGTGGCCTCCCCCTCAGGACGGATCGCTCCTGCAACAAAGCCGACCGCCGCAGGCACCGGGGGGGGGGGGGGCGATCATGCCCGCTGGGAGGCAGGGATGTACAGGTGCCCCCATATGCCTCCCCGTGCCATTCTGTCGTCGTGCAGTGGTCGACAAGTGGTTAAACTACATAGAGGGCTCTTTACTGTAAGAGCGGCAATGATGTGGAATTCCCTTCCACAGGAGGTGGTCTCAGCGGGGAGCATCTTTAGTTTCAAGAAACTATTAGATAAGCACCTGAACGACCACAACATACAGGGATATACAAGGTAATACTGTGACATATAATCACACACATAGGTTGGACTTGATGGACTTGTGTCTTTTTTCAAGCTCACCTATTATGTAACTATGTAAGGTTTAGTGGGAGAGTTGTGAGATTTGAGCATGCGGGCTAATATAGTTTCTGGTTTATTAGCTTTCATGTAAAAATTGTGGCGTGATCAATTGATAATTTTTTTTCTGCTGATTCTGTGAGAAACAGGTCAAATTCAAGTTTAGCCTTATCCAATTTCAATTGTAACAAAGGGGAAGGATTGGATTAAAATGCCATGTAGCAAGTGTTAAAGTTTTTCTAATTTGTTATATAAAGCTCTACGTTCTCGATTAAATAGAGCCGCTTGTCTCATACATATACCACGTAAAACTGGTTTGTGAGCTTCCCACAGAGTGAGCGGGGGATATATCAGGGGGGGTATAGTTGTCTAAAATGTATTCTTTCAGTGCAAGTTCAATATTTTAAGTTTGTGTTGGGTTTTTAAGTAAGTAATCTCTAAGAAGCCAAGTCGGATCATGTGCTTTTGGAATGGTAGAGGCTATAGTGGTAAGTAATGCACTATGATCCAACCATGGAATTGGTAAAATTTTGGATGTTAGGATTTCAGGCACCATATCTGTAGTTGGGAATATGTGGTCTATTCGTGAGAATGAGCGATGGGGATGTGAATAATGGGTAAATTATCTTTTAGTTTTATTCAGTTCTCGCCAGGAGTCTACTAAATTATGTTTTGTAATAAGTTGTGAAAAAGAGTGTCTATTAGGGACATTCAAGAAAGTATTAATTTTAAGGGTGTGCACACTTATGCAACCATATTTTATTTTTTTATTTTTACTTCCCTTCACCTAAAAGATTTCAGTTTGTTGTTCAACTGAGTTGTACAGTTTATAGGTCACAATAAAGGTGGAAAAAGTTCTCAGATGATTTATCATTGTCTCATTTTTTTTTTACATCACAGAAACCTGACATTTTAACAGGGGTGTGTAGACTTTTTATATTCCCTGCTGATGGTACATAGTCCCAAGTAAACTGCTATCAGGGTTGCCCTGAAATTGGATCCTCCTTCCATATTTGGTTCTTGCCTGGTGGCCCAATGTTTTTGACAGCAAATACATCAACTTCTTCACACTCTTCCGTCCAGCTCCTGCATTAAACCCTCCTGAGACCTTGTTAAACTGTAAACCCAAGGGACTTTCTAAGTCCCATTTCCTCCTTGTGACTCTCATCCTCCCAGCTGCAAAACAAGCTGTGGCAAAAGGCTGGTTGTCACCACTTATTTCTCTCTCAGACTTAGAGCCTGAGTACATTGGACTCTGATTAAGGAAAAGCTGACGGCATGGCTACAGAACACTATGCCCGCATTTTGGCAAATCTGGGACTCCTGGATTATGCATTGCCTCCCGAGAATTTTTGACTGCACACTATTGGGTCTGTGATGACGTAACCCTTGAAAAGTGCTACTTATACACAATCACCCCTGTTTGACTCTCTCCTTACCCCCCCCCCCCCCCTCAAACCTGTACCTCTTCTCCTAACCTTCCCTTTTTTTTTCCTCTTCTACTTTTTTTTAGCCCTATCTACACTCAAACTCGTATGCAATTGGGGTAAATGTCTTTCTAAATTTGAACATTTATACGCTTGATTCCACCGCCAAATCCGATGGCTTGTACACATGCTTGTATACCTCGCTAATAGTGAATCCTGTGCTTCTTGTATGTTCACCTTCAAACTTTGTACTTTTTAGTGTGGTAACGATACTTTGTACTTTCTAGAATGTTACACCTAATGATCTTACCATTTTGAAAAATGAAAATGTAAAAAGAAAAATATTGAACAAGTAAAACATTACAGGGATTTCAATACTTCTTCCCTTGTCCAAAACTTTAAAAAAATGTTGACAGGTGTGCTTTACCTTTTTGTGCTCTTTGCAAGTTCTCTCCTCCCCTTTTCTCAATCTAGTGAGACACTGCTGACGTTGCTGTACAAGCCTTTGAATGAATCCTTTAAAAAATATAGACTGCGCTACCTTTTTTAATTTTTTTTTTTTGATGCAGAGCTTTCTTTTGGTCATATTTAATAACCATAGTAAAAATTAACTGCACTGGAACATAGCAAATAAAAGGACAGTATGAAAAACCCTGAACATACCTCTTTTAGGAAAGTAGACAACCCAAAAGATCTGATAATTATTATTTTTTGGCTTCAAAAAAAATAAACATGCAGCAATTGATGGGGGTCAAAACGTGGAGCTTGGTACACTTAATACATTAAAGCAGTTGTAAACCCTTGCATATACCCTTTGCCTGACTGGTCTCAGGTGATACACACAGATACACACAGATGGATCAGATCCTTATACAGAAGTTGTACATGTTTATCTGCAGTCTTCTCTTCTTTTGTCTGAGAGTTCAGAAAAAGGGGGTGGAGAGCTGAAGTTACTCTCTGCAGAGCCCATTGAGGAGTGCTCTCAGCTGATTGGAGAGAAGGGACACACCCCCCTCCATAAAGCACATAGGAACAGAGCTGAGGCTGTCAATCAGCTGGAGGTCCATCCCCTGTCACCATTCGTCTCTTCGTGTCAGGAAAACCTGTCAGAAGTGATATATGCAGATAGCAGAGGAACGAAGCAGCTGACAAAAGTGACACTTATTTCTCTTGAGACAAGTACACACTATAGATGGATATGCTTTGTTCATATTTCATGTCTGAGGTGTACAACCAATTTTTTTAGGTCATACACCAAGAGGTGAAGGGTCAATGTACAGGTCACATACAGTCGGACAAGATAAAGGGGTTAATGTGCAGGATAAGGGAAGTGAGGAGGGATTAATATATGTCAAATCAGAGACAGAATGAAGCTGACTTGTAGAGGGGTTGATAATAGTATTTTTTATTGGCTGCGCTCACAGTACAGCTCCCCTTCTAGCCCCTAGCATTGGACATGTACTGTGAGCGCACCAAAAAAAAAAGTTTTAAATTTTTAGCCAGCTGTCAGGAGTAAGGATGAGCTCCTGCGTGTTTGCACAGCCCACGTGCAGAGCCCGCCTGGAAGTCTGCGCTGCGCTAATCACAGGCAGGGAGACATTGTCCCGATGCACAGCTGCAGAGATCAGGAAATGTCTCACTGCCTGTGATTAGCTCAGCGCAGTGCCGACTTCCTAGCAGGCTCTGCACGTGGGCTGTGCGAACACGCCAGAGCTCATCCTTAGGAGTATGCCACCTGTCTATGTATAAGTGATGGATGGCAGGTAGCTTTGCTAAAATTAAATAGTAACAAGAATTTTGTTTTGTTTTTTTTTTACACTCTGCAGCATGCTCTTACTAAAGACAGGTGTATGATCTTCAGTATTGACTATTACTTGTGAACCTAGATTAATATTTATTTATTTTCCTTTACAGGCACAGAATTTGAAGATACAGATTCAGAGTGTGAGGTGAAAATTGAAACAAAGCCATCAGCTACTTTAAAATTTGCCAACTCAAATGTAGCAAATTCTACAATATCAGTAGTTTCATCAGAAGATAAATCTAGTCTTTCTGAGAAAGGAAAGATGATGAACAAGGCACGCAAATATAAAAAATTTAAATTCACAAAAGATCACAGCCAGGAACTCCGAGCTGAGGCTAGTGATGATGACCTTTGGAGCCGCCGCCGAAGTGAACGTATATTTCTACATGGGTCTGTCAGTTGTCCATCTATGCTTTCTGATGTGAATGCAATGACCAGCTCTGTGCCTAAAGCTATGCGCTATAGCAAAGTGACAAGCTCCAAGAAGGGGAAAGAACAAAAAGAAAAGGTAGGCATGGTAGACCTGTTTTCATTGCAATATATAAAAGTAATTTAATTGTCCGTTGAGGGATGTGTGGGCAGCTGCCTTCAGGAGGTGAACACAGCTCACTAAAAAGTGGTCATGCCTCAGTTTTTGCTGGTGTCTTGGGAGGATGGACGCTTTCTCCTCAGCTGAAGAACATTCTACATGTTTTTTGTTTTTATTTTTTTTTATTTTCCAGTCATATTCTTATTATTCTGTAATTTATGGATGCTTTTCTCTTCAATCAACACTTTTACTAAAGCAGTCTTACATCCAAAAGCAAACAATTATTCTAGCGCAGCTTACTAAGACCAGCTGTTCTGCAGATATATCAGTTACAGGTTTGAGACAAACCATTTACCACTGACGGGGTGCTTACAATTATCAGGTTTTTTTTTAAGACCTTTATCTCAAAAAGAAAAAACTGCTGTTGAAACTGCTTATAAAAAGTGTGAGCTGGAGTTTGGCTTTAATTTGTCATTGTATCTAAATCTACTAGTCAGTCTAACACTCTTCTACCCCCAAATTAACAGTGCTGATGTCCAAAAGTGCCCTTGTGCTCCTTCATCCAGAGTGGGGGCACTCTAATGCAGGAGGTATGTTACTACCCAGATCACCAGGTGAAAACAGGAGGAAAAGCCTAAAAACACTAATGCAGCCACCACATCATCACCACATCTAATGATTATTAAGCTGTAATATATTACATTTTTGTTTTTGGGTTTAAAATTGTTTTAAGCTGCTTGAGCTAGTTTCTACACATCAACTATCTGGATTGACTAATAATCAGCACTGTAATGAAGACTCTACATGGACCACTCTTGACCAAAGATTGCAGGGCCTGCTTAAAATGTGACCCTTGAATTGATTGTGGCGTAGGTGGTGTACTGGTTTGTTAGCCACAGAGTGTTTTACAGGTCCAGAGCCATGTTTAGAAACTGGATCCTCTAGATGCAGGGCACTCTCCAGTTTTAAAGCAATGATGCAACCTCTAGTGTCTCCCTCTCACACGAATATCTTAGTAAGTGGTATCTGCATTAAGCTCTGCATGTGGTAATAGGAAAAAAAAAAAAAAGGGTACGTGGTAAGGAGACGGTGTGAGAGAAGGGGATGTGTGTGGGACAGGAGGCCACACTCTGCATCACTGTTTTTGTTGATGTTTTGACTGGCTGGAGTTATCAGTAGGGCTTAGAGGGCTGCTCAGATGGAACATTTAAGAAACCCAGGCCTTAAGAGGCACATTAGAGGACTGCAAATACAATAAGGGTTTTAGTGCGCATAGTCGCATTGAAAAAACAAAGCGGCGCTTTGGAGTTTATATAGCATAGAGTCCAGACAGGATAGCAGAGCTACAGTTGTGCTTTAAAGTTTGCATACCCTGGCAGAAATCGTGAAAGTGTGGCATTATTATTGAAAATATGACTAACCGTGTCAAAAAACTGTCTTTTATTTAGGCATAGTGATCATATGAAGCCATTTATTATCACATAGTTGTTTGGCTCCTTTTAAAATCGTAATAACAGAAATCACCCAAATGTCCTTGATCAAAAGTGTATATACTCTGGAATGTTTGGCCTTGGTACAGACACACAAGGTGACACACACACAGGCATTTAAAGGTTCATTTCCCATATCTGTGGCTTTTTAAATTGCAATTCGTGTCTGTATAAATTAGTCAATGAGTTTGTTAGATTTCACGTGGATGCACTGAGCAGGCTAGATACTGAGCCATGGGGTGCAGAAAAGAATTGTCAAAAGACCTGCGTTACAAAGTAATAGAACTATATAAAGATGGAAAAGGATATATAAAGTTATCCAAAGCCTTGAATATGCCAGTCAATACTGTTCAACCATTTCTAAGAAGTGGAAAATTCAGGGATCTCTTTATACCAAGCCAAGGTCAGGTAGACCAAGAAAAACTGCAGCCAGAACTACCAGAAGAATTTTTCGGGTATAAAGAAAAACCCACAGGTAACCTCAGGAGAAATACAGGAATGGAAAAAGATGGTGTGGTTGTTTCAAGGAGCATAATACGTCAATACTTGAACAAAATCGAGGGGCATGGTTGAGTTTCCAGAAAGAAACCTTTATTGTGCCAATGCAACAAAAAAGCCCAAGTACAATATGCCCAACACCACCTTAACTCGCCGCACAGTTTTTGCCATACTAATCTGGAGCAACGAGATCAAAATAGAGCTTTATTGTCACAACTATAAGCACTATGTTTGGAGAAGGGTCAACAAGACCTATAGCGACAAGAATACTATCGCCACCCCTATGCCCCCGTCAATGTGTGCTGGGGCTCCTCTCACTGAAGCCGAAAAATACCTAAATATATTAATGCAAGAAACATTATTCCTTGCTAGGCTACAGATTGCCAAGACCTGGATGAGGGAGGTCCCCCCCCCCCACAATACAACAATGGATCAGTGCTGTTAACACACTTCCTTACAAAAAATTAATTTACACCCATAGGGGCTGCCCCGCCAAGTACCACAAAATTTGGGATAGATGGCTGGAGGACGCCTCCACCTGCGATGCAGTGGACTAGCCGGTCCTCTTGGTTGTCCCACGGGCCACTCACTGGTCCCCCACCCTTCCTCCTAAATGACAATGCAGTAGGTTGATACATGACAAAATGTACTATGTAAACCTTCTTACCAACTCAGGTAATACCTTTATGTATGTCAATTGGATTGATTCATAATTGTAGTGCCTGTTGCACCATACACCTGTATGTTCATATATTTTTTTACGCTCAAACGTTTTTTGATTAAAAAAAAAGAATACTATCGCCACTGTGAAGCATAGTGGTGGCTCACTGATGTTTTGGGGGTTATGTGAGCTCTAGGCGCGGGAATCTTTTCAAAATTGATGGCAAGTTTAATGCAGCATCTTATCAGAAAATACTGATGTTGCATTCTTCTCCATGAAAGCTGCGCATGGGACGCACTTGGACTTTCCAACATGACAATGACACTAAGCACAAGGTCAAGTTGACCATCCAGTCGTTACACCTGAAAAAGGTAAAGGTTCTGGAGTGGCCATCAGTCTCCTGACCTTTAAAGTGTTTGTTAACCCATTTGTATAAGACTATGCCAGCCCCTCTATTAGAGGCTGGCATAGCACACTATGTACTTTTAATTTTAAAATATGAGCAGTCTAAATACCGAATTTCAGCTGTCTTCATGCCAGTTACATGACTCACGGCCGCTTTACAGCTCCAATGGATGTCTTCTGTGGGAGGGACCATGATCTCCTTTCTTACGTCAGCCGGGGAGATCACTTGACCACTCGTCTCCTACGCAGAAGCTCTGTCTCATAGCTGTAAAGCGGCCCCAAGTCACGTGACCGGCCAGAAGACCTTTAAAATGAAGTACATAGTGTGCTATGCCAGCCTCTAATAGAGGGGCTAGCAGTGACCATTATAGGCTTTTATGTTTGTCAAAAGTTAATTACTGCGCTATCTGTAAACCGCTCAGTGATGATTACAAAAGTGATATTAGTAAAATAAACTTCTGCAACTTCATGTGAGACATACACAATCAATAGACTTAAGTAAAAATAAGCTGCGCTGAATTAAAGTTTGATAATGTGACATGTGAACCATTAAAACATGCATATAAGTCAAAAACAAAGCTTTAAACCCCCCTAAGTGTTCAATTTGCTCTTATGTGTCTCTGAAGAAAGAATGTTCTTTAACATAAAATATTAGAGCAACAATCTATGTGCGATTCTTCAACAGATTCATCCACGGTGACATATGATACCCAAGAAGAAGTGAGAGGGTAAGATAGGAAAGGTCCTCCACCTTTAAAATCACTGCCGCTTACCAGCTACATAGATCTCTTGGTAAGGAGATCAAAAAACGCCTGTGGCTTGTTCCCCAGCCACGGGTCTCTGTGCTTAGCAGCAAATATCCCAGATTCCTCCTCCCTGGATGTCTCCAGTGTATGCCAACAGTCAATTAGTCCCCATGTAAAGATAAAAATGCTTCCATAGTGTAAATCCTTTAAAACGTTTATTAGTTAAAAGACAAGGTTGCACTTACAATTTCCGTAGATAAAAATAGCGCGTCAAAAGATAGTCGATGGCTGCCCTTTGCACTAGGGACATTGCGTTAACTTAGTGACATCAGCACGCTGCTCCTCCCTATGCCGTTTAGTCACAGATGACGTCATCCTGGGGCACTACTTTAATAGTAGTAGCAGCGGGGTGGAGACACAGACACAGCTGACAGGCAGGAAGGAGGGGGGAGAGGAGAGCAGGGCAGTGCAGTGTATGACACAGGGACGTACTTTGACCACGGTGATCAGGGCTGAGCAGCCCTGATTTTCGTGGTCAGAATAGAGGGGGCATACAGGAAGTGGCAGATTCAGGTTTTTTTTTTACAGTTTAAAGGGGGGGAAGATTACACAACACAAGCGCTGTGCTGTGTATTCTGCTCTAAGGGACCAGGATCTGTATATTTTTTTGGGGGGTTAACAAACGCTTTAGTTTTATCAAGCCACTCTGGGGAGATCTCAAATGTGCAGTTCATGCAAGAGGATTAAAGACTTTGCATTACCTTGAGGTGTTTTGCCAAGATGAATGGCCAGCTATACCACCTGCAAGAATTTGGGGCCTCATAGACGACTATTATAAAAGACTACACACTGTCATTGATGCTAAAGGGGTAATGCACAGTATTAAGATCTAAGGGTATGCAGTCTTTTGAACAGGGGTCATTTCATTTGTTTACTTGTTTGTCATGCTTTGGCACGATTGTGCCATTCGGTTATGACCTACAGTTGAATATGAATCCCATAAGAAATAAAAGAAATGTGTGTTTGCCTGCTCACTCTTGTTTTCTGTACATACTGTATATTGCCAATTATCCAAAGGTATGCAAACATTTGAGCACAACTGTATTTGGGGGTGTTGGAGATAGTTGTCCCAGTGATGTGTCAACATCTGCTAGATCTTTTTCCACAGTAACTTAATACGTGGGCAATCCCACCATGTTTGTAGCATTGTGCACAGGGAGGAATTTCAGCACCAGCAAGTAGAATGGGGCATTAGGAAAGAACTATTTTTGGCATGCGGACGATTCTATAGATTAGTGAACATTAAACAGATGGGCCCAAAAAAATGTATTCACACTTCAACATGAAAATAAAAATATATAAATATATTTATATAAACATCAAAGGGTAGCTATAAGTCATGTTTGAATTATGCAATCACATTGGGTGCTCAAAGTGGTCACGATTAGCATCCAGACACTTTTGATTTTGGCAAACTACTGCATAAATAAAACTGAGTGCCCATAGGAATTGCACTGTATGATGATTCAATTTCTTCCCAAAGTGCAGTCGGTGTAGGTGGTTTTCTATGGCACACCACATCCTGTGTGCAACTACTGACCTCTTTAGGGGAAACCTAATACTACACATTGCTGCCCTAATTCAATTTGGGTTTTAAAAAAGGGCATAGATAATGGTTGAGGTGTGTATACATTTTTTGGGCCCCTCTGTATATCCCTTTTCCTGGGCTGCTGTAGATTTTTAGTTTATGGGTAAGGGCACATACCTTGTCCTTAAGGCTAAAAAGGACAGTAGTTTGAGTGTAGCTGGTCAGTCGGGAGGAGCAAGATGAGAGAAAACACGGGAGTTCTGAAGATATGTGATTTTTTTTTTTTTTTTTTTCTGTGGTGGCCCATAGTTTGTTTTCTTGGAAGCGGGGATGCAGTCCAGTATCTGAGTAAGAAGACATGCCTGATGATAGAACTCAATAATTGAAGGTAGTTAAAGGCCAACGATACTTTTTTAGCATGCTACACCCTTATTTATGGAGCAACATTTTGCTAAGCACAAACCTCTTGGGTGTATTGCCTTGCAGGCTCCTGTGTAAAAAATAAATGCACATTTTACTTTTCCTGCAAAAATGTTTACATTTATTATGTTTTTAACCACTTGTTGACCAGCTCACGTAGATATACCTTGGCAGCGCTGAGCGAATCGCCGTACCTGTGCAGCAGCTCACTCTCGCTAGCGCTGCACACTGTGGGAGCCTGCCCTCTGGTCGGGTGGACTCTATGTCCGCCAGCGACCCGTGATCGCCTAGTATGGAGGCAGAACAGGGATTTGCCAGTGTAAACAATACAGATCCTCGTTCTGACAGGGGACATGTCGGAGATCTTCTGTTCCCAGTGATCTCTGTCATGTCCAAGTGAGCCCATCCCCCCTACAGTTAGAGCACACCTAGGGAACACACTTAACCCCTTGATTGCCCCCCTAGTGTTAACCCCTTCCCTGCCGGTGTCATTTTTACATTGATCAGTGCATTTTTATAGCATTGATCAATGTAATCAATCTCAATATCAATGATCCCCAAAAAGTGTAATTTGGGGTCAGGTTTTTCCACCGCAATGTCGCAGTCCCGCTAAAAATCACAGATCGCCACCATTACTAGAAAAAAATAAGTCCCTAAATCTATCCCATAGTTTGTAGACACAATAACTTTTATGCAAACCAATCAATATACGCCTATTGCGATTTTTTTTTTTTTTTTTACCAAAAATATGTAGAAGAATATATATCTGCCTAAACTGATGAATAGATGTGTTGTTTTTCTTATATATATTTTTTGGATATGTATTCTAGCAAAAAGTAAAAAAAAAAGTTTTGTTTTTTTTTTTTTCAAAATTGTCGCTCTTTGTTTATAGCGCAAAAAATAAAAACTGCAGAGGTGATCAAATACCACCAAAAGAAAGCTCTATTTGTGGGAAAATAGGATGTCAATTTTGTTTGGGTACAGAGTCGCATGACCACACAATTGTCAGTTAAAACTATACAGTGCCATATCGCAAAAAATGGCCTGGTCATTAAGAGGGCAAATCCTTCCGGGGCTGAAGTGGTTAAAGAGGAACCTTTTAAAGGATAAGTGCACCCTAACACTAAAATCTCTACATCTACAGATATCCACAATCTAACGCTAACCTATCTAGCCCTGTAAAAAAGAAATCCATATACATACCTTTTTTTAAGCTGATCCGACCCGATCTTATGATGAACTGTCAGCTGCGGCTTTGCTGTATAGGCAGGTGCCGTCCCTCCCCATTCATTTCACAGATGTTGTCAGCTGTGTCCTCTGCAGAGCTTCCGCCACTGGAGACCGGACTGGATCAGCTTCAAAAAAAGGTATGTATACTGATTTCTTCTTTATAGAGCTAGATAGGTAGGTTAGGCTTATATCGTGGGTGTCTGTGGATTTAGTGATTTTAGTGTTAGGGTGGACTTATCCTTTAAGGTTTTAAGTTGCCAAGAGAAGGCGAACTGGGATTTTAGGGACTCTTGAAGATCTGGTATTAAAGAATCATCAAGTGCTTCTGAGTTAGAGTAATTCATTTTAAAGTTGCTAGCAAGTTCAAATTCAGGAAATTTAGAGAGTATAGGCAAACACATCATCAGCATGTAACACCATTTCATGATGTTGGCTACATAGGATAACACCCCCGCTGTGTCAGGTTTGCATACTTTCCTATATTATCATGTCTCCCTTCTTATCCTGTAAGGCATTATTCTCTTGATAGAGAATTCCTTGACATTTGATTCTTGTGTTTTGTGGACTCTTCACTACTTCACCTTTTTGGGCATCTTCTCAACTTGGTGAACAATGTCTTTGTTTAGAAACTTTACTTATGAGCAGAGCCCTTGTTTGACGTAAACCTAGACTGTATCAGAGCACCAGAAACTGAAAACACTATTTAATTCATTTTTAATATTCAAAGTAAACTTTGTCTATACAAATCTATGAATGCTTTATTATTTTGAGATAGTTTTGAAAAACATCTCCTACCATTTCTAGCTTTGACTATCCTGAGTAAGGGATGATTCATATAGCATTTACTTCCTGGAACCCATCTGCCTGCCCTTAGCTGGGGTATGCAGGCAGGAGGATGTGTGCATAGCTGAGAAAGTCCACCCTCCCCTCTCCCAGGTGAAAAATGCCCATGAAGGCTCCTGTAATGTATGACAACTTTTGGCGTAGATCAGAAACCAGGAAGTAACTAAAGAAATTTTAAAAGAAATTTAAGAAAAAAAAAAAAGTTAAAACATACTATACCTTCCTATCTAATAACAACAAGGATTACAATTTGTTAATGCTGTTTGAGAGTGTTTAGTTCAGCTTTAAGTCCCAGTTTGAACTAAGGGCTACAACTCTTCACCCACTTATGACGATAATGTTAATTTGTGAAACAATGTCTAAATCAGTGGTTCTCAACCATTCTAGTGCCGTGACCCCTTGATAAAATTTCCCACGTTTTGGGGACCCCTAACAGTAAAATTTTTGTTGCGTAGGTTCTCAGCACCCAAGGCAAGACAAGTAATTTACGCCCCTAACCCACAGACATTTAGCGCTTCCTGAGTCCCTTCCACTCGTACAGTATTAAAACCCCTTATGGTACATTTTAGGATGTACAACTCTTTCTCTTTGCTCTCCTTTCTTTCCCTTTTTTATCTCTCTCTATACTGATTTCTTGCCCCCCCCCCCCCCATACCTCTCTAGCCATCTTTCTTGTTCTCTTATTCTTTCACTCCCTTTTTCTTTGTTCCTCCCCCTCTTTTTCCTCTCCCTTCCATGTATGCTCTATTTTTATTCCTTCTCTTACTCCTTGGTGGGGGATGGGGGAAATGGGATGAGTGGCAGTGCTGGTGGGGAGTTGGGATGAGTGGCAGTGCTGGTGAGGAGTTGGGATGAGTGGCAGTGCTGGTTGGGAGTTGGGATGAGTGGCAGTGCTGGCGGGGAGTTGGGATGAGTGGCAGTGCTAGTGGGGGGAATGGGATGAGTGGCAGTGCTGGGGGGAGTTCTGATCAGCCAACTTAGGTGCTCTTAATCAAGGTCATCTGCTGATCTGAGAACTGTAGTGGGGACTTTTAATGGCAACTATAATCACAGGTAGTGTTACTCACTGTGTCTCCGGCTCTTTGGTGTCTCGTAGCAGTGACGCCTATGTCGAAATCAGGTGATGGGGTCTCCTCCAGCCCTTCCCACTTCACATTCCTCACCAGTCAGCTGACCTCTAGTCTCTGCCCCAGCCATGCCCTGAACTGAGTGGGCGGCCGCGGGCTCCAAGGACAGCCCTGCTGGGTGGCTGCGGAAAGGCTGGGAGAGCTGTGCAAGCTTCAGGAACAGCCCAGGATTCGGTGATCCCTGGAAAATCGTCATTCGACCCCTAAGGGGGTCCCGACCCCCAGGTTGAGAACCACTGGTCTAAATGGATCACATCTTTTAAAACCGGTTCCTCTAACTCCAATCACTTTACAAAAGGAGCGCATACACAAAGACTGTGATGGACTACAGACAATATGTTTAAGCAGCACAGCAGACAAAGAAGTCACAAGGACAGTGTTGTGTTTTTTTTCATTTTTTTTTTTTTTTTAAAGCCGTAACATGGCGGAACAGAATCCCAGAAACCTCCAGCAGTGGCCCTGTGTTCACCACTATTTAATGTCACTTGTAAACACAGAAGCCAGGTTTCCTTGTTACAAGTGACAGAACACCTCTCCCTGCAATTCCCACAGAACATTACCATGCTGAGCTGCAGCCTGGTGCCCGCAGATGCCGGCAACCCCTGCTGGATGACCTCACTGCTGCTGGCCTCTGGGGGAGAAGCAAAGCTGCAAATGGGTGAACTGTGGGAAAACGCAAGGTGGCTGCTGAGAAGTGAGCAGATAAGGACAGTGGTGTGGTGGTGATGAGGTGGCATTGTGTGTGGAAAGGTGAGAGTGTAGATGTCAGAGCTGAAAAAGATAGCTGAGGGGGTTGCAGAGAAAATCTGTGGAAGAAGGGTACAGAGGTGAGCTTTGATTGGGCATGCAGAAATGCATTTTAAGTAGGAAGGGTACAGAGGTGAGCTTTGATTGGGCATGCAGAAATGCATTTTCAGTATACCGCATTTCTGAAGCCTGCATTCTGTACATTGAGCACTCCTGAACCTTGCCTATATCACGCTCCTGAACCCTGCACTCTGTACATAGCACACCTCTTAACACTGCACTCTGTACATGGCACACCCCTTAACCCTCCACTCTGTACATAGCACACACCTGAACATTGCATTCTGTGCGTAATGCACTGTTATGCACTCCTTAACCATGCACCCTGTGTGTAATACACTTGTGAACCCTGCACTCTGTAAGTAATGAACCTTGCGCACTGTGTTATGCCTAAATCCTGCACACTGTGTGCAACGCACACCTTAACCCTGTACTCTGTATTATGCACTCCTGAACCCTGTGCATAGCCCACTCCTAAACCCTGCACCCCACGCGTAGCATGCCCCTGAACTTGTGTTATGGTTTTAACAACTATGACATGCTGTGCGTAAAGCACAATATCGCTACTCCTTCACGTGGAAAGAGGGTGGGGGGGTTTGTTCACCTCTTCTCCGAGGAAGAAAAAAAAACACTGCACAAGGATGAGTACATTAAAATTGTCAGATAAAGCACTCATAAATAATATTCTGGTTGAGGTAATGGGGATAATTTGTTGACTCATATCACCCAGTACCAAAGAACAATTAGTTGAAGGTGTTGAGGAGGTGCGTGAAAAAAAGCACACATTCCAGGGCATGAATTTTAAAGTATAGGTAAGAAAAAGGTTAGGAAATGTAAGTGGGAATATAGGCTATAAGGGTCTAAAGTGGACAGGGACGATCCTGGGATGTGCCCATGAGCATGCCAGTAATCAGTTCAATGGCACCAGGGTATCCTTTTATCCTGACTTCTCTGCGGAATTGCAGAGACGCCGTGCAAGTTCACAGAGGTGAAAAGGCGGTTGCGTAACCTGCAGTTACCTTACGCGATGTTCCCTGCAAAGCTGCGGGTTACCACTAACCGTCAGGCACACTTCTTTGAATCAGCCCAAGATGCTGCTACATGGCTTGACCACAATGAACAGGCCCTACGCCATCCCAGAGAGGATGAAGAGGGTGATTGAAAGCTGGGATGCACTTAAAAGTTGAGGCGCCTGGTCCTCATTCGCTTAGAGCTCTCAATAGGCTCTTTATGGAAATTTCTTCTTCAATTTGCTGTTTAAAGTTTTTTGTTCTCCTGGGAGACATGATATGGTATATAGAACCTTGCGCTATTTTATGGTCTAACAACAAATGTGTCTTGTCTATGTGAAAAGGAAGGAAAAGATGCTATATTTTCTTCGGTCTAACTTTGGGATATGGTGGCCTGTCCTGTTGACGGCCTTGTTTGTTTGTTTTTTTTGTTTTTTTCAAAAAGATTTTATTGATTTTTACAGTTTAACAAAGAATATAAAGCATTCATTGCAATCATTGGGGCCACAGACATATAGCATGCATGCTTTTCAATTTACAATTTAACCAATGCACATAACGTGTACAACATGTCAGTTCTTTGCGTAGTAAAAGTAAAAATACTTCCAACTGTCTAAGATTCCGCGTGTCAGAGCATTGAAATTATGCTATTGTGCTGACTTTATATGAGAAAATCGGAGGAGGGGGCAAAGGTCACCGCAGTATTGACCGTGGTCAGATCCAGGTCCATTCACCCCTAAAGGGACCATCGCTGTGAATGGACCGAGATGTTAGAGTATTCTGTGAGAGAGCTCCATATCCAGAGTGTGGTGTGAGTTACAGAGCAGTCCCACTATGTGACCTGGTTTTTCACATCGGAATGTTGGAGTAGACCTTCTGACAGCGGAGTCCCCAAGCCCGTGTTAATAATGTGGGGGAGGGAGAGAGAATGTGTGAGGATGTACACGGGTAAAGTGATAGTGAGAAAAATAGAAACGGGAGACGGGGTGTGGGATAGGTCAGGAGATGGACGGCTTAAAGGGGTTTGGTGTTGCTAGATTCAGTATAGAGGCAGTCATTGTGGTGCGTGTGTATGAGTTGGGGCTGAAGTGGTCTGTGTAAGGGAATGTCTGTAGTGCAGCCAACAAGCCCAGGTAGTAGTGAACTTGGTAGGGTTATCGTTGGATTGGCATATTAGACTTTCCATATCGGCTATTTTATCAACCCTCTTGATCCAATCCTGCACCGTGGGGGGCGTCGTGTTCCTCCAGAGTGCAGGGATGCATAGATTGGCCGCGTTTATGAGGTGCATGGTAAGTGATTTTTTGTATGACCTAGGAGAGCCAGGGGTGTGGTGGAGTAAGTACCGTTCCGGGGTGAAGGCTGAAGAGTATGTGGATATTTGCGTAATAAGGCGGTGGATGTCCTCCCAAAAAGGTTGTATGAGTGTGCAAGTCCACCAGATGTGCAAGAGGGTGCCTTTAGATGAGCCACACCTCCAACAGGTTGGGGGAATGGTCGGGTGAAAGTGGTGTACCTTATCTGGCGTCCTGTACCATTTAGAGAACAATTTGTACCTGTTTTCTTGTGTCGAGACGTTTATGGATCCTTTATGCATGAGGGTGAATATTGAGTCCCATTCCTGTGGGGAGAGGTCCAATGCCAGTTCAGATTCCCATTGTTTTACTAATTTGTCGCTTTTGACCTTGTGTTGGGAGAACAGAAGTGCATAGGTGGTGGATATTAGATGTCCCTGGGGTTCCTCGTTAGAACATATAAGTTCCAGCGGGGAAAGGTCTCTGCTACAACTCGAGTTTGTTAGATGGGCCTGAAGGAAATGTTTCAGTTGCAAGTATTTAAAGAAGGGTATGTGATAGTTAGGTAGTTGTGTGGCGAGGTCTGGGTGGGAGCGGATTATACCATTGTGGAAGCAACTATGTGCCCTGGCGTGTTTGGTAGTCGTGTCTGGTGTAGACTCTTTTAACTGTAGACCCGCAGGAAAGTCCGGGTTGCTATCTAATGGTGTCATGGGGCCCAGTGAGGGTAACATGTTAAGTGACTTGCTAGTCCTTTTAAAGATCGAGAGCGTGGTGCCGATGGATGGATGAGAGGTGAAGTCCTTTGGTACATGGCTGTTAGTAATCCAGGGAGAGTGGACGATAGGGACGTTAGCGAAGGAGTCCTCTAATTTTACCCAGTCTTTGTTAGGATGATGTATGTGCCAGTCAACCAATCTGGTTAAGTGACAAGCCCAGTGATATTTCAGGAGATCTGGAAGCCCCACTCCCCCTAATCGTTTGGGTAGGGTCAGCCTGTCCCAACTAAGCCTTGGTTGTTTGGATGCCCATATGAAGGACCTGCAAATGCGTTTGTAGGACGCAAAGAATGATAACGGCAATTTAATAGGTATAGCTTGGAGGAGGTATAGGAGCCTGGGTAAAACATTCATCTTCAGTATCGCGATCCTGCCTAACCAGGAGAAGGATCCCAGGTGCCATTTTTGGAGGTCCCTCTGGATGGACAATAGCAAGGGGGTAAAATTACTGGTGTAAAGATCTTTCAGGTCAGTGGTGAGCTTAATGCCGAGATAAGATATGGCCGTTCTTCCCCAGCGGAAAGTTTAGTTTAGTTTACAGAGATCAACTGTGTCTGTCGGCAGGGTGATATTGAGGGCTTTTGACTTTTCAAAATTTATTTGTAGGTTAGAAAGGGTTTTAAAAAGTTTGAAGTCAGAGAGGAGGTTAGGGATGGATGTAATGGGATCTGTCCGGAAGAGTAGGATGTCGTTGGCGTAGGCCGCTAATTTGTACTGTTTGTGACGGATAGTAATTCCTTTAATGGTGGGGTTGTCTCTCAGTCTGCGGAGTATGGGTTCCAGGGTCAGTATAAATATGAGCGGTGATAGAGGGCATCCCTGACGGGTTCCGTTAGACACAGAGAAGGCGTCCGACAGCCCACCATTGATCCTCAATCTAGCCGTTGGCGATGAGTATAGAGCCATTATCATTTGGAGCATACGGGGTGGTAGGCCTATTGCTTGTAGAGTGGCCGTCATGTAATCCCATGCCACCCTGTCGAACGCCTTCTCTGCGTCCAGGGATAGAAAGAGACCTTGTGTGGACGTTCTAGTGAGCCAGTGGTGTATATTCAGGGCTTTCGTGGTGTTGTCCCTTGCCTCCCGACCTGGGACAAAACCAACTTGGTCGAGTGAGATTAAAGAGGGTAGGAAAGGAAGGAGTCGGTTAGCCAGAGCTTTTGCGTAGAGTTTGAGGTCTATATTTAGCAGGGATATGGGGCGGTAATTGGTCACTAATGTAGGATCTTTGTCGTGTTTGGGAATAAGTGTGATGTGTGCTGCGAGCATTTCATTATGGGTATCTGAGGTTGATGCCAGGTTATTGAGAGCTTTCACTAGGTGAGGAAGGAGGATGGTCGGGAGAGATTTATAATAGCTGGCCGAAAGGCCATCAGGGCCGGGGCTCTTACCAGTCTTCATTTGTTTTAAGGCTGTAAGGAGCTCGTCGACTGAAAGAGGGGTGTCTATCGATTGTGCATCTTCCTGAGAGATGGGGGTAGGCCCGTGTTGCGCTAAAAAATGTGTGATAGCTATTTTCCGATCCAATGAGTTGTCAGTGTTGGGAGTTGGGGTCAAGTTGTATAGTTTGGTAAAGTATCGAACAAATTGTGCTGAGATCTCTTCATTAGTAACGTACGATTTCCCCGCTGGGTCGGAGATTTTGTGGATAGTATGTGATGCTTTTTTAGTTTGGAGAGCTCTAGCCAGCAATTTGCTCGACTTGTTACCAAATTCATAGTACAATTTTTGCGTCAGCATGAATTTGCGTTTTAGCGTTTTGTGGAGGAGTTCCAGCAGTTCCTCCCTAGCCTGTGTCAGTTCGGTCATTGATGCCGTTGCAACAGAAGCTTTGTGTATCTGTTCAAGCGCGTGGATACGTGCGGTTAGTTCAGTGATGCACGCACGTTTAAGTTTATTGCGATGAGCCGACATGGACATCAGTTCACCCCTAATGACGCACTTGTGAGCATTCCATGTGGTCACAGGAGAGACATCAGGAGCTGAGTTGTTGGCGAAGTAGTCAGTAAGGCATTTGGTCAGTCTGTTTGTGTTGATTTCGTCTGTCAGTAAGGAGCTGTTAATGCGCCAGATGTGCGTCTTCGCGCGTGTCCTCGGTATTCGTAAGATGATAGAAATGGGATTGTGATCCGAGAGAAGGAATGGTTCTATGGTGGCCTTGGAGAGGTTCGACAGGTCGTTTTGAGAGAGGAAAAAGGGGTCCAGTCTGGAGTACTTATTGTGGGGCGGTGAGAAGCAGGTGAAGTCCCTTTCCTTAGGATGCATTGTACGCCAGTGTCATGAAGTAGTAAATTACTTAATTGCAATTTGATGGCCTTCAAGGCCCTGTAGGTGAGGAAGGATGAACCATTTGAAGTGTCAATGGACGGGTTCAGGGGGACATTAAATTCACCGCCGACAATAAGGGTCCCAGACTGGAAGCCGGAGAGTAATTGCAGAGTTGTGCGAAAAAAGGCTACTTGGCCCGAGTTAGGGGCATAAATGTTGGCAATAGTGAAAGGCAGTTGATGTAGTGTGCCCTTTATAAAGAGGTATCTGCCAAGGGGATCCCGTAAGGTGTCTGTTATTTGAAAAGGGCAGTGTTTGGAGATGAGGGTGGTGACCCCTTTGGACTTTGCCTCCGAATTGGAAGCGTGGATCGCAATGGGGAAATCGCGGTCGTATAATTTAGGGATAGAGTCCGTTCGGAAATGTGTTTCCTGTATGAGTGCAATTTGTGCTTTAGATTGCCGGAGGGAGAGTAGAAGTTTAGACCATTTTTCAGGGGTGTTAAGACCTCGTATGTTGATAGAGTACAATTTAAGAGAATTAGAGAGGGGAGATGAAGCACCCTGTGTGGGGAGGGAATCTACTGGAGCCATATAAATAATAAAAGTGCTGCGCAAATAAATTGTCCCTTTCAATAATAAAACAAAACAATCGAAATGGATAAAAATAAAATAAAATAAGGAGATGAGATGGGAACACCAGTGGATGGTAAAAACGCCAAGGATAGGATCAGAGGTGACTGAAAATCCCTTCACCATATATGGATGGCCCCTCACCTGCAATCTTCGACCTGAAACAGGTCACACAGCATGTACACCAAACAGAGGGTGAGCTGAAAACCAGGCGATAATAGCTTCTCATATGCTGCTCCCACTCTCATCAGATGGCATATAGGAATGAAGCATGAACAACATAGTGCTCTCCGTTTCTAAAGTTTATTGCTAACAGTAAAAAAATCAGTACACTCACATAACAAAGCACTCAGATCCGAGTGCCGGCTGGGGCGGGACCACGTGGGGCGGGACCACGCTGATGAAGTCCCGCCCACAGGACGTAACGCGTACGGGGGCCTGGAGCGCATGACGTCACCCGCGGCTGTCAGCTACTATACGATCACACGCCTTCCAGCCGGCACTCGGATCTGAGTGCTTTGTTATGTGAGTGTACTGATTTTTTTACTGTTAGCAATAAACTTTAGAAACGGAGAGCACTATGTTGTTCATGCTTCATTCCTATATGCCATCTGATGAGAGTGGGAGCAGCATATGAGAAGCTATTATCGCCTGGTTTTCAGCTCACCCTCTGTTTGGTGTACATGCTGTGTGACCTGTTTCAGGTCGAAGATTGCAGGTGAGGGGCCATCCATATATGGTGAAGGGATTTTCAGTCACCTCTGATCCTATCCTTGGCGTTTTTACCATCCACTGGTGTTCCCATCTCATCTCCTTATTTTATTTTATTTTTATCCATTTCGATTGTTTTGTTTTATTATTGAAAGGGACAATTTATTTGCGCAGCACTTTTATTATTTATATGACTTTTGAGGTTTTTGTTGAATTTGCCTTCGTGCTTGCTTGCATTTATTTTTTATTGTTCTTGTGTCAGCGCTGAGTTGTTTTTATATATTTTATATATTTTTTATATATAATCTACTGGAGCCGCCATCGTAGGAAAAGGAGATGGGGGAGAGGGATGAAGGGAGTGGGATTTACGCCTGTCGTAGACGGTGAGGTATGCGAGCCCACTTGGGGGAGGTACTGTGGGTACCGAAGAGGTGTGGATCTATCCGTCCACTCGCCTCCCAATCGTTAGATCGGTATAGTACAGGCCGTGCTCGGGATGTCCCACCCAGACGGGCGACGGCAGCCCGGCACGGGCCTGTGTGGGGGTTGGTCAAAAACCAGGCAGTGGAGAGAGTGTGATAGTTTAAAGTGGGAGGAAGAGGAGAATGTCCTACGCCACAGGATAGTGTGAAGTTAAAGCAGAGGTAAAAGGCTTGTTAGTGTTGATCTGTGTCTCCTGGTTCATACAGGGGGTAAGGTGTGTCTATGAGGCATTCTTAACCCGAGAGAGCCCAAATAGCTGAGACCTAATACAGTACCGATGTGACCAGGTATACATATTGAGATCTGTGGTCAGCCAGGCTTCGTAATCTACAGGAGTAAGCAGATTATCATTTAACATTTATGCCATTACCAGCCATGCAGTGAACCACACCAACCAGGGTGTGGAGCAATGACATCAGTCTGGTGGTTGAGCCAGATCCATAAACAGGAATTCAGATGCCCTAAAGGCACAGACTTGTAAACAAATAAACATCTAAAAGTTTATCTAAAACATTGTACCTCCATTCGGGTCTGTTGTAGGGCAGGATGAGTCCTGCAACCAATGAAGGTCAGTGGCAACCAGACTCAAAAATAGTTTGATTGAAAACTTGGTAGTGCCTTAAAAACCAAAAAGAATATGTAGAAAAATACACCAAAAGAAAAACAAAAAGCAAAACAAACCGTTATACCCTTAGAGGCAAGCCTCGCAGAAGGAGTGAAGTGAACAACAGTTACGTGCCTGGCTTGTACTGGCACGTGTATGTAGCTGACGTTTGGCATCCACCTGGGAAAGTTGCTTCCGGGTTTGTAATAGAGTGAGCGCCTCCTATGTGTGTACGGTGTAACCGACAGGACAGCGGGGTCTGTCTGAGCGTCCATCGGTAGATGTGTAGGACAGTTCCGGGGTCGGGGGTGTAGTCCTGCGTGAAGCTTGGAGGCAGACTCTGCTATGTAGAGGGAGTTGGACGCAGAGCACGTAGGAGAGCGAAGTGATGTGGGTGGAGTTCGGCGTTGCAGTGCATGTTGGTCAGTGTAGTTCCTGGAGTAGCCTACTCCTGAACGCCCGCTGAGGATTGGCAGGGCTGTCCGCCAATGGTCGGTGGGATGAAGAGCCATGAGGAAAGCATTGGATGAGAGGTTCGGGTGGATGACTAACACTTGTCACACAGCTATTGCTGACAGGGCGGTGAAGAAGAAGTTGCTCGGTCAGTGTTCGGCTTGTGGAGCCTCTTCCATTTCACTTACCATGCAGTGCAGGCATAAGTGAAGAACGTGAAAACAGTAAAGTGAAATCTAAACAGTAAAAAATAGAAAATAGGCCGGAACAGTCACCAGGGCCAAAAATAGAAACCCACCAAATTTGAGGCAGAAAAAAAAAAACACTGACGTTCATAGGTATATGGCCACTTGCACAAGCATTCAGTGATCCCTGCGGGTCCTCCTGGATCGTGGCGAGACGGTGGGGCTGATGTCCCTGTTGTTTGAGCGGAATGAGGTATGGCCACGGCGCGTAGAAGGAGAGCGTCTCCTGCGGTTCAGGGAATTTTGCGCCTCCATGGGTTCCTCTCTGAATGTCTCCCGGGTGCGCGGTCTGGGGCGGAAGGCCGCATACCAGTTCGGTACCGGCACAAGCGGAAGGCCCAGTGTGGCACAGAAGTGGGGGAGGTCCTCAGGGACCTTGAGGATTGCCGTGCAGCCATGAACTGATGCCGAGAGGCAGAAGGGGAACTTCCATTTGTAGAGTATTTGGTGATCTTTCAAGGCTTCTAGCAGGGGTCTCAGGTCGCGCCTATGCTGGAGTGTGATGCCCGAGAGGTCTTGATATATTTGCACCGTCGCCCCCTCATGCTGAATCTGTTGTCTTCCCCTTGCAATTTTAATAATGTCCTCCTTTAGTTTGAAATCCACTATACAGCAGATTATGTCGCGGGGAGGGTCCGATTCCCTGCCTTTGGGCCGGAGAGAACGGTGTATCCTCTCCATAGCGATAGTAGTGTGGGCAGGGCGGTTGAGAAGAGCGTTGAAGATGCTCACTACGGCCTGGGTGATCTGTTCCCCCTCAATCGACTCCGGCAGGCCTCGAATGCGCAGGTTATGCCTTCTGCCTCTGTTGCCGAGGTCTTCGAGGTGCCGCTGCATATCGCGCATTTGCATGGTGTGGGAGTCTATGTCATCCGTTACCGAGTGTAAAACGACTTCTTGACGTTCCGTCTGTCTCTCCACAACATGTACTCTGTCATTCAGGGAGCGGAGCTCCACCTGCAAGTCTGAAATGGCGGCGGACAGTGTTTCTTTAATGTCATCTGCTATAAAGCGGAGGTCCTGCATGTTTATGGGCGGTGGGGGCCTGAGCTCTATCCCCCCTTCCAGTCCGTTTGGGAGTAGGAGTTGAGGAGGAGTAGCCGGCGGGTTCAGCGGCTGTGAGGGAGGCAGTGTGGAGTGAGCCGTTGTGTGGCAGGAAGGCGACATATTGCTCCTGGCGGTCTGGAACATCTCTGGGATGTTCTGTCCCTGTGCCCCCGTTAAATCGCGGGGAGATCTCGAGCGAGATGCCGAAGAGGTCCGGGAGGCAGTCCCCATAGTTTAGTGTCGAGACTGCGGAGTATTACCTCGGTTTTCAGGCGGCTTTCTCCTGTGGCGGACGGAGCTCGGGAGTTAAGCGACTATCTCCATGCCAGGTCAGGCCACGCCCCCTTGTTTGTTTTTTTTACTTGCCTTTTCTACACTGCAGGGTTCCTTGGGAGGGTAGACAAGCCTGGGCCTACATCTCTGCAAGAGTTGGCACCATTGTGCAGTGTTATTTCCAGCTTGTGTGAGTCGATGGAAGGATTTCCCTACAAGTTTGCCCAATCGTGGTTCAACCAGCTATGTCAGTTCCTGTGTCCTTGTGTTCCAAGATGATTTGTATCATCATACCATAGACAATGGGGTTTATTTACTATATGTAAATCCACTCTGCACTATAAGTGCACTTGAAAGTGCAATCGCTGAAGATCTAAGGGGGAAGATCTGAAATGAGGGGAAGCTCTGCTGATTTTATCATCCAATCATGTGCAAGTGAAGTTTTTTTTTTTTTCTTTTTTTGCATGTCCCCCTCAGATCTACAGCGACTGCACTTCCAAGTGCACTTGTAGTGCAAAGTGAATTTGCCTTTAGTAAATGACCCCCCAGTGTGTTGCTTTTTTTTGTCCCCCTCCCATTTTCCTCAATGGCTGAGATTCCCGTAATTTCATGGAACTTTAGAGGTCCAAGTTCCCCTCTTAAGCGTCTGATGATATCTACCGGTTTGAAAAAATTCCATCCAGCCATCTTATTTTTCCAGGAGACCCATTTGACTGCAGAAACTCAGATTTTCTTAAATATTTTTGGGTGGGAAGGGCATACCACTCCACTCACACCTCATTCTCTAGAGGTCTGAGCGTACTGGTGCATAGCTCAATAGACTAAAGTGGACAGGAAGGAGAGGGAATGAAAGTAGTAGGAACCCGTCTAGAAAGTGACCTGATGGGGGAGAGGAGTGTTCAATTCCAGGGGTGATTGGAGGTTGACACGCAGACCATCTTTTCAGTCAACCCCAATCCACAGTGCATCTGTTGCAATCAAGCCAGTTACAGAGCATATTGAGAGTCCTGAAGGGCCATTGTAAAAAAAATAAGAGGCCAGGTTGAAACTTACTATGCAGTCGGTATATTTTGTGTTATCCGACAAACTTTGGTCCAGAATGATTTTAGAAGATTGTATGACCAAAGGATGCGGAGTGTCGCGAAAGGCAGAGAGCATATGACGCAGGAGTTGTGGTGTACCAGAGTTAGAGAGTGGAGTTTAAAGCCATTTTCCCATACCTAGTACTGATGGAGTTTATATGCATTATAAAATCGGATCCCTTTTCTTTGCAAACCATTTGTATTTGCAGGTCTCTTTCCCACGTGTTAAAGTATGTATGGGGTATGATTGGTTGGTGGGAATTGATCAGCGAGTGCTTTAGCGAGAATAGCGAGTTCATGTTGCAGACATTCATTCTTCAATGCTGTTAGGGGACATGTAAAGGCTCATGCCTAGGGAAGGGTTCACAGAATGTGAGCAAGTTGTGCTTTTCATCAGAAGCCCAAGTCATCCACTCTGGAATCAAGTAGCATTTGTTCCAGGGTGGGCCATTGTTGATTGACAATGGTGGTACTAATTACCTGGTAGAGCGGTATCTCTTGAAGTTTCGGATATTCCAACAGAAGGGATGGCGAGGGGACTATGCCTTTCCCCAGAGTCATTGACATTAGGTCCAGATTCTACCAATGATGGGGTGAGCTTTCAACTAAAGTGGGCTGTTGTGAGGGCACCATGGCAGGGTTAGGAGAGAGGATGCCCGTTGTCTTCTGTTAAATGGTAACCTATTGTACGAGCCTCAAGTTTTACAGCTTCTTACACTTATGCATACTGCCCTCTATTTATTTCAGCTGGACCAACCTCATAGAAACATTAGAGTTTGAAGAAATTATGCTTTTTCTTGATAAAAATGCTCATCTTTTAGCTTGTGATTATTCCACTTTTGCATAGCGAAGGAAACCATCCCTTTGCGGCACATGTGTAGCATTCTTCCACTTAGGTGACATTAGATGCTTCAGAATCAATCTCCAAATCTGGCCATACACTAGCATTTTCGAACATTTGTATGAATGTTCCCAGTACATTGACTTAATGTTGTTTTAAAAGTAGTTAAACATTTTGTTTTGCTTTTAACATTTTATTTTGGATGGGTTTTCGTGAACGAAAAACCCATATACTGTTAGAAATTTGTTCGTACGAGAAATATTTTTTCTTTTACAAAGAGTTTTAATAATATCTATAGCAAGGTTACTGCTTGACATTTTGAAGGATACATCATATATAAACATAATAGATAGATAACATACTTTAAAGGAAATAAAATTAAAAAAAAATAAAAATACATAGAAGAAATTACATATGCTCAGGTTCCAGGAGTGCCAAAATAGGTCTTACGTAACATCCAGGAGGGAAAAATCTCATTCTGTGGTTTCGTTATTCTGAGAGATATTACTCATAACATAGAACTAAAGTGTCCACACCAAGTAGGGTATTGCCCAATACTAAACAGATATTCGAAAAATATATATTAACGAGAGCATAACTGTAAACAATACTAAGTAGCTAGCCATGTAACCATCTCATCCAGGCCTAAGCCTGGTGGCCTGATGGATTGTAAGGTAAGAATAAGAATTAAGACTAAAGAAAGGGAGAGTAAGGAAGAAGCAGGGTCTAAGATTAGAAAAGAAGAGGGGAATTTGGAGAGGGGGGGTCCTCGCAGTGGGGAAAAGGAGCGCATTAAATCCAGAGAAGAGTGGTGTCAAATCTAGTAGGTTTAGTATAATCAACCCAGGGCTGCCAGACCTGAAGGAACTTATCATGGGTGTCTGAGAGGATAGCCGTCAATTTTTCAGTAACCATTATATTGTCCATGTAATTTTTAACCACCTCAAAACTAAGTACTGGTGTCTTTCATGCCCTTGCTATTGTTAGCTTGGTTGTAGTAAAGAGGTGCAGTGCTAGCTGGCGTTCTGGGCGAAGCAACTCTCCAATCGGATTACAGAGAAGAGGGATCTCTTTTGAGGTTAGAATGGAGTATATTACAAAGAAGGGAGTAGCCTCTGATCCACAATCTGAATTCCTTCGGGCAAGTCCACCAAATGTGTGCCATGGTGCCCTCATGAGAACACCCACGGAAACACAAAGGAGAGTAAGCTAGAATCAAACAAGCCACCTGTAAAACAGCTTTTTCCAGACTAAGAACATTCTTTGAGCATTTGGAAAGCATTAAAGTCATGACCTGCCAGTCTTCCGGGTCTAGCTGCTTCCCCAGCTCCGCTTCCCACTGGAGGTGATGAGGCCATATCAGTGTTTTTTTAGAGGACATAATAGAGGAATAAATCAATGATATCAAACCTGAAGTTTGGGGTCGAGCCCTACAGAAACTTTCCAAGGGGGTCAAGGTGTAAGGGGTAGGCCAAGATTTTATAAGCCTCTGGAGAAAATGTCGAAGCTGTAGGTAGCTAAAGTGTTCTCGTAGAGGGATCTCATGGGAGGAACGTAGAGCCTCAAATGAGATTATCCTAGTGGGAGTAAACAAAGAGTGAATGTCTGTAAAACCATTTGCCATCCACCAGGAGAACTGCTAAGGGTTGTCACACCCTGGTGGGAACAATGGGCAGTGAAGGATTTGGAGTTAGGGAAGATGAGGGAAAATTGGACCCGCAGAGTATTTAATCGAATCCCATAGATGAAGAGAATGAGCCAAACACAGCCCAATCGCGGTAGGGCAATGTGTAGAGGGGAGCCAGGGCAAGGAGGAGATCGGTATCGGATTTAAATCCACTTAATCAATAGTAGCCCATAACAGCATTTGATATTTTTCATGGAGATGGGATAATGGGGCTATATTCGCAGGTGTATAATAGGCTTGCAGGTTGGAGACTGAGAGTCGACCATTGATCCTGCGAGCATATTGTATTTGCTTATTAATCCTAGGTCGGGTAGAGACTCATACAAACCTCAAAATTTTGCGTTCATTTATTCACAGAATATGTCGAGGGATCGGAACCGGCAAGACTCTGAAAAAGTAAAGCAATTTCAGAATGTAGGACATGTGAATCGCCACAATACTACCAAACCAAGATAATGGGTGATGAGCCCAGAAGGATAACATGTCCGTCAGCTTTCTAAATAAAGAAGGAAAGTTTTCCTGGTAGTTCTGCATATGTAGGAGTAAGCTAGATCCCCAGATAAGGTAGAGACGACATCCATTGAAACGTGAAGGCACTTTGTAAGGTTGTCAGGTCTGAGGGTGGAAGATTAATGGACATGGCTTTTGATTTGGTAGGATTGACAGACAGACCATAGAAAGATGAAAGGGTAGCTAATAGGGAGAACAAATTGGGTAAGGTGATTCTAGGGTTAGTTAGGGTCAGTAGGGTATCGTCCGCAAACAGTGATATCTTATGGGAAGAGCCCACTACCTCAACACTGGTTATGTCTGGATGAGACCGAACCACCTCCACCAAAGGCTCCAAGGCCAAGATAAATAGAAGCAGGGAGAGTGGACAACCCGATAGGGAAAAGAGACCTCTTTTCATGGCCCCACACGCCACATGTTGAGGGCACACATATTATGATATAAACATATGAGAGAAACAATCCATTTTTCTGTATGGAAACACCTTCTATGGAGACCACTACCCCAATGACTGTGTGAGGACCTAGCTTCCTTGTCAAAGGTCTCCAGATCTGATGTCTCCAATTTTGGCATTTGCAAATACAAGCTTGTTTGACTCATAGGACGTATGTCCTTTTGAGTTCAAACCATCTGATAAGCCTTCATCCTATCGGTGGTGGACTACATTCATACATTGTTTTATTATCTATTCACCATTTTCGGATGTCTTAGTGATGTTATGAACACTTACCGAATGTCCCTGTAAGGGCCATCCAGATTCTCTATGTTTTTCACTTCACCTATGGACTCAATGTTTAATAATTTTGTTTTCTTTTTGATTTTTTCATACAAAATCACTAAGTATTTATCTCATTAGCTCTCTACATTATTTGTATTAACTATTTGTGAGATTTACGCAATCCTCTTTGTTCACTTAAAGTTTCAGTGCTGCACTTTTTACCTTATTACCAATATTGCAATTGTCTGCTGTGTTAGCTGCTTTATCCAGCGCAGGGCGGTATTATTTCTGCACTTTTCACCATGTATATAACAAATTAAGAGAACCTACCGTAGTAGCTAATTCTCCTGTCTTGCAAGATGCAGCGGCTCCCTGTTGCAGTAATGGCAGCAAGCGGCCAGGTGATTACACATCCACCAACACGTAAAACCGCTACAGGGGAGGCAATAATGTTATGTTAAATTGAGAACACAGCAGATACTCGGGCCCCAACCACCTGGGGCCACCATCTCACAGTTTGGGTGGCCCAAGGTGAGGGGCATTGGCCCACTGTCTCTCTTCAATGGATAAAGTGTAAGTTCTGCCAAGCAGGAAAACAAGCATCAGTGTGCTCAGTTCAGTCTTTCTCAAACTCAATGACAACATGCTGGTCATCAACAAATGCATCACAGGGTGTGAATCCGGGAGCAATAAAAGGCACATGGGGGGGTTCCTTGGTATCATCACATACTCAGCAGTGTGAAACAGCCAAAAAAGTGAAGTAAGCCTCATCAGCCCTTAGGAACACCTTTGAATCATTGGGCCTGCAGATCACGCAGGTTGAGATTGCTGAGGGGGCTGGGACAGTTGGCGAGGGGGCTGGGATGATCTGGGCTGAGAGGATGAAGATGAAGCTTCCTCTTGAGAAGAAGGTAGGTCCAACTGCAGTTCTTGGAAGTGGCATCTCTGGTTGGAAGGAGAAGAAGAGTGGAATGACCCTGGAGCGAGAATGACAGTTTAAAGGGAAACCCCCCACCTATACTTGATCCCTTGAGTTTGCAGGACCTGGAGATAAGGTTTCAGGCCCCGACGTTGAGCAATGGTTACTGGAGAGAGGTCCGAAAATAGCTGAAGATGGTTGCCTTGGAAGGGGAGATCTTGCTGTTCCCTTGCAGATTGGAAGTCTCTCTTTAGTGCGGTAATAATGGAATTTAATGATGATATCTCTCGGGGGGGGGGGGGCTCTGATGGCTTAGGGGCGAGAGATCTGTGAATGGAATCAAATTCCAGTCCCTCTAAAGGTATCTCAGGTGTCAGTTCTTGAAAGAAAGCAGTTGCTGTAATGGCTTTTGGGACTCCGGGAATGCAGAGATTATTCCTGCGGGCCCTATTTTCACCATCCTCTAACTTGTCTCACATGGCCTCCAATTCAGCAGACATTTTATCAACCTCTTCCTCATGGCCTTCAAGTACAGTGGTTGCTAAGTCCATACACTGTTATAATTGATTTGTGTGGTGTCCTATTTCTTTAGGACCTTTCACAAGGTGAAAGCTCTTTATTACTTTTGGCAGCATGGGACAGCTCAGTAAATATCTGAAACTACTCTGATTCTTTGCCCCCATGTAATGATTGGGCAAGAATTTGATCATTTTAGCAAGGATATGCACAGTCCACACATCCAGCATATAAAGTGCATCCAAAAAGTATTCACAGCGCTTTACTTTTTCTACATTTTATGTTACAGCCTTAGTCCAAAATGGACTAAATTCATTATTTTCCTCCAAAATTCTACAAACAATACCACATAATGACAACATGAAAGAAGTTGGTTTGAAATCTTTGCAAATTTATTAATAATAAAAAATGAAAAAACACATGTACATAAGTATTCACAGCCTTTGCCGTGACACTCAAAATTGAGCTCAGGTGCATCCTATTTCCACTTATCATCTTTGAGATGGTTCTACAACTTGATTGTAGTCCACCTGTGGTAAATTCAGTTTATTGGACATGATTTGGAAAGGCACACACCTGTCTATATAAGGTCCCACAATTAACTGTGCTTGTCAGAGCACAAACCAAGCCATGAAGTCAAAGGAACTGTTTGTAGACCTCCGAGACAGGATTATATACAAGGCACAGAGCTGGGGAAGGGTACAGAAAAATTTCTGCAGTATTGAAGGTCCCAATGAGCACATTGGCAAGCATTATCCGTAAATGGAAGAAGTTTGGAACTACCAGGACTCTTCCTAGAGTGGGCCACCCTGAGCGATCGGGGGAGAATGGCTGTAGTCAGGGAGGTGACCAAGAACCAGATGGTGACTCTGACAGAACTTCAGCATTTCTCTGTGGAGAGAAGAGGACCTTCCAGAAGAACAACCATCTCTGCAGCACTCCACCAATCAGACCTATATGGTAGAGTGGCCAGACAGAAGCCACTCCTCAGTAAAAGGCACATGACAGCCCAATTGGAGTTTGTCAAAAGGCACCTGAGGGACTCTCAGACCATGAGAAACTAAATTTTCTGGTATGAGAAAACAAAGATTGAACGCTTTGGCCTGAATGGCAAGCGTCATGTCTGGAGGAAACCAGGCACCGCTCATCACCTGGCCAATACCATCCCTACAGTGAAGCATGGTGGTGCCAGCATCATGCTGTGGGGATGTTTTTCAGTGGCAGGAACTGAGAGACTAGTCTAGATCAAGGGAAAGATGAATGCAGCAATGTACAGAGACGTCCTTGATGAAAACCTGCTCCAGAGCCAGCCAAGATAACAAAGGAGTGGCTACAGGACATCTCTGTGAATGTCCTTGAGTGGCCCGGACTTGAACCCAATTGAACATCTCTGAAACAGTATAGGCAAAAAATCTTGACATTTACTGACAGAGCCACATTTTTTACTGACACTGCGACAAAAAAGTACTTAAGATTGCAATTTTCGGTGCTAAACTGCTCAAATATCATTATTTGAACTATAACCATATAGCTAGTGATATTAGCAATGTGTTTAAGTTAAACAAAAGTCAAAAACCATATTTCTCTATTTACATGAAGGTCAGGTTAATATAACCCAGCCAGTACAGAGTTCCCCCTTACATCAGAGTGTACATGCAGTGCAAGGGAGAACTCTGCAGACCCTGATGTAAAGGACAGTGCCACAGATCATGATCTAAGAGGGAACTCTGATGTAAGGGGGTGGGCTCTGCGTTCCCACTTACTTCCAGGGCCACAGAGTTCTCCCTTGCACTGTAAGGGGAAATCCTGCAGACTCTGTAAAGGGGAGCATCAGGAACTCTGATGGGGGGGGGAGACTCTGGTGACCAGAGACCACCTTCCGCATAGTGAATACACTAAGGTAAGGGGGGGGTTACTGATATAAGGGGGAACATTTATATCAGTGCCCCCTTACATTATTGCATTCACTCCCCCCTTACATCAATGACTCCCCCCTAAGACTGGCCTGGCGGCGCTGTCACTGACCACCTCTCAGGTGCACCGTGCAGGGCTCAGACGGCTCCAGGTTGGTGGCTCTGGTTTTAGCGTATAGTCTCTTCTCCACAGTCTTCACATGTCTGACTCTTCTCGTGATCCCTAATCAGGCGGTGCTCCCACTCTTGACTCCTCTCCAAGCTCCCCCTCAGAGACTGCAGACATGATAAACAGGAGATGGTTAGAGGATACAGATATGGCACAGGAAATGGTTAAAAGATATAGACATAGCACAGGAGATGGTTAGAGGGTACGGACATGGCACAAGAAATGGTTAGAGGATACGGACATGGCACAGGAGATGATCAGAGGATACGGACATAGCACAGGAGATGGTTAAAAGATATAGACCTAGCACAGGAGATGGTTAAAAGATATAGACATGGTCTCTGACCAACCCTATGCATTTACCAGGGTCACAGGTGTGCTTGCACTGCTGGCCAGGGCCTGGTGTGTGTCCGGCCGGACCTAGGGGGTCAAAGTCCATGCCGCCCATCTCCCATTCCATAGTTACTTGCCAGCCTACTGCACTATCCACTGTAGACTCCTCCGTCTGCCTGGCTCCTGGGGAAGTGCGCCATGATGATATCCTCATCGCGGGCAGGGCTTGCCTAGTGGTAGCAAATACCAGGCGCACTGTCCACACGCACACCCTTTGTCAGACCCCCTCCAGTGGCCGAGCACCGTCCGCCTGCTCTGGACGGATGCAGGGTCAGCTCAGGATCAGATCTTCTTGGGGATCTTCGGGAACTGCGCATGTGCAGTCCTGACCCGAACCGATCACAGCCATTTTACCTGGCACATTTCTCCTGCCACTGGCATTTACGAGCAGGAGAAAAGTGTTTCGGGCTGCCTGTAAAAATACGCGCGGTTGGCAACACTGGGCCAATTTAGACAGGTTGCAAATAACCTACCAGCATGTCTTTTTGAAGTGTGGGAGGAAGCCGGATTACCCGGAGGAAACCCACGCAGGCACGGAGAACATGCAAACTCCAGGCAGGTAGTGTTGTGGTTGGTATTCGAACCAGCAAATCCTTTGCTGCTAGGCGAAAGTGCTAAATCTTTCCAGTCTTACTAAATTCCACCTTACTTGTCACTTTTCTTATGAGTGTGTCTCCTAATCGTAACTTCCATGTGATTCTTTAATTCTTTGATCAATGTCATGTCATATGACACACAGCCTCTTTTTTGGATAAAAGGGAAAATAGCGACAGAGTTGAGACTAGTTTTTTCAGGCAGTTCAGTGAGATCTGGATCAGAATGGAGATTGCTTCTTCTGTCGAAATGATAAATAAAATAAACTTGTTTTCGGCTTAAAATGTCACCTTAAATGATTTCTGTGTGACGCTTTTCATAGATCTAGGTCACACTGTGATAATCTAACCCAGCAAAAATATGTTATGCTTACGTTTGTATAAGAAATGCTAACTTCCAGCTTTGTGTTTCTTTAGAAGAAAAGAGTGAAGGAATCTCTCTCATCCAGTCTGTCTTCCTCGGACCTGGGTAGCTCCATGCCTGACAGTTTACTTCCTGTGAGCTGCAGCCGAAAGAACAGACTGAAGGGGAAGTCTAAAAGCTTAAAGGAAGAGGTAAGAGTGAAGAGAATACACTGATGACCATAGTTCAATATAAGCATTTCTTCCTAAATGTTCTTTTTTATTTGGATTGAACTAGATAAACTTTTAACTCAAATATAGAATAAGAATGAATACTGTATATAGAATGAGTCATCTCCAAAGAAAACTAGAAACTCTTAAAATGTTTAGAGTTTGCTGTAGTAACACACTAATAAGTAGGGTTTCTACTGATAAAAATGGAACATGTTACCAATGTTATTAACAGGAGTGATCACTAAAAGCTGGTAATGTAACCACCACAGGGGAATGGTCTGATATACCTCTTGGCCAATATATAATTTTTTCGGTAATCTGTAATGCTCTATCATTCCCCAAAACCAAATCTATCCTTGAGAGCACAGAGTACGAAGCTGAGTAACATGAGTATTGCAAAACTCCTGGGTTCCGCACCCTCCACAAATCTAGTAACCCCACTTCATCCAGGAATTGACACAAATGGCTTTTCACCATAGACTCTGAGAGAGTCCGTACATCCAACCAACTATCCAATATCTTGTTAAAATCGCCTACGGCTATAATCGGCACCCTTTTTTTATCTAACAAAAATTCGTTCAGTCTAAGCAAGACATCCAAGTTGAAGGGCGGAGGGATGTATATATTTGCCACAACAAACATACTACTATCAATGGAACAATATAAAAAAATATATCGGCCCAACTCATCTATACTGGATTGCCTACAGGAAAAGTTTACCCTTGTCTTCACCATGACGCCTACCCCCCTACTATAGGAGGAGTGAACCGCATGGAATTGGCATTGAAATTCCTTGACTGTAGTTGCTGGAATGTATTTTTAGTTAAGTGGGTTTCCTGTAGGCATACCACTTCTACCCCACAGCTCTCCATCATGAAGAATATTGCCATCTTTTTTGAGAGGTGTCCCCAGTCCCCTGACATTCCAGGAGCCTATTTTTAATGTTTTAACTTGCATCAGGGTACCAAAAAATATACATCAACCTGGTGAACATATCTATATAAAACTAAATTTATACAATCTGAAACTTTAACACCCCTCTATCTTATAATATTTTAGACAATAAATTCAGTGCCACCTCTACTTCCAAATTCATTAGTGAATTTAAATGGCATACTCATCATAGCCATATCATAACCAACCTAGATAAATATTTACTAAAAAAACGCTTTCATGTGCAGTTTAAGTGCCATTTTCCTATAAACATAACTTTGTGTGTAGGCCTGGACCCAACCTAAGTAATTTCCAATAGTATATCTACTTACTGTGAGTACTTTCCCTATAATACCACCCCCCCTACCCCATTCCCCCCTTCCTTCCCGCCCCGCCTAATTGAATATCCCTCCCCTCTTCTACCCCTAACCACTACACCAATCCCCCCTCCCGCCCCCCCACCACCTAGCTAGGTGAACCCCCAGTGGGTTTAAAGTGACCAATTCCCATACTACCTGTAACCCACATTTACTCCCACATTTCATTCCCATCCACCACTCCACATACAGCAACTGTGTAACTACCCCCTCCCCCAAAAAAAAAGAAAAACAAAAAAAAAAAACAGGGGAACCCTGAATACTGTGGTGGTTACATTAAATCTAGGAGGGAATAAACCCTGGAAGGAGTGGAAAATAAATCTGTACTGGTTTGAACTGATTAAAAATCTGGATGGGGTTCTCCCTAAAATTAGAGTTTGTAGAAATTAATGAAGGAACGGTACCGCCTGCTGTGATGTGGGACACCCTAAAGGCTTTTTTAGGGGTGTACTAATACAGCAGATGGCCAAATTTAATAAAGAGGCTAGGAGCAGGGAAATAAAAAATCTGAGAGGTGTTTGAGGCCGAAAATATAGACCCAACCCCCGAGCGGGAAACATCTTGGCTAGATAAACAACAAGAGTACAAGGTAGTCATTATGCAGGCAGAGACCAGGTGTCTCCTCCAGCGCCAGGTCTCCTCAGTAAAGGGCGAAAGAGTGGGAAAGCTGTTGGCGCAGTTGGTGAAGTCTAATACTGCTCCATCCACTATCCTTGCCATTAGATCTATAGAAGGAGATATATTATCAAATACCTCAAAGATAGTGCAGATATTTAGGGACTATTATAAAAATCTTTATACCTCTCAGAAAAAGGAATAGAAGGTGTGATGGTGGAATTCCTGGGAGACCTGCCAATACCGGCCATATCGCAAGAGAAAAGGGATCTTTTAGAAGCCCCAATAACACTTGTAGAACTTCAACAAGCGATTGCCAGTATGGCAAATTTAATATCTCCCGGCCCAGACGGCCTTCCAATAGAGGATTATAAATATGATGGTGACGTTCTAATCCCGGAGCTACTGAAAGCACTAGGAGGGACACTTAAGGGGGGTCACCTCCCCGCCTCAATGTTGGAGGCAACTATTATAGTGCTTCAGAAAGATGGGAAGGACCCCCTGGAGGTGGCCGCTTATAGGCCAATTTCTCTTTTATGTACCGAGGCCAACATTTTGGCTAAGGTCTTGGCAGTTAGACTAAATAGAGTTATCCATAAACTGGTCCATATGGACCAGGCGGGATTTATTGCCAATAGATCAACAAGTTTGAATATCAGAAGGGCCTTTTTGAATTTACAATCACCTACGGAGAATGAGGGTTCAATAGCTGTATTGACTCTAGACATGTCTAAAGCTTTCGATAGTGTGGAGTGGGGATACATTTGGCGAGTGTTGGGGAAGTTTGGATTTGGTCCCTCTTTTATTGGCTGGATCAAAATGCTCTATGATAGACCCAAGGCAAGATTAAAAATTAATAATGAGTTCTAGGACTGGTTTGAGTTGGAGAGGGGGACGAGACAGGGGTGCCCGTTGTCTCCACTGCTTTTTACGCTGGCGATGGAGCCCCTGGCTATCTCCGTAAGAGAGAGTTCTGAGATAATTGGTTTTCAGAGAAGGACTGGCAAAGAAAGAATTGCGCTGTATGCGGATGATATCTTGCTCTTTCTAGGAGATACCAGTAACTCATTATTGAAGGCAATGAGAATAGTGGAGTCATTTGGCAGTTTTACAGGTCTGGAGATAAATTGGGAAAAGTCTGAGTTGTTACCTATAGATTCAATAAGTGAGCCAATAGTGCATGCAATGCCCCAGTTGGTAATTGTGGACGCATTGAAATACTTGGGAATTGTCATGACGAAGGGCCCTAACCAATATATTAGCAAAAACCTTATTCCACTTTTGACGAAATTCAAACAAAAGATGGGTATATGGAAGCATCTTCCCTTATCAGTGGCAGAAAGATGTAGTTTAATAATAATGATATGGATGCCACAATTACTGTATGTTCTGCACAACTCTCCAGTGTGGATATGCAAGAGTTGGTTTATTAAAATTAAAATCCTCTTCAGGGAACTGATATGGAAAGGGAGACAAGCCAGGATACGTCTACGGGTACTTAAGCTTCCAGTGCGGGATGGGGGCTTTGCCCTTCCACATCCGGAGCGCTATTTCCTAGCAACTCAATTGCAGCAGCTAGTGGGGTGTGGGGCGCCGGAAGGAGGCCCCCTAAATGGTAGAATTCTATTAATAGGTGCTTTACATAACACATTAATCGAAGCATTAGAGACGGACTCGTTCCACTATGAATATCCAACAATCAAATTGATAACCAAACTTTGGAAAACAGTTAAAAAACAGATGAGATACAATGGGTTTACAGATTATACCCCCATTTGGAACAACCGAAATCTGCAGGAAATTCTCAAAATAGGAAAAGTTAGAGAGTGGGAAAATCAAGACTAGGACAACTTTATACAGGTAATATACTATAGAAATTTCCAGATTTGGAAAGCGAATTTGATCTGCCACAGAGTACTTTTTTTTCGTATTTTCAGCTGGAACATGCTCTCAAAGCTCAATTTAAGGATCAGTAGAGTGGAAAGAAATGCCTCTATTTCAAAGTATACTTCAGGTAGTCCCCACTAAGAGGTTAATATCTAAGATTTATGGACAATTAAGCAATGTAGTTAATAGTGGGGGGTTACTCCATGACGTAAGAGCTAAATGGGAAGAAGATGTAGGAGTACTGACCCAGGCACAGTGGAAGATAATTTTGAAGATGGGACCCCTGCTATCAGTCTCCCCCCCCCACAGAAGATCTCGCATTTGATGTTGTTAAATAGAGCCTATTATACACCTAAACATCTCTAAGTTTGGAAGAAGACCCAATGATAGATGTCCTAGATGTTGGGGGACTGGGGATCTCATTTACATGTTGTGGAGATGCCCCAAGCTGTTCCGATACTGGGAGGGGGTGATTAATAGTTTGAGAGACATTTTTGGTATTTTATTGGAGAAGGAGGCTATAGTATGCATTCTGGGGTATAGATGGGTACAGGGGGAGAGGAAGAGTACCACACTGACAATTTTGAGATGTTTGTTCCAAGCTAGGAAAATGATAGCATTAAAGCGGGGGTCCACCTATCTATCATTTTTTTTTTTTTTGGAGTTCATTCACAAACTTTTCTTCTCATGATTATCTACTCACATGTTCTGTGTAATAAGTCCGCCTGTGTCCGATTTCGTTGTAAAGAATAACTTATAAAATTCACTGAAGGCGGTTTCCATCTTCATTGTGGGCATTTGAAGCCCACAAGCATGTATTTCCTGGATGCGGTGAATGCTGTGCTCCCAGCATTCACAGAGATGTTGTGATGACGCTGTTGCACAATGCATGCTGGGAAGCCTGAGACTAGCTCCCAGGGGACTGTGGGAGGTCTGGGAGAGGCTAGAAACACGCCTACTCCCATGGGAGGAAAACCAGGAAGTGCTAAGAAGATTAGAAAAAAAAAGGTAATTACGGCGATTTAATTTTTTTTACACAGCATGTCAGCATCTAGGCAAGGAAGAGAATGCATAGAGATAATGTTCAAAATTTGGGTGGAACCCCGCTTTAAGGTGGCAATCAAAGGAACCCCCCACAGTAAAAGATTGGATCGCCACTCTAAATGTAGCTCTTTGTAGAGAAAGAATAGAGTACATTAAGAGAGGTAATCTCCAGGAATGTGGAGGCCGTGGTTGGAAAAGATGGGCCACCCTTAACAGGAAACATAGAAAATAATGGAACCGGGGACAGTACCAATTTAGCCAGTCCTTCAAGGAAATGAAATATCTGATTGTTACAGGTGTTATGGTGTGGTTGTTTTATTAGGATTAATAATAGCTAATAGAAGATCAGTTGTAAAAAAATTTTTTTTGGGCATGTAATTAAACTACGAGTATTTTGGCAGGGGAGATGGGAGGGAAGGGCGTAAAATGAAGGAATCATGACTTTATTTTAATTTGTATAATACTGGAATTGGCAGTAGGGGTTGGGTGCTGGGAACCCTCTAGGCCCCTTCTAGCTATTTAGGCTGGCATATGGAATCTCTACTTTGTCCCTATTTATTTATTGTATTTAGCTTAGACAACGCTTAATTATTTTCTTGTTTTCTGTCTGACTAAAGTCTTAAGAAATGGAAGGAAAAAAAAAAAAAAAGAATTACCAGCAAAAAAATTGTGAAAAAAGTGTTATGGATTTGGAAAAGAACCTCATGGCAAAAATAAAAAATGGCATGGGGTCCCCCTCAAATCCATAGCAGACCCATACCTGAGCATGCAGCTCAGCAGGTCAGGAAAGGGAAGGGGATAAGCGAGCGCCCCCCTCCCTAAACCATAAAAAGCCGCATGCCCTCACCCCAAAGCACCTTGTCTCCATGTTGATGGGGACAAGGGCCTCTTCCCCACAGCCCTGGGCTGTGGTTGTGGGGTATGTGAGCCCGGGCGCTTATCAGAATCTGGAAGCCCCCTTTAACAAGGGGGTGCCCAAATCCTGCCCCCCACCCCATGTGAATGAGTATTAGTTTAGTAATAAACCTGTCACAGATTTTGTAAAAATATTAGTTGGCTGCTCAGGATTGTAGAGTCAAAAGACATACAACACATCAGGATACTTGAGAGGCTGCTTTATTTTTTTATTTTATGTACCTCATTCTCTTTCTTATGGATTTTCTTCATACATCTCCATTATTGCCTGCTTCCTTCGTTTGCAAAGCAATGTAGAATCTCAGATCCTACTATTAGCCCACACTCAAATCGGCTGCTATTGCCGACAATAGCACTGTCCGAATCAGTGCAACGCTGACTTTGCAGGGAGGCACCGATTCCCAAAAGTAGGTCCTGTTTTTGGCGACTTCGGGGGCGATTTGAACAGACATCTGTGCATGAACCCGCACAGATGTCTGCAAATCGCCCCCAAACTCGGACTGCATTGCCGATTTGAAATTGTGTGAGTTCAGCTGAACTTGCACGATTTCTAACCCGTATCAGTGTGAACCTGGGCTTAGGCACAGTAGACCTCTGCCTAGGTAAACAGAAGCAGTCCCTTCCTGTATAGATATTGACTGAACTTTAGAAATGGGCACATCTTAAGCGTTGAAACAGTATACCAGGACAATTATAAATGGTTTTCCAAATTTTTTTAAAATAAAATATATTTACGTTTTTATAACATGACAAAATGTAGAAAATTTCAAGGGGCAGAAATACTTTTTCAAGACACTGTATCAACCATCAAGAGGGCACAAGGAGGCTGGCTGCCTTGAAAGAAGCAAATCAGATTTTCTCGTAGACAGAAGCTCACTGTCCAGCTATTTTGTGTTCCACATCCCAGGAATAGACAATTGGAAGGTGGATCATATCAGCCGCTCTTACCACTTGGACCAAGGAGAATGGTTTCTTCATTCAGGTGTGTTCAATCAGTTATGCCAAAGATGGGGGATTCCAGATGTGGACATGCTAGCCTTCAGATTCAACAACAAGCTACCTCTGTTTGTTGTTAGAGCCAGGGATCCTTCAGCCCTGACCTCAGATACCCTAATAATCTTCTGGTCTCAGCTTAGGCAAATTTTTGCCTTCCCTGCAGTGTGAAGTCTGCCTCACCTGCTCCAGAAAATAGAGCAAGAGAGAAAAGCTGTGATTCTAATTGCACTAAACTGGCCCAGAAGAACTCAGCACACAGATATACACGTGCTCAGACTTCCAGCAGGCAACCCCTGGCCCGTTCACAACTATCCAGATCTGCTATCTCATAGTTCTCTATTCTATTCTTCTCAGTCTATGGCTTTAACAGCATGGCTATTGAAATCCAGGTCTTAAAGGATGTAAGGATTTCTGAGTTTGTGATTCCTACCTTGCTTAAAGAGTATCGTACCTGGAAATCGTATTTTGTCTGGTGTGTCAGCTAATTCAGTCCAACAGAACATATATATATATACATACAGTGGGGACGGAAAGTATTCAGACCCCCTTAAATTTTTCACTCTTTGTTATATTGCAGCCATTTGCTAAAATCATTTAAGTTCATTTTTTTTCCTCATTAATGTACACACAGCACCCCATATTGACAGAAAAACACAGAATTGTTGACATTTTTGCAGATTTATTAAAAAAGAAAAACTGAAATATTACCTGGTCCTAAGTATTCAGACTCTTTGCTCAGTATTTAGTAGAAGCACCCTTTTGACCTAATACAGCCATGAGTCTTTTTGGGAAAGATGCAACAAGTTTTTCACACCTGGATTTGGGGGATCATCTGCCATTCCTCCTTGCAGATCCTCTCCAGTTCTGTCAGGTTGGATGGTAAACGTTGGTGTACAGCCATTTTTAGGTCTCTCCAGAGATGCTTAATTTGGGTATAAGTCAGGGCTCTGGCTGGGCCATTCAAGAACAGTCACGGAGTTGTTGTGAAACCACTCCTTCATTATTTTAGCTGTGTGCTTAGGGTCATTGTCTTGTTGGAAGGTAAACCTTCGGCCTAGTCTGAGGTCCTGAGCACTCTGGAGAAGGTTTTCGTCTAAGATATCCCTGTACTTGGCCGCATTCATCTTTCCCTTAATTGCAACCAGTCGTCCTGTCCCTGCAGCTGAAAAACACCCCCACAGCATGATGCTGTCACCACCATGCTTCACTGTTGGGACTGTATTGGACAGGTGATGAGCAGTGCCTGGTTTTCTCCACACATACCGCTTAGAATTAAGGCCAAAAAGTTTTATCTTGGTCTCATTAGACCAGAGAATCTTATTTCTCACCATCTTGGAGTCCTTCAGGTGTTTTTTTTTTTTAGCAAACTCCATACGGGCTTTCATGTGTCTTGCACTGAGGAGAGGCTTCCGTCGGGCCACTTTGCCATAAAGCCCCGACTGGTGGAGGGCTGCAGTGATGGTTGACTTTCTACAACCTTCTCCCATCTCCCGACTGTATCTCTGTAGCTCAGCCACAGTGATCTTTGGGTTCTTCTTTACCTCTCTCACCAAGGCTCTTCTCCCCCGATAGCTCAGTTTGGCCAGACAGTCAGCTCTAGGAAGGGTTCTGTTCTTCCATTTAAGGATTATGGAAGCCAGTATGCTCTTAGGAATGTTAAGTGCAGCAGAAATTTTTTTGGTAACCGTGGCAAGATCTGTGCCTTGCCACAATTCTGTCTCTGAGCTCTTCAGGCAGTTCCTTTGACCTCATGATTCTCATTTGCTCTGACATGCACTGTGAGCTGTCAAGTCCAATCAGTATAATCAAACACAGCCGGACTCAAATGAAGGTGTAGAACCATCTCAAGGATGATCAGAAGAAATGGACAGCACCTGAGTTAAATATATGAGTGTCACAGCAAAGGGTCTGAATACTTAGGACCATGTGATATTTCAGTTTTTCTTTTTTAATAAATCTGCAAAAATTTCAACAATTCTGTGTTTTTCTGTATATTTGGGGTGCTGTGTGTACATTAATAAGGAAAAAAAATGATTTTAGCAAATGGCTGCAATATAACAGAGTGAAAAATTCTGTCCCCACTGTGTGTGTGTGTGTGTGTGTGTATATATATATATATATATATATATATATATATATATATATATATATATATAATTTATTTTATTTTTTTAAGCAGAGGCCCTAGACAATAAAATAGTGGTTTTGCAATTTTTTATGTCACACTGTATTTGTGCAGCGGTTTTCCAAACACAACTTTTGTGGAAATACACTTCTTTTTTTGAATTTTATTGCGAAAAAACACAATGTATAACCCAATTTATGGTACAATATAAAAGATAATGTTACACCAAGTAAATAGATCCATAAGCATGTCACGCTTTTAAAATTGCCCACACCTGTACAATGGCAACAAACACACATTTTATTATTCATAGGCGACACTTTGAAAGCCTTTATAGGTTACCGCTTTAGATTTACACAGGAGGTCTGGTGCTAGAATTACTGCCCATGATCTGCCATTTGTTGTGGTTGAGATGCCTCACGTGTGAGACGAATGCTGTTTGCGTGCTTGCGGGACCGACCGGCAGATGAGTTCACCTTTGCACACAGGGGAACTTTTATTGCTGTCACAAGAAATGTAAGTAAACATCCCTTGTGACGGCAATAGGCATGTGACAGATACTCTTTATGAAGAGATTTGGGGTCTATAAGACCCCAAAACCCTCCTCTGCACTTTGCATTTGATCATACCAAGATGGGTGAGATTAAATGCTTTTGATTTTTAGAAATGGCATTGTTTACATCTGGGTAGCCTGGAAGTGATGTGACGTCATCGTTTCTGAGTTACTATAGCATAGAGCCCAACAAAGCTGATCGGGTCTTTGCTGACCTCCTATAATCAGCCAGCGGAAGTGCCGGCTGGTCGATCAGGACTCCCGGTGGGACAGGAGATTCGGGTAAAGCCACAGAGGGTGGCGGTAGGGGAGACGTCCCCTCCTGCTGCTTATAAAAGAAATCCGGTATCTAGTTAGCCACTAGGATTGCTTTTATAAGAGAGCCAACCTTTGGTTCTAAAAAAAAAAAATGATACCTCTGCAGCTGCAGGCATCATCCCAGGATAACCACTTAAAGTCTAGCGATGTGCGGGTACGTCGCTGGCAGGCAAGTGGTTAAAGGGCAGGTCAACCTAATTCATCTTCTTTGAAAGGCCCCTGGCTTCTAACTTGTAAACACCTTATGCAAGGAGTTTCTCACATCAGGCCCCCCTTGCTGCACTCTCTGTGCTTCCCTGGAACCTTAAAGTGGTGTTCCAGCCGAAATTATACTTTTTAAATAAAAATACTCCTATAATACACAAGCTTAATGTATTCTAGTAAAGTTAGTCTGTAACTAAGGTCTGTTTTGTTAGTTTATAGCAGTAGTTTGTTATTTTATAAACTTACAGCAGGCCGTGGCCATCTTAAGTGTGGGCATCTGAAGCCAGACTGTATTTCTTCCTGGATCTCATCCTTGCAGATCTCGCACATGCTCAGTGCAGCACAAGCAGTGTAATAGGTTTCAGGTCAGGTTTCCATAGCAACTGCAGTTTCAGAGGAAGTTGCCGCCCCTTCCCAGAAGGCATTGCAAACAGGAAATTATGCGATAGGCCGCGGCCAGGGAGGAGGAAGTGAAAAACGAATACAGCAGATATACAGTAGGTACTGAGAAAAAAAATTAAAAAATATCCAATTTGTTTACAGTGCACAGTTTAGTAAGGGATGCTGAAGAGTTGTAAAAGTGGGTGGAACTCCACTTTAATTTGTTTCTCTATGCCTTGCAGAAGCCACTCTTTGAATCCATCAGGAATATTCCCTGGAGGTTCTTTCCAGCAAATTAGCATTTTTTTGGCAGCTAGCGCATCTGTCAGATGTGTTTCTGAACTGGCAGCCCTTTACTATAAAAAGATTTTCCTCATAATTCATAACGACAAGTTTGTTTTATGCCCAAGACCATCCCTTCTTCCAAAGGTGGTTTCAGCGTTCCACCTGAGGACATTATATCTCCATATCTTGGAGTACAGCACAGGACACAGGCCACCCTCCCTTACTTTCCTTGGTTTACTCTGCATTACTTGTTGCAAAACGCAGGATTCGCAGAGTGGGGTTATAGGGGAGGCTACACAGGGGTGTCTAATCCAGTGTTCAATCACCTGAAGGTACATGCATATAACCCATGCTGTATGACTATGTTGATTGTGTACTGTACTCCAGGATATAGATATTAGGTAAGTCAAAATTACTTTTATTGTGCTAAAGATATTGTTTAAAAGCAGTAATAATTGAAATAACACAAACGGCCACTTGCATCCAAATATGCTTATATATAAACATTGCACTTATAGCCCTTATAGTGCAAAACGTGTCCCCCCTTTCCTCCTTCTTGCATATTGGCCATTGTTGCTGTCCACCATAGTGATGGGGCAATAGAAATGTATTTGCCGTAAACCCTGACACCTGGAAGTGTCATATGACCTAGCATTTGACCAAGATACAAAGGTTTGGAACAGGGCCGCCATCGGGGGGGGGGGGGGGAGTACAGCCGTTACAACTGTAAGGGGCCCGAGGTGCCCTCCTGGGCCAGAAGAAAGCAGGACTGGTAAAGGGGATCCCTGCTGTGCAGTACAGAAACAATCTCACAGTTTCTGCTGTTCTCCTGTCATTGACTCAGACATTGAGCTCTTTACTGCCACCTCTGGCTACTATGTGCGATGTGCCTGTACTATGCTTCTCAGCAACATATCAGGTTTGTGAAAACGAGCTGGGACCAAGTAGGAAGCTACAAGTAGGGGCTGTGAAGGGAAGGGGGCTGTTTGTATACAGGGAGGGGCCAGAGGCTTGTGTGTGTGTGTGTGTGTGTGTGTGTGTGTGTGTGTGTGTGTGTGTGTGTGTGGGGTTGTTTGGCTGACATGTATCAGGGGTGTGTGTGTGGGCTGACATGTATCAGGGGTGTGTGTGTGGGCTGACATGTATCAGGGGTGTGTGTGTGGGCTGACATGTATCAGGGGTGTGTGTGTGGGCTGACGTGTATCAGGGGTGTGTGTGTGGGCTGACGTGTATCAGGGGTGTGTGTGTGGGCTGACGTGTATCAGGGGTGTGTGTGTGGGCTGACGTGTATCAGGGGTGTGTGTGTGGGCTGACGTATATACAGGTGTGTGTGTGGGGGGGCTGAGTGCGTACAGGTGAGGTGGCAGGTGTGCGGATTTGGTAGGATGGCCCATAGGCAAGCCAGGCCTAAAGCTGTGCAAGTGGCCAAAAAATTTCTGATGGCTGCCCTGGTTTGGATAGCTGCTGCGGGTTTATCCAAGTAACTCAGCCTCAGTTTTTTTTTTTTTTTGCCTTCAGATCTCGCCTATGGGGATTTTGGTGGGATTGGAGGACAGGTTTGCAAAACAATGCTTTAGCTGAAGTAAAAGTGTTTGTAAACCCCAACATTGAACTTTTTATTTGCATTGTTTGTCTGTTAAATATACAATTGAATGTGTTTTGGTATGCATTTAATTAAAAAAAATACCTGTTGTTTGTGCCAGAAATCAAGTTAGCTTGCAAGTTCCTGTGCATTATGCAGTGTCATCACAAGCAGTCTAATCAGCCCTGCCCAGTTCACTTCTAAACTATAGAATACCTCCTGCAAGTAAGACCCCTTTCACACAGAAGGTTTTCAGGTGCTTTAGCGCTAAAAATAGCAACTGAAAACTGCCTCCCATTCAGGAGCATAACTACCACCATAGCAACCCATGCAGGCGCTATGGGGCCCGCAGCCGAGTGGGGCCCAGTGAGGATAAGAGCACCGCCCGCACAGTCTCCCAGCCAGGGGAAGAGAGAGGAAAGGAAGAGGCGAGCTGTCTGTATCAGCAGAGAGCTGAATTGCCCGATGTAATAGCTTTCATTAGAACTTCCAGTGTTCCCGGGGCTCACGTCACATAGCTCCACCTTTTGGCCCGGTGCCTTTGATAGACAGAACGTCAATCCAATGTGGGACATGTGACGTCATCAAATTCATTGGGTCAAGAGGTGGGGCTAAGTGACGATGAGCCCCGGGAAGACGGGAAATTCAAATGAAAGCTATTACAGCGGGCAATCCCGCTCTCTGCTGATCCAGGTGGCTTGCCTCTTCCTCTGCATAGGTGGGGCTGTATGGGGCACAGGCAAACCAGGCTGTATGGGGCACAGGTCACGCTGTATGGGGCACGGGTCACGCTGTATGGGGCATGCTGTATGGGGCACGGGTCACGCTGTATGGGGCATGGGTCACGCTGCATTGACACTAAGGCAGCTGTGGGGGGAGGGCTGTTTGCAGGGGTGCCCCCATACAACATTTTGCTATGGGGCCCTGCTATTTCTAGTTACGCCCCTGCTCCCATTCATTTGAATGGGTGCTTTCACACTGGGGCGGGCGGTGCGCTTGCAGGACAGTAGAAAAAGTCCTTCAAGCAGCATGTTTGGAGCGCTATAAATAGCTCTTCAAAAACGTCCCTGTCCATTGAAATGAATGGGCAGCACTTCCAAAGCACTTTGATAGTGCCGCAAAGCTGGTCTTTTTCAGGGTTTTTTCAGGTCACGTTGCCACGTGACCTTAAAAAAAAAAAGCTCTGGAAAAGGGCAGCTAAAGCATAAAAAAAAAAAACAGGGCTTTAGCGGCTGTTTTAGCAGCAATTCAGGATAAAAGGGGTCTTTATAGAGATGAGCAAAGGATTAGGTGTTCTTTAGTTGAACCATTCTTCTGTCATAGGTTGACAACACTGCTCCTCCATAAAATACAGTAATTGAGCATTGTAACCCTATAAAAAAGTTTATTGGTGAGATGGCCTAAAGAATATAATAGGGAAAAAGCTTGAAAAAAAAAAGAAAACTAATGCAGCCACCACACCCTAGGACTAGTAAGCTGCACCTATATTACTTGTTTTTCCTTGGGTTTAGATACTTTATTACTGATTTGGATGTGTTTTGTTTTTTGTTGTTGTTTTAGAATCATGGGAAATGTGGAGCTGTAAGTAAACTAATGGAGAGCATGGCAGCAGAGGAGGATTTTGAGCCAAGTCAGGACAGTAGTTTTTCAGAAAATGAAAATTTTCCTATGCCTTCGCATCCTGAACGGCCAATTACTCCTGGTAAGAAAAAAAAAAGCTTTTATTCTGTTGCATCCATTAACCTTTCGATTAAGGAAATATTGTGCGCATTATGGACTAAAGATCATTTGGAAGAATTGAAGGATAGATAAATAAGTTAAAGTTAATAGCATATATACACTCATTCCATGTTTCCTGATAACTCTTATATTTAATCACTGTGAGCTTTTGCAGCCATGGGCTTGTTTAAACCCTTTCAATATCACGACGTGTGGTACAGGTCATTGGCACCTAAGGGTTAAACAGATCATCTGTATCTAACCTATGTGATGTTGATAATGATATACAATATTATAACATTCACTGTACATAGAGTATACAGTAATGCTTTTAAGCACACTTTCATAGGTACTGTGCTGACAATACACATTTTTGGTGCCACTAACTGCCCGGCATCCTTGCAGCCAGTCACCTGCTTGAAAGGTTAACCGCGGCAGCTCCCCCGCCCAGTACTTTGCTGCCTCACACTCTCTGCTGTTAAGATGAGACTGGCTGAGGCTGGAGGGAAGGATCATCTGCTTGCAGTCGACGGGTAGATCGCGATTGACGGGTTGCCGACCCTGGCAGTAGATTGGCATGGCTGTATGGGTGATCAGGGTGTTTCCTGATGCTACGGTGACTCTTCTTAGGACTGATTCTCTTTTCATAATCACAGATGGCCCTCTTTTGCAATGGTCTTTCATTTATACCTTTATCGCCTTTTATCTGCTTGGTACTCAATGAGACTGTTAGCAAATCTGTGGGTTAGCCACATGCCGGGGCTGCCACTGGGATGTTTCTTTGGGTTCATACATAGCGATCTACTCCAGGTGATGGCAGTAAGACACAGTGGTCAACATCTACAGATCTTTGCTGTATCCTTCAATTAGTGCAGAGAAATACATTTTATGATTAGTACAAAAAATCCTATTTTCCCTTATGACAACCTTTGAGATATGCATATAGGGCTGCTAATAAGGAGGTAAAGCCATCCCTCCTGTACCAGGTCTGGGAGCCCTGGGGCAAAGACGGGACTCTTTAAATACCTTTGGGTGCATGCACAGTAATTCCATGGGCCCAGCAATTAAAATACAAGTTCTCCGAGCCCTATTAGAAAAGCAGCTGAGTCCTGGTACAGAGAGGGACTATTTACTAATTTGTTTGAGAGCAGGCAGGGCAATCTTTTGTGCTGCTGATCCTTACATTTAAATTAAAGTTCCAACAGGCCAGAACTTTAAATAGTTCAGCTCCTTGGTACCAAAAGAGTGAAGGGTTAAAAACAAGCTGATGGCTGCATTAGCAGTGGTATGCTGTATAGTGAGTGATCACTTTTGCAGTATCGGTGGCGCTACCCCCCCCCCCCCCCATTTGGTATCCTGGATTTCCTGGTCTTACTGGGAGCCCAGAACCACCCCAGGGGGCTTTAAAATGGTAGGCAAGAGGAGACCGGGAAATATCCATTACTTGACCTCTGCTCAGAATGAAACTGAAAGTGACAATGATTTCTCTTGCATTCATTGACGGACATAGCTCTTCTGAATCTTGACCATAGGGTTTTTAGCGCCACCTACAGGAGTAGGACACTAGGCAGTAGAGAACTCTGTACCACCTATGGGCAGTCCTAGCTGGTATAAACCCCCTCTCTGCTATAGGCAATCCAGTTATTCTGCCTAGTGTTTTCAGGAGTACAGTCCTAGTTCCCTGCTGGGACCTTTTGGTTCTATAGCTTTTTTTTTTTTTTTTTTTCTGGGATTTTTTCCTGCAGAGATCCTTAACCACTTGACCACTGGGCACTTAAACCCCCTTCCTAACCAGACCAATTGTCAGCTTTCGGTGCTCACATTTTGAATGACAATTCAGTCATGCAACACTTTACCTATATGAAATTTTTGTCCTTTTTTTCACACAAATAGAGCTTTCTTTTGGTGGTATTTAATTACCGCTGAGTTTTTTATTTTTTGCGCTATAAAAAAAAAAAGACAAAAAATTCTATTATAAAATTTTGCAAATTAGTAATTTTCTTCATATATTTTGGCCAAAATGTATAACGCTACATCTCTTTGGTAAAAGTAATCCAAATCTGCGTATATTATTTGGTCTTTGTATAAGTTTTAGAGTCCACATGCTATGGTGCCAATCTCTGAAAATTGATCACACCTGAAGTACCGACGGCCTATCTTATTTCTTGAGACCCTAACAAGCCAGGAAAGTACAAATACCTACCAAATGACCCCTTTTTGGAAAGTAGACATTCCAAGGTATTTAGTAAGAGGCATGGGAGTTTTTTGAAGTTGTAATTTTTTCCCACAATGTTTTGCAAAATCAAAATTTTTTTTTTCTTTTCACAAAATTGTTATATTAGCAGGTTATTTCTCACACACAGCATATGCATAGCACAAATTACACCCCAAAACGCATTACTCCTCCTGAGTATGGCGATACCACATGTGTGAGACTTTTACACAGCGTGGCCACATACAGAGGCCCAACATGCAGGGAGCGCCATCAGGCGTTCTTGGAACATAAATTACACATATAATTTCTTGACTACCTCTTACACTTTTGAAGGTCCTGGACAACCAGAACAATGGAAACACCCCAAATATTACCCAATTTTGGAAAGAAAACAACCCAATGTATAATCTATGAGGCATATTGAGTCTTTTTGAACATGTCATTTTTTTTCTACAAGTTTTTGGAAAATGTGTAAAAATGAAAACGCATTTTTTTTTTACACAACGTTGTCCATTTACACAATATTTCTAACATATAGCATGTACATACCAAAAATTACACCCCAAAATAGATTCTTCTACTCCTCCTGAGTACGGCGATACCACATGTGTGAGAGTTTTCGACAGCGTGGCCACATACAGAGGACCAACATGCAGGGAGCACCAGGTGTTCTAGGGACATAAGTTTCAGATCTAATTTGACTACCTATTACAGTTTTGTGAGGCACTGTAGTGGCATGGATGTGCCATGGATGATAACTGATGTGGCATGGATGAGCATGAATGGGGATAGATGAGCCGTGGATGGGGATGGCTGAGCATGAATGAGTATGGCCGGGTACGAATGGGTATGGCTAAGTATGGCTGGTTATAGATGGGATGGCTGGGTATGGCTGAGTATGGCTGAGTACGGTTGGATATGGCGGAGTAATGCTGGGTATGGCTCAGTATGGATGGGTATGGCTAATTATGGATGGGGGTGAATGGGATGGCTGAGCATGGATGGATGAGTATTGCTGAGGATGGATGGATGGATAAGTATGCTGGGTATGGATGGATGAGTATGCTGAGGATGAATGGATGGGTATGCTGAATATGGATGGATGGATGGGTATGCAGTGTATGGATGGATGGGTGGATGGGTATGCAGAGGATGGATGGCTATGCAGAGTATGGATGGATGGATGGCTATGCAGAGTATGGATGGATGGATGGCTGTGCAGAGTATGGATGGATGGATGGCTGTGCAGAGGATGGATGGATGGCTGTGCAGAGGATGGATGGATGGCTGTGCAGAGTATGGATGGATGGATGGCTGTGCAGAGTATGGATGGATGGCTATGCAGAGTATGGATGGATGGATGGCTATGCAGAGTATGGATGGATGGCTATGCAGAGTATGGATGGATGGATGGCTATGCAGAGTATGGATGGATGGCTATGCAGAGTATGGATGGATGGCTATGCAGAGTATGGATGGATGGCTATGCAGAGTATGGATGGATGGCTATGCAGAGTATGGATGGATGGCTATGCAGAGTATGGATGGATGGGTATGCAGAGTATGGACGGGTATGCATGGCTGAGAATGGATGGATGGATTTGTCACATATCAACACTGTGGGCACTACACATGCAGCCCACAGCGCTACTGCCGCCGATCTCTCCCCTCTCCACTCACACTGGACGGAGAGGGGAAAGAGGAACCGGATATCACGCCGGTTTGTTTACATGTGATCGCTGCGTCATTTGATGAAGGGTTGGATAATCTAGATTCAGTGGTCCACCCCAGTCTAGCCAACAAGAGTGCCCAGACCTTTAGCTAAGCATTGGGTCAGCCGTGACATGCTGGGGACACAAATGACCGGGCGCCTGTAGTCGGTCTGTGTTACCTTGGTCAACAGCCCCCCCACTTCAGTGGATAGGAGGATCTGTCATGGAAGCCTTACCGGCACACTCCGGCTGGATTGATAAGTAGATGCCCCATCTCTACCTGGATGCAGAGTGTGGCACAGGTACTCTCTGGGGTGGTCGGTCTGTGGGTTCCTCTCGGGATCTGGTGGTAGTCTGCCTCAAACCATCCAGTGGGGACATGGGGGTTGCCCTACTGCATTGTGTATTGCCTGTCCTACTTTGGTCCCTGGTAGGACAGGCAATACATGGGCGCACAGTCTCCTGGTGGTTTGGGGGCAGTCTGTAGGTATGGGGGTGGTGCTGTTTGCCCTGAGCCCTCCCATCATTGTTCTCCGCCGTGAGGTGGGCCGTGAGCGTCGTGAGGTGTGGGCTTGCTTCCACTCCCCTGATGGTTTTTTGGCCTTTCCAGATGCAAACTGGGGTTATTGAGGGCCATTTTGTTGGTGCCCTTCAGTGGTCGTTTTCCACATCGGTAAAAAAGCAAAGTCCTTACATGCCAGCACTACCTGGCGGCCTGGTGCCCATGGGTTGGTGCTGGGCAAGCTGTACTGCCACCTTTTTGCCTAAGGGCATCAGCCCTACTAATCTCCACCCTACTTGCCTCAGGCTTAGACAGAGAGGAGAGCTGGAGTCCACCATAGGTTCCTGAAAAGGGGATTAGCCAGCTGGGCAGTGATGGCTTTCTCCTCCTGGTACATTGGGACCAGAGGCGTGTGTTTCCCTTGGTGCCAGGAACGGTCCTAAGTGGGATATCTCTGGGGCTGCTGAGCCCTAACCGGCTATGTCTGTTGAGGTTTTGCCTTATATGGGAACGTCTATGGCGGCCTTTTTGTGGTCCTGAAGCTCTTTATGGTACGTCACCCCTTGAGAAGGCCCTTCCCCCCTTTCCAGGCTGCATGAGGCAACCATGATACCGGGGGTGGAGCCTCCCTCTATTAATGATCTTGAGGACTGCAGGGCAGAATTGGTTGCTCACGCTGTGTACCATTGCATGGTCTGCGTTATGGCCTGTATTGGCTATGGCCCTGGTGTCTCAGATGCTTACCTCAGGAGCCAAGCTGCGCTGGCAAGTTTTGTACTTCAGACATGTGGATCAGGTGCCTGTGGCTCTAGTGGACCAGTTTGGTTCAAGGCCTGAAGTATGTACCTGGTGCAGCCACAGCTGCTGCTTACCTCCTTTTTAAGCTCTCCGTTCCACGGTGGTGCTTTGGTGGGTACTTTGGCTCACGTGCTGGCTGCTGACCAGACTCCTGCAAGGCCCTGACAGCTCTGCCCTTCCAGAGGTATTGTCTTTTCAGTACTACATTGGATGAAATCAAGCACCTCACAGATGGCATGAGTGCCTGGCCAATTAGAGGAAGCTTTGTGATTGTAGCCTGAGCCTTTTTTCACTGCACACAAGAGACTTTGATTGTGTCCGGCTACAACATAGAATTTAATTTACCTGAGAACATCTTTCCCTCTGTTCTCCTCCTCTTCTGCCTTTGTGCCTTTGAGTCCTGTGAGGTGTGGTGTGTGACCTGCTTTGCTAAGGCGTAATTCTTCGGGTACTGAGCCAGAGGGTTTTACTCCCTTCTGTTCACTGTCTCAAAAATGGACAGGGAATCCCTGATCTTGGTCCTGAAGGCCTTGAATTGCTTTGTGATGGTTCAGAGGTTCAAGCTGAAATCAATCAGTTCGGTGATGGTCTCTTTCTCAGAGGTATTTGCTAGAATCCATAGACATCTAGGATGCATACCTGGTGTTCCGATGTGTGAAGGGTGTCAGCGTTTCCTACGCTTTGCAGTTGGGGACGCACATTGTCATGTTGTAGGGCTCCTCTTCGAGCTGGTCTCGACTCCCGAGGTGTTCTCCAAAGTGCTAACTCCTGTCCTGAGACAATGGGGGTTTGCTGTGCCTGGTTATTTGGATGACCTGCTCCTGTGGGCGAACTCCCAGGTCGCGCTGACAGACAACGCAGAGGTCACTATGCGCTCCTTGCAGGTGTGCGCAGCCTATAGCATTAGGGTGTGCAACCCAAAGCTCAAACATGTATGTGTGTGTTTATACAGTGTGTGTATGTATGTATATATGTGTGAGTGTGTATGTGTGTGTGTGTATATATATATATATATATATATATTAGTGGAACCTTGGATTACGAGCATAATCCGTTAATCGAGGAGAATGCTTGTAATCCAAAGCACTCGCATATCAAAGCGAGTTTCCCCATAGAAGTCAATGGAAACGAAAATAATTAGTTCCACATTGACTTCTATTGTATGCAGTACCGCATGTGGCCAGAGGTGGGGGATGCACCGGAGAGACTCGGAATTACTCAGAGACCGCTCGGATGCACTCTGAAAGGCTCGGGAATGGAGTATTTCTGAGTGTTTCATAGTGCATCCCTCTGATCGGTCCCTGAGTGTCACTGGCGCCCCCGCACCTCTGGCCAAATGCGGTACTGCACACCACAGAGGCTTGAATCCTGCTTGTTTTGCGAGACTACGCTCACAAACCGAGTCAGGATTTTAAAAAAATAATAGCTCGTATTGTGAAAAGCTCGTTAACCGCGTTACTCGCAATCCGAGGTATTACATTATATATATACATACACACATACACAGTATCTTACAAAAGCGAGTACACACCTCACATTTTTGTAAATGTTTTATTATATCTTTTCATGTGACAACATTGTAGAAATGACACTTTGCTAAAATGTAAAGTAGTGAGTGTACAGCTTGTATAACAGTGTAAATTTGCTGTCCCCCCAAAATAACTCAATACACAGCCATTAAATTCTAAACCGCAGGCAACAAAAGTGAGTATACCCCTAAGTGAAAATGTCCAAATTGGGCCCAATTAGCCATTTTCCCCTCCCCGATGTCATGTGACTCATTAGTGTTACAAGGTCTCAGGTGTGAATGGGAAGCGGGTGTGTTCAATTTGGTGTTTATCACTCTCACTCATACTGGTCACTGGAAGTTCAACATGGCACCTCATGGCAAAGAACTCTCTGAGGATCTGAAAAAAAGAATTGTTGCTTTACATAAAGATGGCCTAGGCTATAAAGAGATTGACAAAACCCTGAAACTGAGCTGCAGCACAGTGGCCAAGACCATACAGCGGTTTAACAGGACAGGTTCCACTCAGAACAGGCCTCGCCCATGGGCGAAAAAAAAAGTTGAGTGCACATGCTCAGCTCATATATCATATCCAGAGGTAGTCTTTGGGAAATGGACGTATGAGTGCTGCCAACATTGCTGCAGAGGTTGAAGGGGTGGGGGGGTCAGCCTGTCAGTGCTCAGATCATACACTGCATCAAATTGGTCTACATGGCTGTTGTTCCATTCACGATTCACAAGAAAACCCACATACAGTTTGCTGAAGACAAGCACACTAAGGACATGGAATACTGGAACCATGTCCTGTGGTCTGATGAGACCAAGATAAACTTATTTGGTTCAGATGGTGTCAAGCTTGTGTGGCAGCAACCAGGTGAGGAGTACAAAGACAAGTGTGTCTTGCCTACAGTCAAGCATGGAGGTGGGAGTGTCATGGTCTGGAGCCGCATGAGTGCTGCCGGCACTGGGGGAGCTATAGTACATTGAGGGAGCCATGAATTCCAACATGTACTGTGACATACTGAAGCAGAGCATGATCCCTTCCCTGCAGAGACTGCCAACATAACGACCCCAAGCACACCTCCATGATGACCATGATGGACTGGCCAAACATGTCTCCATAAAATAAAAATAAACTACTGACACCATCCTCTGCCCTATTGATACTGTCCACTGCTCTACTGACCGTACTGACTGTAATATTTTTTATATATATCACACACAGTATCTCACAAAAGTGAGTACACCCCTCACATTTTTTGTAAATATTTTATTATATCTTTTCATGTGAAGAAATGACACTTTGCTACAATGTAAAGTAGTGAGTGTACAGCTTGTTTAACAGTGTAAACAGTCAATAGCAACCATAAAAATAGGATTTTTTAAAACAGCTTACCTGTAAAATCCTTTTCTTTCGAAGGACATCACGGGACACCAGAGCCACAGTAATTACTGATGGGTTATATAGGGTATCATTGGTGATTGGACACTGGCACACCCTATCAGAACATTCAACCCCCTATATAATCCCTCCCCTTGCAGGGATACCTCAGTTTTGTAGCCAAGCAATATAGTGTATTAGAAGAGGGGCGGGACCTCTGTGTCCCGTGATGTCCTTCGAAAGAAAAGGATTTTACAGGTAAGCTGTTTTTAAAAATCCTATTTTCTTTCTCAAACATCACGGGACACAGAGCCACAGTAATTGCTGGTGGGATGTCCCAGAGCAATGCTACCTGAGGGGGGGGAACCACGACCAAGTAGGGTGCAATCAGACCTGAGGACCCTGTACCGCTGCCTGCAGCACACTACGCCCAAAGGTGATATCCTCATGCCTTCTCACATCCACCCGATAGAATCTGGTGAATGTATGAACTGAAGACCAGGTTGCGGTCTTGCAGATCTGAGCCATCGAGGCCCGGTGATGCACTGCCCAAGAAGCACCAATAGCCCTTGTGGAATGTGCCTTGATCTGAAACGGAGGAATCTTCTGTTTCAAACCGTAAGCTTGAATGATCAATTGTCGAATCCATTTAGAAATGGTAGCTTTTGACGCTGCCTGTCCTCTATTGGGACCCTCTGGCAGCACGAACAAAACATCTGTTTTGCGAATCTGAGCAGTTGCCTCGAGATAGGCCTTGACTGCTCTTACTACATCCAATAAATGTAGTGATCTCTCTCCTGGAGAAAAGGGATCTGGAAAAAAGGAAGGCAGAACAATGTCCTGGTTTAAATGAAAATCAGAAACCACCTTCGGCAAAAAAATAGGATGAGGGCGCAGTACCACTCTATCCTTGTGTATAATCAAATAAGGCTCCTTACAGGAAAGGGCTGCTAATTCTGAAACTCTTCTAGCAGAAGAGATGGCCACCATAAAAATTAACTTCCTTATCAACAAGACCAAAGAAATCTGACTTATTGGTTCAAAAGGCTGTTTCTGTAACACAGCCAGGACCAAGTTCAAGTGCCAGGGGTTTAGGGGCGCTTTAACCGGAGGATTAAGACGCATCACCCCCTGCATAAAGTTTCGGACCAAAGAATGCGAAGCAAGTGGCCGTTGAAATAATACTGACAAAGCCGAGACCTGGCCCTTGATGGTACTCAAGGCCAGCTTCATCTCTAATCCTAATTGTAGAAAATCAAGAATTCTACCTATGACATATTTCCTGGGATGCCAACCTCTGGATTCACACGAGGATACATAAGCTTTCCAGACTCTATGATAAATCATCCTGGAAGCTGGCTTCCTTGCATTGATCAAGGTAGATATGACAGGACCTGAAAGCCCACGACTCTTCAGAACGTGGGTCTCAATAGCCAAATCGTCAAATTTAGCGTTTGTAAGGCAGGATGGAACACTGGACCTTGAGTTAACAGGTCTGGGCGTACCGGTAGGGTCCACGGGGAACCCACCAAGTCCTTCTGGGCCAAGCGGGGGCCACCAGAAGTACTGACTTCCTTTCTTGCCTGATCCTGCGAAGGAGTCGTGGCAGTAGCAGAATAGGTGGGAATGCGTAAATCAGTGAGAACCGATGCCACGGAATCACCAACGCATCCGTCCCGTATGCAAGAGGATCCCTCGTCCTTGCCACAAATCTGTCCAACTTTTTGTTGAATCGGGATGCAAAGAGATCTACATCTGGGACCCCCCATCTTTGGCATATGGCCCAAAAGACGTCGGGGTGTAGAGAACATTCCCCTGGGAGTAACTGCTGGCGACTTAGATAGTCCGCCTGCCAGTTCTCTATCCCTGGAATAAAAACTGCCGATATGCATGGCACATGCATCTCTGCCCAGACTAAGATCTGGTTCACCTCCTTTTGAGCAGCTCGGCTCCGGGTGCCTCCCTGATGATTGACATAAGCCACTGCTGTGGCATTGTCGGACTGGATCCTGACCGGGCAGCCCTGTAACCTGAGAGTCCAGGCTTTTAGGGCTAGATATACCGCCCGGATCTCCAGAATGTTGATGGGTAAGGTCCTCTCTGTCTTAGACCATATCCCCTGAACCGCAGACTGTTCCAGAACTGCTCCCCAACCTGACAGACTGGCATCTGTTGTTACCACCGTCCAGATAACCGGTAGAAAGGATTTCCCCTTCTGCAGGTTTTCGGTTATGAGCCACCAATTGAGGCTCTGACGCACCGCATGCGACAGGTGCATCGGAAAGTCTAATGCCTGAACCTTCTTGTTCCAGGTCGACAGAATACTGTGTTGCAGCATTCTTTAATGAAACTGAGCATAGGGAACTGCTTCGAATGAAGACACCATCTTCCCTAGTAGTCTCATTCAAAGGTGGACAGAAGGACCCTTCTTGGACCTGACTGCCAGAATCAGCTCTTAAAGCAGCGATCTTTGCCTGGGGTAGAAATATTTTCTCCTGGCTTGTATCTATGATCAGACCTAAATACTCCAGTCTTCTTACTGGTTTTAGGAAAGATTTTTCTGAGTTGAGGATCCAACCCAGGTGTTCCAGATACCTGACTGTGGTCCTCAAGTTTCCGTTCAAAGAGGCTACCGACCGGTCTATCAAGAGCAGGTCATCTAGGTATGCTCTGACAGCTATACCCTGAGCCCTTAATCTGGCCAGAGGAGGAGCCAAGATCTTTGTGAACACTGGAGGTGCAGTGGCTATCCCAAAGGGCAGAGCCACAAACTGGAAATGGCACCCTCCTATCTCGAAGCGCAGAAACTTCTGATGAGCAGGAAAAATGGGCACATGCAGATATGCATCTCTGATGTCTATCGATGCCAGAAATTCTCCTCCCTGCAGGGTGGAGACTACTGTCCAAATTGATTCCATGTGGAAGGATTGAATCCTTAAGAATTGGTTCAGATCCCTTAAATCCAGAATGGGTCTGACATCCCCATTTGGTTTTTGGACCGTAAAAAGGTTGGAATAGAAGCCCAACCCCTGGTCCTTTGCGGGAACCATCATAATGACCTCCTGCGACAAAAGTCGCTCTAACGCTAGAAGGAGCGACTGCTTCTTTTATGGGTCTCTAGGAAAACCTGATCTGAGGAACCGAGGAGAGGGAAATTCCTTAAACTCCAGCTTGTACCCAAAGGTTACCGTGGAGATTACCCATCTGTCCTGGAAATCCTCCTGCCAGAGCCCTGAGAACTGCCGCAGTCTTCCCCCCACTCGAGCGAGCGGGGGTGCCCCCTAATGCAGAGGTCTTAGTGTTTTGCCTAGTAGGCTGCTTCCCCCAGGACTTCTTCTGTCCCTGGGGTTGACTCTTGTCCCTGGACCCAGACGGAGGAGGCCGTCGAGGCTGCCTGGAGGCTGAAGCCCCAGGCGCTGGGGAGAGAGTCCGTTTGAAAGAGGGACGCTTACTCTTCTTCTTAACAGGTAAGAGAGTGCTTTTCCCACAAGAGATTCTCTTGATATAGCTATCCAAGTCCTCTCCAAACAGCCTTTCACCACGAAATGGAAACCCCGCCAGGAGCTTCTTACATGGTGCTTCGGCTGACCAATTTTTCAACCATAGGATTCTACGTATATGCACCAACCCCAGAGAAAGACGAGAGGTTTGCATGATAGAATCTCTGATGGCGTCAACAATGTAACATAAGGCCGCAGGAAGGTTAGCAAACCCCTGGGCCTGCTGTTCAGATAATGCCTTGATAACCTGCTTAACATGGTTTCTTAGGTATTGACAGACTCCAATCGCTGCTACTGCAGGTTGAGCCACTGAACCTTCCAAGGAAAAAACATCCTTCAATAGGGATTCCATCTTTTTGTCTACAGGATCCCTGAGCATCTGAGCATTATCTACAGGACAAGTCAGACTATTATTTACGGAGGAAATGGCGGCATCAATGGCCGGTATTCCCCACATTTGAATAAACTTTTCTTCCATCGGATAAAGTGTTGAAAACTTTCTTGGCGGAAAAAAAACTTTTGTCTGGGTGATCCCACTCAGAATAAATGAGCTTTTCAAGTAAATTATGAACAGGAAAAGCCTGTGCTGCTTGAGAAGGTTTCAGTGACCCCAAAGCAGAAGAGGATTCTTTAACAGTTTCAGATATGGGCAACTTAAATGTGGAGCGTACCAATCCAGTAAGGATCTGCACTAAGACTTTCTCCCTATGGGAAGTCGCAGAGGGTCCCTCTCCACCTGATTCCTCTGAAGAGGAGTCATCCGTCCCATCCTGATCCTCTGAAAGGGATTCATCTCCTTTATCCCTGAGCTCCTCTTCCTGAGGGTCTTGGGAAACAGAGGAAGGCCTAGTGCGTTTTCTTCCACTGAGTGAAGCTGTAATCACGGCCAATAATCTTTCCTCTAAACCATTAATAGCTGAGGAAAAAACCTCTTGTGTAATGTATACAGGGACTGACGTGCCGGAGGCAGGTATAGCCCCTGACCCCAATGGCTCTCCCTGGCTAGCCGTCCCTGGCCCCTCAGGGGGGGAGGATGCTGCTGACAGGGGGTCCTCAGAACCTGAACGAGATCCCCTAGTGTCTCTGGTTCTGGGTGTGTTTGAACCTCTTCTACCCATAGTGCAAAGCAACAAGGTGGAGGTATCACAAAATGAACACTGACTGCTGAGCGATGTAGTCCGGCTAAAAGCCCTGCTACCCAATGCTCAGTCTTGTGTTACTTAGTAAATGCTGCCTAGGAGAATGCCTGTGTGCCACCTTACATGCGACCGTCAGCTCTGTGTCTCTCCAGAAGGCTGTGTGCACCTGTACAGAGTGCTTTAATAGCCTGCAGCTGGCCTGAGTGGGAGTCTTAAGCACCTGTGCTGACATCCCGCCCCCTGCTCGAATTTCGAAAAAACGAGCGCTTCCCGCGCTGGCCGACCCTCCGGAAACACTATGGAGGAAGGCTGGGGGAGGGAGAGGAGGGAGAGTGGCTGGTAGTGAAGGGCCTGCCTGAAAACGGCAATGGCGGCGGGGGGGGCAGTGCCCGAGCGGTCTAACAGCTGTCTAGAGCCATGTGGCCTCCCCCTAGCCTGGGGGGAACATCCAAACATGAGAATTCCCCCCATCCATCCTACCTTGAGCCGGGAGACGCTGTGAAGGGTGAACATTGAGACCGACATCAGCATGGCAAGGTTTGTGCTCTTGGCAGCCCCCGGTGGTCACAATAGGCATAGCATGCATTTATCTTAAAGGAGAAAACCTACTAGAATTAAATTTCTGTGGAATCTCCTCTTACCTTATCCAGCCGCAGGGTTCAGTTTACACAGACCCAATCTTCACCTCTCACGGTGGGCTCAGTTTAGAAAACCGTCAGAGACTGGGGCCCCCTACGAATAGGGGGAATCCTGCAGTTCTGGACCTGTAAAGCACCCGGCTAGAAATTAGGCTAGAAAACGATTTTCTAATATGCGGGGTCCAGCTCTCTAAAAAGAGAAGCGTTACAGGTAAAACCTCGTTTCTTCGGACACGAGGCCCGGGTACCATCCAATTCGGCCTAGAAAGGACACATTGAATGGATCCGTTCTGCCTGGCTTGCCCCAGTATAGGATATGGGATATTCCCTTTGGAGCTCAGCACAGGACATCTTTACACGTCCATCACCTAAGACACTGGCGTAAAAACTGAGGTATCCCTGCAAGGGGAGGGATTATATAGGGGGTTGAACTTTCTGATAGGGTGTGCCAGTGTCCAATCACCAGTGATACCCTATATAACCCATCAGTTATTACTGTGGCTCTGTGTCCCGTGATGTTCGAGAAAGAAAAAGCGCTAGTCGGGACAGTCTTGTGCAAACATAACCAGGCAAAAATAAATAAGATAAACCATATATTGATTTATTGATACCATATGATGAATTCAAAAACAGTTAAAAATCTTCTCGCATAAATAGGTGACAATCAACTTGCTCACTGCTGTAGTGGTACCCTGTGGCGTCGGCCAGAGATGGACAGGTTTGTGTTGAAGATTTTCTGCAGTGGCGAAACCCTCATGCACCCCTACGAAATCTACAAAAATGGGGATTGCGAACCCAACTCGTGTAGGGACCGGGAGACGATGTGGAGCCTCGAATCCCTGGTGGTGAACGGCAACATGGCTAGCCAAGCCGTAGGTGAAGGGGTCGGGAGGCAGCCGGAACAACCTCCAATAGAAACCAGTGAGCGAAGGACTCCCAGACCCTTGAGGAGAATGAATACTAAACGAGGCTTGGAACTCAAGGTGGTGGAGACTAGCGCTTTTTTATGGTTGCTATTGACTGTTTGCATTTATAGTCACACCTCTCCTGGTGTGCTCATCCATATAGCTGCTTATTGGGCACAAGCAGGACTCTGATATTGTCCCCAATGCTACAAATGTCCCAGCTTCCTAGCGCCAAACTTTTTTTTGTTGTCATGTATGGGTGGCACAGTGGTGCAGTGGTTAGCACTCTCGCCTAGCAGTAAAAAAGGGTCGCTGGTTCGAATCCCAACCACGACACTACCTGCCTGGAGTTTGCATGTTCTCCCTGTGCCTGCGTGGGTTTCCTCCGGGTACCCCGGTTTCCTCCCACACTCCAAAGACATGCTGGTAGGTTAATTGGCTTCTGTCCAAAATTGGCCCTAGTATATGAATGGGGACCTTGGATTGAGGGTAGGGATTGATGTGAGTGTACGATGTTCAGGGTTAGGGACAAGGGTCAGGGTTGTAGACCCACACTCACTCAGGTTGAACTGGATGGACTGGTGTCTTTATTCAACCTTACTAACTATGTATAACAAATTTGCTGTCCCCTCAAAATAACTTGACACACAGCCATTAATGTCTAAACTGCTGGCAACAAAAGTGAATACACCCCTAAGTGAAAATGTCCAAATTGGGCCCAAAGTGTAAATATTTTGTGTAGCCACCATTATTTTCCAGCACTGCCTTAACCCTCTTGGGCATGGAGATGACCAGAGCTTCATAGGTTGCCACTGGATTCCTCTTCCACTCCTCCATGACGACATCACTGAGCTGGTGGATGTTAGAGATCCTGCGCTCCTCCACCTTCTGTTTGAGGATGCCCCACAGGTGCTCAATAGGGTTTAGGTCTGGAGACATGCTTGGCCAGTCCATCACCTTTACCCTCAGCTTCTTTAGCAAGGCAGTGGTCGTCTTGGAGGTGTGTTTTAGGGTCGTTATTATGTTGGACTATTGCCCTGCGGCCCAGTCTCCGAAGGGAAGGGATCATGCTCTGCTTCAATATGTCACAGTACATGTTGCCATTCATGGTCCCCTCAATGAACTGTAGCTCCCCAGTGCCGGCAGCACTCATGCAGACCCAGACCATTACACTCCCACCACCATGTATGCAATCGCAAATGCAAAAGCACAGGGTGCACACTTGTATGCAATCTGCGATTATAGCACACGTGAGGTATCACCACAAACGCAGTGACGACAATAATTCTAGAACCAGGGCTGACAGGTAAAGTGGTTGTAGCCCTAAAAAAAAAAAAAAAATGATCCTTTTAATTTAAGGCATGAATAACATCACAGTGCTTGTGCTCTGTAATTTGCCTCCTTGTATCCTCTAAAATACCTGGTTGATCCTGCCTGGTTCTGCCTTCCCCTCTGTAAACTGACCACGTTTATCATGGCTGCTGAGCCATGATACCGTGGTGCGTTTACATCCATCCTTCATCCTGCTGTCTCTCCTTTCTTCCTCTCTCCCCCCCCCCTGCCCCCCAGCTAGTGACAAAAATATGTTGATGTATACCTTATTTCATAGCGGCGCTCACGTGACTGCCCACCGCTCTCCTCCTCTCCTCCCAGCTGACATCAGTGGTGATTCTCAGCCCCTATTTTTTAAAAACACATACACTGGGCACATCATTTAATGTAACACAGTGGATTGCAGCAATAACAGACCGTGGCTTTACAACCACTGTAATGCTAAATTGATGAGTTGTAAAGGCTTTTAAAGCATCACCTAAGGAGATTTTTGGGTACTGTAGTTTTTTGCAACAATTTTAGAACTTTTGTATCAGTTTACTCGATGCAACCCCTTCTTTTAAATTTTACCCAAAAAATAGGTATTCTATTATCTGTGTATGCACTAAAATTAATTGTGATATATTTTTTCCTGAAAATAGATGTTTAATAAACAGTTGCCCAAATATCATGCAACATAAAAATGTGAGGGGTCCGAGGAACTTATTTAGTTACTAGGAGTCACAGCTGGTGGGATTATTGTGCATGCCGAATAAGGTATTTAAAGTCCCTTCTGTGGAAGGGGCCGATGATGGTCACTGACCCAGAGCCAATATGCAGTGGAGATATATACACATGCTTGTTCCAGTAAAGAAGCATGCTTTAACATAACAACTAGCATTTTAGAAGCCTTTCTTTTAACCAGTGTAAATACATCTATCTTAAATTTTGATTTTTACAGCCCCACGCTCTTGCATCATAGACAAGGATGAACTAAAAGATGGGTTGCGAGTTCTGATTCCAATGGATGACAAGCTACTTTATGCAGGCCATGTACAAACTGTTCATTCCCCAGATATGTAAGTAAACAATCCATGCTAGGCAAAATTCTTGATGCTGTGTTGGTAGCCTAAATAATTTTTTTTATGACTGTTTCCCAGATATCGTGTGGTGGTAGAGGGTGAGAGAGGAAACCGTCCACATATTTACTGCCAGGAGCAGCTGTTGCAAGAAGCTGTAAGTTAAGACTAAGCTCTGATGGGTAGACATTGAAGAATATTCAGAGGGCAATATCAAACCATTAATATGCTGATTTTCTTATAAAAAATGTTGGGTTGCCAATTTATAACAAGTATGCAAATCAGCAAAGTTCATACTTGCATACCTGTGGATCAGTATGAAAGCCAAACAATTAGCAACGCCAACATTGATGCTTTTATCATAAAAGTTTCCCATGGGAAATGTTAACATTTGAGTGAAGAATATGGACTTTTATGTATCTCAGAGCTAGAATGACCTTTATTTAACTACTGTTTAGGCTTTTGGATAAAGGATATATTATTGTCTGACTATTATAAATTAGTTAAAATAAGCTTAAAGTGTATGTAAACCCTCACATATACCCAGTGAAGTGAACTGTTTCAGATAGAGGTCGACCAATATGGGTTTTTCTCTGGCCGATGCCGATATTTAGAAATCCCGATGGCCGATATGTGATGCCGATATATTTGGCCGATTTTTTTTTTCTTTTTTCCCTTCATCTCATAAAATCTAACAGTTAGACCCCTTTCACACTGGGGCGTTTTTCAGGCGCTTTTGGGCTAAAAATAGCGCCTGTACAGTGCCTGTAAAACGGCTCCCCTGCAATCTCAGTGTGATATCCCGAGTGCTTTCACACTGAGGCGATGCGCTGACAGGATGTAAAGAAAAGTCCTGCAAACTGCATCTTTGGAGCGGTGTATACCGCTCCTCCACCACTCCTGCCCATTGAAATGAATGCGCACCGCTGCCGAAGCGCCTGCAAAGCGTTTTGGCAGCGGCGCTTCAGGGCGCATTTAACCCCTTCCTCGGCCGCTAGCTGGGTTATAAGCGCCCCGCTAGCAGCCGAATAGCGCCTCTAAAATGACGGTAAAGCGCCGCTAAAACTAGCAGCGTTTTACCATCAACGCATGCCTGCTCCAGTGTAAAAGCAGCCTTAAGTAATACATAAATTTTTTTTCATTTAAACATTAAACAAAACAAACCTCCAATCAGTTCACTTGTATGTATAATTTAGAAAACAAAAAAAAAAAAAAAAAAACTATCAAATATTAAATACACAAAAACAGGTAATCAAAACTTTTGGACGAAAAAAAATGGGCTAACTTTACTGCTTAGATTTTTTTTAATTCATTACTGTATTTTTTTTTTTTTTTAATTGCGTTTGAAAGACCACTGCGCAAATACCGTGTGACATAAAATATTGCAACAATCACCATTTTATTCCCTAGGGTCTCTGCTAAAAAAATATATATAATGTTTGGGGGTTCTAAGTGATTTTCTAGCAGAAAATACAGGATTTTTACTTGTAAGCAACAAGTGTCAGAAAAGATTTAGTCTTTAAATGGTTAAACTGAGAACTTCTACACACGGAGTTCAGTCTATTAATAAAAAGAACCTGAAAGATACAATGTATCTTCTTATCAGACTTGGCAGGCTGCCCAGGGAGGAGAGAATCCTCTCCACAGATAACCTCAGGAAACTTGCATTAACTTCTATTACAGAAGTCATTTGCAAGTCACGGCTGAAGTTACAATCGGCCTTTTTTATCAGCACAATCGGCCGATGCCGATTAAGTAAAAAACGCCAAATATCGGCCGATATATCGGCCGGCCGATATATCGGTCGACCTCTAGTTTCAGATGATACACAGCGATGAAAAAAATCTCTCTACATAAGTTTTACATGTATATCTGCTGTCTTCAGCTTGCTATATTCTTTAGAAAGCGAACGTTGTGTTAGAGATTTTTTCTTCCTGCTCAGCACTGGGAGTGAAGTTTTGGCATACACAGCTGATTGGAGGAAAGGCACACCCCACCCCCTCCACATAGGCAGAGGAAGGAAGGAATGTGCAGAGCTGTGCTGTGAATAGATCAGCTCTCTGCAAATCTATTTATAGCACCCACCCCAACACAAATTTCAGGCTGGTTTTATCTTAGTTGTCGGAGAACTTGTCAGAAGTTATCGCTTTGGAGCGAGATAAGAAAACACTACAGATATATGTGATTGGGTCAAATTTCATGAATCGGGTTTACATCCACTTAATTTGTATATCAAAGAGTTATCAGGGGGAAGATTAAATTAAACCCAAAACCAGAAAAGTAACACTGTATTTTGCAGCTTACCAATCAGTAGATGTGCTGGCTGCATTTGTTTTATTTTGTTCGACTGTCTTCACCTGGTGATCTGGCCAGTAACACACCACCTGCATTAGGGTGCTTACACTCTGGATGAAGGAGAGAGACACCTTTTGGACAGCAGCATTGTCAGTTTGAGGGGAGAGGAGTGTTACATGGACTAGCAGATTTAAATACACTGACACATTAAAGCCAAACCCCAGCTCCCACTTTCTAAGCTGTTACAGAAACAGTTGTTTTCCTTTTGGGATACAGATTTTACAGAAATAAACAGAAGCAGACCATAGTAAAGACCCCAACCCCCACCCTCTGTAAGTGGTAAATTGTTTGTCTCAGCCCTCTAACTGTCTACATATGCAGGACGGCTTGTTCTGTTGGAAAACAACAGACATACTGGCAGGATGACTAGGTAAAAATAAAGGCTCGGTTGCAAGAAAGAAAATTGTATCATCTATGGCCTAAGTCACACCAATAGACAAACACAATGTGCTTAAGCTGATAATACACAATCAATTCTAACTTCTACTGTCTTTTTTGAATACACTGATTAAACATTCACAGCGCCGGAAAAAGTAAGTGAAGCCTTGGAGTTACAAGCTACTCGAACCTTCTTTTGGCAGCAATGATTTCAAGCAAACCCTTTCGTTATCTCTTGATCAGACTTGCACAGCAGTGTTCATGAGGAATTGTGACCATTCCTCTTTACAAAACTGCTTCAGCTCAGGCACATTTGTAGGATGCCTGGTATGAACGTCTCTCCCGAGGTCATTCCACAGCATCTATATGGGGTTAAGGTCTGGGCTCTGAGTGGGCCACTCTGAAAGGCTAATTTTCCTTTTCTGAAGCCATTCTGTGGTGGATTTTCTTTAATGCTGATGGTCATTGTCCTGCTGTATCGCCCAACTTATACTAAGCTTCAGCTTGTGAACAGCCTCTCTGACATTATCCTGCAGGATATTTTAGTAAACCTGGGAATTTATTTCCCCCTCGATAATGGCAGGTAGTCCAGGTCCTTAGGCAGCGATGCAAACCCAAATCATGATGTTCTCTCCATCATACTTCTTTGATGGGATGATGTTTTGATGTTGGTAAGCTGTGCTATTTTTGTGCCATATATACATGCGCGCTGAGTATTCTTCCCGGACAAGTAGTGTTGCAGTTGCTAAGGTTTTCTTTGGCAAACTTCAGGTTTGAAGCAATGGCTGAGTGGCTTCCCCTGTGGTGTTCTTCCATTGGCACCCTGCCTGTTTAAAGACTTGCATATAATAAACTTGTCTGCCGACTGATGGATGCCTAAACAGATTGAGATTGCTTTGTATCCCTTTACAGCCTTATGCAGATCAACTATTCTTGATTGTCTTCAGAGAGCTTCTTTTTGCAAGGCATGTTTTATATCAGCTGATACGGTCCATAACCAGATAAACCGGGCCCCAGCCCGGAACATCCAGCCATGGAGACCATAATTTGTCAAATTTACCCCCGCTACCCCTGTGCTGGTTAAATAAACTTCTCCGGTATGTTTGTGGCCCCCGTTTGAGCAATCCACTCCTGCAAGGTGAGAGATTCTGTAGATTTCTAGTGTCTCAATATCACTAAGCGGGCTTGAAAAAGGGCTCTTGCAATGGCCTGCCTATGGGCATCCTCTACTTGGAGACTAGACTAATATACCCAGTAGACAGTATTTAGGGTCCTTTGGGATCTGAGCCTGGAAGACCCGATTTGAGAGTGTCTACCACCTTCTTCCAATTCTAAAATGTTTCAGTGCCTTTTTACAATCCAAGTAGCTGTAAACCACACCACCCAAACTAATTTCATGAATTGGACCCCAGATATGCAAACTACTGACTCCAATTTACCCTCATTAAAGTAATTTGTCTATGGGTTCACTTATTTTTTCCTCTAGCACTGTGAAATGTTTAATGGGCCACTTTTCTGGCGTTAATCCTCCTTGTTAATGTATTGTTAATGTATTACGGCAAATTCATTAAGCATTTGGAACACTTTTGGTTCTTGTGCACCAAATTCAGGTAATTTTAAAATGCACCACTTTTACATTTTGTCGCATTGAATGCACCAAATGTAAAAGTGGAGCTAATTAAGACCAACTCTCTTTTGGCGTACAGAGAGAAAAACTGCAGCTCAGTTCCAGGGTCTTGGCAATAGTCTTATAGGCCATCTTTACGTAGATCAACAATTCTTTTTTTCAGATCCTCAGAGAGTTCTTTGCCATGAGGTGCCATGTTGAACCTTCAGTGACCAGTATAAGGCCCCTTTCACATGGGGGGACTGTTAAGGTCCGCCTGTCAGTTTTTTAGGTGGACCTGCAGGTCGGCCTGCAGACGGACGCACCATGCAGGTCTATGGAGCGACGGGTGTCAGCGGTTACATGTCTGCTGACATCTGATCCACTCCGCTCCATCCAGACAAATGGAAACCCTATTTTCCATCCGTCTGGTGGATCGAATGAAAACGGACAGGAGGTCCGTTTTCATCCGATCCCCCATAGAGGAGAGCAGAGCTCTGACAGGTCCGTCTCTCCACAGTGAGCAGAGACGGACCTGTCATCTTCCGGCTCAGCAGGGATCAACGGATTGATCTCCCATTGAGCAAGCGGAGTCCATACACGGACAGACCCGTGTGAAAGGGGCCTATGAGAGTGCGAGCAATAACACCAAATTTAACACACCTGCTCCCCATTCACACCTGAGACCTAACACTAACGTCACAAGACACTGGGTAAGGAAAAAGGCTAATTGCTCACTTTTGTTGTCAACGGTTTAGACATTAATGGCTATGTGTTGCAGTATTTTGAGGGGACAGCAAATTTACACTGTTATAGAAGTTGTTTCACTACTTTACATTGTAGCAAAGTGTCATTTCTTCAGTGTTGTCACATGAAAAGATGTAATAAAATATTTACAAAAATGTGAGGGGTGTACTCCTTTTTGTGAGAAACTGTGTATATATAGCTAAAGCTATATATATAGATATATATCTATATATATATATATATATATATATATACACACAGTGGTGACGGAAAGTATTCAGACCCCCTTAAATTTTTCACTCTTTGTTATATTGCAGCCATTTGCTAAAATCATTTAAGTTAATTTTTTCCCTCATTAATGTACACACAGCACCCCATATTGACAGAAAAACACAGAATTGTTGACTTATTAAAAAAGAAAAACTGAAATATCACATGGTCCTAAGTATTCACACCCTTTGCTGTGTCACTCATATATTTAACTCAGGTGCTGTCCATTTCTTCTGATCATCCTTGAGATGGTTCTACACCCTCATTTGAGTCCAGCTGTGTTTGATTATACTGATTGGACTTGATTAGGAAAGCCACACACCTGTCTATATAAGACCTTACAGCTCACAGTGCATGTCAGAGCAAATGAGAATCGTGAGGTCAAAGGAACTGCCTGAAGAGCTCAGAGACAGAATTGTGGCAAGGCACAGATCTGGCCAAGTTTACAAAAAAATTCTGCTGCACTTAAGGTTCCTAAGAGCACAGTGGCCACCATAATCCTTAAATGGAAGACGTCTGGGATGATCAGAACCCTTCCTAGAGCTGGCCGTCCGGATAAACTGAGCTATCGGGGGAGAAGAGCCTTGGTGAGAGAGGTAAAGAAGAACCCAAAGATCACTGTTGCTGAGCTCCAGAGATGCAGTTGGGAGATGGGAGTAAATTGTAGAAAGTCGACCATCACTGCAGCCTTCCACCAGTCGGGGCTTTATGGCAGAGTGGCCCGACGGAAGCCTCTCCTCAGTGCAAGGCACATGAAAGCCTGCATGGAGTTTGCTAAAAAACACCTGAAGGACTCCAAGATGGTGAGAAATAAGATTCTCTGGTCTGATGAGACCAAGATAGAACCTTTTGGCCCTAATTCTAAGCAGTATGTGTGGAGAAAACCAGGCACTGCTCATCACCTGTCCAATACAGTCCCAACTGTGAAGCATGGTGGTGGCAGCATCATGCTGTGGGGGTGTTTTTCAGCTGCAGGCACAGGACGACTGGTTGCATTCAAGGGAAAGATGAATGCGGCCAAGTACAGGGATATCCTGGATGAAAACCTTCTCCAGAGTGCTCAGGACCTCAGACTGGGCCGAAGGTTCCAACAAGACAATGACCCTAAGCACACAGCTAAAATAACGAAGGAGTGGCTTCACAACAACTTCACGTGACTGTTCTTGAATGACCTAGCCAGCGCCCTGACTTAAACCCAATTGAGAATCTCTGGAGAGACCTAAAAATGGCTGTCCACCAATGTTTACCATCCAACCTGACAGAACTGGAGAGGATCTGCAAGGAGGAATGGCAGAGGATCCCCAAATCCAGGTGTGAAAAACTTGTTGCATCTTTCCCAAAAAGACTCATGGCTGTATTAGATCAAAAGGGTGCTTCTACTAAATACTGAGCAAAGGGTCTGAATACTTAGGACCATGTGATATTTCAGTTTTTCTTTTTCAATAAATCTGCAAAAATGTCAACAATTCTGTGTTTTTCTGTCAATATGGGGTTCTGTGTGTACATTAATGAGGAAAAAAATGAACTTAAATGATTTTAGCAAATGGCTGCAATGTAACAAAGAGTGAAAAATTTAAGGGGGTCTGAATACTTTCCGTCCCCACTGTGTGTGTGTGTGTGTGTGTGTGTGTATATATATATATATATATATATATATATATATATATATATATATATATATATATATATATATATATATATATATATTACCAGATGATGTAGTTGTATTAGTTTTCTTATTTTATTTTTACCTAATGATTCTGCCATTAAAATATTCTTTCAATATTAGAATGACAAAGCTCACTCTTTTGTATCAGGATAACAGAAAAACGATAGGACTACAGATATTCGAGCCTCTGCAACTGTCCTTATCATAGATGGATGTGGTTGTGCAATTCTCAGAGATAGCCAAGACCAATATAATTGATGGCATTTGGCGCGGGCAGTTATGAGTTCAATATTTCTGGCAGAATCAAGTCTATATTTAACTTGGATTTAAAAAAAAAAAAACTTTTAATTGTATATATTTAGCAGACCTTGCAGAAAAAGTGCATTGTTAGGGTTTACATACACTTCAAGTATATGTTTTTTTACTGGGTTATGCATGTTAAACCTGAAATCCAATTATGATGCAGATATATAGTTTAAAAATATTTTAGTGCAATCTTATTCACACCACCAACCTATGGGTTTATATCAATACCCCTAGAATGACAATTGGTCAATGTTACTTAACTGCACAGAAAGTTTTCTGTGCACGCCTCATTGGTTTCAGTGCATCTTTTAAGCAAAGCCTTCACAGCCATAAGCTTTGAGCTATTGCCCTTCAGAAACAACTTGGATGTCAGGAGACAGAATTTATATAGCTTTGTTTTTGCTGCAATTATTATCTGCCTCTGCTGGAAGTTCCCTGTGACCATTATATGTTAGTGTATTAAAACACAGCCCTATTCAAAACTGGAATAATACTTTTTTAGCAAATGAATTCTCTAATATGTAATATCTAGAAGCATTGCAAGTTACTACTGGGAACTTGAGTAATGCCGCGTACACACGAGCGGACTTTGCGGCGGACGGGATTTCGTCGGACAATTCGATCGTGTGTGGGCTCCAGAGGACTTTGTTTTCTCAAAAGTTGGACGGACTTAGATTTGAAACATGTTTTAAATCTATCTGTCGAACTCGAGTCCGGTCGAAAAGTCCGCTCGTCAATATGCTAGTTCGACGGACATAAAGCCATGCTAGGGCAGCTATTGGCTACTGGCTATAAACTTCTTTGTTTTAGTCCGGTCGTACGTCATCACGTACGAATTCGACGGACTTTGGTGGATTGTGTGTAGGCAAGTCCGTTCATTCGGAAAGTCTGTCATAAAGTCCGCCGGGTAAAGTCTGCCATAAAGTCCACTCGTCTGTACACGGCATAAGGGGAACTTGCTCTGTCTGTCTTGTACTAGTTATAAGATAATATTTAAGATGATTAAGTTTCTTGTCTTAAAATGTTCTCAACTTTTCCTTTTATGATACTTTTTTTTTAAGTGTGATTTTCTTGATCATATATTCAACCATGAAAAAATCAAGGACAAAGAAAGTAAATCCAAGCCCTTATATTTGCTGTCTGAAATAATAGGAAATTTTGATTTTTTTAGTACATAATCTTTGTACCCCAGCTGCAAGCAACATTTCTAGTCAGATGTCTGCTGTGTCAGTTATGTTTTACTGTTTTTAATTTACATTCCATCATTGTGCTGGTAGTTGGTAAGCTTTTTTTAGTCTTTTTAAAAGCTTTAGCTTGCTTTTTTATTAATAAGATTGCATATAAATTCAAATAGCTTTTTGTATTGTTTGCTAGATTATAGATGTAAAGCCACCCTCTGTCCGTTTTCTAATGGAAGGAACAAGAATCGCAGCTTACTGGAGCCAACAATATCGTTGTTTGTACCCAGGCACTGTTGTGCGTGGTAGGTTAACTGTGCCACTTTTTATTTCTGTTTGCTTTCATTTTATATTGCCGCTTTTATTTGTCATCATTGGCTCACCAGAACTATACAGGGACTGGGATGAGGTATAGTTGTACCATAGCAGATTATACAACCCAAAGGCATGTTTGGGATGTGGTTCCATCCCATCTTTTGTGCCACTTCTAAAAACAGCAAGCAAGATGTCACAGTAAAGTATTTGATATGTATATACAGACTCACAATTTAGCATGTGCAGTCGCTACAGATATACATTAGACAGTACAACTGGTCCTACTGGTTTAACGGTCTCCAGCAAACCATACTCCTCTTGTTGGGCTGTTTTGTAGCACAAGGCCCAGGAACTTGACTTAACTTTAGACTATGAATAAACATGCTTTTTTTTATATTGAGAAAATACTGAATATTGCTTAAATTAATATTTTATTTATGTATTTTACTTATGTATTTTTCTTTAGGAAACTCTGATCAGGAAAAAGATGCTGACTTGGTAACAGTTGAGTTTGATGATGGCGATACAGGGAGGATACCATTATCTCATATCAGGCTATTGCCTCCAGATTATAAAATACAGTGTAAGTATAGAATATGCTTTGCTATTTATATGTTTAAAGTGGTTCTAAAGGCTTAAAGGAGAGGTAGGGCCAAAGCCCTACTTCTCCTGTTAATCACAGGTGTGCACTTAGTTCTTCACTCCCATGACCCCTATTTAGCTGACAGTGGTCTAAAATCCACTGTCTGCTGACGTCACTCAGCCAGTCAGGGCTCTGGAGACATCCTGACTTCAATGTCGGGATGCACCCAAATGCCTGGACCGGCAACTGGCTCAGGTTCTCAGGGAGCTGCTGAGAGCCTGAGCCAGCCGCTTGCACACCTTGCACAGCCCAGCGCACCAGTAAAAGCTGCTGTCTGCTCACTGAAGACTGAGAACTGTGTGATCAGTGGACTTTGATCGCTCAATTCTTGGGTCTTGGAAGCAAGGGCTGGGGGACAGATGCTGCATCAGACCAATCCTGCATCTATCTGGGTGAGTGTGTATATTTGTTTTGTTTATATCCCAAAGTTCTCTTAAGTTTTTTTTACCTAATGCATTCTCTGCATTAAAGTGAAAAACCTTTCAAATGTTGTTCCCTCCTCCCAGCCTCCCGTAAATACTTACCTGAGCTCAATCTCGATCCAGTGTTGTGCCTGTGAGCTGCAGCAGCTCTCTCCACCCTCACACAGGACAGAGAGGCAGCAGTAGGAGCTATTGGCTTCTGCTGCTGTCAGTGAAATACTGTGATGAGGGAGTGGGAGCAGGGCTGAGCCCTGCTGTTTGTGTTTATGGATGCAAGCAGCACAGCTCGGGACTGAGCCTGCACTCGCCGAAGAGGAGGAGCTAGCAGCGCTGGCAAGGAAGCCTAGAAGAGGAGGTTCGAGGCTGCTCTATGTAAAACCATTGCACAGATTAGGGAAGTATGACACGTTTAACTTTTAAATTGAAATAAACAAGGTTTAGAATCACTTTAAGGTTAGTGCCTTGTTAGTGATTTTTATTAGGACGTTTTTTAACCACTTCCACACCGGGCCTATTCTGGCACTCCTCTCCTGCATGTAAAAATCATAATTTCTTGTTCATACATCACAGGACACAGAGCCTTTGATAATTACTTAGTGGGTTAGATAGTCACCATTGTGATTGGACACTGGCAACCCTATTTACAAGACGAGTTCCTCCCCTATATAACCCCTCCTACATGGAGAGTACCTCAGTTTTTTCACCAGTGTCTAAGGTGGTTGGTCACGTTAAAGATGTGCTAAGAAGAAAGCTCTGTTTGTGGTCTTTGCGGGGGCCTAGGAGCTATACAACTGGATCCATGCCTCGGGCCAATATGCCTAAGATGGATGGTACCCAGGCCTCGTGAAAGAAGAAATGAGGTTTTGCCTGTAATGTCTCTCTTTGAGGACTGGGCTCTGGGATCCAGAACTTTGGTGCACAAAAATTAAGTTGCGCAAAGTTTTTTCTGGCAGAGTCTTCTACAGGTCCAGGGAAGAGGATCCTGTGAGTAGGAACCCAGAACCCTGAAGGTTGGCACAACGTTACCCGCCGTGATGGGTGAAGGTTGGATCTGTCTGTTATCAGCAGTTTCCTGCTGCGGGGATAAGGTAGGTGAAGATAATCCTAAGTTTACACCTTATGGATTATCTTCTTTTTTTGAGTAGTTTGCATGTCTTACCTGGTTTCCGTCACTAGAGGGAGTAAGAGACAAACCTGGTGTATACTTGCATGCCATCCAGGATACATGCTCAGTGAAGCTGGTCTGACAAGCCGCTCACCTCCTCCGCTGCAGGCTCTGCCACATGAAAGGGGGATCCCACACAGTCCAGGGGTCCCACAAAGTCCTCAGGCGCTCTCCTTTCCCCCCCCCCGGCCACCACCATGATGCTCCTACGCATACAGGGGGCTCGCTTTTACAGTGGTTTCGGCAGGGAAGGAGGGGGGCGTGCTTGCAGCGCTGTGCACGCCACGCGTGCAGGTGCAAGGCGGCTATGTTTTAAAAGCCCAGAACGCTGGAGCCCCTGTAAGCGGTAAGACACAGAGCTGTGGGCAGTAGGCATCTCAGTGGATTCGGATCCAGGCATACCTAAGACACCTACTCGGCATCAGGTTGTGCAGACTGAGCTAATATTAATATTGTAAGACTAAGGCACAACAGTGATTGCATTTGTACTAGTACCTCTGCTTTGGCAGCTTAGGACTATGTCTCCCCGTAAGAGGGCTTCAGGGGCAGGTAAAAGCGGCACTAAGAAATCACCGCCTAGTTCTAGGGGTTCTGGGCATGCCTGCAGGATACCATCCCCCCATGAAAGACTGGAGGCAGCCTCACAGGATGAGTCTGTGCCCCTGTCAGGTTTTGCAGCCTCTCCCAATGTTGTAGCGCCTGTGTATGTCACTGAAGACATTATGAAAGCTGCAGTGGATGGTTTAGAAGGAAGGATTACTACTTTTATCACAGCTTCCTTGAAAAGTAGAAGAAAAGGGGGTAGATCCCCTTCCTCTGCATCTTGGTTCCCTACCAGATGAGCATTCTGATAATGAGGAAGTATCCCTATCCAGGGATGGGTATCCGGGAGCAGTCGGACAATTTAGGGGAAGAGGAGAAGCTCTCTTCTGCCTCTCAGGCCCTCAAAGTACAGGTGCAATATTATACTGAGTTGGTGCGTACCACATACAAATTGCCCCCTGCTGAGGCTCCCATATCCCCTGTTTCCTCCTTGGGATCTCGGAAATCCCCACAGGCTGTGTATACCTTCCCAATTCATCCCTTGCTGGAGAAATTATTGTATGAGGACTGGGATCACCCAGATAAACTATTTTTTCCTCCTAAGAGGTTTTCCATGCTTTATCCAGTTGAGGAAAAGTTCACCAAGAAATGGGGGGTGCCAGCAATTGATGCAGCTATTTCCTGTGTGAATAAAAGCCTGACCTGTCCTGTGGACAATGCTCAGGGGTTCAAATATCTAACTGATAAAAAGCTGGAAACTTTGTTTAAAGCCTCTTTTTCTGTTGCTGGCGCTGTGGTCCAACCTGCTATTGCAGCAATTGGCATGTGCCAGTTCCTCAAGGAAAAAAATGAAGCAGGTGCTTAACCTCCTTCCCACCGAGGGGGTCAAGGTTTATGCAGACCTTCCTAAGGCCTTGTGTTTTGCGGTTGATGCCAATAGATTCTATTCAGCAAGCATTCCGCCTTACTCTCCTGCTGGTACACATGCGCAGGTCCCTTTGGCTTAAGCATTGGGCGGCTGAGGCTTCATGCAAAAGTTATTTGACTGGGTTCCCGTTTTTTGGGGAATGCCTGTTTGGGGATGATCTGGACAAATTTATGCAAAAGATTACCGGGGGCAAGACCACGTTGTTCCCGCTTAAGAAGAAGAATAAACGTAAACGTCCCTCATTTAGACGTTCTCTTTCCCCAGCCCCTGGAGCCTCCCCAGTCCAATACTAGGGGAAAGGTCCAAGGCCAAGCCCAAGGGCAAAAGAAGTGTTGGCATCCAAGGTCTGGTAAGTAGAACCCCAAAGCCTCTCTATGAAGAGGCGCCCCCTGCTCGGCTGAGTAAGGGAAGGCTGCTGCGGTTTGCAGGCGCCTGGCGAGAAGAGATTCAGGACAAATGGGTAACCTCCACGGTGTCTCTGGGTTACAAGCTAGCGTTCCAGTAGCTTCCGCCATCTCGTTTCCTAAGGTCAAGAGTCTGCAAGGATCCAGAAAAGAGGAGACCCTTGTTTCTAGCCTTAGAACGTCTGTTATCCCAAGGGATAATTATAGAAGTAGCCTTAGAAGAGCAAGGCTCGGGTTCTACTCAAACCTCTACGAATCCAGAACCAAGCGTGGATCTCAGACCAATTCGAGATCGAAAAGATCTGAATCGGTTTCTAAACATTCGCTCTTTCCGCATGGCGTCAATCCGCTCAGTGGTTTCCACCCTTCAGGGGGGAGGATTCCTGGCATCAATAGACATCAAGGATGCATATTTATATGTGCCAATATTTCCCGCTCACCAAAAGTTTCTAAGGTTTTCGGTGGATCAGCGCCACTTCCAATTCGTGGCCCTACCTTTTGGTCTTGTTACCGCACCTCAAGTGTTCACAAAAATTCTAGCCCCGCCCTTGGCAAAACTAAGGGTTCAGGGCATAACAATGACAGCCTATCTGGATGATTTTCTACTCGACGAACAGTCCGTCGCATGATTAGACCGCAATGTGCTCAGCACAGTGGAGTACTTGCAGTACTAAGGCTGGGTCCTCAATCCAGAAAAATCCTCCTTACAGCCCCTAAAAAGGCTGGAGTATTTGTGTATGGTCATTGACACAATCCAAAACAGAGTATTTTTACCTGGGTCAAAAGCCAAAGCCATAAAGGTTTTGATCTGGGTAGTCATAGCAAAGAAAAATCCTTCCATTCGATTATGCATGAGACTATTAGGGAAAATGGTGGCTGTTCCTTACGCCCAGTTTCACTCGAGGCCCTTGCAGAGCAGCATTCTCTCGGCCTGGAACAAAAGAGTTCAAGCCTTAGATCTTCCAATGTGCCTATCACCAGGGGCACGCCAGAGCATCAATTGGTGGTTGCTGACCAAAAATCTACTAAAAGGAAAGTCCTTTGTCCAAGGTACTTGGAAGATTGTAACCACGGATGCCAGCCTAATAGGATGGGGAGCAGTTCTGGAAGAAGCTTCCACTCAGGGCAGATGATCCAGAGCCGAAGGACTCTTGCCTATCAACATTCTGGAGATTCTGGCAATTCATCTAGCCCTCAGGGTATGGACTTACAGGTTGCAAGGTTGCCCTGTCCGGATACAGTCCAACAATGCTATGGCAGTGGCTTGTATCAATCACCAAGGAGGCACCAGGAGTCTGGATGCCCAAAAAGAGGTGAATCACATTTTTTCTTGGGCAGGGCATGTTCCTTGCCTGTTTGCGGTCTTTATTCCAGGGGTAGAAAATTGGCAGGGGGACTTCCTAAGCTGCCAGCAGCTGTGTCCAGGAGAATGGTCTCTACACACCAACATTTTTAAGGCCATATGTCGGAAATGGGGTACCCCGGATGTGGACCTGTTGGCTTCCAGGTTCAACAGAAAACTGGACAGCTTTGTGTCAAGGGCAAAGGATCCATTAGTGCAAGGGTCAGATGCCTTAACGATTCCATGGGATCAGTACTCTCTGATCTATGCGTTCCCTCCAGTTCCACTTCTTCCGCAATTTCTTCGGAGGGTCAAAAGGGAAGGGAAGCTGGTAATTCTGGTGGCCCGGCTTGGTCCAGACGGTCTTGGTATGCGGAGATCATAAAGGTGGCCGAAGAAAGACCTTGGGTTCTTCCGCTACGCCCTGATCTACCCTCACAGGGTCCAATATTCCATCCTGCCTTATGAAGTCTGAATTTGACAGTTTGGCTGTTGAGACCCACATTCTTAATAGCCGTGGTCTTTCAGGGCCAGTCCTATCCACTCTGGTTAATGCTAGGAAGCAGGCCTACAGGCTCATCTACTACAGAATCTGGAAGGCATATATTCCTGGTGTGAATCCAGGGGGTGGCATCCTAGAAAGTATGCCATTAGTAGGATTCTTGCTTTTCTACAATTAAGCGTAGAAATTAAGCTGGCCTTGAGCACTATCAAGGGCCAGATCTCAACCTTGTCGGTATTCTTTCTGCCAGGTAAGCCTCCCATGTGCCCATGGGATTTAAATTTGGTCTTGTCTGTTTTACAGAAACAACCTTTTAAACCTTTGCACCATGCTTCTTTAGTTCTTTTGACAAAGAAATTGTTTTTTCTGGTAGCAATATCCTCAGCTAGGAGGGTATCAGAATTAGCAGCTTTTTCTTGTAAAGAGCGATATTTGGTTATTCACAAAGACAGGGTGGTGTTGCGTCCTCATCTGACTTTTTTGCCTAAAGTGGTTTCAGGATTCCATGTGAATCAAGATGTGATCCTACCGTCATTTTTTTCCAGATCTGCAGTCCGTGGAGGAGGAATCTGCAGGCAAGGACTCAGATACGAAAGATTGGTCAGTGCATCACCAGGCCTCCATGGCTCAGATCTGCAAGGCTGCTACTTGGTCTTCGGTCCATACATTCACTAGATTCTACCAAGTGGATGTGAGAGGGCATAAGGATGCCGCCTTCTGGCGCAGTGTGCTGCAGGCATGTGTTTTCTGATCTGCGTCTCCCTCCCCTCAAATTTGGGCATTGCTCTGGGACATCCCACTAAGTAATTATCAAAGGCTCTGTGTCCCGTGATGTATGAACAAGAAAATAGGATTTTTTAAAAACAGCTTACCTGTAAAAACCTTTTCTTGAGAATACATCACGGGACACAGAGCTCCCACTCCTCTTCGGGATTATACATGGGGATACTTATTGCTTTGCTACAAAACTGAGGTACTCTCCATGTAGGAGGGGTTATATAGGGGAGAAACGCATCTTGTAATTAGGGTTGCCAGTGTCCAATCACCTGATGGTGACTATCTAACCCACTAAGTAATTATCAAAGGCTCTGTGTCCCGTGATATATTCTCAAGAAAGGGGTTTTACAGGTAAGCTGTTTTTAAAAAAATCTAATTTTTTTTGCTAGATAATTACTCAGAACCCACAAACATTTTATATATATATATATATATATATATATATATATATATATATATATATATATATATATATATATTTATTTAGCAGACACCCTAGGGAATAAAATGGCAACTTTTTATCTTGCACGGTATTTGCGCAACAATTTTTCAAACGTGTGTTTTTTTGGGAAATTTTCGTGATTTTAAAAATAACAAAACCGTAAAGTTACCCAAATTTTTTTTTACATAATGTGAAAGATGATGTTACGTCTAGTAAATAGACTCCCAACATGTCACACTTTAAAATTGCGCACACTCATGGAATGGCGCCAAACTTCAGTACTTAAAAATCTCCATAGGCGACGCTTTAAATTTTTTTACATGTTACATGCTTAGCGTTACAGAGGAGATCTAGTTTTAGAATTGTTGCTCGCACTCTAACGCACGCGGCGATACCTCACATGTGTGGTTCGGACGGCGTTTACAACGGCGCGACTAATGTGTGCGTTCGCTTCTAAGCGCGTGCTACCGGGGACAAGGGTGCTTTCAATTTTTTTTTTACTTTATTTTTATTTTTACTTTCTTTTACAACATTTTTTTTTTTGATCACTTTTTTTTCCTTGTAATAGGAATCATTCGTGACAGGTCCTCTTTATGGAGAGATGCGGGGTCAATAAGACCCCACATCTCTCCTCCAGGCTGGAAAGCATGAGATTGGAAAAATCTCATACCTAAGACACCTACTCGGCATCAGGTTGTGCAGACTGAGCTAATATTAATATTGTAAGACTAAGGCACAACAGTGATTGCATTTGTACTAGTACCTCTGCTTTGGCAGCTTAGGACTATGTCTCCCCGTAAGAGGGCTTCAGGGGCAGGTAAAAGCGGCACTAAGAAATCACCGCCTAGTTCTAGGGGTTCTGGGCATGCCTGCAGGATACCATCCCCCCATGAAAGACTGGAGGCAGCCTCACAGGATGAGTCTGTGCCCCTGTCAGGTTTTGCAGCCTCTCCCAATGTTGTAGCGCCTGTGTATGTCACTGAAGACATTATGAAAGCTGCAGTGGATGGTTTAGAAGGAAGGATTACTACTTTTATCACAGCTTCCTTGAAAAGTAGAAGAAAAGGGGGTAGATCCCCTTCCTCTGCATCTTGGTTCCCTACCAGATGAGCATTCTGATAATGAGGAAGTATCCCTATCCAGGGATGGGTATCCGGGAGCAGTCGGACAATTTAGGGGAAGAGGAGAAGCTCTCTTCTGCCTCTCAGGCCCTCAAAGTACAGGTGCAATATTATACTGAGTTGGTGCGTACCACATACAAATTGCCCCCTGCTGAGGCTCCCATATCCCCTGTTTCCTCCTTGGGATCTCGGAAATCCCCACAGGCTGTGTATACCTTCCCAATTCATCCCTTGCTGGAGAAATTATTGTATGAGGACTGGGATCACCCAGATAAACTATTTTTTCCTCCTAAGAGGTTTTCCATGCTTTATCCAGTTGAGGAAAAGTTCACCAAGAAATGGGGGGTGCCAGCAATTGATGCAGCTATTTCCTGTGTGAATAAAAGCCTGACCTGTCCTGTGGACAATGCACAGGGGTTCAAATATCTAACTGATAAAAAGCTGGAAACTTTGTTTAAAGCCTCTTTTTCTGTTGCTGGCGCTGTGGTCCAACCTGCTATTGCAGCAATTGGCATGTGCCAGTTCCTCAAGGAAAAAAATGAAGCAGGTGCTTAACCTCCTTCCCACCGAGGGGGTCAAGGTTTATGCAAACCTTCCTAAGGTCTTGTGTTTTGCGGTTGATGCCAATAGATTCTATTCAGCAAGCATTCCGCCTTACTCTCCTGCTGGTACACATGCGCAGGTCCCTTTGGCTTAAGCATTGGGCGGCTGAGGCTTCATGCAAAAGTTATTTGACTGGGTTCCCGTTTTTTGGGGAATGCCTGTTTGGGGATGATCTGGACAAATTTATGCAGAAGATTACCGGGGGCAAGACCACGTTGTTCCCGCTTAAGAAGAAGAATAAACGTAAACGTCCCTCATTTAGACGTTCTCTTTCCCCAGCCCCTGGAAGAGCAAGGCTCGGGTTCTACTCAAACCTCTACGAATCCAGAACCAAGCGTGGATCTCAGACCAATTCGAGATCGAAAAGATCTGAATCGGTTTCTAAACATTCGCTCTTTCCGCATGGCGTCAATCCGCTCAGTGGTTTCCACCCTTCAGGGGGGAGGATTCCTGGCATCAATAGACATCAAGGATGCATATTTATATGTGCCAATATTTCCCGCTCACCAAAAGTTTCTAAGGTTTTCGGTGGATCAGCGCCACTTCCAATTCGTGGCCCTACCTTTTGGTCTTGTTACCGCACCTCAAGTGTTCACAAAAATTCTAGCCCCGCCCTTGGCAAAACTAAGGGTTCAGGGCATAACAATGACAGCCTATCTGGATGATTTTCTACTCGACGAACAGTCCGTCGCATGATTAGACCGCAATGTGCTCAGCACAGTGGAGTACTTGCAGTACTAAGGCTGGGTCCTCAATCCAGAAAAATCCTCCTTACAGCCCCTAAAAAGGCTGGAGTATTTGTGTATGGTCATTGACACAATCCAAAACAGAGTATTTTTACCTGGGTCAAAAGCCAAAGCCATAAAGGTTTTGATCTGGGTAGTCATAGCAAAGAAAAATCCTTCCATTCGATTATGCATGAGACTATTAGGGAAAATGGTGGCTGTTCCTTACGCCCAGTTTCACTCGAGGCCCTTGCAGAGCAGCATTCTCTCGGCCTGGAACAAAAGAGTTCAAGCCTTAGATCTTCCAATGTGCCTATCACCAGGGGCACGCCAGAGCATCAATTGGTGGTTGCTGACCAAAAATCTACTAAAAGGAAAGTCCTTTGTCCAAGGTACTTGGAAGATTGTAACCACGGATGCCAGCCTAATAGGATGGGGAGCAGTTCTGGAAGAAGCTTCCACTCAGGGCAGATGATCCAGAGCCGAAGGACTCTTGCCTATCAACATTCTGGAGATTCTGGCAATTCATCTAGCCCTCAGGGTATGGACTTACAGGTTGCAAGGTTGCCCTGTCCGGATACAGTCCAACAATGCTATGGCAGTGGCTTGTATCAATCACCAAGGAGGCACCAGGAGTCTGGATGCCCAAAAAGAGGTGAATCACATTTTTTCTTGGGCAGGGCATGTTCCTTGCCTGTTTGCGGTCTTTATTCCAGGGGTAGAAAATTGGCAGGGGGACTTCCTAAGCTGCCAGCAGCTGTGTCCAGGAGAATGGTCTCTACACACCAACATTTTTAAGGCCATATGTCGGAAATGGGGTACCCCGGATGTGGACCTGTTGGCTTCCAGGTTCAACAGAAAACTGGACAGCTTTGTGTCAAGGGCAAAGGATCCATTAGTGCAAGGGTCAGATGCCTTAACGATTCCATGGGATCAGTACTCTCTGATCTATGCGTTCCCTCCAGTTCCACTTCTTCCGCAATTTCTTCGGAGGGTCAAAAGGGAAGGGAAGCTGGTAATTCTGGTGGCCCGGCTTGGTCCAGACGGTCTTGGTATGCGGAGATCATAAAGGTGGCCGAAGAAAGACCTTGGGTTCTTCCGCTACGCCCTGATCTACCCTCACAGGGTCCAATATTCCATCCTGCCTTATGAAGTCTGAATTTGACAGTTTGGCTGTTGAGACCCACATTCTTAATAGCCGTGGTCTTTCAGGGCCAGTCCTATCCACTCTGGTTAATGCTAGGAAGCAGGCCTACAGGCTCATCTACTACAGAATCTGGAAGGCATATATTCCTGGTGTGAATCCAGGGGGTGGCATCCTAGAAAGTATGCCATTAGTAGGATTCTTGCTTTTCTACAATTAAGCGTAGAAATTAAGCTGGCCTTGAGCACTATCAAGGGCCAGATCTCAACCTTGTCGGTATTCTTTCTGCCAGGTAAGCCTCCCATGTGCCCATGGGATTTAAATTTGGTCTTGTCTGTTTTACAGAAACAACCTTTTAAACCTTTGCACCATGCTTCTTTAGTTCTTTTGACAAAGAAATTGTTTTTTCTGGTAGCAATATCCTCAGCTAGGAGGGTATCAGAATTAGCAGCTTTTTCTTGTAAAGAGCGATATTTGGTTATTCACAAAGACAGGGTGGTGTTGCGTCCTCATCTGACTTTTTTGCCTAAAGTGGTTTCAGGATTCCATGTGAATCAAGATGTGATCCTACCGTCATTTTTTTCCAGATCTGCAGTCCGTGGAGGAGGAATCTGCAGGCAAGGACTCAGATACGAAAGATTGGTCAGTGCATCACCAGGCCTCCATGGCTCAGATCTGCAAGGCTGCTACTTGGTCTTCGGTCCATACATTCACTAGATTCTACCAAGTGGATGTGAGAGGGCATAAGGATGCCGCCTTCTGGCGCAGTGTGCTGCAGGCATGTGTTTTCTGATCTGCGTCTCCCTCCCCTCAAATTTGGGCATTGCTCTGGGACATCCCACTAAGTAATTATCAAAGGCTCTGTGTCCCGTGATGTATGAACAAGAAAATAGGATTTTTTAAAAACAGCTTACCTGTAAAAACCTTTTCTTGAGAATACATCACGGGACACAGAGCTCCCACTCCTCTTCGGGATTATACATGGGGATACTTATTGCTTTGCTACAAAACTGAGGTACTCTCCATGTAGGAGGGGTTATATAGGGGAGAAACGCATCTTGTAATTAGGGTTGCCAGTGTCCAATCACCTGATGGTGACTATCTAACCCACTAAGTAATTATCAAAGGCTCTGTGTCCCGTGATATATTCTCAAGAAAGGGGTTTTACAGGTAAGCTGTTTTTAAAAAAATCTAATTTTTTTTGCTAGATAATTACTCAGAACCCACAAACATTTTATATATATATATATATATATATATATATATATATATATATATATATATATATATATATATATATATATATATATATTTATTTAGCAGACACCCTAGGGAATAAAATGGCAACTTTTTATCTTGCACGGTATTTGCGCAACAATTTTTCAAACGTGTGTTTTTTTGGGAAATTTTCGTGATTTTAAAAATAACAAAACCGTAAAGTTACCCAAATTTTTTTTTACATAATGTGAAAGATGATGTTACGTCTAGTAAATAGACTCCCAACATGTCACACTTTAAAATTGCGCACACTCATGGAATGGCGCCAAACTTCAGTACTTAAAAATCTCCATAGGCGACGCTTTAAATTTTTTTACATGTTACATGCTTAGAGTTACAGAGGAGATCTAGTTTTAGAATTGTTGCTCGCACTCTAACGCACGCGGCGATACCTCACATGTGTGGTTCGGACGGCGTTTACAACGGCGCGACTAATGTGTGCGTTCGCTTCTAAGCGCGAGCTACCGGGGACAAGGGTGCTTTAAATTTTTTTTTTACTTTATTTTTATTTTTACTTTCTTTTACAACATTTTTTTTTTTGATCACTTTTTTTTCCTTGTAATAGGAATCATTCGTGACAGGTCCTCTTTATGGAGAGATGCGGGGTCAATAAGACCCCACATCTCTCCTCCAGGCTGGAAAGCATGAGATTGGAAAAAAAATCCACAATCTCATGCTTGCCAGCCGCAATCGCGGCTTTGTTTACATCCGCGGCCCGGACGTGACATCATAACGTCGCGCCCGGTTCTCCGACGGTCATAGAGATGACCGGTGACCATCTGGTTCACTGGTCATCTCTATGCTCGTCTTCCGGCGGTGGCCAATTCTTTCTCCGGGTCCCCGATGGCACGGGAGAGCCCGGAGAAGCACTGGATGGAGGCAGGAGGGGGGATGTCCCCTCCCGTCGCCTGTAAGAACGATCAAGCGGCAGAAATGCTGCTATAATCATTCTTATGGTGCACAGAGTCGCCGGCTGAAAACAAGGATATCTGAATGATGCCTGTAGCTGCAGGCATCATTCAGACATTCCCACTGAAAGTCCAGGACGTCATATGACATCCTTAAGCGGGAAGTGGTTAATAAGCTTCTACCCAGTTTTACTAGAAGGGTGTTCAGACAGTTGGCATTACAACCTTGAGTTTGTGTAGTTTCAAATGCGTTTCATCTCTGGCCAGGTAGGCTGCTCTTATCCATGTACTTATGCCATCTAGTGGTCCATAATGATATTGTGGGCATATTCAAGTGCCCTGTCACTATGCAGCAAAAAGAAATTCTACTCCGGGTACTGACTGTGCAGATACTGATTTCCTTCTGAACTATTGTTGCAAATTGTTACATGAACTGCAATTCTTGTTCCTATTCTGAGTTCAACTAAGAGCCCCTATTCTGCATTGTGGTGTTCATTTGCCTTCAAACTTTGTAAATTACCTGTGTGGAGTAGCTAGAAAAACAATTATACCTTGAAATTATTAAACGAAAAGTTGAACTCTTCTCCCCTGTACCCTGTAACATTTTAAATAGGCTTACTAGTAAAAATGTGCATTGGTTGCTAAAAATGGATTAAAGCAAACTATCACCATGCCTTCAGCTAAAACAATGACAAATGGAGGCCTGGAGTTGCAAAGACATTCAACTATATGATTCTGGAGGGGTGGCAAGCTGTCCATGGTTTGAGAATTTATTTCAGTCCCTAGAGAGGTTTATTGATCTATGTACATCTGATGTTCTGTTGTTTCAGGTAGTGGCACAATAAAAGTGGGGTTGCCTATAACTAGAAAAAGTATTCACACCCCTTGACATTTTCCACATTTTGTCATTACAACCAAAAACTTAAATGCATTTTATTGGGATTTTATGTGATAGACCAACACAAAGTGGCACATAATTGTGAAGTGGAAGGAAAATAATTAATGGTTTTTAAAAATTGTGTGGCGTGCATTTGTATTCAGCCCCCCTGAGGCAATACTTTGTAGAACCACCTTTTGCTGCAATTACAGCTGCAAGTCTTTTTGGAGATGTCTCTACCAGCTTTGCACATCTAGAGAGTGAAAAGGAGGGGAGGACTTGGATCTAAAAAAATTAACTGAGAGTAACTCCAAAGGGAACCACACAGCCGTGTAATAGTCACAAAAATAGAAAATCAGCAGGAGGGCTGATGTAGAGGTGTGTAAGATGCTAATAGCACCTCTCCAATATTCAAAGCTCAGACAGCTTGGTGCACGCCATGAAAGCAGATGGCTGTACGTGCTGAGAGTTGAACAATTGATCAGGTGGGGAGGAAGATGAAAGGAGCCGTGCACATGCAGGTGAGGCAAGGTCAAATGACTGTGAAACACCAATGCATTTCAATCACATGACGTGAGTTTCATCAGGGCATGCTTTCATGGTACGCACCAAGCTGTCTGAGCTTTGAAGATTGGAGAGGTGCTATCAGCATCTTACACACCTCCACGTCCGCATCAGTCCTCCTGCTGATCCGCTGATTCCGTGGTCCGTGGAACTTTGTAAGAGACTTCAGTGGCAGCCCGCCATCTACATGAACAGATTTGTCAGTGAAGAAAGAGCCTCAGCGTGGCTTTGGGTGAGCTTGTTCCATTTTTTTAATATCCAAGTCCTCCCCTCCTTTTCAACCAGTTATTGAACTCTGGGATCCCCCATCCTTCAATAGGGGTGAGCATGTGAATTTTCACTTCATTTCTAATTTAATCAAGTGTTGATTTTCCCTGTTTTTACCCATTCACATCTAGAGAGTGACATTTTTTGCCCATTCTTCTTTGCAGAATAGTGCAAGCTTTGTCAGGTTGGATGGAGAGCGTCTGTGAACAGCAATATTCAAGTCTTGCCACAGATTCTCAATTGGATTTAGGTCTGGACTTTGACTGGGCCATTCTAACACATGAATATGCTTTGATCTAAACCATTCCATTGTAGATCTGGTTGTATGTTTAGGGTCGTTGTCCTGCTGGAAGATGAACCTCCGCCCCAGTCTCAAGTCTTTTTTGCAGGCTCTAACAGGTTTTCTTCTAAGATTGCCCTGTATTTGGCTCCATCCATCTTCCCATCAACTCTGACCAGCTTCCGTGTCCCTGCTGACGGAATGCATCCCCACTACATGATGCTGCCACTACCATGTTTTACAGTGGGGATGGTGTGTTCAGGGTGATGTGCAGTGTTAGTTTTCCACCACACAGTGTTTTGCTTTTAGGCCTTAAAAATAAATTTTGGTCTCATCTGACCCGAGCACCTTCTGCCACATGTTCTGCTCCACATGGCTTCTCGCAAACTGCAAAGGGGACTTCTTATGGCTTTCTTTCAACAATGGCGTTGTTCTTGCCATTCTTCCATAAAGGCCAGATTTGTGGAGTGCACGACCTATAGTTGTCCTGTAGACAAATTCTCCCACCTGAGCTGTGGATATCTGCAGCTCCTCCAGAGTTACCATGGGCTTCTTGGCTGCTTCTCTGAATAATGCTCTCCTTGCCGGCCTGTCAATTTTAGGTGGACATGTCTTGGTAGGTTTGCAGTTGTGCCCATACTCTTTCCATTTTCGGATGATGGATTGAACAGTGCTTCGTGAGAGTTTCAAAGCTTGGGATATTTTTTTATAACCTAGCCCTACTTTAAACTTCTCTACAACGTTATTCCTGACCTGTCTGATGTGTTCCTTGGCCTTCATGATGCTGTTTGTGCACTAAAGTTCTTTAACAAACCTCTGAGGACTTCACAGAACAGCTGTATTTATACTGAGATTAAATTACACACAGGTGGACTCTACTTATCAAGTGACTTCTGAAGGCAATTGGATCCTCTAGATTTTAGTTAGGGGTATCGGAGTAAAGGGGGCTTAATACAAATGCATGCCACACTTTTCAGATATTTATTTGTAAAAAAACTTAAAAACTATATCATTTTCCTTCCCCTTCACAATTATGTGCCACTTTGTGTTGGTCTAGCACATAAAATCCCAATAAAATACATTTATGTTTTTGGTTGTAACATGACAAAATGTGGAAAATTTCAAGGGGTGTGAATACTTTTTTAAGGCACTAGAAATATAGCCCTTGAAATGTGTTTTTTTTTTTCAGAAGCCTGCAGTTCAGATTAGGTAAATTTTATGTGGCAGAGCTAAAATTTTCTACCTAATTGGCTGTAACATAAAAATCTCTACATCATAAAAAAGTAGCCATTTGGCACTTGAACACCAACAGAAAGAAAAGTTCACTGCAGACAATAAGAAGAAAAAAAAAAAGTAGCTTGTGGCCATGCTATCAGCTTTTTTTTTTTAGAAGTTATTTTGATTTTAAATAGCTAACATTATTGTTTACTTTGTTACCTAGGTGCAGAGCCTTCGCCTGCTTTATTGGTACAGAGTACTAAAAGAAAAGTGCGTAAAAATAGCAAGGAAAAAACTGATTTAAAAGAAGACTGTTCTATGGGTTGTGAAACAATGTCTGTAGAGCGCAAACCCAGGGGACGAAAACCAAGTATAAAATCAATATCAGGTGTGTTTTTCTTTAAAGGAAATATGCCAATTTCCGGTGTTTTTTGGATAAACATAGATCATTTTATATTATGAAAATGTTTTTAATCTGCTTTAAAAGACTTGCTACAATGTATAATTTGTACTAAAATATGAACACGGGAATCCATACTTAACCACTTCAATACACTTTCACCCCCTTCCTGCCCAGGCCAATCTTCCGATTTCAATGCTGTCACGCTTTGAATGACAATTACTTAGTCATGCAATACTGTACCCAAATGGCATTTTTATCATTTTTTGAGACAGATAGGGCTTTCTTTTGGTGGTATTTAATCACCACTCTGTTTGTTTTTTTGTTTTTTGTTTTTGTTTGTTTTTTTTGCTAAATGAAAAGAGACTGAAAATGTTAAAGACAGTTTTCTTCCTTTCTGTGATAAAATTTTGCAAATAAGTTATCTTTCTTCATAAATTTAGGTCAAAATGTATTCTACAACATTTCTTAAATATAACCCAAATTCATGTATATTATTTAGTCTGTTGGAATGTTTGAGTCCACAAATTATGGTGTATATATATTTGAAAATCTATCAATCCTGATGTACTGATGACCTATCTCATTTCTTGAGGCCCTAAAATGCCAGGACAGTACAAATACCCCCCAAATGAATTAAAAGAGAAGTATGGGGTCTTTGTTTTTAACCCATCATACTTACCTAGGTGAATGCAGCATCGGACTGATGCTTCATCTGTCCCCCAGCGTCTCTGCACTGAGAACCGAGCCATTGAACACCACCGATGGCTCGGTTTTCTTTTAGCTCCTGCCAGTCAGCAGCTCTCCTCTGTGCTCATCCACGCTCATTGGAGCGCTGAGCTGTGGAAGGGCGAGGAACGGGCGTCTCAGTCTCCCAGCGGCTCACTGAGAGGCTGAGACAGGCATCAGTCCAGGCTTTGTCGTGATGACGCGGTGCCTGGACTGATTCCAGTGATGTCACAGTATGTAAACAGTAAAAAAGGGAGGACAGACCATATTGGCCCCATAAAGAATGAGGAAGGACATCTGGTTACAAAGGATGGGGAGATGGCAAAGGTATTGAATTTATTCTTCTTCTCAGTCTTCACGAGTGAATCGGGGGGCTTCAGTAACCAAAACTGCAGTGTTTATCCTCATGACACAACACAGGAAGCACCTCCATGGTTAACAGAGGACAGAATTAAAATTAGACTTGAGAAACTTAACATTAGGAACATTGTTCCTAATTTTTACAGACAGTCTATTGACTGGAATGGTACCAGCTGATTGGAGAAAAGCCAATGTAGCACTAATATTTAAAAAGGGCCCAAAATACATCCCTGGGAATTACAGACCAGTTAGCCTAACATCAATAGTATGTAAACTCTTGGAGGGGATGATAAGGGACTATATACAAGATTTTAGTAATAAGAACGATATCATTAGCAGTAATCAGCATGGATTCATGAAGAATCGTTCTTGCCAAACCAATCTATTAACCTTCTATGAGGAGGGGAGTTGCCATCTAGATAAAGGAAGGCCCATAGACGTGGTGTATCTGGATTTTGCAAAAGCATTTGACACAGTTCCCCATAAACGTTTACTGTACAAAATAAGGTTCGTTGGCATGGACCATAGGGTGAGTACATGGATTGAAAACTTGCTACAAGGGCGAGTTCAGAGGGTGGTGATAAATGGGGAGTACTCAGAATGGTCAGGGGTGGGTAGATGGGTTCCCCAGGGTTCTGTGCTGGGACCAATCCTATTTAATTTGTTTATAAACAACCTGGAGGATGGGATAAACAGTTCAATCTCTGTATTTGCAGATGATACTAAGCTAAGCAGGGCAATAACTTTTCCGCAGGATGTGGAAACCTTGCAAAAAGACCTGAACAAATTAATGGGGTGGGCGACTACATGGCAAATGAGGTTCAATGTAGAAAAATGTAAAATAATGCATTTGGGTGGCAAAAATATGAATGCAATCTATACACTGGGGGGAGAACCTCCGGGGGAATCTAGGATGGAAAAGGACCTGGGGGTCCTAGTAGATGATAGGCTCAGCAATGGCATGCAATGCCAAGCTGCTGCTAATAAAGCAAACAGAATATTGGCATGCATTAAAAGGGGGATCAACTCCAGAGATAAAACGATAATTCTCCTGCTCTACAAGACTCTGGTCCGGCCGCACCTGGAGTATGCTGTTCAGTTCTGGGCACCAGTCCTCAGGAAGGATGTACTGGAAATGGAGCGAGTACAAAGAAGGGCAACAAAGCTAATAAAGGGTCTGGAGGATCTTAGTTATGAGGAAAGGTTGCGAGCGCTGAACTTATTCTCTCTGGAGAAGAGACGCTTGAGAGGGGATATGATTTCAATTTACAAATACTGTACTGGTGACCCCACAATAGGGATAAAACTTTTTCGCAGAAGAGAGTTTAATAAGACTCGTGGCCACTCATTACAATTAGAAGAAAAGAGGTTTAACCTTAAACTACGTAGAGGGTTCTTTACTGTAAGAGCGGCAAGGATGTGGAATTCCCTTCCACAGGCGGTGGTCTCAGCGGGGAGCATTGATAGCTTCAAGAAACTATTAGATAATCACCTGAATGACCGCAACATACAGGGATATGTAATGTAATACTGACACATAATCACACACATAGGTTGGACTTGATGGATTTGTGTCTTTTTTCAACCTCACCTACTATGTAACTATGTAACTATGTCAGCAGAGAGCGGGCTTCAGCCCGCTCTCTGCTGAAAATGGTCACAGGAGTGCCAAAGGAGTGGCACTCCTGTGACCCATAGGAGAAGCCCAGACAAATGAGCTCAGGCTGGACTTCTCCTTTAATAATTAACTCCTATGCTTACCAATTAGCCGAAATTATTATACAATCACTAAATAGCGTCACAGCAGCTGCCAACAATGTCATGTGTTCGTGCAATCCAAGCAGATTGTGGCAGTGATGGGGGGGACACTAACTGGTGATGGCATGTAAAAAATAAAATAGAATTTAATAATTTTTTTTTGTTTTTTTACACACTGTAACCAGAGCAGTACAGCGTTACCACAGTGAAACTGGACTATTCTGGGGAAGTGATCAGGATTTTATTTTTTTATTTTATGATTGCTTACAACAGTGAATGATCACTGTTATAAGCAATAATTTTTATGAATGACATCCATTCATTTTGTGCAATTGTGAAAGCTGTGATTGGCAATAGCTATCACATGGTACCGATGCACTGTGATTTGCCCTCCCTGTATCTTGTGATTACTGTGATCAATCACAGAGATTAACTCAATGAATGGCTATGAATTGGCTTATTGGTGAACACCTTTAGGCTACATGTACACCAGCCTACCCTGACTGCGCCCGCGGAGAATGCGGCAAAAACGCAATCTGTGTTTTTACTGCGATTTGCGTTTTCCAACGGCAAGTGGTAAAAATTTTGTTTTCATGAACACTATTCTTCTGCATTCAGGAGATGGAGGTTTAACCTCACCTAAACGCAGCAGCTCCTACACTCTGCTAAAAGCCTATGTATACAGGGATACATAGGCTTTTATGGAGTTGGGTTTAGCATCTTTGGCAAAATAACGCCAAAAGTTCCTAAAGATTAGGAGCTGCTATCGTACATGAAGCCTTTTTCCCCATACACACGATCAGACTTTCTGACAACAAAACCTTGGATTTTTGTTAGACGGTTGTTGGCTCCAACTTGTCTTGCATACACACGGTCACACAAATGTTGGCCAACAATTACGAACATAGTGACGTACAAGACGTACGTGATATCTCCATTATGAACGCTAGTTTTACAAGACCGAGCGCTTCCGGCTCGTACTTAATTCCGAGCATGCGTGGACTTTTGTGCCATGGAATTGTGTACACGCGATCGGAAAGTCCGACCACAAAAATTTGTTGGCGGAAAATTTGAGAACCTGCTAGCCAACATTTGTTGGCGGAAAGTCCGCCAACAAATGTTCGATGGAGCATACACACAGTCTCACTTTCCACCAACAAGCTCACATCCAACATTTGTTGTTGGAAAATCCGATCGTGTGTACGGGGCATAGGTCTGCTGTCAGCAAGCTGAAGGAGAATATTCTGCTATAAGATAACTAAAACACAAGCACAGGTTAACTACATTTATTCTCAGTCTCTGCAGATAGTAACCTAATATACTAGCTAAATATTAAGTATAAATATCTTAATCATACAGTACAGGACACAGGCAGAATACTTAATCACCATAGGTTATAAGTGCGTACCTTCAGGTGATTGGACACTGGCAAAGTTTTATAGGACATGTTCCCAGGCACCTCCTTTATAACCCTACTCCCCTCAGTTTTGTGCTAATGTCTGAAGGCAATTGACCTTTTCTCTTCATGGACAAACTCGCCCTTAGCTTAACTAGTTTATTAGTTTTTTTTATTATTTTATCTTTCAACTTTTTAAACAAACCCTAATTGTCTCTTCATGCCAGCATAAAAGCAGTGTATCCAATTACTGCGTTATAACTACCTATATATCACATGCTTCAGGTGGGAGTTTACTCACTTACTTTTTTACTATTCACAATGTAAGGTTATCATCTTTTTATTATTTCCCATTACATTCTATGGGTATTTTGGTCATCTGTACTGTGCTCATGTAGGTAGATACCTGCTCATTGTACTACTTAATCATTATCTCTCATTATAATGTTTGTTATTACTTACTTTCAATTAAAAATATTGAACAAGAAGCAGTGTATCCAGATTGGTGCAACCTCAGTAAAACCTTGGGAGTCTTAGCCAGACCCCACACTGTGGGGGCAGCTGTAACATTGCTTCGGACACTGGATCCTGCATGGACGCTAACCCTGGCACTTGTTGCAGTACGTTGTTATTCAAAGGGTCGTATACAGGTCTAGGGCTGTAGTAAATCACTTTGGAACCCAGTTCCTAAAGACCCCATCAATGGAATTTCCACCATGACGAGTGAAGCCTGAACACCTGGCAAGTGTAAGGTACTTCAATCCCAGTGATTACTCTGTACTTCACATACTGGCCTTCTTACAATCTGGTGTTGATAATTTGACCTTAAAGCGGAGTTCCAACTTAAAAAAAAATTAAATGTCAGCAGCTACAATTACTGCAGCTGCTAACTTTTAATTATCGGACACTTGCCTGTCCCAGGGTCCAGCGACACGGGGGAAGGAAGCCCCGCTCGTCTCCCCCTTCTCTCTACTGCGCCGGCATTGTCACTGTGGGCGCTGGCTGTGGCTTCACAGCTGGGCACACACTGCGCATGCACGAACTGCGCTGCGACTGGCCGGGCAATCATCTGGGACCTGTGACGTGTCCCAGATGATTGCCGAGAGGGAGGGGGAAGAGGTGAACTTACTTCCGGTGCTGCAGTGCCCCGGAAGGAAGTGGGAGCTGGAACCCTCTAAAAAGAGGGTTTCCTCTTCCCCACCCCCAAAAAAATGACATGCCAAATGTGACATGTCAGGGGGTCACAAAGCTTAAGTTCTATTTTTGGGTGAAACTCCGCTTTAGGTACTTTGAAAGGACAGATCTTAGCCTTGTCCATTCTCTTTCAAAGGCCTCTGACCTCTTTTTCCCTTGTAAAAATGTTTTATCGTGGACGATTTGTTGGGGCAATGGCTGGTGTTAGCGCTTCAATCATCATGTCATCATGGCTGATATGGTGTGCGGATGAATGAAGTGCATTATTTCCATTATTACATTGTAATACAAAATGAAATAGTTCAACTCATAATGCAGAATAAGTGGGATCCCTGAGTGTGTTACCTGCCACCGTCCAAACACACACAACAAACCAAGTTTAGCGCTGTCCCCACTATACCTATTCCAACAGTAAACAGTCTATATGTATATTCCTCGCTTAAGGTGTTGCAGCTCTCCCAAAAGTCCACTGGGTGGTAGACATGATTCTGAAAATATATAAAGACAAGAGAGAGCGCACGCCAGCCCTAGTGTGTTATTGTTCAATAGATGAAGATAAGTGTATAAAAAACTTTTGGTTTAGAAAAATAGTCGCTTTTCAGAGACTTGATCTGGAGGAAAAAACAACCACGTATAAAGTTAACAACATTAATGCTAACCAAAGAAGAGGGATTGGCGATCCCCCATCCCAAAAATTATTTTTTAGCCTCACAATTACAACACTTTAGCGGATGGACAATAGTAGCGGACTCTGACCCTATACAGAGTCTGCTGCTATCAGTTTATGAAGTATATCCACTGGTTTCTTTATTAGAGTCGAGAAATCAACTGCGTGATAAAGGATTTCTTACTGGTAAATTGTTTGACAAGGTATGGCAGGAAATGAGGAAAATTACTGAGATAAATGGATATACGCAGAGCCGGTACAAGGGGTGGGCGAGAGGGGCGGGTGCCCTAGGCGGGGTGTGAGAGGGGGCGGGTTGTTAGCAGGCATAAGAGTATCATTATCCTATGCCGGGCATCACTAAATTGCGGCCTGTGGTGCTGCTCTTTCTGGACCGCCGCGCCATTTAATCGCCGCTTTTGTCCTCAGTCTCCTCCGTTATCATTAGCAGAGTAGAGAGGAGCGGACGGCAGGAGGCGGGACAATTCCACACTGGGGGCGGGACCAGCACTGCGTGGAGAACGGTAGCTGCCTATCACGTCAATCGGGAGGTGATTGGCTGCTAGGAGGCGGTCCTAGCAGCCAATCACCAGTTCGCTAATATGAAAAGTCAACCCGGCAGCTCCCGTGCCCTGCCCAGTGCTGCTGTGCCTTCAGTTTAGGATTGTCCCGTGGCTCCCACCTCCTGCTCTCCGCTCTGTGAAAGGTAGGAGAGTGAAGGGAGGAAAATATATGGAACTGTGAAGGATGGGAAGCGGGAGAATGGGGTCAGTGCAATACTGGCAATACTGTGTGGGGGGGATATGTAAAGGGGCAATACTGTGTGTGGGGTGATATGTAAAGGGGCAATACCGTGTGTGGGGTGATATGTAAAGGGGCAATACCGTGTGTGGGGTGATATGTAAAGGGGCAATACTGTGTGTGGGGTGATATGTAAAGGGGCAATACCCTGTGTGGGGTGATATGTAAAGGGACAATACGGTGTGTGGGGTGATATGTAAAGGGGCAATACCGTGTGTGGGGTGATATGTAAAGGGGCAATACCGTGTGTGGGGTGATATGTAAAGGGCGAAATACTGTGTGTGGGGTGATATGTAAAGGGCAATACTGTGTGTGGGGTGATACGTAAAGGGACAATACTGTGTGGGGGGTGATATGTAAAGGGGGAAATACTGAGTGGGGTGATACGTAAAGGGACAACACTGTGCGGGGGGGTAGTGTAAAGGGCGAAATACTGTGTGTGGGGTGATATGTAAAGGGCAATACTGTGTGTGAGGTGATATGTGAAAGGGTCAATACTATGGGGGTGATATGTGAAGGGGGCAGTACTGTGTGTGGGTAATAATGAATTGAATTTTCATTGTTTTAACTACGGTACATTCTTGTTTTAAAACGTCATTCTTTCTTAAAAACGGGGGGGGGGGCGCAGTTTGCCATCTTCGCCCTGGGCACCAAATGGCCTTGTTCCAGCACTGGATATACGTCATATACTCCAATCTGGAATAATAGCAGCTATGAGGAATTGATGAAACTGGAAGGGTTTGAGACTTGGAAGCAGAAGGGACTAAGGTATATAGCACAGCTATTTCAGGATGATGTGTTGAAAACCTTCAGTGAAATAAGTAAAGAATATAATATTCCAAATCAAAGATTTTTTTAATTTCTAAAGCTCAGGCATGCATTAAAAATACATTGTAGGTCGCATGAACTGAAGTTTAATAAGTCAGGGGTAATAGCCTTGTTGGATAAGATGGGGAAAAAAAAGGGAGTGATATCACAACTATATGATATATTGTTTGATAAATTTAAATGCACTGTGGATATACCAGCTAGATTAGCCTGGACGGGCCACATAGGGCCAATTTCGGATGGACAGTGGGTACGGGCACTATCGGCAATACCTCAGGTCTCTCTATCTCCAACACAAAATTTATCACAATTATTCATCTTACACAGGGCACATTACACACCACAGAAATTATTCAAATGGAAACGCAGAGATACAGACCAATGTCCTAGATGTAAAGGGAGAGCAGCCAATCTAATACACTTGCTATGGAGATGCCCTAAACTCTATCGCTATTGGTCGGGCAGGGTATCTACGATCAATAATGTATTTGAGAGTGGGATGCCTATGGAGCCTGGGGGATGCCTTCTAGGTATACTTGATGATTTAAGAATTCCAGCGGAATATATTGTTTCAATAAATAGAAGTCTATTCCAGGCTCTTAAACTCATAGCACTAAAATGGTTATCAAACGTGGTTTGATACCTTAGAGGTATGACGAGAGAAGAGAGGATCAACGTATGAGTAATGGGGGGAGGGGGAGTGGGAGCATGGGTGCCAGGGGTGCTTTTTTTTTTTTTTTATTTCTCCTCTTCCCTCTTAATACGGGCTGGGGTTGTAGGTTTGTCCCTTTTTTTTTGCTGTGGTTTTTTTTTTCCTATTTGTGTGTGTGTGTATATAAAAAGAATAAAAAGATGATTTGATTAAAAAAAAAATGGACCCCTATTTGATAAAATTATAATCTGATTCATACAAAACGAAAGTCTAAAACTAAAACTGGCATAGTGGGTAGCGCTCTCAACCGGCAGCACAAAGGGTCGCCGGTTCAATTCCCATCCACAACACCACCCGAATGAAAGGCCAAACAATGTCACATAGAATATCTTATACATTGGGTAATTTCATATGAGAGCACCTATTTCAAGTTCTTTGTTTAACCCTTCTGGTGCCATACTGTTTAGAGTGAAAATCCAATAGGATTCACGTTTGCATAAACGAGCAAAATGTTCACCTTCCGGGATAGACATAGGTATGGATTCTATACCAAAAAGTTCCAACCCTGTAGTGCTGCCATCATGTTTATGCTTAAAGTGACGTGGCACACTATGCTTCTCAACCTTTTTTTCTATGAACCTACGGTGTTCACCAAATCGGGTCCTCATCGCACGCACAGTTCTACCTACACAGAGGTACCCACATGGGCACCTCAACCCATAGATAAAAAACTGGGTACTGCAACATATAAATTGTTTAATGTAGAAGGTACGGCCATCTTTACAACTAAAGGACTTCTGGCCATGAGAGATAAATTTACACGCTTTGCATTTAACGCCTTTACATCTATAACATCCAGTAATGTTAAAGAATTAAGGGATGTTTTGCATTTTCAAGCTTTGTTTGTCTTTAAGGCGACTGGGGGCAATTAAACTTTTCACATTTTTTGCACATCGGAATACTACCCGAGGTTTATTGGGGAGGATTTTTCCAAGTGTATTGTCCTGCCCCAAAATTGGCCAGTGCTTTTGGACAGCTATTTTTATAGCACAGTGCTGATCGTTGAATGTTGTAATAAAAACAATGTCATGTTGTTCTTTTGCAGATGTAGTCATAATTTTGTTCTGGATGCCTTCTCTATATTGGTCTCTCGCCTTTTGAATGTGATGATCTCCTTTTTCCAAAAACTTTTTTGACAATATGGTTGCTGCCACCGTCGCCTGCCATCAGATTCAGCTTGTCACTTGCCACCGTCACCTGCCACCATATGCAGATTGTCACTTGCCACGTCACTTGCCACCAGATGCAACTTCCCACGTTGCCACTTGCCACCAGATGCGGACTGTCACTTGCCACCAGATGCGGACTGTCACTTGCCACCAAATGCGGATTGTCACTTGACATGTTGCCTGCCACCAGATGCAGCTTGTCACTTGCCATATCACCTACCAGCAGATGCAGCTTGTCAATTGCTGTGTTGCCCGCCACCAGATACGCATTGTCACTTTCCGCGTGACTTGCCACCAGATGCGGATTGTCACTTGCCACCAGATGTGGACTGTCACTTGCCATGTTGCCTGCCACCAGATGCAGCTTGTCACTTTCCACGTTGCCCGCCACCAGATGTGCATTGTCACTTTCCATGTGAGTTGCCACCAGATGCGGATTGTCAGTTGCCACCAGATGCGGATTGTCAGTTGCCACCAGATGCGGATTGTCAGTTGCCACCAGATGCAGATTGTCAGTTGCCACCAGATGCGGATTGTCAGTTGCCACCGGATGCGGATTGTCAGTTGCCACCGGATGCGATTTGTCAGTTGCCACCAGATGTGGATAGTCAGTTGCCAAGTGAGGGTGGAACAGCGGTGGGGCGGGCAGTGAGTGATGTCATCTCTCACCGCACCTCAGTGTAGTGTTTGTGGCGGGCTGTCAGGGGGGAACAGTGGTGATGCAGGGTGGGAGGTGCTCGCCCACAGCACCGCAGACAGTGTTGTGTTTGCGGCTGGCTGTGAGGGGACGGAACAGCTGTAATGCGGCACAGGCAGTGAGAGATAATGTCATCTCCCTGCTTGCCCGCCACTGCCGAACCTCTGAAAGTGCAGCCTTCGTGGCCCAGGTGCAAACAAGCCGTGGCCTGGGGGTTGGAGCACCCACCCTCTTAGATGACCTCTCCTGGAAAGTAGCTTTTTTTTTTGTAGGCAAAAGAGGGAGAAAGCAGTGCCTTCTGCGTGTAGCATATAAGCAATTTATGCACAACAAAGTGGCATCTTAAAAATATAGAAGATAAAAGTGCTCATCAATTAGAAGTCAAACACTGCTGCAAAGTGAAGCCCTCAGTAGTGTTGGTGGCATCCAGCACTTTGTGGTTGGTCTGGGAACCCTGAGGAGGCAGAGGTGACATCAGCATCAGATGCAGGAGATGGCGGGCGTTGCATGCGCTCGGAGCATGCATGCTTCTTTATTGGGGCTTCCAGCCTTAACACTTTGGACTGTTTTCTTTTCAGTGCACCAATTACTCCCCTCCCCTCCCCTACCTTGGTTTCAATGCCTTTATTTTGCTAGCCTGTAAAGAGCTTTTCTTCATTCTTCACAATGATGAAGTTGTCTTACGCACAAGGACATCCTTTCTTCTGAAAGTGGCCTCAGCATTCCATCTCAATGAGTACATTGTACTCCCATCCTTATGACCTGCTTCTAAGCATCCAAAGTAAATCTCTGGATGTAGTCCGAGCCATTAGAGTATACCTCAAGGCTACTGCTCCTATCAGAATTTTGTAATTCGCAAGGGATACCATGCTTTAAAGTCCACCACTGCACAGTGATTGCAAGAGCCTACATTCTCAAAGAGAAATCTCTCCCTGCGCTTCTACGTGCCCAGTCCAACAGATCGGTGGATGTTTTATGGGCATTTTAGCACCAAACCTCGGTAGCACAATTGTGTTGTATTTGTCAAGAAAGGAGGCCCTGTGGTTGCCTATTCCCTACTACCATACTAATCTAAAAAAAGGCAGACTTTCTCTGGTGAAAGCAAGTCCTGACAGTCTTTTTTTATGAATAGATTATTTTAATGGGTAGATTTTGTTTGTATTTGCACATTTGAGGCTGTCTTTTAAGGCCTTCACATCATCAGTATATCTTTTTCCTGAATAGACAGCATTTTCAGTGAAAAGATTTCTGCATGTTTAAAGTAGTTATGAACATATAATATTTTAGACACTTTCTAATATAGTTATTAGATCATGCATCTCTTCTTCCTGATAGGGGTGGGGGGTTACAGGACTCTGCAGACGCACAGTGTGCTTGTATTCCATAGTCTGTTCAGCATGAGGCAAGATGCAGGCTGTGCTTGAGCAGGGGTTGTGTTCAAAAGGCAGGCTGTGATTAGAAGGGAGTGTGTGTCTGAGGCGATTGGTCAGGCTGTGGAAGGTGAACAAACTACCCAAAACGGGCATGACGTGTGTCTGCACAGTGTCCTGCAGCTCTGAATAGCCAGACAAAGAATGAAAACTGACCACGCTAACACAGATCAGCTTCTGTGCTTTGTATGGTCAGTTTAGAAAAAAGAAGAAAAGTAACTGGCAGGATCAACTGGGTACTTGAGATGGAAGAAGATGAAAGTTATATAAACTTTGATTTATAAAGTACACAGACACATACGAAAAAAAAAGATTATTTACGGTAAAATACACTTTACTTTTGGGCCTCTTTGCTTCCTTTGTAAAGTGGAACTTCAATATCTTTCTCTCTCACATGTCAAGGACAAAAAAAGGGACACGTGAGATGTAATAGTGATTTTTTTTGGGGGGGTAGTTGGAGAGTAAACCCAGCATTTTGGCAGGTGCGCAGAAAATCAAATATTCACTCATGCTTAGCTACAAAGCATGTTCTCATTGTTGAAATAGTTTGGTATAATTTAAAGGTCTATTACTCCTGAATTACGGCACTAAACACATGCTTTGGCGGTGCAATTCATATGATGTTGACATTATGAACATGGAATAATCTTGATCCCCATTAATGTTTGTCTGTTGGGTATTAATGTGCTTATTAAACTTGCCATAATGTATAATAAAGTATATGATGGCTTTAAATGTCTTTTAAAGTGGTTATAAAGCCTAAACATTTTTTACCTTTAACCATTCTTTGCATTAAGGTAAAACATTTTTAGGTAGCAGCATGCCCAATAACCCCCCACGCCACCCCCTTATACTTGCCTGAACCCTCATTCAATCCAGCACTGTGCCCATCTGCAGTGGCTCTCTCCCGTCACTTCCTGGTCTCACTGCTACCTCACTTTCATTGGCTCCTGCCAATCAAAGCCAATAGCGAGAGAGAGGGGGGCAGGGCTGAGCCCCACTGCCTTTGTCTATAGACTCAGGCAGTGTGGCTCAGGAGCAAGCCCGCACCAGTTTCCCCATAGGAAGTGGCTTCCTATGCAGACACTCCCCAGAGAGGTGGAGCCAGACGGGGGAACCCAAGAAGAGGAGTTTCAGAGCACCTTGTGCAGTTCCATTGCACAGAGCAAGTAAGTATAAACCGGTCTGTTTGTTTTTTGTTTAATTTTGTGGGGGGGTTTGCATTTACAATCACTTTAAACTGGTGTTTTGGATGCTAAAACCTGTAATACCTTCTGCTTTAAATTGAACTTGTGCCCCAACTATGCACGCTAAAATAGTCACATGTTTTGGCCAAGCAGTGAAAAAACTTTTTAAACAAATACTTGTTCATCATGGTATTTATGAGTGTTGTGCAGAAACTAATTTTTATTAGCAGATTTTTTCTAAGCTGTTAGAAACCAACTGAAAATGGACTATAGAATCTTTGTGGTGATTTTTGTGAATTAATACCTTCACATTAAAACAACTTTAGAAGTATGTAGAGGTTGTTTTAAAGCTCTTTTTACTGCTTGTAAAAAATATGTATATTGTTTTATCTTTATTGTACAGTACAGGACACAGAAATCGATTCATAGACCATGAGTTATATGCTGCCACCTTCAGGTGTTTGGACACTAGCAAAAATCCTTGTTGAGTTCACCCATTTGTTACATCAGAACCACAGCCACTGGAACTTTGTTAGCGCATGAGTGATTATGATTCTCTCATATTGGATGCTCTACATTCCATTAATCGACATCCTTTGCTTGAGTACCCCGCAGGGAAAGACCCTCATTTGGCATGGTAGGATTGCTGCCAATCAGGAGCAGGAATCTATGTGAGAGACAGTGGCAGGTGCGCCACAGGCCCCAATGAAACTCCTCAGTCGATACACCAACATAATTTCAACCCCCTGATTCAGACTCCCTTATAGTCACACAACATGCAGCCTGTCTCAGGCAGAATTAACTGTCACAAGGTCTGATCTATTCCAGAGGCTACCGTCACTACTGAAATAAGTGGGGACTAGTAGCCACAAGCACTCTTCTGCTCCTCTGCCTGACTATTTTCACATGTTAAAACCAGGTTGTCAGAAAATAGGGGAGATGCCGACAGCTGAGGCTTCTCAAGATTTTTTACCGCCACAGTTTAAAGAAGTTACTTCCTTAATTCCTTGTCACATGCTATTACTCTGGACTCTCTAATCAAAGCAATGCATACTGGACGCTGGTTGGATACGCTTAGCCCTGCTCAGCCCCCGCACATGCACAAGTGCAAAAAAAAAGTTTTTTTTTATAGAAAGCATGTGGGGCCCTATACAGTGATTGGTGAGACTCAGGCTGAATTCACACCTGAGCGTTTCAAAGTCGCACACTTTTACTGCGATTTTGCCATGATTTTGTACAGGTCGCCCATGTAAAAAGCAGAAAAACGCCTATGATCTGCCCCAAAGAAGCTCATAGGTTTTTTTTTTAGCTTTTTTCAGGCATTTTGCTTCAGGTGACAAAACGCTCAGATGTGAACAGGTGCCATTGGGATTTTGCTTGTTGGGCGTTTTTCAGGCCTTTTTTTAGGAATTTTACGAGCATTTTATGAGCTGAAAGCGCTCAGGTGTGAATGCAGCCTTTGAAGCATTGCATCTCATGAATGCAGATTTCAACAAAATGGTCTGCCCTCCCTGTGGACCTGGCCATTCTTGCACAAAAGTCTCAGTCTGCAATTTTTCTCAAGGGTATACTGTCCTTTAAAGATTCATTGGCTAGGCATTTGGAGACCCTTTTGAATTCCTCCTTTGCCCATCAATGCAGCCTGATCCATGCCCATCTGCAGGCTCTAACATGCCAGTCATTGCAGCCTGTTTAGTGCCCATATGCAGCCTCTAATATGCCCATTATTGTAGCCTGTTTAGTGCACATCTGCAGCCTCTAACGTGCCCATTATTGCAGCCTGTTTAGTGCCCATTTTCAGCCTTGAACATGCCCATTATTGCAGCCTGTTTAGTGCACACCTGCAGCCTGTTTAGTGCCCATTATTGCAGCCTGTTTAGTGCACATCTGCAGCCTGTTTAGTGCCCATTATTGCAGCCTGTTTAGTGCCAATTTGCAGCCTCAACATGTCCATCATTGCAGCCTGTTTAGTGCCCATCTGCAGCCTGTTTAGTGCCCATTATTGCAGCCTGTTTAGTGCCAATCTGCAGCCTCAACATGCCCATCATTGCAGCCTGTTTAGTGCCCATCTGCAGCCTCTAATGTGCCCATTATTGCAGCCTGTTTAGTGCCCTTCCGCAGCCTCTAACATGCCCATTATTGCAGCCTGTTTAGTGCCAATCTGCAGCCTCAACATGCCGATCATTGCAGCCTGTTTAGTGCCCATCTGCAGCCTCTAATGTGCCCATTATTGCAGTCTGTTTAGTGTCTGTAGAGTAGCCTTTGCCGATCATTGCAGCCTCACCAGTGCTGGATTACACAGATCGGTGATCTCCTGTGTATCCGGCACTCAGTCACTCACAGTCCAGCCCGGCTCATATGATGGACAGAACTGTGGTCCAATGCCGGGCCAGGGGGGCGGGACTGTGTGTGACTGAGCGCCCGCATACACAGGAGATCACGACTGTGTGTAATTCAGCGGAGCTTATCCCCTCCTTCCACTCCGAGGCCAACACTCCATGTGGGGCCAACACTCCATGCTCCCCTCCTTTGCCTCCACACTCACCAGACCAAGATGATGTACTCAGTTTATTTATAAACCGACAGCCTTCGCTCTGGCTATTTCCACTGCTCTGGCTTTAGATGAACAGGTGTCCTATGTTTTTTTTTTTTCTTAAATAATCTTTATTAACAATTCTTAATTTACATACATCATATTAAAACACCTACAGGTTCACATGGACATACTCCACTAGTAAGGGGACATATTTCATATGGTACACTAAAGCAATCGGGAGCTATTTTTCCCCCAGCCCTCCCTCCCTTCCCTTACCCACCCCCTACCCTAAGCCAGATCTTTCCATTTATTCCTGACACCCTAAGCTTATTAACCACGGGTTCCACATCTTTTCAAACTTTTTAAGGTTCCCTCTTCTAATATATAGGGCTCTCTCCTTCCATATTACCTCATTTATTGTTTTAACCCACTCGTCCACTGCAGGGGGAAGGACTGTTTGCCATCTCTGCATAATGAGCTTCCGGGCCTGGTAAAGGCACCTCAGAACGGCTACTTTAGCCGCTGCCTCCTCTCGTCTCCATGCTCTGTATCCAAGAATGCAGAATCTGACGTCTATCTCCAGGGAGAGCCCCCATTTGCCCTCGATAGAGCCCACAACCCCCCGCCAGTAACGTACCAGCTTGGGACACCTCCATACCATGTGTATCAAATCGCCCTCTTCCCCACACCTGGGGCACTTGGCATCAGATCTTACACCGAAACGGAATAATTTTTTGGGGGTGTAATATGCTCTATGTAGCAACATTAAGTGGGAGAGTCTCTGTTCAGGTGACACTGAAACCTCCTGTCCTGCCTCCAGTATTTCCCTCCATTGTATATCTGTCAACTTTCCCACATCCTTTTCCCACCCCTCCCTACAGCCCAGGTGCTCTGATCTGACCATGGCTTCCTTGCACAGCTGCACATATATTCCAGAGATAAAGCCCTTCATCTCCCCAGGTTTGATCACCCTTTGGAGCAGTGCAGCCTCTGTCCAGGCTAGGGGCTTTGCCCTAAATTGTACCTCCAATGCCGCTCTCATTTGCAGATACCTGAAGAATGTTTGTCTTGGGATACTGTATTCCCTTTGGAGGTCCTCAAAAGATTTCAATACCCTCCCTCTATACAGCTGGGATAGTCTATTTATACCCCACCTCGTCCATTCCTTAAATTCCCCCATAGCCGCTATCTCCTGTAGGTTTCTGTTATGCCAGAGGGGAGCATATTCTGTAAACCCAACATATCCCATTAGGGTCTTTGTTGCCTTCCAGACTTTTGTTATTAACTTAGTTGTGGGGCCTCTACCAGATAGTGAATCTGCTTCCAATCCTTCCGCTACGATTTTATGTGGTGCCTCCAGGGTTAACAAACCTCTGTCAGCACTTCCACCCCCTACATGCTGCAACTGTGCTGCCAGAAAATAGCACCTCGGATGCGGGAGGGCTATCCCCCCCTCTTTAACTGGTAACTGCAAACTCTGAAGGCTAATCCTGGCCTTCCCCCTCCTCCACAACAGCTCCCTAAAAAGTGAGTCGATCTTTTGGAACCACTTTTTGTTCAACCACACCGGTGAGTTGTGTAACAGATACAGCAGTTGGGGCAACCAAACCATCTTGATTAGGTTGCCCCTTCCTGCTACAGATAGGAGCAGCCGGCTCCAGATATCTATTTTACACCTAAATTTATCCAATAGTGGAACTAGGTTGTCTACAATATATTGATTGGGGTCTTTTGACATATTTATGCCCAGGTAGCGAATCTTTGAGACTACTTTTAAATATGGGATTCCCAACATGTCCGGACCATTGAGGTCATCTAATGGCATTAGTGCAGATTTCCTCCAATTCACCACCAGTCCTGACACGCTGCCAAACCTTTCCATCATGTCCATTACTTGCCTGAGCGAGCCTCCCGTATCTCCAAGAAACAGTAGGACATCGTCGGCATACAGGGCAATCTTTTCTTCTCCTGTTCCTCTTACAAAGCCTTCAATCTTGGAGCTAGATCTAATATGGATTGCTAGTGGCTCCATAGCGAGAGCAAACAACAGGGGGGACAGGGGGCATCCCTGTCTCGCCCCCCTCTCTAAGCATATTTTCCCTGACAGTTCTTTATTAACCCTGACCTTCGCACTTGGGCCCCTATACAGTATTTTTATCCACTTTCTAAAAACGGGACCCAAGCCAAACTCCTCCAACACCCGCCAGAGATAGGGCCATTCCAGACTGTCAAAGGCCTTAGTTATATCCAAAGATACCACAGCTCTTAAACCTATATTCTCTGTCGGGGTCTGGAGGTTCATATATGCCCTCCTAATGTTCATACTCGTGTTCCTACGGGAAATAAATCCCGTTTGATCCACGTGGATGAGTTTATGCATAATTTTGTTAAGTCTAGCAGCCAATACCCTTGCCAGAATCTTGGCGTCTGTACACAACAAAGATATAGGCCTGTATGCCGACGGTTCCAGTGAGTCACCCCCTTCTTTGTGAAGCAAGATGATATTTGTTTCCGTCATAGAGACAGGCAAACACCCTCCCTGTAGGGCCCAGTTTAGTGTTTTCAGCAACTCCGGCAGGAGGATCTTCCCGTAGTGCTTATAGACCTCCACCGGGAGACCATCCGGCCCCGGAGATTTTTGATTTGCCATTCCCTTTACAGCTTGTTGTAGTTCAGCTAATGTAATCGGCGCATCCATACCCTCTCTATCCTCTTCAGTAACTATAGGGATCTGTATGTCTTTAAAAAAAATTTCCATGTCCTCCTCCCCAACGAACCCCTGTGACCTATACAGGTTTTTATAATACCTCTCAAATGTGTCTGTAATTTCTGGGCTCCGAGAGGATATCTCACCACCTGGAGTTCTGATTGCCGGGATCGCCGAAGAGGAGGAGTTAGTTTTTACCAAATAGGCCAACATGCGTCCCACACTTTCTCCTCTCCCAAAGGTCCGTTGTTTCAGGAAGAGTTGCTTATTTTCACCCCTCTTCAGGACTGCAGTTCTATAGGCCTCCTGTTTCTCCTCCCACAGTTTCTGCCTCTCTGGTGTAGGGCCTTCTATAAATTGCTTCTCTGCCACCTCCAATTCCCTCCTAATTCCCTCCTCCCACTCCCTTGCCCTTCTCTTAACTCCTGCCACCCCCTGGATCAAAATACCCCTAAGGAATGCCTTCAGTGTGTCCCATTGTACACCCGCTGTCGTTGAGCCTTCATTAAATTTTAGAAACTCTTCTAACTTTGTTATTATCTTCTCTGGCTCCCCCATTAACTCCAACCAATATGGACTTAGCTTCCAGGGCCCTCTAACCTCCCTGACCCCTATACCCACTGAGGCCACCATCAGGGAGTGATCCGAGACCCCTCTCGGATAGTATACTACATCCTTTATTATTGGCACTGCCTCTGCATTCCCCAGGGTCATATCAATTCTGGAGAAGGTGGAGTGGGAGGAAGAGAAGCACGAGTATTGCCTTACTCCAGGATTCCGGACCCTCCACATATCCAACAGACCTGCCTCCTCCAGGAAGTTACCCAGCCGACCCCCTGCTACACTATATACTTGGGCTCGCGGTGGGAATCTGTCCAACTCTTTGTTCAACACCTCATTGAAATCCCCTAATACTATCACCGGGGTATCTGTTTTATCCAACATAAACTCCATTAAACTATACAGTACTTCCAGTTTAAATGGTGGGGGGATATAGATATTAGCAATAACATACATTTTGTTTTCAATAGAACAGTATAAAAAAACATAACGACCTAAACTATCTATCCTGGTCTGCCTACAGGAGAACATCACACTTCTTGTTACCAATATACTCACCCCTCTGGAGTAAGAGGAGTACACCGAGTGATATTGGGCCTGGAACCTTCTACTTGGGAGGCCTTTCATCGTATCCTTTGTCAAGTGAGTCTCCTGTAGACAGACCAAGCCCACCCCCCTTATCTCCAGCAGTGAAAAAATAGCAGCCCTCTTAATTGGGTTCCCCATCCCCCGTATGTTCCAGGAGCCTATTCTAAGGACTTTAGACTGCATTAGACAAACAACAGACAGGAATTAGTACCGGAGAACCAACGACAATAAGCGTCTTCAACTTGGTATACTGACTTGTACCGAACTTTAACACCTCCCTTACCCCTTATAGCTCCCCCCAGAGAGCAACGAGAGAGAGCCCCCATAAGGTAGCCACAGTGAGACCCCTCCATTGATACCAGACTGTGTATTGCATATAGCAAACCAGGGGAGAGAGAAAAGAAAAAAAAAAAAAAAAAAATCTTAATTACCCTCTGTGCTTCATTACTATTAATTTCTTTTCTAATAAACCTACTAAGTGTCCCCCTTTCCTTTTCCCCCATATTCCTATTAATAGGAGACCCCTCCATTAATACCAAGCTGTATACTGCAAAAAAAAAAGAAAAAAAGAAGAGAGATAAAAATAAATAAATAAATAAATAAATAAACAGAAAAAAATATTAACTTAATTATCCTCTGTGCTTCATTACTATTATTTTCCTTTCTAGTGAACATACTAAGTGTCCCCCTTTCCTTTTTCCCCGTGTTCCTATTCATGGTGTTTATATTTACCACACATGTGCTTAATCGCCCTTCCCCCCTCCCGCCCCTTTCCCCTAACTACCCCTCCAATTACTAAGTGCATTTTAATTCCACTTTGAAATAATTTTGCAGCCCCCCTTCCTCCCCACCACCCAGCCCCCCTCTCCCTCCCCCCCACCAGTCCCCCCCATCCCTACCCCCCTCCCCCCTCCCCCACCTTACCAGGTTAGCCCCTGGGGCTCTATTCATGACCAACTCATATATTCCTCCCTGCACCATTAAAATCCACGTGTACAAAATTTTAATTATATTAACCTCCTCCTCCCCCATTCCTAATCTACCATACACCATCATTCTCCCTCTTTATATCAAGTTCATATTGTTTCCCTCAGTCCAAATCTTCTTATCTTCTGATCGAACAACCTAGCACTCTGGGCTCCTTTCCTTGGGTTCCAGCCTCTGTTTATTTTCTTCATACCAGTGAATTACCCCCCCCGGGGAGTCAAAGAAGAGAACCTCCCCCATTGCCTCAACCCGTAGCCTGGCTGGGTACAGTAGGGCATACTTGACATCAAATTTTTGAAGGGTGCGTTTAACCTCCACAAAGCCTTCCCTGCGTCTCTGCAACTCCGGGGAGAAGTCCGCAAAAAATGAGACCCTTGTACAAAATAAGCCCCTTCTCTCTGGCTTTACGCATTAAGGCTATCTTGTCGCAGTGGTTCAAAAATTTCATCAATAATGACCTGGGGCGCCCTCCAGGGGGCGGAGCCCTGAAGGGGACCCGGTGGGCTCTCTCAATTGCAAACTGTAGGGAGAATGCATCTCTTCCAAATATTTCTGTGAACCATCCTTCCAAAAAGGCAATGGGATTCTGCCCTTCACATCTCTCCAGGAGACCCACTATTCTTATGTTGTCCCTTCTCAGACGGTTTTCCATTTCATCCATTTTTTCATTAATTCTACCCAGTTGTTCATTCATAGCCTTGACATCTTGCTGTAGGGGAAAAACATAATCCTCCACTTGGCTCACTCTTCCCTCCAAGCCGGTTATTCTATCTTCTGCCTTTTGCAGTTCCTGCTTTATTAATAACAGTTCATCCTTGATCTCTTTAATTTGGCAGCTTAACCCCTCCACTGATGCTCTGCAGGAGTTAATCGCATGGAAAATTTCCCTCAGGGTTGGTTCTGCCTCTGAAACAGAGGCCATTGCTGGTGGTGGTACATGAACTTTTTCCCCTGCTCCTGGGCCTTTATTAACAGTTAGATTTTTATGCCCTGCTCCGGCTGGGGTGGAAGATGCCTGTCCATAACTTTTCCTGTCCCCGGTGGTCTTAGGTTGCGGAGCTTGCCCATTCTTAATGGAGGTCTGTTCAGGAGTGTGTGCAAACCTCTCCAGTTTTGCTGCAGCTGCTGCCGCCTGGTTCCCCTTCTCCTTTGCAGATCGCAACGACTGGGGCCCCAAATTCTCCATGTTGACTGGCTCCTCCCCTGTCCTCCTTGACATTGCCGTTGTTACCTTTTGTGTGCCTGGGTACCCAACACCACCAGTGGGGAACAGATGGGGCACGGGGGAAACCAGGGGACCGCAGTAGAAGTTAGCACAGGTAAATACACTCTCTTTAATGCAAGGTTCTGTTTGCGCCCCTCCAGCCCCCACTCAACCAATATGCGTGTTTCAACAGCGAGGTTAACAAACTGATCAGGTAGGGCGCCGCTGCCCGATCCCTTTCTCCTTCTCCCTGTCAGACTATTAAACCACGGGGTAGTGTCCTTTGGTTTTTAGCCGGGCACAATAGGCTTCTCTTTATTTTCTTTTTTTCCCCTTTTTTCCCTTTTTTTTCCCCCTTCTCCCTTTAACAAACGCTTTCCTTGCCTCTTTTGGTTCTTCTCTGCTCTCCTCTTTTCCTCTTTCCCTTTGTTCTTTCTTTATTTTGCTCTTTCAGTGACTCTCTTTACAACTACTGTATAACTGTATAACATTTGCAGGCATAGCAGGCATAGCAGGGCATAGTTTTAACAAGATACTGTACAGTCCACCTCTATAGCCCCAGAGTTTTTAAACTGAGCCCAGACGCTCTCATACCTGTCCTGTAGTATTTCAGAGTTGCGCTCTCACCACATGCACCCGGTATCCACAGCCGCGTCCGGCGTCCGCTACTGTGGCTGAGGCTGAGACAAGGGAAGGGAGACTGGGACCGAAGCGGGACGTCCCAGCCGTCACTCCCGAGCCTACGTCCAGCTCGCTAGAAGTTTTCCCAGCTCTCGCGAGAGCCCCGGGCGTTGCCAGGCGACCAATCCGGTGGCGACGAGGAGGGACCTGCAGCAAGGTCCAAGCGCGGAATGCAGGGCAGAGAACGAGCCGGTACACGGCGGCGCAATGCAGCGACAGCAAGGCGCCCCCATTACCGGAGGTAAGATGCGGCTATCCGGTCACAACAGCCGTCAGGTGGAGCGGTGTACCCAAAGGCAGGGAGGAAAATCAGGTAGCAAGTAAGCAAGTAGCAGGCTAGGTTGAGCTGCTAGGGATAGGGCTGAGCAGCATGGAGGCCAGAGCCAGGCGGGAGCTCACACACACACACCCGCTCACAACGACATCCGGTCACGCCCCCCCAATGTCTCCTCTCCGAATATTTTAATTTTAACTCAGGATCAGTTCCATTTTCTACAGGTGTCCTATGTTGCATGTTAAGAGAAACATAAACCAGGCAATACCTCATAGCGTGATACTATTTATTGAGAAATAAAAAGCATTTCAGAAATTACTCCCATTAAAATGTTGCTCGCATCACACGAGCTAAAGTGCATAGGATAGTACAGTGGTTCCGGCATTCGGCAACCCGCTGCTTGTCTGCAGCAAGAATATGATCTTCCTAACCCCATTCTGCCTTTTTGTCAAAGGAGTGTTCGTCTCTTCTGTGTGGGAGAGCTATAAGGGCTTTTCAAAATTTTACATTGGAACCCCCTGTCTTCATGGGCTGCACACTCACATTTACAGCCATATCATTCTTCTGGCATCTTATGCCTGGCTACTGCTGCTACACACTGTACTCCCTAGAAGCTAAGCTCCTCTAGGATTTTTCCAGCACCCTTATTGTCTGGAGGTCAATAGTCTTCCGGGCACCCTTCTTCAGCATGGCATTTTTGCATAAGCCTTCACACAACAGTCAACCCTCCCCTGCTCATAGGTGCCCTTCAGTTGCCCCTTATGAGACTCCTCCTCTTGGATACTGGTTGTCTATTCATTACTCTTAGTGCCTTGGTTCCTAGTTCCTTCTACTCAGGGATGTTTGTTCCACTACCCTGAGAACCTGTTACTTAGCACTGTCATGGAATCTTCCTCTCTGATCTTCAGCTCCCAGACTCCGTTTCGAGTTCTGCTGCACCCTCCCCTCCAATGTTGTCCATGCAGATCAATTTCTCTTGCTTTGAAGTCTTGCTAGTAAAACTTCCCATGATAGCTGCGGGGAAACCTCTTATAAGGTTGTGTTTTGTTTCCCATTGACAACATCCTCCTATCTGGTGCTACTAGAGCACATTATTGGGTTTCCAGTGGATCTTATTAACCTATTGTACAGCGGCTGCCCGTCCATTAGGGGCGCACAGGCGCCACCCCACCATCCATGCGTGCGGCCCCCTGATCTTCATGTAGGGCACCGAACCATGTATGCCAGGGGCTCTAATAGGCTTCAAAACAGGGTAGGCTTGGGGCGCAGAGCACTGCGCTATGAGCCCAACCAGTTGTGTGACAATAGTGAATGAATATTCACTATTCCCATACTGATCCTCCTCCCGGCCAATCAGGAAGCGGGTCTTGAGACCCATCACCCGATTGGCTGAAAGGAATATTGGATGCCTAGGAGGAGGGAGAAGATGCACGGCGGAAGGTCGTGATGGAGAAGAGAACAGGAGCTGGTGCCCGCCCGCAACCTAGGCGGTAAGTACTGACCGTTCTAGAGTGAGCGTGGGGGGTGGGGGGCTGCTGCCGACCAGGGGGGGGGGTTGTTTGCAGCCCACCCTCAAAAAAATAAAAATAAACACCAGCCGCCACTGCTAGTGTAGATTCTTTTCCTATCTACGTGATTATATGTATCTCTGGTGCATTTTCTTCTGTAGACAGTTTCTTTATTTCCCACTGGGACTCTTTCAGGACATCTTATTATCCTACACCATCCTCCTCCTATCTAAAGGGGTTTATAATCCCCTTCCTTGGGTTCCCTAAAATATGACCTCGCTCCTTCCTATTTCTACCACTTGGGATCAGGGTAGCCTGCAAGACATTCTACTCTTTTTTTGTTTTTTTGTGTGTTTTCTTTCCTATTTGCTTTCGGGGATTTCAATTCCTACCAAGTCCTGCTGGCCAGCTTAAATCCCTCTTTTGTTCCCCTAGGGGATCGGGGCTCAGCCATCTTATCTGTGGCTCTCCCTGTACCTACCCCTATTTTCTCCTCATTCTTTGCAGGGGGTTCCTCTGTGGGGTTCCTTCATCTGTTTTCACCCATCTGAGTGGTTATTTGCCTCTTATAAGGGCTTCTGCCTTAAGGGATTGAGTCTTGCCTTTCCTGCTCAAGCCCATTTTCCTGTTGAGGTTGGGTTCTTGGGCCTATCGAGCACCTAACTTTTGTCTTCTTCCTTGTATGGAGCTACCACCTGTATTTAGTTCATATTAACTAATACCAGTTGTTGCCAGGTGGTTGTCTTTTAATCTGGCAATGAGGTGCTTCCACTATTTGTAGGGTTAGTTGTCCCCTTTCATTGTTTCTTGTGGGCCTTTTGCTACTTAGCCATCCAGCTATTTGTTACCCATCCCTCGATTATTGCTTTTGGACATTCCCCATGCTAGGAACCGATACCTGTGCCCTATATTATATGATAATAAGAGGTATTTTGACATACCTGTTAATTCCATATTTTGGGGTACAGGACACAGGTCCCTCTCCTCTGCTCCCTGTGATATCTCTATTGCATGCTAACAAAATACAGGGTAGGCATGGTGGACCCAGTGAAGACTTTTGTCAGTGTCCAGTCACCTGAAGGTAGTGGCATATAACCCAAGTTCTATGAATAGATTCCTGTCTCCAGTCAGTAAACATACAAAAAAAAGGTTGCTATGATGAAAATGGTAGATAATAGACATTTGAGTGGTCAATTCAGTGAAATTCTCATATGCTTCCAAGCACAATATAAATGGCCTGGTGTAAGTTATGGGCCCTGACCCAAGTCTGGGTATATACAGTATCTCACATTAGTGAGTACATCCCTCACATTTTTGTAAATATTTTATTATATCTTTTCATGTGACAACACTGAAGAAATTACACTTTGCTACAATGTAAAGTAGTGAGTGTACAGCTTGTATAACAGTGTAAATTTGCTGTCCCCTCAAAATAACTCAACACACAGTCAATGTCTAAACCGCTGGCAACAGAAGCGAGTACACCCCTAAGTTAAAATGTCCAAATTGGGCCCAAAGTGTCAATATATTGTGTGGCCACCATTATTTTCCAGCACTGCCTTAACCCTCTCGGGCATAGAGTTCACCAGAGATTCATAGGTTGCCACTGGAGTCCTCTTCCACTCCTCCATGATGACATCACAAAGCTGGTGGATGTTAGAGACCTTGCACTCCTTCACCTTCCCTTGGAGGATGCCCACAGATGCTCATTAGGGTTTATATCTGGAGACATGCTTGGCCAGTCCATCACCTTTACCCTCAGCTTCTTTAGCAAGGCAGTGGTCGTCTTGGAGGTGTGTTTGGGGTTATTATGTTGGAATACTGCCCTGCGGCCCAGTTTCTGAAGAGAGGGGATCATGCTCTGCTTCAGTATGTCACAGTACATGTTGCCATTCATGGTTCCCTTAATGAACTGTAGCTTCCCAGTGCCAGCAGCACTCCTGCAGCCCCAGAGCATGACACTCCTACCACCATGCCTGACTGTAGGCAAGACACACTTGTTTTTGTGATACTACTTGATGTGCAACTGTACACAAAAATAAATGAATAAATAACCTTTTCTTCACACAACATAAAGTGCAACAATATCAAAGTGACAATGCAGTGAATAAATGTGATAAATGTGCCTAATCCCAAAGTTCATAAATAAAGTGCTTGTGCAAAAAGGAATCCAGTATATCCAAATGCTTAAACCATCCGTAGTGCGCCAGTGGTTTGCCCCAGCCTCTCACCTTAGACAAAGACCCCTACCCCTACTAAAATAAACGTGACTCCAAGCTCCAAGGCAATGAAATCCTTTCTCCGGGGACATCCAGCCAGATAGACAATAGGGCTTCCACTGGTGCTGATAATCTCTCTACAGGTCCTCACTTCCCACCATATGCAGTTCATATGCAACAAAGAAAGGTCTCCATGGTGTAGTAATCCAATGTAATCTTTATTAGACAAAGCAGCACACTTACAGTTTAAAATAGCGATGTTCAGCTTAACAACAGAACTTCCGGTCTCGGCCGCAACCTGGAAGTGACGTCACCCAATGCATCGCGTCACAGATAACGTAACTTCTTTAAGGGTATCACACTTGTTTTTGTACGCCCTCACCTGGTTCCCGCCCCACACACTTGACACCATCCAAACCAATTAAGTTTATCTTGGTCTCATCAGACCACAGGACATGGTTCCAGTAATCCATGTCCTTAGTCTGCTTGTCTTTAGCAAACTGTTTGCGAGCTTTCTTGTGCATCATCTTTAGAAGATTCTTCCTTCTGGGACGACAGCCACGTAGACCAATTTGATGCAGTGTGCGGCGTATGGTCTGAGCACTGACAGGCTGACCCCCTCCCACCCCTTCAACCTCTGCAGCAATGCTGGCAGAACTCATATGTCTTTTTCCCAAAGACAACCTCTGGATATGACGCTGAGTACGTGCACTCAACTTCTTTGGTCGACTGGTGAGGCCGATTCTGAGTGAAACCTGTCCTGTTAAACCGCTGTATGCTCTTGGTCACCATGCTGCAACTCAGTTTTAGGGTCTTGGCAATCTTCTTATAGCCTAGGCCACCTTTATTTAGAACAACAATTCTTTTTTTCAGATTCTTAGAGAGTTCTTTGCCATGAGGTGCCATGTTGAGCTTCCAGTGACCAGTATGACAAAGTGAGAGTGATGACACCAAATTTAACACAAGTGCTCCCCATTCACATCTGAGACCTTGTAAAAAGAATGAGTCACATGACACCAGGGTGGGAAAATGGCTAATTGGGCCCAATTTGGACAATTTTTTTACTTTTAGGGGTGTACTCACTTCTGTTGCCAGTGGTTTAGACATGAATGGCTACGTGTTGAGTTATGAGCTTGGTTCTCAGTTTTAGAGGTGATAGATGCAGCATTGGACTGATGCTGCATACACCTAGGTAAGTATGATTCTTTAAAAAAAAACAAAAAAAAAACATACATCTCTTTTAATTAACCTTGCAACAGAGAACTTGTAATGCACAACTGTGTGTTCCTAGTTCTCAGGCACGATGTCAAAATTAAAGATTAGTGTTCTTGTCAAGTAAGCTGACGCATACTAGGCATCCAAGCTTCGAAAAACTCTGGTCACAAAGGGGTTAGGTTGCTCTGTTAAGTTGCATTAGTTGTAATTGTCATATAGTCCAAAACAAAAGTAAAACCTATATTTGCTGTAGAGAGATGACACAAAGGTGAAGAATTGAATACTTCAGTTCTGGATATTCATACACTTTAAATGTTGGAAAGGGTGTGGAGAGTTTTTACATTTTGAGAGGGATTTTTTTTAGGTCTATAATTGTATTTAAGTTGAAATTTGGTAGTTAAAATGATCCAAACTGGCTTAATAGTTTCACAGATTATTTGTGGATTATTGCATTTAATTATTTTTCTATCGTTGTATTTATTTTCTTAGAAGACACATCAGTTCAAGAAAATATATTTAAAGAATCCTCAAGGACAGCCAAGAAGATAGAAGAAAAACAGCTAGATCTGATGAATTCAGATGTAGATTCAGAATGTCCTCAAGTATCATCAGAGAATCCCACTGAACCAATTGTTAGAAAGCATCAAAAAATTAACAAAACCTTTTGTTCTGGTTCAGTGTCTAAGAGCTTTGTTAGTGGGGGACTGTATCATGAAATAACAGGAAGTGGATTAAATCAAGATGTTTTAAAAGGGAAATTAAAAGCAAAAAGGAGACGGAAACTAGAGGAACAAAGAGAGTTTGCTTCTTTTGGCAACAGCTATCATAAAAATGACGCTGAACTACTTGTGAAGTTGGACCGTGAAGGAGTTATGTCACCAAAGACTAAGAAAACAAAAGAAGCAATGATGAGGCGTGAGAATTCCAATAATGCATCAAAAAAAGATCGTAAAAAAGTGATAGGTGAATGCTATTCTAGTGTGAGTGCTAGCAAACCTAAGCGAAAACCTTCTGGATCAAAGCCTTGCACAGCAAAGCAAACGTATATCTCTGAAGCTTTTGACCATACAAGCAGCAACTTAAACATATCCTGCAGCAAAAGTGGAACCAAGAAGACTGAAAAACAGTTAGAGAGCAGCAACAGTAGCTCAGAATCTGAGGAAGAAGATGGCTCAAGCAAAAGACAAAACAAAAATCAACATAGCTCTAGTAGCTCAAGATCTTCAACATCAAAATCTTCTTCATCTACCAGCAGCAGTTCTTCCTCCTCTTCCTCATCGTCCTCATCATCATCTTCCTCCTCTTCTTCTTCATCTTCTTCTTCGTCATCGTCTTCAACATCTTCATCTTCAAGTTCCAGTTCATCATCATCTTTAACAGATGAAGCATCCTCAAGCAGCTCAGAAGATGATGCTGTGACTGCTTCTGTTCTTAAAGATACTCCTCAAAAGCAGCGCTGCAAATATGTAAAATCTGAAAACACTTCTAAGACTGCTGTGCACATAAAGCAACAAAAGCCAGAGCAACTGAGAAGTAGTAAATGTAAACCAAAGAAAAGAGAAGGAATACATCTTCCTACAACCAAGGAGCTGGCCAAAAGACAGAGACTACCATCAGTAGAGAACAGGCCGAAAATTGCAGCTTTCCTGCCTGCTAGACAGCTTTGGAAGTGGTTTGGAAAGCCCACTCAGGTAATTGGAGGTTTTACTTGTTGCTATTAATGGTACATTCACCCTTTTATACATCTAGGTTAGAACATGCTTTGATTTACTTAAAAGGATATTTATTAAATAATTAAACCATTTTGTTATGCATCTACATATAAACATTAAAAATTAGTTTTTTTTAAACAAAATAGGATTTTTGTACTCCCCTTAAAATCCTTTTTTTGAAGTCCATTGGGAGACACAGCTTTAAGCGACATTAAGCAACGAAGGTTTATACTGTTGCCAACAGGAAAAATGGGCGCTAGGCACAAAAAAACTGAAGGCCTGTCCCTTTAAGGCTATAACCCCTACCACCTCACCAATTGTAGCATACAGGTAAAAAAATAAAGATTGCAACTCAGAGAGGAGTGCTGTGTCCCTCAATGAACTCTGAGAAAAAGATTTTACAGTGAGTACAAAAATCCTGTTTTTTCTATCGTTTATTGAGTAACACATCTTGATGGGTGTTAAAGGGGTTGTAAAGTCTAAACATTATTTACCTTAATGCATTCCTTGAATTAGGGTAAAAAAATGTTTAGGTGTCAGCATCGCCCCCCAGCCCCCCTTTACTTACCTGAGACCCCTTTCGATCCAGCGTTGTGCACGTCGGTAGATCGTTCCCCCCCTCACTTCTGGGTCTCGCTGGATTTGCTGGGGCACCGAGAGCCATTGGCTAATAGTGCTGTCAATCAAAGCCAGTGACGATGGAGCATGGGTTGGGCCGAGTACCCCTGTCTGTGTCAGTGGAGCACGCACAAGTGCCCCCATGGGAAGTGGCTTTCCACGGGGCACTGGACAGAGAGGAGGGGCCAGGAGCTCCGGCGAGGGACCCCAAAAGAGGAGGTTCCTTTCCACTCTGTGCAATTCCATTGCACAGAGTAGGTAAGTATAGACATGTTTGTTGTTATTTTTTTTATTAACCTTTTAACAAACCCTTTAAGCAACAAAAGAACAATCAAAAGCAATCCAGACAAAGGATGGACGGGCACACCTAAATAACAAAGGGCGAACCAACACAAAAAATAAAAAGGGCACTAAATGGCCGCTTGTAGAACTTTTTGGGCCAAACTGGCATCTGCATTGGCAGATACATCAACCTTGTAAAAGAAAATGTGTGAACAGAACACCAGGCTATAAATCAAAGCTATCAATCGTTATCTGGGTGTGCATACAAAACAACAATCTGTTAAATCCACTTAGAATTTGTGAAACTGCAAACCACAGAATTTCTTTTAGAACCTTCTGGAATAACAAACAAGTGATTCAGTTTGCCAAAGGAAGCCGTGGCCCGAGAAGTAAACCCTGACAACTGATTAAAAAAAAATGTTTTCTTTTTCTCATTAACCACTTGTTTACTGGGCACATATACACCCTTCCTGCCCAGGCCAATTTTCAGCTTTCAGCGCTGTCTCTCTTTGAATGACAATTGCACGGCCATGCTACACTGTACCCATATGACATTTTTATCTTTTTTTTTCCACACATAGAGCTTTCTTTTGGTGATATTTAATCACCACTAGGTTTTTATTTTTTGCTAAACAAACAAAAAAGACCAAAAATTTTGAAAAATAAAAAAACAGTTTTCATAGTTTGAAAGGTTTAAAAAGAAGTAGGTGTGGTGCTGTTCTTAATTTCTGGGGTGTGAGTGCTCCCAGCTCACTCTCTAACCCGTACTTAAACTTTATATATATATATTTTTTTTTAATCAGATTCTTTTTATTGATTTTTAAAACATAAGAAGAGAAAAAACTCTTCCTTAAAACAAAAACAAAAACATACATCAAATTACGTTGCCAAGGACATATTATTATCCAAATATACAGTCAATCAGCTTATGTTTCCTGCAATATTATGGTATATATAGGCTTACAATCAATCTTTGAAAACAAATCTTTACATATCTATACCAATTTCAGCTTTACCTCGTATTTTCTATAATTAGTAAGTGTGTCCTTTTAGTACTTTAAACTATATATTTAAACAAACTTGAATGCGCTAATTGTAAAGTCACTGGTGCCAAACATAATTTGTATACATAATGTGCAATTAGTGCAATCATAAAAAAGTGACTAGTGCTGAGAATCAGTTAATATACACAATCGTTAAGTTAAAATCCAAAGTGACAGGTGCTCTTCAATAATACGTGACCTCAGTGCTTGAAATTAATATATACTGTCCTTGGAAAGTAAATATATGCAGTCCAAAAATATATGTATATAAATGTTCCAAAGTGACATGTGCTCCTCAATCGTATATCCATTTGTGCTGGTGCTCCTTACAGTGCCCCTAGTGGTTATGCACTTACCAGAAATACTCACCCCTCGAAGGGGTATTGCGCGTTCACAGTATTTGCCACTATGCAGAAGTATCCAGATCGACGGCTTAGTTTGCTGTTTATATGTGTTCATCCATGCCTCCCACCTTTACTTGCTTTCTGCTGCAGAAACATCACGAAGTGCAACATACAGGAAGACGGCAACGATGAAAGATCCAGCTCTGGCCCCACCCAACCAGTTTCTTCACCACTGGCACCAGCATACTAACTGTGGCCAGCCGTCTGTGACTGCTTGCAGCTTCATAGCTGGCTGCTCACTGTGCTTGCGCTAGCTGCGCTGGGACGTGCCATCTGATTGGTCTTGCAGCTTTCTGGGACCTGTGATGTGTTTCAGAAGATTGCGCGGGGGGGGGCGAAATTTCGCTCGGCTCGCCATGACCATTTGACTGTAAATGGGGGAGTGGGTACTTGTCAAAACTAGGTACCTGCTCTACCCCAAAAAGATATATGCTAAATATAAAGGAGTACGAGTGGAACTATCCATATTGGGTGATGTTCTGCTTTGGGGTAAAGTCCTGATATTTTGAATATAGACCAGGCCATCGCCGCTTGGAATGTAGAACTGTTGCAGCGTGAACACCAATATTGAAAAATTTTAAAAAAACTTGTGCTCTGTGTAAATAACGGAGGCTTCCAAGTGCAATTTATCTGGCATGAATCTACCAGTGCTTGATCACTGATCAAAGAGATATCCAGGATTTTAAATATCTGGAATTAATCTATCAGTAACTGTTGATAGTAGAAAATCTTCCAAAACCAAGTGAAAAGAAGACATCCATTTTCCTGAGAATACTGCATGTAAATAGTGAGTTGGTAGGGGTTATAGCCTCAAACGGGTAAGCCTGCAGTTTTTATGTGCCCAGGATCCATTTCTTCTGTAAGGGCAGTGTAAGCCAACATCTCTTAATACTATTAAGCTGTGTCCCTCATAGAGAAATCTATAGTTCTACCTGCTGTGGTCTGTTTAATTAAAGTGTTTTATAATGCATGGTTCCCCACTGAGTGCTGTGATTTACTTTGCCGGCCTCTACTTTACTAAAATACGTAGTAATTGCATGGGGGGCAGCAGATGGAACCAGAAAGCGCTGAGAAGGGCCAGGCATCCAAATACCAGAAGTGTTGCATGCAGATGATTTTTCAGCAGCAGTACCTCTTTAAAACCATCATGTTCATCAGCATATGCAGCAGGACAGGTAAATACTGATAGCTTTCTTTTATAGACAGTTTTTTCTTGTAATTCCCTTAAGGTGGCGACCAGATTACTTTTAGGATATTTAAATAGGGACTGAACTAGAAGTAATAGATGGGCCTCATTTTACCAGCCTATTAGTGACCTTTCTCTGCCATGGTGGTCTATTCATTTACACACAATAATAACCCTCTTTACAATAATATATAGTATATCTAAGTTCTTATAAACATTGGTAACCAGGCGATTATACAGCACTATACAGCCAGACAACAGTAGTTGTCTAAAACCTCTGACCGTCAAGTCATGCAAATGCCTGTTAAGCTAAGTTGTTTGAATAAGGCTGCTTTCACACTGATCTGCTGCAGTTTCCCTGTAGCGCACTGTACCTGCGGTTTCCGTGCAGGTTAACCGTGCTTTGCAGGTAGACTTCTTCAGATTGCACGTTTTCTGAAAGTGCACCAAAGATGCAGCATGCAGGACTTTTGGTGTAATTTTAGAAAACGCACCACAATAATGGTAATGCGTGGGTAACCTGCACTAAAGCGGCACCTGGGCTCTTGGGAAACTGAAGCGGATCAATGTGAAAGCAGCCTTAAGTGAAAATGTACTCCCAAATGTACATTTCATAGGTGGTTACATTTCACTTTATCTCCATGATGGCCAACCCCAAATTAAGCTTGATTGAGTTGGTGAAAAAAGAAAGCTATATATTTAACCACTTCATTACCGGGCACTTTCCCCCCTCCTGCCCAGGACAATTTTCAGCTTTCAGCGCTGTCGCACTTTGAATGACAATTGCGAGTCATGCAACACTGTACCCAAACTTAATTTTTATCACTTTCTTCCCACAAATAGAGCTTTCTTTTGGTGGTATTTGATCACCTCTGCGGTTTTTATTTTTAAACAAATATAATAAAACAAAAAAAGACACAATTTCGGAAAAACACAAACTGATGGGCACTAATAGGCGGCACTGATGAGCACAGATAGGTAGCACTGATGAGGAGCTGAGTGATATCTGACTGAGTGGTATCTGAAGGGCACTGACAGGCATTACCGATCGGGCACTGATTGGCAATTTTATGGGCACTGGCAGGTGATGGGCACAGGCTGGCAGGTGATGGGCACATCTGATTGGGGCTGCACTGATAATGTGCTGATTATCAGCGCAGACACCCCCTCTGACAGGGAGAGCCGCAGATCGGCTCTCCCTGTGAGCGTGAACTGAGGAAAGCTGTTTACCGGCACTTCCTGGTTCACACTATGATCAGCTGTGATTGGTCACAGCTGATCACGTGGTAAGAAGACGCGGTCAGAGGCTCCATACCATGATCGGAGTTACGATGTGTCAGACTGACACACAGCACCTCCGATCGCCACTCTGCGTGCCCCTGTGGGTACGCGCCAGCTTGTCATCACGTCATATGGCGGCAAGTGGTTAAGTACAAAATTGTACAGGATCAAAATCCAAATTTAATATAAGACTATGTGTTGAATAAATAGACATGAATAAAAATGCAATTATTCATAAATCAGAATATCTCTTAAAAAGTATAGAAATCAAGGTTTTATATTATCGTAAGGGATAAAATAAATTAATAAATATATATATACCATTAACCACCTGCCGACCAGCCGATCGCTGTAAACAAGGAGGATCCCCGTTCTGACAGGGGACATATCAGAGATCTGCTGTTCCCCAGGATCGGGAACAGCTATTTCTGTCATGTCCCAGGCAGCCCATCCCCCCTACAGTTAGAACACGCTAAGGGAACACATTTAACCCCTTGATTGCCCTCTAGTGTTAACCGCTTCCCCGCCAGTGTCATGTATACATTGATCAGTGCATTTTTATAGCACTGATCAATGTAATAATGTCACTGGTCCCCAAAAAGTGTAATTTGGGGTCAGATTTGTCCACCGCAATGTCGCAGTCCCTGAAAAGTCCCTAAATCTATCCCATTTGTAGACGCAATAACGTTTGTGCAAACAAATCAATATATATGCCTATTGTGATCTTTTTTTTTTTTATATACCAAAAATATGTAAGAGGATTACATATTGGTCTAAGCTGATTAATAAATTTGTTTATATATATATATATATATATATATATATATATATATATATATATATATATATATATTTTTTTTTTTATTTTTTTTTTGATATGTATTATAGCAGAAAGTAAAAACAAAATGTTTTTTGTTTTTGAAAAAATAAAAACCGCAGAGGTGATCAAATACCACCAAAAGAAAGCCCTGTTTGTGGGAAAAAAGGACATAAATTTTGTTTGGGCACAGTATCGCACGACCATGCAATTGTCATTTAAAGCGACGCAGTGCCGTATCACAAAAAATGGCCTGGTCATTAAGGGGGTAAATCCTTCCGGTCCTTAAGTGGCTAAAGTACAGGTCTAATATTTCTCACATAATTTAAAATTGGCAGCATGTGACTTTGAGTAGTGCTGGTGAATGTTGGAGTTTCCATGTTTGAGATCATCAGCACAGGATTTCCAGATCATCTCAAACTTCAGAAACTTCAGAGTTACATATTATAATACATTTTTGAAGTTTTTATTAAATGCATTTAACCAGAATGTATGGATTGATGTTTCAGAGAAGAGGAATGAAGGGAAAAGCCCGGAAGTTATTCTATAAAGCAATAGTCCGTGGAAAGGAAATTATACGGATTGGGGATTGTGCTGTGTTCTTATCTGCCGGACGCCCAAATCTCCCCTACATAGGATGCATTCAAAGCATGTGGGAGTCCTGGGGAAATAACATGGTTGTGAGGGTGAAATGGTTCTATCATCCAGAGGAGACTTGTCCTGGAAAAAAGGTAAATGATAGGTTCATTTAGCAGACATCTGAAAACAATCTATCTGCAAAAGCATTCATGTGTTTAGTATGTACTAAATCTCTTCTCATTGCATGCAGTGTTATTCATTTTTAATGCTTTACATTATTTATGCAGTATTGGGAAAAAATCCATGCTATTGATGGCAGTGTTGCTTTAATTGGCAAGTTCGGCATTTGGATAAAGCAGAAGATTGCTGTGACAGTTTGACCATTATCCAGTAAATGGGAATGTCATAGCAGATCAGCAGTTTCTAGGGAAACTATAGACATTAAGCTACAGTTGGTAGAGGGTTACAGGAAATGAGAAACACTTAGCATTAATACACAGATTAGTGATTATGCAGAAATGGAATTTCCTTAAAGTTCACCCTTTACATAAACTGGCCCGTATAGAAAATAGGTCTCAAGTTTACTGTTCTGTTTGTAAAAATTTTGTTTAATGCACATGCCTTACCTGTAGGTGTTTTTCTGTCACCCAAAAAGCCTTGCCAAAATACTCCCGATGGGCTATAAAAAAAAAAATAGCCTCCTTCTTTGAGGACTAAAATAAATGACCACGTTAGTTAAAGTGATTGTAGAGGCAGAAGGTACTTTTTTATTTTAATGCATTTTATGCATTAAGATAAAAATCCTTCTGTGTGCAGCAGCCCCCCTCATACTTACCTGAGCCCATCTCTTTCCAGCGATGTTGCACAAGAGACTCGGCTGCCCGGGACTCTCCTCCTCATTGGCTGAGACAGCAGCAGAGAGCCATGGGCTCCTGCTGCTGTCAATCAAAGTCAGTGAGCCAATGAGTAGAGAGAGGGGACAGGGCTTAGCCAGGGCTCCATGTCTGAATGGACACACAGAGCTGCGGTTCAGCTCGGGTGCCCTCTTAGCAAGCTGCTTGCTGTGGGGGCACTCGTCGAGAGGGAGGGGCCAGGAGAGCTAAACAGGGACCTGAGAAGAGGGGGATTGGGGCTGCTCTATGCAAAACCACTGCACAGAGCAGGTAAGTTTAACATGTTTGTTATTTTTAAGGAAAAAAAAACGAGACTTTACAATCACTTTAACTTGGTGGCCATCTTGTAACCAATGCCCTGGAAATAAGCGAGGATGATTTTGATCAGGCTTACAAGTATGGCATTTTTTCTTTTTTAAACAATATATTTTTTTTATGCAGCACAGGTGTTTGTGTTCGTCTATCTAACAAGGTTACTTTGTGGTATAAACAAGGAAACTCAGACCTCTGCAGTGTGTAAATGTGCTTTTACTAAACAAAAAGGCTGTACATACAAAACTTTTACAATATTAGAAATACAAATCAAGACTGAGAGAGATATCAAGCAAGATGCCTAGCAAATAAGCAGAAACGATGGTCTGTAACAGTAGAAATATGCTTAAAAGTTACTTAACTTCGGTTATGGTGTGTACGTGATCTCCATTGACAATAAGGACTCAGGCTTCTTAAGCAGTTGCTTTGGAAATCAGGTATCTTTCTTCTTGGCTGGCTACAGATTCTTCCTCCTGCTGAGGAATCCATGTTGAAGTTCCTCGTGTTTAAGGCATAAGTCCTTTTTTATGTCAGGTTATTTACCATAACAACCGACTAACCGACATCTCTCTAGCTTTCAGTTTGAGAGGCACACTATTACCTGTTTACTGTAGCTATAGAGACAATAGACTGTTTAAACTGTCAACTGAATACAACAATGGTATCTACGTTCCCATTGTATCCAACATCATTTGTTTGAGAAGTAAGTTCTGTGTCTCTGAAACCAGAATGCTGAATAAAAAAACATATTTTATATCGAACACAACACATTCCGCTCTTTGATTTTTATTCTTTTTTAAATCCACACGTAAAATCTCTTTATTACTAAGAAAACTCACACTAAACATGAATTTTCCTTGAATGCAACACCTCCCATTTCTGTCACTGAGAAGTTGTTTCAGTCTTTAACTAAAAAAGTTCATTAGAAAGTCCATTCTAAAGTTCTTTAGAAACAAGTCCAGGCTTGTAATACATCAAAGGCCTTGCTCTCAACAACTCTTGTGATCTTCTATCATTCTGCCCACCATGTAACCACTTTTCTCTGGTCTTCCTATTGATCAAATCGGAGACAGCCTGTGGAGTGGAAAACAAAGCAGATTATCTGTTCCATCTAATAATACATAAACAGTAGACCCAACCCTTTAGCTACCATCTCTCCTCTAACTGGCTGCTTGCCTGTATCTCTGACCAACACTTTGCCACCTGCCTGTATCCACTTCTGACCCTCCCAAAGATCATCAATAGGGAGGAAAGGAAATATACTGATATTTCCCAGATCACTGCTGTTTATTTTGGAAGTATCTACTAACCAATCAGAGTCCCAGCCACTATTCTGAAGCTCATCTGCCAATGCAAATATAACTTCAAATCGTCCTGCTAGATCCCCTCTCATTCCTAGATAGGCTTCAGCTTCAGATGCGTCACTCTTGGTTTCTATGTCATGGGAAGCAGTAACATGGTACCTGTTAAGCCCTGTTCTTTCAGGAACCGTATGTAAATACTGAACTCTGCACTCCAGCAGTGGAATATGCAACCCAGCCCCCACCATCCTCTCATATGGTGTGCTTTTGGCTATTTGCCTAGAATTTAACAACATGACTGCCTGTGTGAGGACCTGATCCCACCCCCTTAGTGTATGTGTAGGTGTAAGCTTTCGTATCTGGTCCTTCAATAGCCCGTTGTATCTTTCAATCAAACCAGCTGCCTGTGGATAATATGGGATGTGGCACAACCAGTACACTCCAGAATCTTTGGCCCATTGCTGTACTGTTGATCTGGTTAAGTGTGAGCCGTTATCACTGGACTTGATTGGGACAACCATAAGCAACGACAAGTTTCTGGAGCAGTTGAATCGTTGCGGCTTGATATGCACGTTTGCAAGGATGAACAAGCAAAAGTCCTGAATAGGTGTCCACTGCAGTTCAACAATATCTCAGTCCATTGTTTCCCTCTATAACTCTGTTAGAGTTGTCAAAGTCTGGGACTAGGGGCACATGTGCGTCAACATGCCCCACTTTTATGGTGTGGGAGTGAGCTTCCTTCCAGATGTGCCTCCCCACACCACCTTCCCATGAATCATCCAATCATTGGACTTCCAAGTGGGCATCCAAGTTGTCAGTCCATTAAAGACCGCCCAGCTGTCAGTGTAGATAGTGACATGTGAACAAGGATTCTCCTGAAGAGTCATCACTACAGCATTCAACTCGGCATACTGACTGGACCCTCCAATTCCAGTATCCTGCAGGACTGTCTGTACTTGGGTTGTAGGCTGCTGCTGTCCATTTACGCCCAGATGAGGCAACTATGGCTGAGCCATCAGTGAACGATGCTGACTCCTTCATGTCTTCTGACAGAGACTCAAAGGGTGAAGCCTCTTGAACGTGGATGACTGCAGCACAGGAATTTCTTCTTCTGGATGGGTGCTGGTGAAAGTGACAAGCCCTGCCAACTGTTTTAAAATGTCTCTGACATCCTTAGCTGCATTACCCCCTCTTTCTTGAAGGTACCACTTCCATTTCATTAGTGTCTAGTCCTGGGCTACAGCTGCCCTAGTGGTCAGTCCATTATCTCTCGCCCATCCTGCTATTGGCAATGCAGTATGAATGGTGACTGTGTCCTTTCCTGTAATGGTCTCTACATGTTGAAGTGCTGTGTAGGTTCTAAACAGGTACTTCTCTAGTGGTGTGTATCTCTTCTGTGCCCCTGTCAGTTGTTTGGACCAAAATCTAATTGATATTGCTCTCAGTCCTTTCTTTTCATTTGGCTGCCACAGACTCTAAGACATGGTACCATCCTGCTCCACTACATCCAGGTTAAATGGTACTCCTTGTCTCACAGGTCCTAATTCCTGATGCTGCAAAATCGCTTCTTTAGCAGCAAAGAATGCAGAATGCGGTCCAATGCTCTGAACCTCATGAGAACTCATGGGGGAAGGGATGTAGTTTTTCGCGGGCAATTTGTTGGGGAAATGGCTGGTGTTGTCGCTTCAATCACCATAACACCATGGTTGGTATGGTGTCAGGATGATTGAAGCGCATAATTTCCATTATTACATTGTAATAAGTGACAGATGCGGACTGTCACTTGCCGCCAGGTGCGGACTGTCACTTGCCGCCAGGTGCGGACCGTCACTTGCCGCCAGGTGCGGACCGTCACTTGCCGCCAGGTGCGGACCGTCACTTGCCGCCAGGTGCGGACCGTCACTTGCCAGGTGATGGTGAAACATGCGGCAATGTGGGTCGGGCAGTGAGAGATTTCATCTATCACTCACCACACCACAGTGCAGTGTTCGCGCCAACTGTGAGGACTGGACGGTGGTGGGGCAGGGCGGGCGGTGAGCGATGACCTCATCTCTCTGCTCTCACACAGCACCTCAGACAGTGTTGTGTTCGTGGCCAGCTGTGTGGGCGGAACAGCTGTGATGCAGGGCGGGCCACGAGAGGTGATGTCATCTCTGCTCGCCCGCTCCTGCCGAACCGCTGAAAGTGCAGCTTTTGTAGCCCAGGTGCAAATAAGCTATGGCCCGGCAGTGGGCTGCGGCCCAGGGGTTGGAGACCCCTTAACTAAAGCCATTACATGTGTAGGAGAAGATGACTTCCCCCACTATACAGTGACACGTGCATAAGGGCGTCGGTCTCCTGCTGTCACTGCCCTCACTGCTATTACAGGAGGCTCACCTTCCCTTCATTAAGGAGAAGGAAGCTCCCAATCCCCTTTTGTGATTCTCTCTCTCTCTCTCTCTCTCTCGGGATAAAGGGATTTGGGTTTCCATTCATGTGCAGTTTTGGGAATGAATTTGGTGCTAACAGGAGGGGTCTGTTCTGTTTTCTCTAAATCTAGGCTGATGTTATCTTTACTAGGAGTTTCTAACTCTGAAAGTTTTCCCCACTAAATGTTTTCACCTCTTCTGAAGTAGAAATCCCATCTATCTCTAGGTACTCCTGCCTTTAATAGGTCCACCCACATTTCTTTCCTAGAAATAACTATCCTGGTTTTCTCTTTACCTCCTGTCTTCTCCACCCCATTCCCTTTCTTCTCTGTTCTTTTCTGCTTGTAATCTTCCTGTCTAGCTTTGACCTTATTTACTGCCCTGACAGGTTTTGTTTTAGTCTCCTCTAACTCCCCAACTGGCTTAAAAGGGCAGTGGCTTCATGAATCTTGCTGTTTAATCCCAGGCCTCCCACCAAGGACAATAAAGGAGCCCTGAGATTAAATGGCGCAGACTCCATTAGCTTAGAGCGCAGAGCAGACGTAAAGGGTTCCATATCTGGACCCATCCATTCTGCAAACATATTTAATCCAGTTATACAACCCATCGGTTGGAAATACCCTCTCCTACTGTTCTCCAGGAAGTATAAAACAGAGAGGTGATAAGGGCGCTCTGGTGGAGGTGGGTAGCTGGTCAGAGGGATGATAGTGATGAGATGGCACTTCTGGCAGCACTTTGGTTAGAGGAGAAGCAACTCTGAAGATATAAAAAAGGAAAAGAAAGGCACCTCTAAGTGCAGTATGTAAAATTTAATAGAGTGCACAAAGGGTTAAAAGCACTTACAAGATTGTTGACTGTTAAAAGACATGATAAAATCAGGAGTCCTCATCTGTGGCATGTGTCCATCCTCAGCACGGTGGTAGAGAGCAGTGTAGAGCCGTCCAGCAGCTGTAAAGCGTTCTCATGCGTGTTGGAAAGAGGAGGCAGCAGGGAAACCTGTATTCACTGCGGGACACACAAGGCTGATGGTGTCAGTGTAGACAAGGGGGTGGTAACGCGTTTCGGAGCATGTGCGGCTCCTTCGTCAGACCTCTGACGAAGGAGCCGCACATGCTCCGAAACGCGTTACCACCCCCTTCTCTACACTGACACCATCAGCCTTGTGTGTCCCGCAGTGAATACAGGTTTCCCTGCTGCCTCCTCTTTCCAACACGCATGAGAACGCTTTACAGCTGCTGGACGGCTCTACACTGCTCTCTACCACCGTGCTGAGGATGGACACATGCCACAGATGAGGACTCCTGATCTTATCATGTCTTTTAACACTCAACAATCTTGTAAGTGCTTTTAACCCTTTGTGCACTCTATTAAATTTTACATACTGCACTTAGAGGTGCCTTTCTTTTCCTTTTTTTTTTTTTTACTGTTCTCCAGGAGTAGGTATTTTCCAGGTCACTAGGACCAGCCTATACACGGGACTACTCCATCTCTCACAAAGTCTAACAGTGAAAGATTCACACTAAACTCTCAAGCTTTTTGCATGGCCTGATGCAATTGTGGATCATGGGTTAACACTCCCATAGCCACTGCTTCTTTACCTGACAAAACAACACTATCCGCCCCTTCATCCCACAAGCGTAGGAGCCAGCTCAATAGGGGCTCCCCGGACCTTTGTTAGTATTATTTTGCCAGCTCGTGGAGTTCAGTTTGTGTAAACTTCCGTACGTCTTCAAATTCCACATCTCTGGGGTTGGGATAATACACCTCCCCATCTGCCATATCCTCTCTATCATATTGCTTTTTCCTATGCTTAGTATTGAGAGGTCTGGCGCACTTTTTCTTTCCTATTGGTTAATCCATCATCAGAAACATCAAACTCTATCTCCTCATCCTCACTATCGTTTGAGGAGAGCACATCCTCAGAATCCCAGTTATGGGATGTGACAATGGCACTTACCCCGGCATTACTAACAGGTTTACGGCCCTTCCTTTTCCTTAAAGCACGGATTTGGTCATGAGGGCTGTACACCGCTCTTGCAAATAAGTCCAACTAGCAGTTGAACAAACACATTCCGAAGCAACTGCTAGCTGGTCTTTTAATACCTTAACTTCTGCCTCTGCCTTCTCCCTCCTTTGTCATTCAGTATAGATAGCATAAAGGAAGTACCAACCCATTGTGGACACTGTCCTCTTCTCTGCTTTAATTAAATCCAACCTCTTAAGGCTAAAATCTACAAAATGATTTGAGACTTTATCACCCCAAGTCTTATTCTAGTGAGAAGCATAGTTTGCAAATTATTTAGCAAGAGGCTCCCACTCATTGTCTCTGGCCCAGATAGGTAAGCTGCACACTGCTTTCTGGCCACCAAAAACCTCTGCTTGCTTCTATCTAGCAAGGTTACTTTGCGATATACAGTGGGGCAAAAAAGTATTTAGTCAGCCACCAATTGTGCAAGATCTCCCACTTAAAAAGATGAGAGAGGCCTGTAATTGTCATCATAGGTATACCTAAACTATGAGAGACAATATGTGGAAACAAATCCAGACAATCACATTGTCTGATTTTTGAAATAATTTATTTGCAAATTATGGTAAAAAAATAAGTATTTGGTCAATATCAAAAGTTCATTTCAATACTTTGTTATATATCCTTTGTTGGCAATGACAGAGGTCAAACATTTTCTGTAAGTCTTCACAAGGTTGTCACACACTGTTGCTGGCCCATTCCTCCATGCAGATCTCCTCTAGAGCAGTGATGTTTTGGGGCTGTCGCTGGGCAACACAGACTTTCAACTCCCTCCCTCCAAAGGTTTTCTATGGGGTTGAGATCCGGAGACTGGCTAGGCCACTCCAGGACCTTGAAATGCTTCTTAAGAAGCCATTCCTTCGTTTCCCGGGCGGTATGTTTAGGATCACTGTCATGCTGAAAGACCCAGTCACATTTCATCTTCAATGCCCTTGCTGATGTGAGGAGGTTTGCACTCAAAATCTCACGATACACGTCCCCATTCATTCTTTCATGTACATGGATCAGTCGTCCTGTTCCCTTTGCAGAGAAACAGCCCCAAAGCATGATGTTGCCACCCCCATGCTTCACAGTAGGTATGGTGTTCTTTGGTTGCAACCCAGAATTCTCTCTCCTCCAAACACGACAAATTGTGTTTCTACCAAACAGTTCTACTTTGGTTTCATCTGACCATATGACATTCTCCCAATCCTCTTCTGGATCATCCAAAGGCTCTCTAGCAAACCTCAGACGGGCCCGGACATGTACTGGTTTAAGCAGGGGGACACGTCTGGCACTGCAGGATTTGAGTCCCTGGCGGCGTAGTGTTACTGATGGTAGCCTTTGTTACTTGGTCCCAGCTCTCTGCAGGTCATTCACTAGGTACCCCTGTGTGGTTCTGGGATTTTTGCTCACCGTTCTTGTGATCATTTTGACCCCACGGCTTGAGACCTTGCGTGGAGCCCCAGATCGAGTGAGATTATCAGTGGTCTTGTATGTCTTCCATTTTCTAATTATTGCTCCCTGGTGCAAGTCTACAATTTTGTTTCTGGTGTCCTTCGACAGCTCTTTGGTCTTCACCATAGTGGAGTTTGGAGTGTGACTGTTTGAGGTTGTGGGCAGGTGTCTTTTATACTGATAACAAGTTCAAACAGGTGCCATTAATACAGGTAATGAGTGGAGGACAGAGGAGCCTCTTAAAGAAGAAGATACAGGTCTGTGAGAGCCAGAAATCTTGTTTGTAGGTGACCAAATATTTATTTTCCACCATAATTTGCAAATAAATTCTTTCAAAAATCAGACAATGTGATTGTCTGGATTTGTTTCCACATTTTTTCTCTCATAGTTGAGGTATACCTATGATGATAATTACAGGCCTCTCTCATCTGTTTAAGTGGGAGAACTTGCACAATTGGTGGCTGACTAAATACTTTTTTACCCCACTGTAAGCAAGGAAACTCAGACCTCTGCAGTGTGTAAATGTGCTTTTACTGAACAAAAATGCTGTACATACAAAACTATTACAATATTAGGAATACAAATCAAGACTGATAGATATATCAAGCAAGATGCCTAACAAATAAGCAGAAACTATGGTCTGTAACAGTAGAAATACACTTAAAAGTTGCTTTGGTTACAGTGTGTTTTGATCTCCATTGACAAATAGGACTCAGGCTTCTTAAACAGTTGTTTTGGAAAACAGTTATCATTCTTCTTGGCTGGCTACAGATTCTTCCTCCTGCTATGGTGTTAATCCATGTTGAAGTCCCTTGTGTTTAAGGCATGATAAGTTATTTTAGATGTCAGGTTATTTACCATAACCGACATCTCTCTAGCTTTCAGTTTGAGAGGCACGCTATTACCTGTTTACTGTAGCTATAGAGACAATAGACTGTTCAAACTGTCAACTGAATACAACAATGTTATCTACATTCCCATTGTATCCAACACATAGGTGTGCGCAGCCTATTGCATTAGGGTGTGCACCCCAAAGCTCAAACATATATGTGTGTGCGAATGTGTATATATAGGAAAGGTGTCAGTAGAGCAGTGAATGGTGTCATAAGGGCAGATATTGGTGGTGTCAGTAGGGCAGTTACAATATTTATTTTCTTTTTTTTAGGAGAAAAACAATAGATTTCTTTTTTATTTGGTGAAATATCAGTGGACTAAACATTGGAAATATGCACCACCCGGGGTGATTAGGGTGTGCCCAGGCACACCTGGTACACCCTGTGCGCACGCCTATGATCCAACAACATTTGATTGAGAATTTCTGTGTCTGTGAAACCAGAGTGCTGAATAAAACATTAATATTTTATATCAAACACAACAGGACACAGGAAAATAATTTATGGACCCTGGGTTATAGGCTCATACCTTTAGATAATTGGACACTGGCAAGTTTTTGAGCACACACCCACTGGGCTCCTCTGCTATACATTGCCTTGAAAATGTATTCATACCCCTTGAAATGTTCCACATTTTGTCATGTTACAACCAAAAACATAAATGTATTTTATTGGGATTTTATGTGATAGACAACACAAAGTGGCACATAATTGTGAAGTGGAAGGAAAATGATAAATGGTTTTCAAACATTTTTACAAATACCCGTATTTATCGGCGTATAACACGCGCCGGCGTATAACACGCACCCCAAGTTTAGGAGAGAATTTTAAGGAAAAAAACTTTTAGGAGGGAAATTTAAGGAAAAGAAACTTACATTAAAATGCCCATCAATGCAGCCTCATCAGTGTTCATCTGCAGCCTTGTTAGTGTCATTGCAGCCTTTTCAGTGTCAGTGCAGCCTTGTCAGTGCAGCTTTGCCCCAGTGCAGCCTTGTCAATGCAGCCTTGTCCCCAGTGCAGTCTTGTCATTGCAGCCTTGTCCCCAGTGCAGCCTTGTCAATGCAGCCTTGTCCCCAGTGCAGCCTTATCAATGCAGCCTTGTCCCCAGTGCAGCCTTATCAATGCAGCCTTGTCCCCAATGCAGCCTTGTCCCTGCAGCCTTGTCCCCAGTGCAGCCTAGTGTCCATGCCTCCTGCCTCCTGCCGCCGCCGCCATACACATAGTAGTAGTTTTAAATATGGCGCCGCGGAGTTCGGAGAGACTCGGCGCCGGCGGAAGTGAACGAACGCCGCCGAGATACACATAGCCGAGGGTTCTCGGCTCTTTCCGGCGCCGCTCACAGTCCCGCCCAGTCCCGCCCTATGATGGACATAACACAGGTCCAATGGCGGGACTGGGCGTGACAGTGAGCGTCGCCGGAAAGAGCCGAATACACCCGACTATGTGTATCTCGGCTCTGTGATTTCGGCGGCGCTCGTTCAGCACCGCCGAGTCCCTCCGAAGTCCGCGGCATTATATTTGAAACTACTCGCTATGTAAATGTCAGCGGCGATCGCCGACATTCACATAGCGATAGCGGGGATCGGCGTATAACACGCACCCACGACTTTCCCCTGATTTTAAGGGGAAAAAAGTGCGTGTTATACGCCGATAAATACGGTATGTGAAAAGTCTGGTGTGCATTTGTGTGTCAATATTTTGTAGAACCACCTTTCGCTGCAATTACAGCTGCTAGTCTTTTTGGGTATGTACCAGCTTTGCACATCTAGAGAGTGACATTTTTGCCCGTTGTTCTTTGCAAAATAGCTCAAGCTCTGTCAGATTGGATGGAGAGCGTCTATGAACAGCAATTTTCAAGTCTTGCCACAGATTCTCAATTGTATTTAGGTCTGTAACTTTGACTGGGCCATTCTAACCCATGAATATGCTTTGATCTAAACTATTTTATTGTAGCTGTCAGTTTAGGTCAGAGGTGCTCATCCTATGGCCCTCCAGCTGTTGCGGAACTACAAGTCCATGAAGGCATTGCAAGGCTGACCGTTACAAGCATGACTCCCAAAGCCAGAGGCATGAAGAGACTTTTAGTTCCGCAGCAGCTGGACGGCCACAGGTTGAGCACCCATGGTTTAGGTAGACAGCCTTGTCTTGGTAGGTTTGCTGTTGTGCCACAATCTTTTCACTGTTAGATGATAGATTGAACAGTGCTCTGTGAGATGTTCAAAGCTTGGGATATTTTTTTATAACCTAACCCTGCTTTAAACTTCACCACAACTTTAACCCTGACCTGGGTGGTATGTTCCTTGGCCTTCGTGATGCTGTTTGTTCACAAGGGTTCTCTAACAAACCTCTGAGGGCTTTACAGAACAGCGGTAATTATACTGAGATTAAATTAAACTCAGGTGTTAGTCTATAACATAAAATCCCAATAAAATATATTTACGTTTTTGGTTGTAACATGACAAAATGTGGAAAATTTCAAATAGGAATACTTTTTCAAGGCACTGTAACCCTACTCCACTCCATGAGTCCTCAGTTTTTAGCTAGTGTTCTAAAGAGATGGACCTCTTCTGCTTTATGGCGAAATCACTCTTGGCTTAACTGCTTCTTTATTTTTCTTGATTATTTTATCTTCACATTTTTCGATCAACTCCTCAATGCCTTCTAATGCCATGAATAGAAGCAGTGCATCCAAATCGGTGCAAATTCGGTTAAACCATATCATATCAAGACCCCATGCTGTGGGGATGGCCTGTAATATTGCTTCAGGCCTACATTCCTGCATAGGCACTTGCTGTACCTTAACATTAAAGCCGGCCATAGATGGTTTGAATCTTGGTTGGTTCAGCAGGTTCCAGCCAAGATTAAAACTATCTATAGGCAGGCTGATTGCACCAAAGTCGATCCAGCGATCGACTTTGGTAGAAGCAGCATGTCGAATTTGCAGCATGAGATTGGCAGCTGCAGTAATCACTGTATTCTCCTGGCAGGGATGGCTCCCCCCGCCAGGAGAACACAATAGCTTAGCGGGAGGGATTCCCCCATCAACACTGACTAATCAAGCGATCATCTGTGGCCTGCCTTAGTTTCATGTATGTATTCAGTCTCAGGGTGCTATACAGGTCCAGGGCCGTGGTTCATCCCTATGGATCCCAGATCCTAAAAAAGCGTACAGTCCAGTGTCTGACCATTACTATTAACATGGAAGAAAAGCTCTCCTATTCCTTTGTTAAAGATGTACAACAATATTGGGTTTAGGTTGCTCTTTTTCAACCATCAATTTCATGTAAATAGCAGTCATCTTAGAAAATCAGACACCTAAGGGTAACAAACTCCTTAAGAAAAAGCAATCAGTATGTTGCCCAAAATACTATGAATAGTGCATGGTAAATGCAGGCTGATACTGTAATCGGCCTAAAGAATCTTCCACGTTACTCTACACATAGTACAGCAGCTCCAGGGTTAAGTATAATGGCTTACTTTCAGTATAAACCCTTGAAAAATTCTTATAAATACGTTCTAAATGACATTTATGTTCTCTGTGATATTTAGTCCAAAACACAAATGTATTTTTATATTACACTGAGAATCTTAAAACTAAATGTGTTGTTTTTGTAGACATTTGACCCCTATACATACATACTTTGTTATAATATTGTCTTAATGTGTTATCTTTAGCCAAAACCGCTAATATGCCACCAAAATTAGAATTAGAAGTCACAGATGACAACCGAAACATCTTTTTTCTTTTTTTTTTTTTTTTCTTTTGTAAAGTACAGTAGGGGAAAACTGGAACACTAGTCAAATTTCCATTGCTATCTGTGTTACCTTCCTTCCTCTCTAATGAGAATGTTGCCACCAGGACAGTAAGTGAGGAGATATCTCACCAAAGAGGCTTCAGACCGCAATAAAAGCCCAACAATAGTTCTAGGTATTAACCACATACATAAGCAGAGAGCGTAGTTATCCAGCTAATAATATTGGTAAATTTCACACAGACTGTCAAAATGGCAACTTTTTCTCAAATGTGCTTTATTCCCCTAAATATTATGCGATCGTTGTTTTTCTTGTTTTGGCAGTTTGTACTTCACTCTTGAAATGCGTTGAAATTTTAAGTTCATTTTTTTTTTTTCCTTAAACCAGAATTGGGAGCAGCAACCTGCCAAAGGAACCACATCCAGCCTGCAGCTATCTATACAAAGGAAGGATTTTATGGAGGTGGGTTCTAGCAGTATTGACCCCTAGGACTCAATTATAGTAATGCTTTTTTATGTTACCATGCATTTTATAAGTTCATATATCTTGCATTAAGGAACGTCTGCTCTGAAACTGAAATAAAATCAGTATTGTTCTGTCAACCAGGCAGGCATATTTTACTAACCTGCTTTAGAGTGTTACTAAACCCAGGACCCTGCATTCACTATATCTGGTCCCCCACTGTACACAGAACACGGAAATTCAATTATCTTAGTAAATATAAACTGCTAAATACCATTTCTCATCAGCAGTATATAGCAGTCTTATGACTTCTATCAGTGTCTGGCCAAGCACTGGTTAAAGCTTGTAGAAGTTTTCAGTCTCCTCTGACTGCCCTATGAGGCATGGCCCCTGACCCTCTGTCTGGACAGTGCTGATTGGCCCTGTGCCAATCACATGTACTCTCCCAAAAAAATAAAAAAAACTCTAGCAATACACACCAAACTGAGCATGTGCAGAGTGCCCCCAAGGCTCAGTACTATCAGATGGATTGGGGACAGTGGAAAAAGGGGAGGGTCAGAGCAGACAGGATCAAACAGCCTTTTTACACAATGTGTATGATTAACCTTTTAGGTTCCATAGTGAGTATACCAAGCATGCTTTACTGCATATACAAACTGACTTTACTGTTGTGGGTTTAATAACACTTTAAGGGCTGTACAAGGTGGCTAATAAAATTACAAATTTACCATAAGTGATCCTGGGCCTTGGAGAAAGCAGCTGTTTATGTAACTTGCCATGTATAAGTTTTAAAACCCCAATCAGACTACCGCTGATCAATAGCAGCACAGGAGGTGCATGTTAATAGGGTTAACCATTTCTGTCAGTAAATGGGAAAACTTCTTTAACCACCTCCCGCCCAGCCTGTAGCAGAATAACGGCCGGGTGGTGGTTCTGTTATCCTGACTCATATGACGTCTTTCAGAATAACAAGCCAGCGTGGCAATCAGTGGTGTGGTGTGTCGCTCTGACACACCTCATCTCCGATCGTGGTAAGGAGCCTCTGACGGAGACTCTTTACCACGTGATCAGCTGTGACCAATCGCAGCTGATCACAGCATAAACCAGGAAGTGCGGTAGTCAGCTTTTCCTCGGTTCGCGCTGAGAGGGAGAGACGATCGGCGGCTCTCCTATCAGAGGGCGGTGTGCACTGATAATCAGCACTTTGTTTGGGTACAGTGTTGTATGACCACACAAGTGTCATTCAAAGTTCGACAGCGCTGAAAGCTGAAAATTGTCTTGGGTAGGAAGGGGGGAAAGTGCCCTGTATTGAAGTGGTTACATTTGTTTTGTCCATATTCCGTTTTAGTTTAAAACCTAAAATTTACCATGGGTTTTATAACAGTAGAGCTTTAGGTGCTTCAGTGTAAAGTAAATATAGATCTCCAGTTTTCCAAGGTTGCCAACCCCTGAGATGTTCTGTATGTTATTAATAAACACAGTAATTTTGTACATCTTTGAATGACAATTTAAAAAAAAAAATGTTATGATCCTACAGTATGTACAAATATATTTTCCAGTATTTTAAGAGAATACGTTGTAGTCTTAGTTGGGGCTTAAAATTGTGCTAGTCTAAAATGCTCATATTTATGTGTGTCGCTACAGTTCTGGTGTCCAAGCCAGGACTGTTCATGGTAAAGGCTTAAAGCTTTTTTTTTTTAAATTCCAAGGCCTAATTTACACGGGCGGCCTATAGCGTATGCCTGTTCTAATTTCACAGCCGCATAAATGCGGGTGTACAGCCCTGAACACAGACAGTGCATTCGGAGGCCGTGCGCCCGCACCCACACAACTGTCCAATTGGGAGCAGCTGCTGCATCCCAATTGAAATGAATGGGACTGCCTGCACGGGGATGCACGGAACAACTGTGTATTCCTGTGCAGGCAAACACAGTGTAATAGGCTTTAAAGCGAAACTTAACTCTCGCAATCAACATTGACAATTTTTAATCCTTATGCTGCTATTATTAGTAAATGGATAGGAAAGTATATCATATTTATTTGTTTTAGTTTTTTTTTTTTACATTTTTTCAGTTACTTCCTGGTTTTCATGCCTAGGCAAAGGATGTCATACATACCAGAAATCTTTAGTCGGGGAGGAGGGGCTTTCCCAGCTAAGCACACCCTCTCCTGCGTGCATGCCTGAGCTAAGGGCATGTAAATTCCAGGAAGTAAATGCTGCATAATTCATCTGCACTCAAGATGACCATGGCCGGAAATGCTACAATGCTACGAGGTGTTTTTCAAAGTAATTTCTCCACAAAATAAAGCATGGAGAAATGGGTGGATGGGAGAGTTTGATTTGAATATTAAAAAATAAATGAAATAGCATTTTTGATTTGTGTTGCTCAGATGAAGTGTAGTTCCACTTTAATCTGTTTATTTAAAGTCTATTTAAAA